>JAUCMX010000028.1:7626928-7799428 GCA_033459395.1 Hemibagrus guttatus
TCCACAAGGTTTAGGAGTGTGTTTATGGGAATTTTTGACCGTTCCTCTAGATGCAGGGTATGAAGTCACCCTACAGCAAGCTGAGCACTTTCTTTAAGCAACTGTCATTTTCTGCAAACAAATTCTGTAAAAATTAATATTTCATTTTGGGATTTTTTTTTGTGAGAAATTTTGTCAGCAGTTTATAGAATTCCATTTTACTCAAACACATATCTGTATATAAAAAAATAGAAAAATAAATTTCACAGAAACATTCTCTCTTTCTCTCTCTCCCTTTCTTTCTCTCTCTCCATTTCTCTCTCTCTCTCTCCCTCTCCCTTTCTATCTCTCTCTTTCCCTTTCTCTCTCTCTCTCCCTTTCTCTCTCTCTCGCCCTTTCTTTCTCTCTCTCTCTCTCTCTCTCTTTCTCTCTCCCTCTCTTTCTCTCTCCCTGTCTTTCTCTCTCTCTCTCTCTCTCTCTCTCTCTCTCTCTCACTCTCAGGGTTGGAAAAGTCATTAGATGCACTGATTTAATACATTATAGTACCACACCTTTTGCTTTAACTCCACCCATTTATCTTTTTTGATATACTTGTATGAGCTTTGCACACCAGGATTGGGGAATATTTGTCCATTCATCCCTGCAGAAATGTTCAAGTTCAGTCAAATTCCTGCAATGGACTGCTCTCTTCAAGTCCATCCACAGATTTTAAATCAGGGCTCTGATCTGGTCACTCATGTACATCCACCTTCCTATCTTTAAGCCACTGTGTGGTCCTTTGGGCAGTATGTTCAGGATCATTGTCCTGTTGGAAGGTGTTGTGTTGGAACCTGCCCATCTTCAGCTGTCTAGCAATAATCTGAATGTATGTGGCAGCATCCCTTTAATCCTGACCAATTGCTCAGTCCCCACTGAAGAGAAACAACATAATGCTGCCACCACTACGCTTCACGGTCAGTGTAGTATGTTTTGGGTGAGCTTTTCACCTTTTACCAGCTGGCATCATCATCTTCCAGGTGTGTTTTTGCATAATGCAAATGAGACTGAGTGTGTGGCACTTTTTCAGCTTTTCTGCCAGACAGGTCCGGAAAGAAGAAGTGGTCACACTTGGAGCTCAGAACACTGGGAGCTCGGGAGAGGGACGTATAGCTTGACAGAGAGAGAGAGACAGAGAGAGAGAGATAAATAAAGTATAGAACAAGGTTCAAATCCTGATACATCATTCATGTTGCATGTGAAAGTGATTTTTTCTTAAAGTTATACACATTCATTTTTTTTTCTGTTTCCAGCACATGTGGGAGTGGAAGCAGATGAAATTGTAGATAAGATTCTAAAACACCAGAGCTTGATATTCCACTACACAGGAGGACGTCCAGGGTGAACCGATCATAACGGACAGCAGTGAGTACTGGTCATTTCATCTCCCGTTCATTTATCATTTCCTTTCACAGACCATGTGATGGAAACTTTTGAGACTGAACATGCAGATTAGATGAGATGTGCCTGAAAACACATGTAGCGGAAGACTGATGTAATAAACGTGTACAGAAATGAAAAACCGACACAAGTGGGAACTGATGACTCATTCAAAATGGAAGATAAAGAGAAAATGCTAAGCACTTCAGCGGTGCACTTGTGATGGGAAGACTCGAGGCAGATGTGGAAGGGATTAATAGCAGGGACGTCTTAATCATGTGACTTAAAGTTGAGCACAGGCTGATCAATCAACTAATTTCTAAAAAAAAAAAAAAAAAAAAAACACAGCTCAGGACTTAATAAAACGTAGATAATAATCCATACGGCGAGCAGCATTCTTCACACTCAGAGATATAAATGCAATATACATGCAATATTTGCTAGATGGAATACACTATATTGCCAAATGTTTTGGGACATCCTCCAAATCATTGAATTCAGGAGTTTTTTTTCAGGGCTTGGGCTCGGCCCCTTAGTTCCAGTGAAAGGAACTCTTAATGCTTCAGCATACCAAGACATTTTGGACAATTTCATGCTTTGTGGGAACAGTTTGGGGATGACCCCTTCCTGTTCCAACATGACTGCACACCAGTGCATAAAGCAAGGTCCATAAAGACATGGATGAGCGAGTTTGGTGTGGAGGAACTTGACTGACTTGAAGTTTCAGATCATTTTACAAGTTCAAGCAGCTTTTTTCGCCTGTTTTACTTAAATGGAAAACAACCCCATTTGTATAGGAAGATACTGCACGTGAAAGAGGGAAAGAGTTGAGTGTGTATTAAATGTGTACCAGACACAAAGGGATGGTCTGGTAGCATGAGTGAAATCAAACAAACACAGAGATCACACTGCAGGGTTATTAACCTGGGAGACATTCACAAAAATGAAGCTGTTGAAAGAGTGCTGAATTGAAATGTTGCTTTAAATTGAGATTGCGCCTCCCTCCAGTACGGCAGGTGGCGCTAGTGCACCGTACGCGGATCTGCTTCGCCACCAAAACACCGGCGAAGAAGTAACAGCTCCAGAGAACATATTTACATGCAGCTACACTCTGCTTATGCAAAGCTTACTGAGATTTTACTATGTCGTCAAAGTCGCGTCATAACACCTTGAAAATTACAAAAACAACCTCCGTGTCAGTTCAGGGACATATTCAGATGGAAATGTAATTAATCCTAAATTCAGGCATGTCTGTAGGGCTAGGAAATTGTTTTACAACACAGTTAAACTACTCCATAATGGCACGTACTTCCGGTGATAAATACATCCAGCCATGCTCAGGAGCAAACATGGCAGAAGAAATAATTACACCAAAAAGGGTTATGATATCTCCGACACTTAAAAGTCCAAGAAAAGCCTCAACTCAATACTCAACTCCTTCCCTATTTCAGTGCTTCCCAAACTAGATGGCTAGACCACTGGATCTTGTGGGATGTTCCCGGTCTGCAGTGGTCAGTATCTATCAAAAGTGGTCCAAGGAAGGAACAGTGGTGAACCGGAGACAGGGTCATGGGCAGCCAAGGCTCATTGATGCATGTGGGGAGCGAAGACCGGTCCGTGTGATCCGATCCAACAGACGAGCTACTGTTGCTCAGATTGCTGAAGAAGTTAATGCTGGTTCTGATAGAAAGGTGTCAGAATACACAGTGCATGACGGGTCAGCAAAAGGGGGACCAACACAATATTAGGCTGGTGGTCATAATGTTATACCTGGTCAGTGTATATATATATATATACTGTTCAACATGATCTTTAATCAAGAAGATCATAAAGAGAAGGAATTTTGTAGACCTCTGAATTCTGTGAGTTTTATGCACATATGGAGCCCATGGGTCAGCGATCTATCTGACCTCATAAAGGCAAGAATTATAATTTTTTATTAAAAAAAAAAAAATTACACACAATTTTAGCAGGAAATCTTGACACGGTCATTATGTCTCATCTTTTTCTCTTACTCATTGAATCAACATCAGTGAGGTAAACTTGAAGAGAGAGAGAGAGAGAGAGAGAGAGAGAGAGAGCTATTTAGCACAGAGATTTTCTCTGATAAAATTCCAGGTCATTTTGGACATTTTTTGAAATGTGCTTGAATGAATCTTCTGGATGTAATACTGATTTCTGGGGCAAATAAGTTTTGCACATTAATATTTAATTAGATACTAATTAGATTATAATGAATAGTGTACACACACTCAAAAGTGTTCGTTAAGCCCTTAGTTGATATTTTTACTGCATAAAAATGTGATTCTATTGCGTTAATTTCGCTGTCTACGCCATTACATTTGGTAAACCTTTGTGCATGCTCCAGGATGTAGAAGTTCTGCACATTTCAGCAGTTTCCGTGTTTGGAAACCTTACGCCACACATCCGTTGAACGCTCCTTTGTTCCTATAGGGTTTCAACGCGAGAAAAAAACCTGTGAAATCCTGGAACCACAAGGCTGCTGGACTGGTTAAGCTGAGTCTAGGTAAACGTCCCTTAACCATAGATTAAATCTAGTTAACAGAACAAGTTAATAACGAGCTGTGAAACCTCTGGAGTGGTGTGTGTCTGTTAGCTGTATGATTAGCCTGGGAGTACACCAGTACTGTACCAGTTAGCTAGCTAGCGAGATAGCTAAGCGTCATACTGTAACATATGAAAGAGTTAGGTATATAAACATTAATGTCTTGATAATCATCTGATTTCTTATTATTTTTTGCGTAGTATTGTCACACCGGATTAATAGAAATCATATTAGCTAGACAACACACACGTTACATACGTTATATGTGGATTATTATATCAGCTGTAAGATGTTAACAGTTTGTCAACAACCTCAGAGAAATGACAACACAAGTTCAAATATGTAAAAAAAAAATATTAGTTGGATGAATTAAAGAAAGATGAAGAGCATCAAAAACTGGACGGTAGGATTAATAGCTGATAAACTGAGCTTTTTATAATAAACCAAAACTTCAATGCAGCGTTCACTAATCTTCTAGAGCTGAGGACAATTCATTAAAGCACATTAACTAAGTCTAAAATGAGCTCAGAAACTACACTGACTGATTAGTTCCTCAAGAGCTCACAGTTGCACAACTTTTCGTGACTATAAACGGTTGAAGAAAGGACATTATTTACTGTCCAGTGTCACCCAAATGAGGATGAGGATCTGAGCCTGGTTCCTCTCAAGGTTTCTGCCTCAGATGATCTCAGGGAGTTTTTCCTCACCACCATCACCTCAGGCTTTTCATTAGGGATGAGGGCCACAGCTTCATAGTATGGATTCTCCAAAGAGATTTTGGAGTCAGGCTGCAGAATTCCCATTCATACTGTTAATCTCCTGTTCTACGTCATCCCAAAGGTTGGATCTGGTCACTGTGGAGGCCATTGTGCTCAGCATTGTGTCCGAGACCGCTCGTGCTTTGTGACACGGCTCAATGCAGCCTTTATAAAGTGCGATCATAATCAGCAACCACACTGACTGAAATGAACACCTGCGTGAATGGACACAAGTGTCCGGTGAGTATATTTTGTATATTTTATTTAAACAATGATTAGATATGCTGATTAAAATAAATTGCGGTCTGAGGCTGTATATATTTTTCAGATCCCGTTACAGATAATGCTGTAAGCCTCGGTAATACAGCATCGACTCACGAGTGGTCAGAACACAACGGAGAGCCAATGAGGTGTGTAGTTGTAGTAAACAGGGTGTAAACAGTGTTTGTCAGCTGGTAAATGAATGTTGTTTAAGCTAAATGTGGTCATGAAGCTGAAAGACCAGTCAGTAATGTAAACGTGGAGCTGGCCGTGTAATATGAGCCAGTGTTTTGTGTAGACTGTTGGGAACACACGATTTGAGAGGTCACTATGGGGTCTGGCAGAGCAACGTGGTCGTATTTCTCTCTTGCATAATTAAACTGTATTTATCGCTCGATTAAAACGACAGCTCAGTGACCATTCGTCAGTATGATAGCTGGTATGATAGTCTGTACTTAAATACAAATCTGCTGCATTTTGCTAGAATCTGTAATATTTTAATGAAATTTTCTTGAATAATAGTTAAGGTTTGTGCTTTTTGTGTATTTCTCTGTTAGGCAATTTGTCGAATGGATCAAGCTGAGATCCCAAGAATGACCAGAGTTTGGGACTGGTTCAAACTCCTCCAGCTGTCCTTCAGTCCAGTCTTCACCCAGATGCCCTGATGTTCCCCTGCTGGATTCAGCTCTGGTCAATTTTGTAAATCTTTCTGACCATCTCTAGTCATGGCCTGATCTACAACCTTTATGTTCTGCTTTTCTGCTTGTTCCCAATCTTCTGATTGATCCTGAAGTCAAACCTGGATCTGCGGTCCACACAACACATTTATCTTTAAACCTATCCCCTCATTCCGTTCCACTGGCCTTGGTGGTGGAAGCCAACCTAGCTGCTGAGCTACAGCGATGCTCGGCTGTCTCCTGCGAGGTAGGAGCATGTCTCAGAGGCTCAGCGTTTTTCTCCTACTCTTTGGCCTGGCCTGGTGCCTGCTGCTGCTGCACTACACCATTACACAGCCACGGCACCAAAGCAGCGCTGAACTCCGCCAGCAGATCCTGGAGCTGAGCCAGCGCTATGTCAAAGCTCTCAGCGCAGAGAACCAGGAGCTTGTACGGCCATTTAACCCATCAATGGCAGGATACGGTAAGGCTCAGGGGCTTCACTTACATGTTTGACTTGTGCTCAGGATATCTGTCCTGCTTTGCGTAATACAGCATAATGTAACTTCTGCTTTTGTTACTAATGCTCACTCACTGGACTCATTCTGACGACACCAGTACATCTGCATGTCCATGCGGTTACTTAATCCTCCAACCAGCAGCAGAGAAGTTCAACAGAGCCAGTAGATACAGGTCAAGAGCATCAGTTAGTGTTCATGTTACATTTACATTTCTGACAGATGCCCTTATCCAGAGCGACTTACAAATTAACTGAGTAATTGAGGGTTAAGGGCCTTCCTCAGACAGCATGGTGGATCTGGGATTCAAACTCACAAGCTTCTGATCAGTAATCCAACACCTTAACCGCTAAGCTACCTCATGTTTTGTTGGTAGGAATGCCTCGTTGATGAGAGATTCAGAGGAAATGGTCAGATTCGATCAAACCAGTATAATCACTCTTGACAACTGTGGTGAGCAGAAAAGCATCTCAGCATGAGCATGCATAAAACATCGCACCTAGAGGGGGATGAGACCACTTCCGTCAGGCAAGAACAGGAATCCGAGCCTGTCACAGACACCGGACAGTTGAAGATAAGAAAATAAGAAGAAAAAAAAAAGAAAAGGCCAGTTTAGGTGTGTCCGTGATAGTCTATGACATCAAAGGACATTGTAGTGGCAGTTCAGTGGATAGTTAGCTTACTGCCACTTCTGGGTTGAAAAATAATCTTTCAACTAAAAACCTTTCAGCCAGTCCAGTTCATGAAAACTATTCACTGCTGGAGAGCTAAAGGGTAGCTATGAGCTGTTGTTTGTAACTCTACACTTATAAAGTAGATGTGTCTAATAAAGCATCAGTCAAGGCATCACTGCTAGCAAGATGCACTATTTTGCCAAAAGTTTTGGGACACCCCTCCAACTCATTGAATTCACATGTTGTTTTTGAGGGGTTTGCACTCGGCCCCTTAGTTCAAGTGAAAGGAACTCTTAATGCTTCAGCATACCAAGACATTTTGGATTAATTTCATGCTCCCAACTTTGTGGGAACAGTTTGGGGATGATCAAGGCACTTGACTGGCCTGCACAGAGTCCTGACCTCATCCCGATAGAACACCTTTGGGGTGAATTAGAGCACAGACTGCAAACCAGGCCAGTGTCTGCCTTTACTTACACATGAATGTAATATGGAGTTGTCCCGCCCTTTGCAGTTATAACAGCTCCAACTCTTCTAGGAAGGCTTTCCACAAGGTTTAGGAGTGTGTTTATGGGAATTTTTTTGACCATTCCTCTAGAAGCGCGTTTGTGAGGTCAGGCACTGATGTTGGACGAGAAGGTCTGGCTCGCAGTCTCCGCTCTAATTCATCCCAAAGGTGTTCTATGGGGTTGAGGTCAGGACTCTGTGCAGGCCAGTCAAGTTCCTCCACATCAAACTTGCTTATCCATGTCTTTATGGACCTTGCTTTGTGCACTGGTGTGCAGTCATGTTGGAACAGGAAGGGGTCATCCCCAAACTGTTCCCACAAAGCATGAAATTGTCCAAAATGTCTTGGTATGCTGAAGCATTAAGAGTTCCTTTCACTGGAACTAAGGGGCCGAGCCCAACCCCTGAGAAACAACACCTGAATTCAATGATTTGGAGGGGTGTCCCAAAACTTTTGGCAGTATAGTGTAAGTAAAACTGGTGAGCCTTTCAGTGTCTGGTGTTTAGGTTATCAGGGAGATGTGGGTCTTGTGCTTGGGTTGATTGGTAAAGAGTTAACCAGCTTGTGTGACAGATTTTAACCCAGCAGCTGTGAGAGACTAACTGATATTAATCAATGATATTTTGTCTCCTTTCACTCCAGCTGATCTAAAAAGGACCATTGCTGTGCTATTGGATGACATCTTGAACCGTTTGGTGAAGCTGGAGAACAGACTGGATGCTACGATGAACACCTCAGTGCACAGTCCTTCTCACATAACAGGGATGGTCCTGCACAGACCCACAAAACAGAACGATTCAGGAACAAACGCTCACGGCAATCAGCCACAGCCTCTGACGTAAATCTGGGCAGCACCAGTGACACCAAGACTCATTATTGTGTGTGTGAGAGAGAGATATATGAAATATGTATACAGATCCAATGTAGGCAGAGATGTTTTTATTTGTGTTTGTGTGTGTTTTTAAGAAATCTTGCCAAATTGATTTAGACTAGGTGTCTGCTATTAGCCAGGAAATGTTTTTTTCTCAGACTTTTTCATGAGAGGTAAGTTGACAGTGATGCACATTTCTGAATCGCAATACACAGCCATTATATGAGGAATCTGGCAACCCAGCTCCCGGGACACTGATACACTGAAGCTTTCTACAGGGCATGTAAATCAGGAGTAATAAAAAGAACTGAGGACAAGAAGCCTGTATTATCACTACACATACAGTATATTGCCAAAAGTTTTAGGACACCCCTCCAAATCATTGAATTCAGGTGTTGTTTTTCAGGGGTTGTGCTCGGCCCCTTAGTTCCTATGAAAGAACTCTTAATGCTTCAGCATACCAAGACATTTTGGACAATTTCATGCTTTGTGGGAACAGTTTGGGGATGACCCCTTCCTGTTCCAACATGACTGTACACCAGTGCACAAAGCAAGGTCCATAAAGACATGGATGAGCGAGTTTGGTGTGGAGGAACTTCACAGAGTCCTGACCTGAACCTGATAGAACAGCTTTTGGATTAGAGTGGAGACTGCGAGCCAGGCCTTCTCATCCTGACCTCACAAATGTGCTTCTAGAGAAATGGTCAAAAAAATTCCAATAAGCACACTCCTAAACCTTGTGGAGAGCCTTCCCAGAAGAGTTGAAGCTGTTATAGCTACAAAGGGTGTCCCAAAACATTTGGCAATATAGTGTATATTACAGCACAGTGGAATTCTTTCCTTCACATATCTAAGGGTCAGAGCGCCGGGGCAGCTATGATACAGCATCCCTGCTCCAGGGTGGGTTAATTGCCCACCAGTTGAGCTTGGTGGTCCTGGGACTTCAATCCGCCACCACTGCCCAGTAGTGCTGTCCTGCAAATTTGTAGTTGGAATGCTGACGCATGATTGGCTCATTGGGTGGATGGATGAGTAGAGGCAGCGTTATTCCCGTTAAAGTGGCCGCTGATATTGGAATAAGCACATACTGGTGCAAATCTTTCCAGTCCTGCCGTGAGCTTTAGGGTTTCCCAGTGCTGAAGCGTTCCTCATACCACATGGCTGTCTGTGTATTAAAATAAGTGCCATTATTAGTCATAAGTCTTAATGTGTTCTCTTTGCATCATCAGATTTTACCGCTATTTATTTATCAGACGCTTTTTGCCAAGTCAGCATGCTGCTGCTTTACAGCTCCAGCATCTCGGCCTGTATCCTGAGTTGAATTCACTGTCTATAATCTCGTGAATCTTCTCCCTGTCTCATGTCCAGAGTTACTGGGACACAACGTGACCCTGGGAAAGTTACTGCTTTTCTTTTAACTGTTAGTTAAAAGTCGAAGCAGAAAGCTGAGCAGATTTTGGACACTCATGGACACGGGAACTTTATTGCAGTCCTACAGCCTTCATGTCACTGTTCTTGGGAAGATTTTGAAAAATCCATTTGCAGTGAGGTTATTAAGCTTCATAAGGAATTAAATATTATTTCCTGAAAGTGCTTTTCTGCTTCATATAATGCTGCTTTTTTTTTTTTATATATAGTGAACTGAATGAAAATAGAAATAAATCCAGGTATTGATTCAAATTGACAGACTGTACTCTAATGAAATAATAGAATTATAATGCAGACCATTAACATGACCCTCAGCTTTAACACTGCTTCAGACATACTGAAGGTAATATAATAACTGTGAGATTTCCCGGTGTAATATTAACGAGGCGAAGTCTCATGGACGCTTTAGAACAATGTAAATTGATCTCATCATCACCAACACATGGTTCTGAACTTGTCTGTAATTAAAACCGAACCTTATTTCAATGTGGATTAATGGCTCATGAATCCCTTCTAATGACAGCATTTGCATGTTTGCAGGAATTATTCGGTTGTTTTAGAAGCTTATGTTCAGAGTAGTTTGTATCAAAACCTTTTTATCATATATTTTACTTCTAAAATTCTACTTAAATATATCTTTCTGTATCAAACTTGTACACTGTTTTCATCTTTTCCACCAAAAAAATTACATTCACAAGTTTCAGCATCTTAAGCAAGATTTATCTATTATATTTTAAGTTTAGAATAAAAATTTAGAAACTTCAGTATATGATTCTCAGTTAAGAGGAGATGATACACTATATTACCAAAAGTTTTGGGACACCCTTCCAAATCATTGAATTCAGGGGTTGGACTTAGTTCCAGTGAAAGGAACTCTTAATGCTTCGGCATACCAAGACATTTTGGACAATTTCATGCTCTTTGTGAGAACAGTTTGGGGACGACCCCTTCCTGTTCCAACATGACTGCACACCAGTGCACAAAGCAAGCTCCATAAAGACATGGATGAGTGAGTTTGGTGTGGAGGAACTTGACTGGACTGCACAGAGTCCTGACCTCAACCCCATAGAACACCTTTGGGATGAATTAGAGTGGAGACTGTGAGCCAGACCTTCTCGTCCAACATCAGTGCCTGACCTCACAAATGCGCTTCTAGAGGAACGGTCAAAAATTCCCATAAAAACCTTGTGGAAAGCCTTCCTAGAACAGTTGAAGCTGTTATAACTGTAAAGGGCGGAACAGCTCCACATTAAATTCATGTGCATGTAAAGGCAGATGTCCCAAAACCTTTGGCAATATAGTGAACAAGGAAGCCTTGTTCAAAGCCATCATAAAAACAGTAATAACATAATTAACAGGGTCTTGTTAATGAGCTGTGGTCACTTCCTGGGAAGCAACATCTCAGCCAGTGAGCACCCAGGAGAACCAGAACGCTCTCACACTACAGAAGTTCACTAAAAAACATGACGTGAAAAAACAATAAAAAAATAAAATAAACGTGTTATGATTTCGTTCATTGTCTACCGCTTATCTGATCTATACTCAGGTGACGGGGAGCCTGTACCTATCTCAGGCATCATTGGGTATCAAGGCAGGATACACCCTGGACAGAGTGCCAACCCATCGCAGGGCACAGACACACTCTCATTCACTCACACAATATGGACAATTTAGAAATGCCAGTCAACCTACAATGCATGTCTTAGGACCGGGGGAGGAAACCGGAGTACCCGGAAGAAACCCCCGAGGCATGGGGAGAACATGCAAACTCCACACACACGGCAGAGGCAGGAATCGAACCCCCAATCTTGGAGGTGTGAGGCAAATGTGCTAACCACCAAGCCACCGTGCTGTGTCATGATTTGTGAATGGAAAAAAAAATCAGAATATTTATTATTTCAATACAGAAATTAAGTGAAAATAAATTCACAACATTGCTAATCAATTTTGAATTTCATTTTTGTTATCTCTGATAGGTTTAATAAATGCTGTTAGTTGCCATGTGTTATGTGCATGAATGTCCACTAGAGGGAGCAATGTGATGCTTAATGAAAATGCTCAATGGAACTGAGTCCCCGAACCTGCAGGTTAAATAATTAATTATAAAATCAGGTTTAATTATAAAATTTTTCATTTTTAACGACATTAAATAGGTCTAGAAATGGTCTTCTAATAAAAAGTCAGTGTTTGGATAAAGAGAAGCAAAGTTAGTGAGATCTATCCTAGTTCAGATGAGAGAAGCTCTTTACAGAATCACAGTAATGACAATCTAGACTGGAGAAGTGGAAGATTTTAAACTGGCCAAGTCGGTCAGCAGACTTTAACCTAACTAAGCAGCGTCCTGAAGAGCACACCGAAGACAGATACTCGACAAAAAAACCAGCTGAAAAGAAAAAGCTATGAAAAGCCATGTTTTGGTGTCCTTAAAGTGTCCCCTGGTCTGTTTTGGTGTCTTTAAGGTGTCCCTAAGTCTGTTTTGGTGTCTTTAAGGTGTCCCCAGATCTGTTTTTCGTGTCTTTAAGGTTACCCCAGATCTGTTTTTCGTGTCTTTAAGGTTACCCCAGATCTGTTTTGGTGTCTTTAAGGTGTTCCCAGGTCTGTTTTGGTGTCTTTAAGGTGTCCCCAGGTCTGTTTTGGTGTCTTTAAGGTGTCCCCAGGTCTGTTTTGGTGTCTTTAAGGTTACCCCAGATCTGTTTTTCGTGTCTTTAAGGTGTCCCCAGATCTGTTTTGGTGTCTTTAAGGTGTCCCCAGGTCTGTTTTGGTGTCTTTAAGGTTACCCCAGATCTGTTTTTCATGTCTTTAAGGTGTCCCCAGATCTGTTTTGGTGTCTTTAAGGTGTTCCCAGGTCTGTTTTGGTGTCTTTAAGGTGTCCCCAGGTCTGTTTTTGGGTGCCCCTTTTTTTTAAGGTGTCCCCAGGTCTGTTTTGGTGTTTTTGGTTTTGGGTGCCCTTTAAAGGGGCCCCAGATAAAATTGTGGGGGTTGAGTCAGGAAGGGCATCCGGGGTAAAACATGCGCCATAATCAAATATGTGGATCAGACGATCTGCTGGTGTGACCCGCAACAGGGAGCAGCTGAAGGACAACAATTGTATACCGTATGGTGAAAAATGAAATAACCAAGAAAGTCATTCTAGTTTTAACATGGTCTTTTTTGAAGTTATCAGATGTTTGTGGTAAACCATCGTAGAGAAATTGATTGTATCAATTGCAGTCATCATGTTGGTTTTTAAATGGTACCATCCATAGTAATCTCAGGTACCTTTGGACTGTCCATGTCTCTTTATCCCCAGAAATAGGGAGAGGAGCAGGAGAGGAACAGGAGGGTAACCGGAGAGGAACAGGAGAGACTTTTCAACAGGACCCCAGTAGAGAGAGTGGACATTTTTGAAAACCTGGGTGTTAACATCAACACACTGGTGAGGAACGCCCATCACCATTGACACATAAGGGCCATCTGAACAATGGACTTTTCTCTCTGTTGTGATCAGGGGAGAGCTTCTACTCCTTGAAGACAAACAGAGAGACAATGGGGAGGAGCTTCTTCACACAGGGCCATACCTAGAACCTTGACTTTTTCTGGACTGGGGGGGTGGGGGTGGGGGGGGGGGGGTGTTCAATTCCTGCCTCCACTGTGTGTGTGTAGTTTGCATGTGCTCCCCGTGCCTCGGGGGTTTCCTCCAGGTACTCTGGTTTCCTCCCCAGGTCCAAAGACATGCATTGTAGGTTGATTGGCATCTCTAAATTGTCTGTAGTGTGTGATTGCGTGAGTGAATGAGAGTGTGTGTGTGTGCCCTGCGATGGGTTGGCGCTCTGTCCAGGGTGTATCCTGCCTTGAACAGTAGAAAAGTGAGAAAAAAAGATTCAACTTGCTAGGGAACATAAAAATTGGACTCTGGAGCAAAGAAAAAAGGTCATGTGATCTGATGAGTCCAGAGGCAGATGTAGTGATGCAGCCATCATGTACAAGCCTGTAGGGGCAGTGCGATGATCTGGGGTTGCTTCTAGGTTCAGCCATGTTGTGTGTTCAAAACATGAGGTCAGCTGACCACCTGAATGACCAGGTTTTTCCATCATTTTTTTTCCCCAACATGACAATGCCAGGATTCCTCAGGCTCCTCTTCAAGAGTGGTTCAGGGAGCATGAGGCGTCATTCTCACACATTGACAGACAACCCCACTGAGAAGCTTTGGGGTGAGTACACAGTGGTCTCTCCCACCATCAATAAATTAATGCAAGTCTGGCCAGATAATAAAATGATATCTAACAGGTTGGACCACTCAAACACTAGCCAGACACGGACATTCTTCCAAACCAAAGCAAAAACAAGACATATCCTGGTGAGGGAAGCCACAGTGAAGCCAAGGAGTTGTGGCTCTCACTGATATAGACACACCAAAACTGGACATTAGATGACTGGAAAATGACCAGGTGTCCAGTTTTGATGAGTCTGTTCCAACCTAGACCTGTGGCTGAACATAAACTCTAGAGACTGTTATATGTGAAAATCTCAGATGATCAGCAGTTTCGGATGTTTGGTGTGAAAATGTAGCTCTTGAACTGTGTGATTTTTTTGCGCTGCCCTGCTGGAGGAAGATAAGCTGATTTATAACTGCGTGAATGTGCAGCTGTACCTAATACAGTGGATGTTGTGTGTGTGTGTGTGTGTGTGTATACACAATTTACACAGTAGTTCCAGCTTTAACGTTCATAATCAGAAGATAAACCTGTGATTTGCCCTGAAGTTGAAACTGCTGTCTGAGATATGTTGCTACGTTATTATAAAAAAAAATTCTAATAATTATTGTATGATAATAAAATACGGGGGGCACGTTTGCCTCACACCTCCAGGGTTGGGGGTTCGATTCCCGCCTCCGCCATGTGTGTGTGGAGTTTGCATGTTCTCCCCGTGCCTCGGGGGTTTCCTCTGGGTACTCCGGTTTCCTCCCCGGTCCAAATACATGCATTGTAGGTTGATTGGCATCTCTACATTGTCTGTAGTGTGTGATTGTGTGAGTGAATGAAAGTATGTGTGTGCCCTGCGATGGGTTGGCGCTCTGTCTAGGGTGCATCCTGCCTTGATGCCCAATGACGCCTGACATAGGCACAGGCTCCCCGTGACCCAAGAATAGTTCGAATAAGCGGTAGACAATGAATGAATAATAATGATGATGATAATAATAATAAAACAAAATAATAAATATATTTTATAATAATAATAAAATATATTTTTTAGTATGTGTCATAAAACGTAGAAAAAAAAGATACGGGTGTGTAGTGAAAATAAAATGATTATTTATCGATTCTGACTGTATTTTTGTAGGAAAATAATCGTCATGGACTATTTTGAAATCCACCACATTATTAACACCCATGCCTCATTCTACAGCTCTGTTATAACTCTGTTGTCTTTTTTTTACCAGTCAGAATTGATGAAGCCCAAGACCTCTAGCTAGGTGAACCTGAGATAAACATTAGGTTTAGGTATTCGACTGCTGTTATTAATATACACTAATATAAATATATAATTAATATACACTGAATTGAAAATACTGCCATGATAAATATTTGTCCATATCCAGAGCTATATTTTCTCCATTTAGCTACAAACGATATTGGGTTGTCATATATATATATATATATATATATATATATATATACATACTTAATATTATTTGATTTTTTTTTCATTAAAAAAGTTTTTTTTTTTAAATCAGTTTAACAACGTTGATACTTCAATTAATTCTGTCATTTAAAAAAATAAATAAATAAAACAAACATTTTCGTTTTAAATTTTTCATTCCAACTTTACGATCTTTTCGTTCCCACTTTATCTTTTTAGTAGTTACTTTATATTCTTCTTCTATCAAAATTGTAGATAGATAGACAGATAGATAGTAGTGCAAATAGTTGTTGATCTGATTTCTATTATATATTATTATGACTATATTCAATCAACAGGAAAGCTTTTATTCAGATAAACATATTTATCTGAATTTTTCATAGGATGTTTGTAAATCTCCTCAAAACATGAATAGTCTTTAATAACCAATGTTTTTGTAATCATATATACTTCAAATTCCCTCATATACTTCAATTATCAGTGCATTAATTCTACCTAATAAATTATTATTACAGCTTGATGAAATATGGAAAAGAATTCCAAAAAATGTACAAGGATTTGTTTCAGGATCGATTCCTGCAATGTAAAGCATAGGACAAAAATAAATAAATCCAGTTAAAAGCTTGGCAGTTTTCTTTAACCACTTTGTAAACAGAGAGATGTTAGAAGGATTATTAATTATTATTAGTTTAATTCCTAAACCAAAGATTGGTTTAAGTTTTATGTTTAGTTTTATGCAATTGAGCTGCATTATTTTTGTATTAAGTCTAAAAAAAAAAGTGTTATTGCATTCATTTATTCTACATTTTCATTGCATTAATTTCAACGTATACTTGTTTATGCAAGATATTACTCAGGGGGAGAAAAAAAGGTTAAACGTTCATATTTTCTGTGAGGAATTTATCACGGTTTGTATAACATGTTTTTAATCGCTAACAAATGTAAACAGCTCAAGTACAAAAATCCAGATTTAAAAAAAATAAACATGTTTACACAGTACTGAACATGTAGCTCTTTCTATAAATTAAATTATGTCCATACAATAAAATAAAACAGCATAAGTACCACAGAATAATATGAAATTTTTTTTACAGACGTTTCTAGAAAAAATGTGTGAAAGGATTCTGCTAAAATTCTAAGAGTCAATTAACCAGACAAATGTCCTAAAATTAATCAAATTGAAGTTTATTAGGCTGTTAAATTGATTTTTAAAAGGTTTTATTTAGCTGAAAAAGGTTACACAAACAGAATTGGACTCATCTCAGTCTTTTTACACAAGTCTACCCAACTTAACACAACCGCCATTTTCTGATTTTCAACCTATGGACCGAGTACACTGAAAAACTGTGTGGAAAAATAAGGAAAATGTGCAAAATATTTACTTCAGGGGCAAATATGTGCAAACAAAAACCGAATGGATTCGTTCAAAGTCGAAAAAATCAAAGCAGAAAGGAGATTTTCGAGCTTTGGAAACTTCTCAGTAACATTTCCTTTCAACAGAATCAAGCATGGCGCACACGCACTGAAAACATCCATACATTCGAATGATTACACCACCGGGGATCGGTTCTGGGCGGCGACTAGATCGGGGATCGATTCATTTCGATCTTTTAGAATCAAACAGAAGAGGTTAGTTCGAAAAAAAGACGGTGGACTTACAAAACAGATAACGTCCATATATTCCTAAAAGGCAACGCAGGAGACGTTATTTCTCGCCATGCCATCAGTAGACTGTTGCTCTAGAGTGTTAGTCATATAGACTGTTCAAACTTAGCCCTAAGTGTATAAGCTGATGTTCACACTTTAAATAATACCGATTTATTTATGGTAAGTGTATCTCATACCGATATTAAATGTAAAACAAAACGGTTCTACCTTACAAGACTCCCATGTTGAGTAGCCTATAGAAAATCACTTAACAGGCGGATCAAACGTTAACCTTGTTACACATATAAACAAGTCTTTATCAAATGCCAATGACTTTATCAATTAATATAAACGTTGTCTTAATGATGATTTTTAAAAATACACAAAGAACAACAAAAAGAAAATAATGCCAAAACAAACAAACAAAAAAAGGGCGTATAAATATACATTACGGTTAAATAGTCACCTTATTGTAAAACCAAACGTTTCCCGTTGTGTAGAAACTAACGATCTAGTTATGTATTAAGCTATTAGAGGAAGAATATTATGATAATATATTTTAAAATACAAACTCATCTACAAAAGAAAAAAAATATAGGCTTTTCTCCCGCGCGGATGGATTTGCATCGAATAGAACTGGGGGAAACCAATGAATGAACACGGCTGTGGGCGCCGGGGAGGGGCGTGGTAAGGGGTGGGACGCTGTCTTCTGATTGGTGTTTCATACCAACCAATCGGAGAACTCTGTGTGTGTGTGTGAGTGTGTGTGTGTGAGTGTGTGAGAGAGTGGGGAGAGAGAGAGAGAGAGAGAGAGAGAGAGAGAAGGGGGTGGGGATTAACATTATGGTTGTTTTTTAAAATTTTAAATTAAAATTACATTAAAAATAATTAACATTTAAATAAAAAATGTAAGATAAATTTTACAATTTTACTCACCTTTTTATTTCATTTACAATGAAAGTACACTAATTTAATAATAAGTCTACTGCACATTTAATTATAATTCCATTTCATTTAAATGAATGCTTTTGCAGATAGCTTTAGAGAAATACATGTCTCAGTGGATGAATTCATTCGTGTGGGTATAACTACGCAGATATGAATGTGTTCAGCTCTACTTATTGAGGTGAATGAACTGAACTAGAAAGCATGCAGAGGTTTCGACACCATATAACGCTATTTTTCTGCCAATTGTTCCTGCTTCCTAAAGTTGTATTCCTACAACAACCAATACTGCTACACTTCACTATAAAGCCTAGGAATACAAACAGCTGTCAGGATCTCACTTAACTGATCCTGAGCCATTCTACACTGAACTTATACACTAATATTGTCCTCACCTGTAAGCAGATCCCATAATACATTTGCAAGCCTTTTATATTAGAATTCAAAGGTTTTTAACCCACGTCTTGGTAATACAGATGCACATTCATTAAAAAAAGCACCTAAAAGGAGCATACAGAGCCGTTCTAGCTGTTGGAGAAACATCACATTCCTTACAGGCTTCAAACATGCAAAACCAAAACCATGCAATTTTGCAACCATAAATAGAGAACCTGAAGATGCAGCTGATATTCAGGTCTACTACACTGAAAAAAACACACACAAACTATACAAATAGGTGAAGTGAATAAGATCTCCTCATCATGGCACCTGTTAATGGGTGGGATATATTAGGCAGCAAGTTAACATTTTGTTCTCAAAGTTGACGTGTTAGAAGCAAGTAAAATGGGCAAGCGTAAGGATTTGAGCGAGTTGTGATGGCTAGACAACTGGACCAGAGCATCTCCAAACCTGCAGCTCTTGTGGTGGTCAGTATCTATCAAACGTATCCTTTAAGCCCATGGAGGCCCCACTTCACAGCTTTTAGGACTTAAAACATCTTGGTGCCAGATACCACAGCACACCTTCAGGGATCTAGTGCAGTCCATGCCTCGACGGGTCAGGGCTGTTTCGGCAGCAAAAAGGGGTACAGACACAATATTAGGCAGGTGGTCATAATGTTTATGGCTGATCGGTGTAGGCCAAGAAGCAAGGGGTAGTGGCATTCAAAGGTGTATTATTTAAACTTGTTAATAATGTTCACATGATAAAGTCAAGTAAAGCAAAGAGCATTTCGAGCCCTATTATGCAGGATGTGTTGTATGAATCTCAGACTCCGCCCCCTCAGCCCCTATACGGCAGGCCTCCATAGGTTCCCCCCCTCCCCCCGCCCTTCCCGTTGTGTACTGTGTAGCGGGTGCGCGCCACGCCGCTTTACTACATCACTGACAGCCAATCAGGAGCCAGGAAAAAAAAAAGTTCGGCTAAAGGAATTACTACGGGAAGTCCGCACGGAATCCCTGACGGTCCACACAGCCAGGTTTTACCTCAAATCCCAAAATATTCCCTTCTAAGCACACTTCCCTCCCACAAGAACCTTAATTGATCACTCACGTGTGGCATTGATTTGCAGTTTGAACACGTGGCTCACTGGGAGAAAGAGAAAAAAAAAAAAAAAAAAACGGAGTAGTTGTTTTTTTTTTTTTTTTAATGCTATTGTCTTCCGTTGATTTTATTTGAAGGAGGCGGCGTGCGCCTTTTCCTCAGTTCGGACACGAAGATACACACACAAAAAAAAAAAAAAAATCAATTGGGAGGACATGCAATAGGCTGTGAGAGGCCAGTGCGCAAGTTCACGTCCGTCATAATTCTCATCTATCTATCCAGGCAGCTTTGGAGCTTTGGAGCGAGGAGAACACGCCCGCTCCGGCTGTGATAGACAGTGCGCCGCTCTCTCCCAGCACGCCACTAATCAAGGGCTCTGCTCTTTCCTCAACGCGGTCGCGCTTTTCTTTTCTTTCTTTCCTTTCCTTTTCTTTTCTTTTTCGCGTCAATATGAACAAGCTATACATCGGCAATGTGAGCGAGCAGACGAGCGCGCTCGACTTGGAAACTATCTTCGAGCAGTGGAAGATACCGTTCAGCGCGCCCTTTCTACTCAAAAGTGGCTACGCGTTCGTGGACTGCCCCGACGAAAAGATCGCGATGAAGGCCATTGACACACTTTCAGGTGAGAATTGAGATTTCCTTTCATTTCCGCCACTTTGCGTTCATGTAACAATGTGTGCACACGAATGCGAGGGAGACGCGTCACACGCTTTGCAACTGAGAAACGGAGAGCTAAAGCCATGGGGTCTGGGGAAGTGTGTGTCGATTTGACCGGTCAGTCCTGTTTTTTAAAACCGCAGGGTTTTCCGCGCCGAGGATACAAAGTGACCACTCTATGCTCGAACAGGCCACATAAAGCCTTTCAATGAAAATCCGCATCTGTGAATAGGCCTTACACCAAGTCATCAGTTTCAATTCAAACTCTTTGCCCAAAGCTCTCTCTCTCTCTTTCTCTCTCTCTCTCCGTGTTTTTTTTTTTTTTATTATTTATTTTATTTTTCTTTTAATGCTCTAACCTCAAGCAGGTCTTGTTCACCCTCCACACACCGGCCTACTGTCATTTGGTGCTTGAATTAATTACAGATATACAAATTATCCAATTTTGGGCTTTAAACCCAGGTCCATTGTGTTACTTTGTCGCCGTCATGAATGCTTGACCCTCCAGGTGGTTGGGTTTGGGTTTGGCGTGGAGTCGGTTCCTTGATTTAAGATGTAAACATTTTAAGATACACACTATCCGTTAATTAGCGTTTGAAGATGTATATCATTTTTGTTATTTCCGTTCCTCACTTAAAGTCAGGGTGCTTTTTCGGTGTGCTTGTGAGGCCTGGCCTGTGAGCCCGTAGTGCAGGGGGCAACTTTGTCTTCCATGTTTAACCTACAGGAACTAGTAGACTAGCGAGGATTTTTCTCTCTCTCTCTTTTTCTTTCTCTTTTAATGATTTAGCAAATCAGTTTGGATCCATGTTTCTTTTTATGAATGAATTTTTAATGAACCCTACGTATCATAAAAACAAACAAAAAATGTAACGGTTTCACATCAACATTTTTACGCGTTGATTAAAATAACAATTTTTATTATTATTTTTTTTTTATTTTATTTTTATTTTTTTCAGGAAAAGTAGAACTTCACGGAAAACTTCTAGAGGTAGAGCATTCGGTCCCCAAGCGCCAAAGGTAATTAAAATTCATCAACTTGCCTTTTTTTTCCTCATAATAGTAAATTTGCGTCTTTTGGTTTGAAATATTAATTTTAGTTAAATAATTTAGGTAGCTGGTTTCAAGATTTTAGGAATGTAATTTTTTGAGTGTATTGTGCTGACCTGGGCAGAGCACAATGGGCGAGAAATGTGTGTTTTTTTAAAACCTTTTACGCCTTCTATTTTTACGTCTGAAGCAAATAAATGAATGTTAATGAATTTATTTTTTAATAAACAAGTCGTCGGGAAAGGCCGCAAGAAATCCAGCACAAAGCTTAACAAGGCCAGGCTTTTTCTTTTTCTTCTGTGGTGACCATTTAAGAAGGAACTGCTTTTTCCTCGTGTCCTCTCTCGCTTCCGCTTGTGTTTGCACATGCGCAGTGTGTCAACTCCCCACAGCGCCCTGATACAGAAGGGTTCGAGGCCTAGACGTACTTTTTTTTTATTTATTTATTTTTTTTAACAATAACTTACTGTCTATTATGTGGGTGTGAATGTGAACGAAGCACCCTGAATTTTCAGGGTTATAAAGGGTTTGGTTTTTCAAACTACAAGCAAAAATATTTCTCTTTAATAAAGCTGATATGAATGCTCTTAAGCTCAGGAAGCGCCTGCGTAATGGGGCGACGTGTTTAACGTTTAATCCTCCTGACGTAAAATATCCGTATACAGGCTACACTGGGAAAGCTGCTCCTAAAATGGCGACTCAGTGGAGATCTGGGTACAATTAAATCTAGCCACACCCTAAAAATTGTTCCCTTTATTCTAGCTTGAATGGTTGTATAGGTTGGCAAAAAAAAACAAACAAGCAAAAAAAAAAAATACACAAACACTGGACAGGTGTGATTGTTGAAATACAGTACAGTTAATGAAAATGTAATCCAAAATGGTGTCAAGTGCCATTATCTAATTTATTATTATTAGTAGTAGTAGTAGTAGTAGTAGTAGTAGTAGCAGCGGTGGTTAGCCTGAGTGATGTGAAAGTATATTGAGTCCTGTGTGTGTGTGTTAGAGGTCATGTATGTAAGTGTGTATGAACAAAGTAGGTGTGTGTTAGAGGTCATGTACGTGTGTTTGGATGTCGTATGATCAAGAGTGATGAATAGTGGGAATTCTGCTGTATTCCATGCCGTGAGAGCGCTCTCACACACACACACACACACAGCACATGATTCTTTGTTTGTTTGTGCACTGATTTGTCATTTTTTCCTTTTTTAATATGAAAAAGGATCATGGAGAGCATTCACTTTTTTAATTTTATTTTTTAAATGCCTTTTTCAGAATGCAGAGTCAGTAATTAATTAACTGAGTTCATAATTCAGCCTGAATTGTGTTGTGATATATTTCTGCTAGTTTAAACACTGTGGGCTTTGTGTCACGTGTTGCTGCGTCCTCCCGGCTGGCTTAAATAGCCGTTTTGTGTGTGTGTGTGTGTGTAGCTGGATTTATCCAAGCTATATTAAAGTGTAGGGAAGAAATTGTATTTGAAATTGAATCTACTGAAGAATTTGAAGACGTTATTGACACAACAGCAATTTTTCAGTAGTGCATTTGAGATTTTAAGAAGTTTCTCCACCTCAAGTAGGATTTCTTATTACAAGAGGTTTAAAGCTGAATAATAATAATAATAATAATAATAATAATAATAATAATAATAATAATAGTCTTATTCTCTTATGCGTCAATTTTTTTTCTTCAGATGATTGACCTTAACATGAAATGACCTTTTTTAATACCACATTTTGTTTTTAATAGTCTAGTTAGGTTGTGTGCATTTTTATTGTTTTATTGGGAATTTGCTGTGCAGAAATAAATATGTATATATGCTGGGCAAAATACATAGCGACGAATATTTGTGTGGGGAAAACTGGACAAATCGGGTCATTTGAATAATTGTGTGGTGTAAGATTTTATTTTCCTTCATTTTAATGAAAGGTTAAGTGCATCATGTAACCGTTCCTCTATTTGAGTCTTAAGTGTGACTTGAGGTTGCATAGTTATTAGTATCGACACACACACACAATGAATTCATGCCTGTAGGCTAACCTGTCACTATAGTAACCATACCCCACCCCCGGGCAGAAGGGGACTCTGCAGGCCTGAAATGGGGCACTGAACTCACCCATCCCCTACACACACACACACACACACACACACACACACACACACACACACTCCTATAAGTTAATCCACCAGAGAAGAATGGACTGTAATGCAGGTCAAAGCTAGACCTGCTAGTTTTGTAGGAAGAAAATGGTAAAGATAAACATATATGAACAGAAGCATAGCTTTTGTAATGGCGGATATTGAAGGACTAGATTGTAATTTATTGGTTACGGTGTAATTCTGGAGGGTTTGCAGGTTTGACTATTAGCAGGGGAAATGTTTTGAAGTGACCAGTGCCACACATCTCAGTGCATCAGTTCTCTCCCAGTTAAAAACCACTGAAAGTATGAAGAGTGCAGGTGTAGATGTATAATCTACTAAAATGATTTATCTTATAATGGAGAATAGGAATACATTCACTAAACATAACAGATGTTCTTAAATATAGCTGTTGGATCTGGAGGTTTTTGTTTTTTTTTTACCCCATGTGCTGATCTGAAACTAATTATTCCTGTATGTGATGTGTTGAGGCATTTATTTTAGTCATTTTGCCATTCAGCTGTGCACCATTTTTGCTTTTAAACAAAAAAATCAGGTTTTATGTGTTAATATATTGAGTGTGTTTGTATAATGCAATCTGCCGAAAAAGGTTCGCGCAGCTAGACAAATCCAAAACATTTCTATTGACACACAATCTTCAGTTGCTTTATTAGATGTTAGATCTGTCTGACCAGGGCCAGTGAGTAACTCTGGCTTTTCCAGATCTCTGTTGAAGCCCTGAGGCTATGTCCACACGTTTTTAAAACACATTTGCTATCTGTTTTGGTCTTCCGTCCACACTGAGACGGCGTTTTTTTAGTCAACCGAAAACGTATCTTTTTGAAAACACCCTCCAAAGTGGATACGTTCAGCGTGGACTGTGAAAACAGAGGCTGTCAAACCATGATGCATTTTTAGTCACGTGACCAGTTCAGCTAAGAGGGTGGATGATATAGTAGAGCAAGAAAGTAAATAAACGGCAGGTGGAAATGACGCAGGTGGAAGCGTCTTACATTTGTCCTCGTGCGCAGTACAGGGACGTAAGCGTTTTCAGATGTTTGTGTGGACGACTTTTGGGAAACGGTTGAAGACGATAATGTGGACACGGAGCGTTTTCATCCAGATTAGTGTAGACATAGCCTGAATTAATGAACACACTCCTGGAAACATAAGGAAATAATAATAAAAGCCGTTAATGACTTTCTCTGATTAATAAAATGTTTAATGTGTTTTCATAAGAAATGAGCAGAAAGTGTGTTGATGGTGCTATGTGCCTTTAGCAGATATCTTTAGAAAAATCTATATAAAACATGCTTGGACTTTGGAAATCTGAGCGTTTCGGACTGTCCAGAACCAGAGCCCCAGGCCCACCAAGATGCCACTACTGGGCCCTTGAGTAAGGCCCTTAACCCTCAATTGCTTAGTAAAATGTAAGTCGCTCTGGATAATGGCGTCTGCCAAATACCAGAAATGTAAGTGTTGCACACAACTGAGAAAACACTCTAGTCCAAAACGGGAAGCTTTGCCTCTCATTTGTTTAAAATTATATTCTTTTTATTTAAAAAAAAAAAAAAAAAAAAGGCTAAATGCTTTAACACTGTAGTGGCTCTGCCAAAAATTTTCCAGAATCAAACTGCTGATTGTCAGATTTTTGTCTTAAACCTGATGACTTTTATACAATAATTGAAATCATTTTGTAACTTTTTAGTGAATCTTAAAGCTTCATAGAGACTCAACATTGACGTGCAACATCTACATTAAACACAAATAGTGTACACTATACACACATACGATGTGATCATGCACTGCAGCCTTTAGACCGGTCACAAGGCCTGACCGAAGGTGTGCTTGAATGTTCATGTGCTTCAGGGTTTTTATTGTCGATCGTCAGGACATATACAGTCTGTATTTGGGGTTCAGTTTTGATGTCATGTGTCCTCGTGATCTCTACAGCTGTTGGAAACCCACTTTTTGTCTTATTCTGTCCAGTAGTGACAGTTGACCAGATTACACTGAGACTGAAACTTTAATTCTCCTGTTATAATAAAGGATATGAGCGAAATATAAACATAAACCTGGGTGTGTTTAGCGTAGGACCACCTTGTTCTGATTGTGTCCTGTTTCAGCTGGGAATGTCTTTTTATATTTGAAGAATTTGTGTACAAGTTTTTCTGTATATTTGTGATTAAAGCAAGACGTTATTTATTTATGCATCAGTGTGCTTTTTAATAGCATTTAGTCTCACCTCTTGCATATCTCCTGAAGCTCACACCTTCTTTGTTTGATCAGGTCATTAAGTAAAATGTAGCGGTCAGTAAAATGTTTTTAAACAAACACTGAGCTCAGCTTCCTTAGGTTTGTTTAATTCCTTCATTCTACATTGGTGTAAAATAAAAATAATACATTTCTAGACATTTTGAGTCTCATCAAAACTGGATCAGTGATTTCATTTGTGAATGTTAGTTATTTATTGGCTCCTAAGGGATCTGCTTTTAAACAGATCCTTTTCTTTCTTTTTTTTTTTTTTTGCTCCTCATCGGTAATCTCCTCTGAATTTACGCCTCGTATTCTCTTTTACATTTCTCTCTCAGGAGCTGTAAGCTGCAGATCAGGAATATTCCTCCACACATGCAATGGGAGGTGAGTGGACTTTTATATCGAGTCGGAATTTTGATCGAAAAACTCTGTGGCTCGATCTCAGACCTGTGTGGGCGGGGCTTAATTTTCAAGCGCTCTCACTTGATGGACTTCCCAAAATCCAGGGCTCTCATCTCTAGTCGCTTTTAAGACTAATGACTGGTTTCCTCGAGATAGTGGATATGTTCGGACACTGGCTTTAAATCACCTGCATGTCACTTTAGAAATATGGAGAAAAAAAATACCGTAAAATGAATATGTTCATATTTATGTAAATAGTTATATTTACTGTAGAATTTAATACTGTGTCGTACCTGACTGGACCGTTTTCTGGTCAGGGAAGTTCCTGATCTTTTAGCTGGACTGATGTCTGTTCTGTGTTGGTGGTGATGCAGGCTTCGATCTCACACCTGTGCTTGAGATAATGACCATATGGATGAAATATCTCGGTGTCAGTAACCTTGACTCCTTGTTTCAGTGCAAATGACTTGAGTATCTTTAGGCATTTCAAAACACTGCAGATTTATTGCAGCCAAGTGACCACACTGGCTATTTAGTGCTCTGTAATGTGGTAGAATTAGTAAGGTTTTTGAAGTATACGGTCAGTTTTATGTATTTTGTATCCAAGCCATTTTTCAGAGGCTGTTTTGTGATTCTTGGTTAATTGTAGCTAAGCAGAATAACGCACTTAGACGTTTGTGCTGCACTTTGTTGCCTGAATAGTGAAATCCTGGGTTAAATTGTGAGCTGTATTTAATTTTATTCAGGCTTGCATTCAAATATCAGTTTTGAAGATCGCTAACACAAGCTGCAGCACTCTTTCTCCAATACACTGCTCACAGCACACCTACCTCGACACCTACAAAGTGTTCCTTTTACTATGGAAAGGAGCTAAAAAGAGAAGAGGAAAATCCTTTTTAAAGAGGAATAATCCATTTCTTATAAACTGTGATTTTTAGATTTACTTTTATAACAAAGCACTCGGCTGCATAAACTAATCCTGCCCACAGAAGCCAACCCTCAGGGGACCGTAGGGTCGGTGTGCTGGCAACATTCGGTCTTTCAGGTTCATTCCTGAATGGAATAATAGAATAATTCTAAGTCAGTTAAACTCAGGAATATCAGCCGGTCCAGTTAGGAAGTGAAAGTGACTGTGACTCACTTTCACCTGATTTTGGTGCAAATAAAAATGACAGCAAGACAAGCTTCAAAAGGGAACGTTATTGCAACTGGTGGCCACATGATTGCTCTCTGATTCGTCTCTAGTTTCAGAAACCTGCAGCTCAATCAGTTTGCACAGGTAGTCCAGCTCCTCCATGATGTCACATCCGTTCGTGTCATCAGGAGGTTAGTTTCGACTCTCAATACGGTTTCAGATCATGGAGGAGGTGCCGGGAGACCCGAGGAGAGCTAGACAGGACCGCGGAAGGGCTTTGTGTGAGGAGGAACCGGAGGAGAACTGCAAGAGCCGTACAGCAAGCTACTGGTGTGCATGTTTCTAAACCAAGCTCTCTCCATGAAGACCTGACATCTAGTTGCTTGCAGAACACCACAGTGAAGCCTGATTGGCATTTCCCAGAGAACACCAGTCCTCCAGTGGTGTTCGTTCTCTTTACGGATTAGAGCAGGTTCACACTGAGCACATGTGCCTGATATGAGAGTCTGGCCATCAAGCAGGCCTGGTTTGGTGGTGGGTTCTCCTCCTGTTCCTCACACAAAGGAGCAGATTCCGGTCCTGCTCCTGGGTTGTTGCCCTTCTACGGCCCTGTCTAGTTCTCCTCAATTAATGGCCTGTCTCCTGGCATCTCCTCCATCCTCTCGAAAAACAAACATCCTTGCGATGACACGAATGCATGTGCCATCCTGAAGGACCTGTGCTACTAGATTGGGATACTCATGCTGCAAGTAGTGACGAGGTCTGGGGAGGAATTTCCTTGGAGGGTCGCACTGACCTCCACATGCTATAGATGACAATGGAATTCTTACTGCTGTTAGGAGCCAGGATGAAATCCTTAGAGCCAGTGTCAGACCCTGACCTGGGTTGCTCCTGGTGCATGATGAGAACCATGCCCAGGCACGTGAGGGCTATACACACTATTGACAGCTGTGAGCTGGATCAGTCTGTAATTGACTTTTTTTTTTTTTACTTTTTTGTGTTTTTTTTTGCATCATTTTGTTCTTAACAAATCACACAATGTACACTATATTGCCAAAAGTGTACATTGGGACATCTGCCTTTACATGCACATGAATGTAATATGGAGTTGTCCCGCCCTTTGCAACTATAACAGCTCCAACTCTTCTGGGAAGGCTTTCCACAAGGTTTAGGAGTGTGTTTATGGGAATTTTTGACCGTTCCTCTAGAAGTGCATTTGTGAGGTCAGGCACTGATGTTGGACGAGAAGGTCTGGCTCGCAGTCTCTGCTCTAATTCATCCCAAAGGTGTTCTATGGGATTGAGGTGCAGACCAGTCAAGTTCCTCCACACCAAACTCGCTCATCCATGTCTTTATGGACCTTGCTTTGTGCACTGGTGTGCAGTCATGTTGGAACAGGAAGGGGTCATCCCCAAACTGTTCCCACAAAGCATGAAATTGTCCAAAATGTCTTGGTATGCTGAAGCATTAAGAGTTCCTTTCACTGGAACTAAGGGGCCGAGTCCAGCCCCTGAAAAACAACGCCTGAACTCAATGATTTGGAGGTATGTCCCAAAACTTTTGGCAATATAGTGTATCTAACAATTTTCAACTTGAAGATTTAATCTAAAAATTTATTTACGTGTTCCTAATGGTTTTTTTAAGCATGCTGTAGATCGTTTCTCAGACCAGCTTCCATTTATTGTGAAGCGTTGAAAAGACGATTAAGTATTACTTCCTAAATTCTAGTATTTATATTGTACAAGCAGTTAAAATCTTATCTCTATAATAAAAAAGATAAAGATAAAAATCTTTATCTCCTGTTGGTTAGAATCTGATTTCTGTGTGCTAATGTGGCTTTGGTTTTTAACAGTGGTTGCTGGGATTTTTGTGCCATTTTTATTGCTTTCATATATTGTGTTTAAGTACACACTTACAGAAGGGAAATTATTGATCACACACTCTGGCTTCCTTTGAGTCTGGTTCCTCGGGAGGTTTTTTCTCATCATCAGTTATATTCCTGGAAGTCATTTATCAGACTGTTTGACTCAAAAGGCAGTCAGGTAGTTGTGTGAATAAGTGTTATGTCCTGTATCATCATCAGCAGAAGTCACCAGAGATGAGAGAAATGTGCACACGTTGAGTGATCTCTGTATGTAAGGGACGGGTAGTGAAGCTGACCAATCACTAGCTGGTCCACTAGTCTCATAAAGGCTGGGTTATTTTTTTTTTTCCAAGAGGAAGATTGTTAAACAAAAGCACTAGAAGTGAATTTAAAGCTAATAAGCGTCACTTTTGCACTTTTAGCGTCACGTGAGCAGCCGTTGGTTTGTTTTTAGTTTGTTCTGTTATCATAATCCTTTTGTTGAAGAGTTGAAGTTCATCCTGGACTAAAATGCGAAGCAGTAGTGTAGCAACCTGTCCAGACATGCTGCAGAAACAACCGTGCAAATGAGTTGTTTGGTGCCAAGATAAGAGGAAAAACGAACACGGTGAGAGAGGGCCGTTCATTTTTGACAGTCGGAAGCCGGTGGCATTTGTGAAAGCGATTTCCAAACTGTGATGTCTAAAATACAGGTGTTTTACCTGTGCTTTGGGTCACACCTTCATTTATGAATGAACCTTCAGCTGAATAGCTTCTATTGACTTCATCCCTGGAAGGGGAAAAAATAAATAAATAAATAAATATATATATATATATATATATATATATATATATATATATATATATATACACACACACGTGCGCACACACAACACACGTCTTGATTGGTTTGATGCATTTCGTTCAGAATATTTTTGTTTAGTGCTTGGAGAGCAAACATT
The DNA here is from genome assembly GCA_033459395.1 of Hemibagrus guttatus. Lineage (NCBI taxonomy): Eukaryota > Metazoa > Chordata > Actinopteri > Siluriformes > Bagridae > Hemibagrus > Hemibagrus guttatus. The sequence continues at coordinate 7,656,703 of JAUCMX010000028.1, forward strand.
TGAAAGCGAACTCCACATGGCTCAAATTTGGAAGAAAGAATGCCAGTTAATTCCATATGTAGGAATGTTTACATCCACGCTGAGAGCTTACTCGCTTAACAGCATGTGCTTGCGCGCTACGGTTTTGCTCAGGAGGAGTAGGAGCTTTTGCACCGTCAGCTAGTATCCGTATGTGGCGTATGCTATGGTGTAGCAAAGAAGGCCCCCTTTTCACTTCCACTGTTTAGGCAAGCTCAGTCTGGCTTGGATTATTACCCACTGCCCGCTCTCTGTGTGTGCACTAACCCCACCCTCTATACACACCAGCCAACCAATAGACTGGCTTTAAATGCTTGACTGGTCATGCAGCCAATGACTGGAGCGCCTCAGTGGCACGAGAGATTCCATAGGAAGTCCGGCATCAGCCAATAGGAGGATGTGCAGCGGAGAGCGGAAGTGTAGATGTATAGAGGGGTGTGTGCTCCTAGGCCTCGAAGGCACATAGAACTGCAACTGACTAGCATCCTGTTCAAAACAAGAAGTATTTGAGAGTTGCTCAGTTCTCTCACTTGGTCCCTGAGAGCTGTGGTCATTTCAGCACTTAATCACACTTAATCCAGACACGTTTGCTATTTAATATAATGAGCTGGTCCAATTTAACAAAATGTAGACTCAATTTGATGTGATTTTTCATTTATTCATTGTTTTTTTTTTTTTTTTCTTTTTCTTTTTTATGCAGGTGTTGGATGGATTATTAGCTCAGTATGGCACTGTGGAGAATTGTGAACAAGGTTACTACATTCACCAATATCCCTAAACACACTAACTCCTCGATAACAAGGTTTTAACTGGATGACATTCTTTGACCCAGACCTATTGTTTTTGATGAGAGACCACAAAGCACTGTGGATAAGGTTGTCTCCTAAATTATGGAAATGTTTTTTTCCCCCCTCTCTGTAGTTAACACGGACATGGAGACGGCTGTAGTGAACGTGCGTTACGCGGATAAGGAGCAGGCCAGACAGTGAGTACTCTGCTTTCTGTCATCTTGGTGTTATCGGTCCATGTGTGAACTTGTAGCTGGTGCCACCTAATGTCAGATCCGAGGCGTTGCAGGATCCCTCGTGTTGAGTACTAATGTTTATCTTAAACCCTGTATTTACTCATCAGCCTTGTTTAGGTTTCTGCTCTTATATTTCTAACACACATGGCTTTAGGATGTTATGGCTCTTTAAATTTGCCCTACAGTGCTCTTGAATTGAATCTCATGGTTGTGTTTTTAATACAACCTCAACTTGCTGCTGATGTGACACGATTTAGGAAGATGTCCCGTCCACCTCACACTCACACTACATTCTTCCCTGTCTTTAGAGCAGTTGAGAAATTGAATGGTTTCATGATGGAAAACTATGCACTGAAGGTCTGCTACATACCAGACGAGACAGTGATGTCTGATCCCTCGACTATGGGCAACAGGAGAGGAGGGGCACCACGTGGACCGCCACGTCAAGCCTCACCCTCTCTAGGAACTCGCCCTAAGCTGCAGTCTGACATTCCGCTGCGCATTCTTGTACCCACCCAGTTTGTGGGTGCCATCATCGGCAAAGAGGGTGCTACCATCCGCAATATTACCAAACAGACCCGCTCGAAGTAAGCTTGATTTTTGGTTGTGTCCATGGGTCTTGGCCATGTAGAATTTCCTTTATGTTTAAAAAAAGATGATTTGGTTATACACTATTGGCAAAAGTTTTGGGACACCCCTCCAAATCATTGACTTCAGGGGTTGGGCTCGGCCCCTTAGTTCCAGTGAAAGGAACTCTTAATGCTTCAGCACACCAAGACATTTTGGACAATTTTATGCTTTATGGGAACAGTTTGGGGATGACCCCTTCCTGTTCCAACATGACTGCACACCAGTGCACAAAGCAAGGTCCATAAAGACATGGATGAGTGAGTTTGGTGTGGAGGAACTTGACTGGCCTACACAGAGTCCTGACCTCAACCCCATAGAACGCCCTTGGGATGAATTAGAGCGGAGACTGAGAGCCGGGCCTTCTCGTCCAACATCAGAGCCTGACCTCACAAATGCGCTTCTAGAGGAACGGTCAAAAATTCCCATAAACACACTCCTAAACCTTGTGGAAAGCCTTCCCAGAAGAGTTGAAGCTGTTATAGCTGCAAAGAGCGGGTCAACTCCATATTACATTCATGTGCGTGTAAAGGCAGACGTCCCAGTTTTGGTCTGGCTCACAGTCTCCGCTCTAATTCATCCCAAAGGCGTTCGATCAGGTCGAGGACTGTGTAAGCCAGTCAAGTTCCCCCACACCAAACTCGCTCATCCATGTCTTTATGGAACTTGCTTTGCGCACTGGTGTGCAGTCATGTTGGAACAGGAAGGGGACATCACCAAACTGTTCCCACAAAGCATAAAATTGTCCAAAATGTCTTGGTATGCTGAAGCATTAAGAGTTCCTTTCACTGGAACTAAGGGGCCGAGCCCAACCCCTGAAGTCAATGATTTGGAGGGGTGTCCCAAAACTTTTGGCAATATAGTTCATCTGTGGACATGCGTCAAAAAGCAGAGCCCTGTTCTAGAAATATTACATGCATTTGTTACTTATTACTTACTAATGACAGAACATTGTGGTTTTTCCTCCTCTCCTTATACAAACATGCAGAATCGACATCCATCGTAAGGAAAACGCAGGAGCGGCAGAGAAACCCATAACTGTCCATTCAACTCCAGAAGGTTGTAGCTCAGCCTGCAGGAGCATCATGGAGATCATGCAGAAGGAAGCCATGGACACGAAAATGTCAGTTGATCATCTTATCCAGCTCCTCCACAGACCCTAGCTAACAAACTGACCTCTCATTATTGATTTAATGTGTCCTCCTCTGTCCCCTCGTTGTGTCTCACGTTCAGCACCGAAGAAATTCCTCTGAAGATTTTGGCTCATAATAACTTTGTGGGGCGCCTGATCGGAAAAGAGGGACGCAATTTGAAAAAAATCGAACAAGACACCGGGACCAAGATCACCATCTCGCCGTGAGTGATATTAACCAACTGCATTTTTACATGATGATGAATATCCACAGATGAGCAAACTTTTGCTCTTTTTTTAAGTCTCCAGGACCTGACTCTTTATAACCCTGAGCGAACGATCACGGTGAAGGGCTCAATAGAGGCGTGTGCCAGAGCTGAAGAGGAGGTCATGAAGAAAATCAGAGAGGCTTATGAGAACGACGTGGCCGCCATGAACGTACGCCGAGAGGACGTGTTTACGTATAAGGCGTGTTTTTAAAATGCTTTTAAAATGAGATGTTCACCTATCTCTCCATGTGCAGCTCCAGTCTAATCTGATTCCCGGTTTGAATTTGAATGCTCTGGGGCTTTTCCCGGGTGGAACAACAGGAGCGATGTCTCCCACTATGACACCAGGACCTCTGTCTGGAGCCCAAGCTGGATATCCATCATTTGGGGTAAGTCTAATGACCATTGCATCCTTTTAACTTTTGCTTTTAGTCAGGTCTGTTCTGAAGAAGGAGCAGATCTGAACAGGAGAATCTCAGTGTTCTAGTTTTAATCTTCATGATTCTAACGAAAAGCATCGAAGAATCATCTCAGCACTCTATTTTGTGAGATTTGCTTTTCTGGGGTTGTGTAAAGACTAATCTGGGCATGTGTTGTAGGTCTCCAGTAAGTAACTGTGTGTGACGCACACTGAGTATTCGTGTTAATCTGTAGTGGAATGAGTGTGTGTGTGTGTAGCTTTCAGCAGGGATGCATTGAAGGCGACGGCGTGCCTTTGTGTTAATGCGTGTTTCTCCTGTAGTGCAGTGTGTTTCCGACTGAGGTTCCGTTTTGGTCCTTCAGCAGTAGCCAATACCTCACTGTAAGTCCCGAAAAACCCACAATGCACTGCACGGCTGTTGGTTGCGCTCTCTGAAGGGTGTTTGTTTTATTTATATTTCTGTGTCCTGTGGAGTCCCAGAAGTAACATGGCTGCAAGTCTTGTGTTTTTGACATGAAGCTGGACCAGGTGATGGCTTGACCTGATCCACCTGCACCATCTAATACCCTGAACTGGTGACCTTTGCATGTGTGGACCAGCCTATGTGTGTGTGCTGGAGACTTGATTGCTTGATAAAAGGTGTTTTCTAACATGCTTTATAACACAAAAGGTTTGTCTGTGTAACGTAATGCTACCGGTCATGTGACATTATCTTGCCTGGCTTTAGAGGTCAATGTTTTACGTGCAATCGGTCTTGTTCCCACTGGAAAGAGGAATATAGAATCAGTAAACCTCCTGCAAGTCGTCTGAACATTTATTTTGTTTTGCCTGTGAGATGATCCTCGATCCATAGGCCCTACACAAGTTCTGCTTGGGGCCAAAAGTGAAATGGTGCTCCACGTTTTTTAGAAAATTCTATCCATACTTTTGATCCCACACAGTTTTCCAGAACAAAAGGATTTAAATAAGAACATAAGAAAATTAGAACATGAACTTTACTTCATTTGATGCACCAGGATAACGTGTGTGAGCTGTGGATCTCAAACCTAGGTCTGATCTGTACCATGTCTGTTACACTATCGGGTCCATAAGTATTCGGACAACACCACAATAGTTTCGAAACGAAGCACTCAAGCGGTCGATGAAGTGTGGATACACCGATCAGGCACAACATTATGACCACCTGCCTAATGTGTTCTGCTACCAAAACAGCCCTGACCTGTCGAGGCATGGACTCCACTAGATCCCTGAAGGTGTGCTGTGGTTTCTGTGGTAGCAGCAGATCCTTTAAGTCCTGTAAGCTGCTAGGTGGGGCCTCCATGGGATACTTGAAGGATACTTTTGATAGATACTGACCACTGCAGACCCCACAAGAGCTGCAGTTTTGGAGATGCTCTGATCCAGTCATCTAGCCATCACAATTTGGCCCTTTTGTCCACTTTGAGGACAAAATGTTCACTTGCTGCCTAATATATCCCACCCACTAACAGGTGCCATGATGAGATCAGTGTTATTCACTTCAATGTTATGATTCATCGGTGTATGTTCGGCTTTAATTCAACAGGTTCAACTGCTCAAAAGTAATTGGACAATTGATGAGCAGTTTCATGGACGGGTGTGGCCTGTTTCCTTGTTAAATTTATGGACTCGAGTATACTTAAGGTTTTATTATATAAATATATGTGTACACAGTCACTGTCTTTGTCAGCAGCAGCCCGAGTCGGAGACGGTGCATCTCTTTATCCCTGCGCTGGCTGTGGGTGCCATCATCGGGAAGCAGGGCCAGCACATAAAACAGCTCAGCCGTTTTGCTGGTGCATCAATAAAAGTAGGTGATGAATTGAAACTTAATTCTTAAGTGTAGTAAATGTTTATCAACATTTTCCTTCAAAATTCCCCTCTGTAGATTGCACCAGCTGATGGGATGGATGCCAAGCATAGGATGGTCATTATTTCAGGACCACCAGAGGCCCAGTTCAAGGTACTAGACTCATGAGCAGCCCTCAGTCAGCCAACATAATTCAGTTTAGTAGGTCTAGGGTTAAGGTAGAGTTCTTAAATGTCCTGGTTAGTAAGTATTTGGACTGGGCAGCGTGACAGTTTTGGTCATTTTGCCCGTTATAATGGACTTGCATTGAAACAATTATGTGGAGACTTTCAGCTTGCGTTTAGGAATTTCAGCCATTTTTACATAGTGCCTCTATTTTCGTCGGTTTAATAGTTATTAAGCAAATTAATATAAATATAAGGCTTATTTTTAAAACTAAATTGAGCTGCTTTGCCAGATTTTTACTGCATCTGCCTTCAGTACGTGAAAAGGAAGCTGGTGACCGACTCTGCCATTGGGGTGGCTTTTGGTGTGTGTGTGTGTGCGTGATCATTATCTAGTTATATCCATTTGTCTAAAATGGGCGCAGTGCTTAGTTAGTGCAGTATTTTTGTTAAATGAATTAAACACCTTTGTTTCAGATCCGTTGCGGTGGTGTCTACAGTACACAATTATGCAAATTTCACTGTCCAAATACTTATGGACCGAATGTATAGCTTTGTCAGGCACACTTTTAAACTGACCGCTAAAATTTCACGGATTAAAGATTGTAGAATTGTTGATCTTAAAGGGCAAGACAGCTGGATCCAGGACTCAGAATGACTTTATTTTGACTTGGACTGACCAGCTTGTGCTTTCTTTTCCTTCAGTGATGAGATGGTCACTTTTATGCGTCAGAGGTGCCTCCATCTGGCAAAAGAAACGAGTGAAACAAATCTCTTCATGGTGTCCTTATATCCATGCTGTTAATCTGGGAAGGAAATATTTACGTCTAAAACTGGAGTACAGAGGAAGTTCATGAATGTTCAGTGATGTGACGTAACCCTCACAATCCAGTCCTGGCACGCTGCACACCCCTCACATGCAGAATGATGCAGTTTTAATAAGGGTCACAGGTCATGATGGATGAGAGTTAATTAGCTGATCCTCTGACGAGCAACTTCATATAGAACAAAGAAAACAAACTGTAGATACAATTATTTAACATCTCTCTCTCTCTCTCTCTCTCTCTCTCTTTCACACCATCTCTCTCTTTCTCTCTCACACCATCTCTCTCTCTCACACCATCTCTCTCTTTCTCTCTCACACCATCTCTCTCTCACACCATCTCTCTCTCTCACACCATCTCTCTCTCACACCAGCGCTCTCTCTCTCTCTCTCACACACCAGCGCTCTCTCTCACACCATCTCGCTCTCTCGCTCTCTCACACCAGCTCTCTCTCTCTTTCACACCAGCTCTCTCTCTCTTTCACACCAGCTCTCTCTTCCTCACACCAGCTCTCTCTCTCACACCAGCTCTCTCTCTCTCACACCAGCTCTCTCTCTCTCACACCAGCTCTCTCTCTCTCTTTCACACCAGCTCTCTCTCTCTTTCACACCAGCTCTCTCTCTCTTTCACACCAGCTCTCTCTCTCTTTCACACCAGCTCTCTCTCTCTTTCACACCAGCTCTCTCTCTCTTTCACACCAGCTCTCTCTCTCTTTCACACCAGCTCTCTCTCTCACACCAGCTCTCTCTCTCACACCAGCTCTCTCTCCCTCACACCAGCTCTCTCTCTCTCTCTCACACCAGCTCTCTCTCTCTCTCTCACACCAGCTCTCTCTCTCTCTCTCACACCAGCTCTCTCTCTCTCTCTCTCACACCAGCTCTCTCTCTCTCACACCAGCTCTCTCTCTCACACCAGCTCTCTCTCCCTCACACCAGCTCTCTCTCTCTCTCTCTCACACCAGCTCTCTCTCTCTCTCTCACACCAGCTCTCTCTCTCTCTCTCACACCAGCTCTCTCTCTCTCTCTCTCTCACACCATCTCTCTCTCTCTCACACCAGCTCTCTCTCTCTCACACCAGCTCTCTCTCTCACACCAGCGCTCTCTCTCTCACACCATCTCTCTCTCTCACACCATCTCTCTCTCTTTCACACCAGCTCTCTCTCTTTCACACCAGCTCTCTCTCCCTCACACCAGCTCTCTCTCTTTCACACCAGCTCTCTCTCCCTCACACCAGCTCTCTCTCCCTCACACCAGCTCTCTCTCCCTCACACCATCTCTCTCTCCCTCACACCAGCTCTCTCTCTCTCTCACACCAGCTCTCTCTCTCTCACACCAGCTCTCTCTCTCTCACACCAGCTCTCTCTCTCTCTCTCACACCAGCTCTCTCTCTCTCTCTCACACCAGCTCTCTCTCTCCCTCACACCAGCTCTCTCTCTCCCTCACACCAGCTCTCTCTCTCCCTCACACCAGCTCTCTCCCTCACACCAGCTCTCTCTCTCACACCAGCTCTCTCTCTCACCAGCTCTCTCTCTCTCACCAGCTCTCTCTCTCTCACCAGCTCTCTCTCTCTCACACCAGCTCTCTCTCCCTCACACCAGCTCTCTCTCCCTCACACCAGCTCTCTCTCTCACACCAGCTCTCTCTCTCACACCAGCTCTCTCTCTCACACCAGCTCTCTCTCTCTCACACCAGCTCTCTCTCTCTCACACCAGCTCGCTCTCTCTCACACCAGCTCTCTCTCTCACCAGCGCTCTCTCTCTCTCTCTCACACCAGCTCTCTCTCTCTCTCTCTCACACCAGCTCTCTCTCTCACACCAGCTCTCTCTCTCACACCAGCTCTCTCTCTCACACCAGCGCTCTCTCTCTCACACCAGCGCTCTCTCTCTCACACCAGCGCTCTCTCTCTCACACCAGCGCTCTCTCTCTCACACCAGCGCTCTCTCTCTCACACCAGCGCTCTCTCTCTCACACCAGCTCTCTCTCTCTCACACCAGCTCTCTCTCTCACACCAGCTCTCTCTCTCTCACACCAGCTCTCTCTCTCTCACACCAGCTCTCTCTCTCTCACACCAGCTCTCTCTCACACCAGCTCTCTCTCTCTCTCTCACACCAGCTCTCTCTCTCACACCAGCTCTCTCTCTCACACCAGCTCTCTCTCTCTCACACCAGCTCTCTCTCTCTCACACCAGCTCTCTCTCTCTCACACCAGCTCTCTCTCTCTCACACCAGCTCTCTCTCTCTCACACCAGCTCTCTCTCACACCAGCTCTCTCTCTCTCTCACACCAGCTCTCTCTCTCTCTCTCACACCAGCTCTCTCTTTCACACCAGCTCTCTCTCTCTCACACCAGCTCTCTCTCTCACACCAGCGCTCTCTCTCTCACACCAGCGCTCTCTCTCACACCAGCGCTCTCTCTCTCACACCAGCGCTCTCTCTCTCACACCAGCGCTCTCTCTCTCACACCAGCGCTCTCTCTCTCACACCAGCGCTCTCTCTCTCTCACACCAGCTCTCTCTCTCTCACACCAGCTCTCTCTCTCTCTCTCTCACACCAGCGCTCTCTCTCTCACACCAGCGCTCTCTCTCTCACCAGCTCTCTCTCTCTCACACCAGCTCTCTCTCTCTCACACCAGCTCTCTCTCTCTCACACCAGCTCTCTCTCTCACACCAGTGCTCTCTCTCTCACACCAGTGCTCTCTCTCTCACACCAGCGCTCGCTCTCTCTCTCACACCAGCGCTCGCTCTCTCTCTCACACCAGCGCTCGCTCTCTCTCACACCAGCGCTCGCTCTCTCTCTCACACCAGCGCTCGCTCTCTCTCTCACACCAGTCTCTCTCTCTCACACCAGCTCTCTCTCTCTCACACCAGCTCTCTCTCGCTCTCTCACACCAGCGCTCGCTCGCTCTCTCACACCAGCGCTCGCTCGCTCTCTCACACCAGCGCTCGCTCGCGCTCTCTCACACCAGCGCTCGCTCGCTCTCTCTCTCACACCAGCTCGCTCTCTCTCTCTCACACCAGCTCTCTCTCTCTCTCACACCAGCTCTCTCTCTCTCTCTCACACCAGCTCTCTCTCTCTCTCACACCAGCTCTCTCTCTCTCTCACACCAGCTCTCTCTCTCTCTCACACCAGCTCTCTCTCTCTCACACCAGCTCTCTCTCTCACACCATCTCTCTCTCTCACACCATCTCTCTCTCTCACACCAGCTCTCTCTCTCTCTCTCACACCAGCTCTCTCTCTCTCTCTCACACCAGCTCGCTCTCTCTCTCTCACACCAGCTCGCTCTCTCTCTCACACCAGCTCTCTCTCTCACACCAGCGCTCTCTCTCTCTCACACCAGCTCTCTCTCACACCAGCGCTCTCTCTCTCTCACACCAGCTCTCTCTCTCTCACACCAGCGCTCTCTCTCTCACACCAGCGCTCTCTCTCTCACACCAGCGCTCTCTCTCTACACCAGTCTCTCTCTCTCACACCAGCTCTCTCTCTCTCACACCAGCGCTCTCTCTCTCACACCAGGCTCTCTCTCTCACACCAGCTCTCTCTCTCTCACACCAGCGCTCTCTCTCTCTCTCACACCAGCGCTCTCTCTCCCCCTCTCTCTCACACCAGCGCTCTCTCTCACACCAGCGCCCCTCTCTCTCACACCAGCGCTCTCTCTCTCTCTCACACCGGGTGCTCTCTCTCTCACACCAGCTCCCCTCTCTCTCACACCAGCGCCCCTCTCTCCCCACACCAGCGCCCCTCTCTCTCACACCAGCGCCCCTCTCTCTCACACCAGCTCTCTCTCTCTCACACCCAGCTCTCTCTCGCTCTCCCCACACCAGCGCTCGCTCCTCTCTCACACCACCCTCTCTCTCTCTCACACCAGCGCTCTCTCTCGCTCTCTCACACCAGCGCTCGCTCGCTCTCTCACACCAGCGCTCGCTCTCTCTCTCACACCAGCGCTCGCTCGCTCTCTCTCACACCAGCGCTCGCTCGCTCTCTCACACCAGCGCTCGCTCGTCTCTCTCACACCAGCGCTCGCTCGCTCTCTCTCACACCAGCGCTCGCTCGTCTCTCTCACACCAGCGCTCGCTCGCTCTCTCTCACACCAGCGCTCGCTCGCTCTCTCTCACACCAGCGCTCGCTCGCTCTCTCACACCAGCGCTCGCTCGCTCTCTCTCACACCAGCGCTCGCTCGCTCTCTCTCTCTCACACCAGCGCGCGCTCGCTCGCTCTCTCTCTCTCACACCAGCGCGCGCTCGCTCGCTCTCTCTCTCTCACACCAGCGCGCGCTCGCTCGCTCTCTCTCTCTCACACCAGCGCGCGCTCGCTCGCTCTCTCTCTCTCACACCAGCGCGCGCTCGCTCGCTCTCTCTCTCTCACACCAGCGCGCGCTCGCTCTCTCTCTCTCACACCAGCGCTCGCTCGCTCTCTCTCTCTCACACCAGCGCTCGCTCGCTCTCTCTCTCTCACACCAGCGCTCGCTCGCTCTCTCTCTCTCACACCAGCGCTCGCTCGCTCTCTCTCTCTCACACCAGCGCTCGCTCGCTCTCTCTCTCTCACACCAGCGCTCGCTCGCTCTCTCTCTCTCACACCAGCGCTCGCTCGCTCTCGCTCGCACCAGCGCGCTCGCTCTCTCTCACACTCTCACACCATCTTTCTCACCGTTTCTCATTTTCTCTCTCTTGCAATTCAATTCAAAAGAGCTTTTTTTGGCATGACAAATTATACATGTATTGACAAAGCATTTAAAGATTGCAACAAAATGATAAAATCAACAAATAAATAAATGGCAAAATAAAAGCCTAAAATCTATAGGTATGAGTGAGGTGTGTATGAGTTCATGAGCGCATCACCGATTGGTCGACTCCTCAATCTTGTTGTGGCAGGCGTGGGTGTACCGAGCTGCCAAGAAAAGTCTCTATACTGAAGTTTTGTGTAGTTCTCCAGTTTGAAGTCAGGGCAAATCATCTCTCTCTCTCTCTCTCTCTCTCTCTCTCTCTCTCTCTCTCTCTCTTCTCTCTCTCTCTCTCTCTCTCTCTCAGGCTCAGGGACGTATCTTTGGAAAGCTGAAGGAAGAGAACTTTTTTGGGCCGAAGGAAGAGGTCAAACTAGAAGCTCACATTAAAGTGCCCTCGTTTGCTGCCGGCCGGGTCATCGGTAAAGGGGGCAAAACGGTAAAGTACCCATTTAGTGGTAGATGTTTCTGAACTATATACCACCCATTTTCACTATTTTCAAATGTTATTTTTCATTATTTTAATTTGAGCTTAGCTCTACATCAGTGAGTTATTATTCAGGCTGTTCTGTTCACGGGAAACAATTCAAGTTTAATGAACAGAGAGAAGTTTAATGAAATTGTACTGGACACTGGGCTTTCATTAGTCTTAAAGCACTCACCTGTGGTGTAAAGTGATGCTTGATCAGCAGTAACCAAAGCCAAGACATTGTTTTGTAGCTGTTGTAGAACTTTCACCTGCGCTCTCTCTCTCCCTTTCTCTCTCTCACACCATTTCTATCACCATCATTCTCTCCATCTCTCTCCATCCTTCTCTCTTTCTCTCGCACCATATCTCTCTCACCATCTTTCTTTCACCCCCTTCTGTGTCTCCCTCTCACACACCGTTTCTATCACCATCATTCTCTCTTTCTCTATCGCTTTCTCTCACACACCATTCCTATCACCATCATTCTCTCCATCTCTCTCCATCCTTCTCTCTTTCTCTCGCACCATATCTCTCTCACCATCTTTCTTTCACCCCCTTCTGTGTCTCCCTCTCACACACCGTTTCTATCACCATCATTCTCTCTTTCTCTATCGCTTTCTCACACACCGTTTCTATCACCATCATTCTCTCCATCTCTCTCTATCCATTTCTCTCACACACACCATTTTTCTCTCTCTCTCTCCATCCTTCTCTCACACCATCTTTCTTTCTCACACCCCCCCCTTCTCTCAGTGTCTCCCCCCTCATACACCATTTCTATCACAATCATTCCCTCCATCACCCTCTTTTCTCTCACCATCTATACCTCCCCCTTCTCTCTGTCTCAGACTCTCACCATCTTTTTCTTTCACCATCACGCTCTCACCCCTTCTCCCTCAGTGTCTTTCTCTCACACCATTTCTATCACCATCATTCTCTCACTCCCCCCTTCTCTCTCTCTCTCTCAGCTGTTGAAGAACTTTCTGAAATATCCATTTTTTTCTCTTTCCATGATTTGAAATTGTTTCACAGGTGAATGAACTTCAGAACCTGACTAGCGCAGAGGTGGTTGTCCCCCGTGATCAGACACCAGATGAAAATGACCAAGTGATAGTGAAGATTACTGGCCACTTCTATGCAAGCCAGGTAAATTAGCCATCATTACTCATACTCTGTCACTAAGCAGAACACAAAACGGCCATCTTGAATGTTTTCTCATGTGAACACACTTGTGGTGTTGATGCATGTGCGTGTCTCGTCCTTTCGTAGCTAGCTCAGCGAAAGATTCAGGAGATCCTCTCCCAGGTCAGACGACAGCAGCCCAAAGCCTCGCCTACCGGAGCGCCGATACCACGGAGGAAATAATTCACCCAGCGCATGAATGGTGATGGAGAAGAGAGCAGGACATGGGACGTGCCCATCCCCGGAGTTCACCTCACCCACCTCCTGGCATTTCTACAAGAATCGTTTTTCTAAAAACAAGTCTCCTCTTCACTGCCGTAGCGTGGTACCTGCACAATGCTGTTTCTCCCTCTTGTTTCCTTTTTTTTTTGCTTGATTGATTTGAGTTTTTCATGTAAAAAGTCACGGCATTGCTCTCCTAGCCTGGCTAGGGGTGGGGTCCTAAAAAGCTCTGGGTGTATGGGATGGGACTGGAAGTGGTATGGAGCTTTTGTACCAGTATTGCTAATGGCTTTTTTTTTTTTTTCTTTTTTTTTTTTTTTTATATAAATTCAGATGCATTTTATAAAGAAAAGAATTCTATGTAGATATAAGATGATGAAATATGAAAGGAGGCAGACTAACACTGCCACTTACAGGAAGTGTTTATAGGTGTTCGCCACAGGAAACTGAGTTAATATGCATTTTTACTGATCTACCTCAGGCTAGAGTACCTCAGAAGAAAAAAAATAAATCATATATATATATATATATATATATATATATATATATATATATATATATATATATATATATATATAAATATAAATAAAATATAAAAATGACTTTTTTTTTGTTTTATTATTTTGCTTTGTGGTATTTTGTACTATAAAAAAACAACCTAATAGTTCTTGAATATTATTTTTTTAAGAAAAAATTACATCTTCTGTTAACACAAGTCCCTCAAGCCCCACTTTTGTTACGACGCAGACAGATAGTTGTACATTTAAAAAAAAAAAAAAAAAAAAAAAAAAAAAAAACCCGTCTGCGCACGGAGGGTTAGGTGGCCTGATGTTTGCGGATCAGAACATCTATAAGTAAAGCTTTGCCGAGGAGCCGCCATCTAAAAGATAGATGTGTATATATATTTGCCGTAAAATGCCAACCGTACGTACTGCAGCGATGCCATATAGAGTTTAGTAATTATAAGAAAAAAATATTGGCAGGTGCATTTTCCCCATAAACGTTAAGTTAGCATTCAGGGATCAGCTTCAGCGTTCAGGGATCATGTTAAAGTCCTGCTGTAACACACACTGGTCATCAGATCATCACAGCCCAGGCACATTCTTTATTTTAGTTTTTATTTTTTTCCTCTGGGCTGACGTCCATCACACCAGGCTTTTTTTTCTTTTTTTTTTTTTTCCTCCCCCCCCCACACACACACTCAAAACGTCAATGTCAAGTGTCCGTCACTGCGCGGTGAGGGTGTATGGGCGGAGTCACACAGTTTCAGATACTTTCGATGTTACGATACTAACGGATGCGTCACTATAGCCAACAGTTATATATGTAGAAATGGATGTGAATTATTATTATTTTTTTTATTTTTTTTTTTTTAAATTAGAAATCTTTTTAGAAGAAATATATGGAGAGAGAGAGAGAGAGAGAGAGAAGAAAAAAAAACAAGTTTCTTTTTTTCATGCGAATGTAAATATGATTGTGGTAAAAGGGCATGTTCATGCTTCCACACTAGTAATGATGTCTACCTCAGCTGAGTCGAAGGTGGGTGGTGTTGAAGCTTGTGCCTCTTGCCCAAAATCTCCACCGATACATCAAGTCGGGTTCACAGCAAGGGCACGAGCAATGTTTTTGGGTTTTTGTCCCCCCCCCCCCCTTCCCTCTATTGTTGATCTACCTCTTAAACACAGTTTTCAATTAGAGGCATATTAATATTTGTTAGAATTTAGGGTCAATTCTCAGTTCCTTTTCCCGAACCAGAAAAAAATTCTATTAAAAAACAAACAAAAAAAAAAAATCATGGTTATATTTGACAAACGAGTGATTTTTAATGTATTTTCTTTTTGCCTGCATTGTGAACTGATTACTGATTGAAATCCTCAATGTGTTGCTTTTTTCTGTTTCTTGGTTCTGGTGGTGTGGCTTCCATGTATTGGGCTTTATTTCACGCATAGATATTCTCAAGTCATTGTTCATTTGGGATTTGACCAATAACCCCGAAGATTTTTTGATTTGTGTTCTTTAAAATGGACTCGCCTTCTGATTTATGAACTACAAACGAGTCGGAAAAAAACTTTTCCCCTCTTGCTAGCGTTTATTCTAATATACGATTTCTTGGCTGTCTCGTGTGGTGAGTCATGTTTCAGTGGGAATGTGATGTGGAGTTTACAGAAAGTGGTCCAATTTCAGCATGAGCCACAAAAACCCCTTCAACTGTGCTTGTGCCCTCACACACTTCCACTTGTCAAATGCCTCGGAGGAAATTGAATAAAAGGCGGCATGTTGGCTCCTAGAAACGGTTTGTGTGGATTATTTATTTAGTGATTCTTCAAAAAATTGGTCAAGGTGCTGAATGGTTTTGACCAGCATTTTAATTTCATTTTAAAATGGAGGTACAAAGGAAAAATGTTATTTATCTCCAAATGATGAGGCTCACTTATTGCTGTTATTTATTTAAACTTTCTATGTCTCATGAATGAAGTGGTGTACACTCCTAACGCTAGAGTTGTCTATCAACAGCGGTAGCTTGGTGGTTAAGGTGTTGGATTATTGACCCGACGGTTGTGAGTTTGTAGGACGTCTGCTGAATGTTTATATAAATACTATTTATTTAGACGTTGACGAAGCTATAGGTGTTTAAGACTACACCGATCAGGTATAACATACTAAGCAGTGAGAGGTGAAGTGAATAACACTGATCTCCTCATCATGGCACCTGTTAGTGGGTGGGATATATTAGGCAGCAAGTTAAAATGTTGTCCTCAAAGTTGATGTGTTAGAAGCAGGAAAAATGGCCACGCATAAGGATTTGAGCGAGTTTGACCAGGGACAAATTATGATGCCTAGGCGACTGGATCATAGCATCTCCAAAACTGCAGCTCTTGTGGGGTGTTCCCGGTCTGCAGTGGTCAGCATCTATCAAAAGTATTCTTTAAGCCCATGGAGGCTCCACCTTGCAACTTGCAGGACTTAAAGGATCTGCTGCTAACATCTTGGTGCCAGATTCCACAACACACTTTCAGGGATCTAGTGGAGTCCATGCCTCAATGGGTCAGTGCAGTTTTGGCAGCAAAACACAATATTAGGCAGGTGGTCATAATGTTATGCCTGATCGGTGTGTATATAGACTCGACAGAAATCGACCACAAGGATGTCTACACTACAGATGACTTCTTCCTGAATATTTTCAATATTTTATGCCCAGTTTGAGGCATTTTAACCTATCAATGGGAGAAAGGACATCTAGACTTGGAGGTATCTTAGATCTATACCACAATGGCTGTGAGAAGATCTCTCCTAAAAGTCAACTCTAGGAAAGCCACAATCACTACAAACACAATTGTAAATTGCTACAATCAATTTTGCTCTCGGGTCTTCAACAAGACAGACATCAGGTTATAACTAGGTTATAAATCTCCTTGTTATGCAAATGCAATTTTTGACCAGTACAGTTATAGAATGGAAATTATTTTAAAATTATACAATCCTATGCATTTACGGAGGAAGACGCCCTTGTCCAAAGCATCGTTTGAAGTCTCCATCAATGAATACATCAGTTGTGGTCCACTAGGACACAGACTAAGGAAACCATCAGTATAAACACTCTGTTGGGAGGAAATATCGCTTTTACATAGGGTGGAGAAGAGAGTCTTGTCACCCTGATGACTATGGGGTTCCCTTTTGAGCCTGTTTCCTCTCGGTTTCTTCATCGTATTGTCTTGGGAAGTTTTTCTTTGCCGAAGCAAAGGCTAGAGCATCTAGACTGATCCCACAGAAGGGCTGCTATACCACAAATTGCTGAAAAAGTGAATGCTGGCTCTGATGGAAAGGTGTCAGAACACACAGCTTGGTGTTTATGGAGCTGTATCAGCTGTAGAGTGATCAGAGTGACCATGCTGACTCCTGTACTCCACCAATACAATGGTCACGTGAACTGGACAATGGAGCAATAGAAAAAGGTGGCCTGGTCTGATATTTTTATTACATTATGTGAACAACTGGGTGTCTGCGCCGGTTACGTGGGGAAGTGATTGCACCTGGAAGCACTATCGGGAGATGTTGAAGCAGCAGAGGTAGTGTGATGTTCTGGGCAATGTTCTGCTGGGAAACCCTGGCATTTATTTGAATGTTACTTTAACACGTATCTAACATTGTTGCAATACATAACAAATTCCTTGAAATTTCATAGATTTTAATCTGATCGAGCACATGCTGGACAAACGTGTCAGATCCATGGAGGCCCTACCTCACAATTTATAGGACTGCTAACATCTTGGTGCCAGATACCACAACAGAGCTTTTTGGTGGTTAAAAGGGGATGTCTGCAATATATTATATTATATTATATATAAGCAGCACACTGAGCACTATTAGGAACACCTGTAAACCTACTCAATCATGAAATGATCAAATCAGCCTATGTTTACAGGTCAAGAGCTATATGTATGTATAGAAGGCGTGGCTGAACATTGGTTTGTGAATGGAGGGTGGAGCCAGCAGGAGAAAACGATAAGAATCATGCACCTGTGGTTAACTGGATTAGTGATTTGGTCGTCTTTTTATGGGACCAAAAGTAATTGGAGATGGCTGCTCAGATGTTCTGTGCTATTCCCTCTTTATTTCAATTACAGGTGAGCAGGTAAAAGGTCTAGAGTTAATGTCAAGTCTGGCATTTGCATCTGGAAACCCATCAGAGAGTTCACAAAAACTTTGGAGGTGGACATATCAACTATTTGGAACATTCTTTAGAAGCAATAAATAACCACAGGAACTACATTCAAAAGACCACAGAAAGCAAATGTGGTGCATGACATGACTACTTTTCCTGGTGAATATAAACTCCTTCTCCACAAGCAGGCAATAGGCAAGCCATGGAGATCGTTTTTAATTTTAAGCAAATGAGCTGTTAGCATCAGGGGAGGTTAAATTGTCACTGCTGTTGTACAATGATGTGGCTATTAAAGTGTACTTAGCATTTTGGCCTCTTGGTCAATCTGTTAAGGACACTGTTCTCTTTGTTGCAGCAGATAATCTTGCAACTCAGGGATTGGGTCAACGATCAGAAGATCGGGATTCAAGCCGCCAAACTGCCATGCTTGAGCAAGGCCCTTAACCCCACGCACTCCAGGGACACCATGGCTTAACCCTGTGCTCTGACCGCCGCTTGATAAGCGAAAACCTTGGGACGGTAGCTCAAGAGGTTAAGGAAGGTTGGATGACTGCCAAGCTGCCACTGCTGGGCAATTGAGCAAGGCCCTTAGAGCTACCCCTGCGCTCTGACCCCAACTTCGTCAGCTGGGAAGTCTTCTAAAGGCTTCTTAATTCGCTCAACTTTTCCACACTTTCATTATTAATGCTTTTTGTGCAGTGAGTAAAAATGTAGAAACGTTAATACTTTCTTATAGTGGAATAATCCACTGATTTTGTGGTAGGATGTGTGTAATGAAGTTTACCGTAAGTCATACTGCGCATGCGCATTATGAATACGGTATAAGGTGGCTTATATGGCGCTAGAACAGTAAATATCGTGGGTTTTTTCAGCCATTTTGAGTTGTAGTTGTGATTTTTGGTCATTTCCAATCATTTCGGTTTAAATGGAATTGACATGGACGACAAAATACCGGAAGAAAGAAATAAACAAACAAATAAATAAGAATATTTATTAGTTTATCAATTTATTTCAATGCGGTAAAAACAAACTAAACGCATAAGAGTCTGCCATGTACAATAAAAAAAAATGTAATGGTTTGTGGTATTAACTTTTCGAAATATGAGAGCGCCATGACCGCGCTAGTTGCCGGTAACTACTTCCGGTTCACGTCTGTGTTTCCTTATAGCACGCTAGAGGTTAAATAGTCATGTATTAGCACATAGTCAGGGAAGACTGAATGGGTCGTGAATATATGTTTTCGGATTTAGTGTTATTTTTAGATTACCGTAAACCGTGAGAAATTTAGAAGTCAAACTAGACTAGACATTATCAGGCTGTAGAGAACCGACAGGTCTGCTCTGTTCTGAATCCATATATTTTCGTTACACAATAACTGACCAGTGCAGACTTCAGCTCCAGTGCAATGAGCCTGAGGTGTGTTTTAATTACTGCTCGGTGTTTTGTCGGGGCTGCGAGGTCACTACAAGGCACCTGCAACCTGCTGTGTCCATCGAGGTCAGTTTCCTCTGTCTCAACTGTTTGTATACAAGATTTAATAATCACTTTGTCATACATTCATTGTACTAGACATGCGTTTTGTCTTCTGTTTCACTGTATAACGCCACCTTGTCTTTTTTTTTTGCACAGAAACTTATCATCCAGACCAGCTGACCACCTTAAAAGGACAGCTAGTGTTTACAGACAAAAGGTGAGTTATTTTTGTATGAGCATCACTGCATAACCTAGATAGTGTAATAAGACTGTAGATCAGGGAACTAGATACTAGAAGACAAATAAACTGCATTTTGCTAGAAATTCAGCTCATTTGGCTTAGATCCTACTAGGTCTCTGAAGTACGGTGGCTGAGAAGTGTGAAACAAAATAAATCCAAAACCACAAGGACAATTCAGACAAACTGGAAAAGGTACAGTCAAGCCCGAAATTATTCATACCCCTGGAAAATTCTGCCTTAAAGTTACTTTTATTTAACCAGCAAGTTTTTTCTTGATTAGAAATAACAGGCTTCCCCCAAAGAAGATAATAAGATGTACAAGAGGCATCATTGTGGAAAAAATTATTACTCATCTTTTATTTACATTTGAACAAAAAGTGGCATGTGCAAAATTATTCATACCCTTCTCAATAATCAATAGAAAAGCCTTTTTTGGGGTATTACAGCAATCAAACGCTTCCTATAATTGCTGACCAGCTTTTTGCATGTCTCCACTGGTATTTTTGCCCATTCATCTTTAGCGATGAGCTCCAACTCTTTCAGGTTGGAGGGTCTCCTTGCCATCACCCTGATCTTTAGCTCCCTCCACAGATTCTCAATTGGATTTAAGTCAGGACTCTGGCTGGGCCACTGCAAAATGTTAATGTTTTTGTCTGCTAACCTTTTCCCTTCACCACTTTTGCTGTGTGTTTTGGGTTGTTGTCGTGCTGAAATGTCCACTGGTGCCCAAGGCCAAGTTTCTCTGCAGACTGCCTAGTTGTTTTTAGAATTTTGAGGATTGCTCCTTTTTCATGGTGCCGTTTACTATGATTAGATTCCCTGGTCCACCGGCTGAAAAACACCCCCAAAACATTAGGTTCCCACCACCATTTTTGACAGTGGGGATGGTGTTCTTAGGGTTGAAGGCTTCTCCTTTTTTACACCAAATGAAGGCTACATCATTGTTTGGGCCCAAAAAATTCAACTTTTGTTTCATCTGACCATAAAACAGAAGACCAGAAGTCTTCTTCTTTGTCCAGATGAGCATTTGCAAAGGCCAAGCAGGGCTTTTGTGTGCCTTATCTGGAGAAGTGGTGTCCTCCTTGGTCTGCGTCCGTGGAACCCAGCGGTGTGCAGTGTCCGTTGGACTGTCTGCCTTGAGATGTTGCCACCAGCAGAGCCCAGATTCATCAGGATGACCTTGGTGGTGATCCTTTTTTACCTCTCTCACTATCCTCCTAGCCAGCACAGGTGTCACTTTTGGCTTCCGACCACGTCCTCTGAGATTTTTCACAGTGCGTAATGTCTTGTATTTTTTAATAATACTTTGCACTGTAGCCACTGGAACTTCAAAACATTTAGATATGGTCTTCTAGCCCTTTCCTGACTTGTGAGCTCCTTTGTCTTAGCCATGACTGTCCACAAACCAACAGCAGAGAGCTTCTGTTTTTCACCTGTTGAGTTGATTAAAACAGCCGTTCCCAATGAATCAGGGTAATTAGGATGCTTTAGAACAGCTTGGAATATTTGGAATGGTATAGAACTTTGGATTTTCCCATACACTGTGACAGTTTGCAAAGGGTATGAATAATTTTGGACATGCCACTTTTTGTTCAAATGTAAATAAAAGCTGAAATAATTTTTTTCCACAATGATGCCTCTTGTACATCGTCTTATTATCTTTTGGGAGACGCCTGTGTCATTTCCTGTCAAAAAAAAACTTGCTGGTTGAATAAAAGTAACTTTAAGTCAGAATTTGCCAGGGGTATGAATAATTTCGGGCTTAACTGTCGGTATAGTTTGTGAATGGAATTCTTGCCTCTGATTGGACGAGACATGTCACTCAGGATATACAGGAAGTCCAGCAGGCTGCAGCAGTAGGAAGTGGATTGGTGTGTGTATGAACGCAGCTCTGCTGTTATAGCACTCCTTACATCCTTTAATCTGGAATAGTTTAGTCTTCCAAACATTCCTGGTGTGTTTTTAGAGATCGCAAACTAATCTTTATGCCATGATACACTATCAGTATATCCAAAATCACAGCCCTCTGGTCTTTATGACCAGCCCAAATATCTAGAGCAAAAATGTTGGAACTGGTCTTGCCATTCCAATAGTTTCAGATTGAACTGTTTAATTATTATTTCTTAGATTTGTGTGTTGTGTGTGTGTGTGTGCGCAGGCCATGTTTTCAGCACGAGTTTCTGCCATTACAGATGACTCAGAGAACGTGAAGAGGCTGCAGCTGGAGGTGCCACATCCTGAATTTAGTTTCCGTGCTGGCCAGTGGTAAGTAGAATTGTAGTACTGTAGTCAGATCTCTATGTTTTGGTGCTGATGCTTCTGTGAGTGCATATCTGATAGTATGTCAAGACACTTGCACAGAGTGAAGTCTTCTTACTTTGGTGTCCACAATGGGGCAGTACCATATGAGCCAAGCCAGTATTTACAGATACTGAGAAAGAACCAATAGAGAGTTCTAAGTTCCATTGAATAAAAAGAACGGCTGTAACTTAATAAAAGTGCTAGGTGAAAAACATGAAGTATATTCGTATTTAAAGATGAGATGCTCTGATCCAGTGGTCTAGCCATCACAATTCGGCCCTTCGTCAAACTCCCTCAAATCCTTACGCTTGACCATTTTTCCTGCTTCTAACACATCAACTTTGAGGACAAAATGTTCACTTGCTGTCTAATATATCCCACCCACTAACAGGTGCCATGATGAGGAGATCATCAGAGTTATTCACTTCACCTCTCACTGCTCATAATGTTATGGCTGATCGGTGTATATATATTAAAGTGACCAGTAAGTAAATGCCTGACTTCTATGCCAAGCCATTGATACCAATGTCTTGGCATAGAAGAAGGCACTTCCCCATTTAAAGTAAGAATACAGACATGATTCGTACAGTGACCGAGAAGTGCAAAACAAAGTAACAACAAAAAAAACAAATAAAAAAAGAACAAAGTAACAAATAAAAAAAGAACAAAGTAACAAATAAAAAAGAACAAAGTAACAAATAAAAAAAGAACAAAGTAACAAATAAAAAAAGAACAAAGTAACAAATAAAAAAGAACAAAGTAACAAATAAAAAAAGAACAAAGTAACAAATAAAAAAAGAACAAAGTAACAAATAAAAAAAGAACAAAGTAACAAATAAAAAAAAGAACAAAGTAACAAATAAAAAAAAGAACAAAGTAACAAATAAAAAAAAGAACAAAGTAACAAATAAAAAAAAGAACAAAGTAACAAATAAAAAAAAGAACAAAGTAACAAATAAAAAAAAGAACAAAGTAACAAATAAAAAAAAGAACAAAGTAACAAATAAAAAAAGAACAAAGTAACAAATAAAAAAAGAACAAAGTAACAAATAAAAAAAGAACAAAGTAACAAATAAAAAAAGAACAAAGTAACAAATAAAAAAAGAACAAAGTAACAAATAAAAAAAGAACAAAGTAACAAATAAAAAAAGAACAAAGTAACAAATAAAAAAAGAACAAAGTAACAAATAAAAAAAGAACAAAGTAACAAATAAAAAAAGAACAAAGTAACAAATAAAAAAAGAACAAAGTAACAAATAAAAAAAGAACAAAGTAACAAATAAAAAAAGAACAAAGTAACAAATAAAAAAAGAACAAAGTAACAAATAAAAAAAGAACAAAGTAACAAATAAAAAAAGAACAAAGTAACAAATAAAAAAAGAACAAAGTAACAAATAAAAAAAGAACAAAGTAACAAATAAAAAAAGAACAAAGTAACAAATAAAAAAAGAACAAAGTAACAAATAAAAAAAGAACAAAGTAACAAATAAAAAAAGAACAAAGTAACAAATAAAAAAAGAACAAAGTAACAAATAAAAAAAGAACAAAGTAACAAATAAAAAAAGAACAAAGTAACAAATAAAAAAAGAACAAAGTAACAAATAAAAAAAGAACAAAGTAACAAATAAAAAAAGAACAAAGTAACAAATAAAAAAAGAACAAAGTAACAAATAAAAAAAGAACAAAGTAACAAATAAAAAAAGAACAAAGTAACAAATAAAAAAAGAACAAAGTAACAAATAAAAAAAACACTTTTTTAAATTAATGTTTGTACTACAATACAACAGCTAGTAGATTGTTCTGCATAAAGAATAATTTAGCTCGGGTTACAGAATTACATAAATGATGTATTATTCTGTAAGATACTCCTCAATTATCTAATAAATGACATGGAGTATGTAGAAAAATCATTTCATGTGCTGAAGGAAAATGTTTTTCAGCACCAACACACTTATAATTAGTTACATCTTTTGAAGCAGGATATTGAGTCCAATAAACGTAAAATAAAGTGCAATAAGCTCTGCCTCATAATGTTTCAAAGGGTTTCTATTGTATGAATCAGTGTCTATCAAAATGAGAGAACTCCTTCTGCAGAAAACATCCCCAAACTATGACCTCATGTCCTCCTCCACCTTTAACTGACTGCATTACACACTTTGGGGTCAGTCTTTCCCCAGTTTGACGCCGAACATCAGACCCAAATGAATAAAGCTTGCTTTCATCACTGAAGTGAACTTTGGACCAGTTCTCCTCTGTCCACACCACATGCTGAAAGTGTCCTGGCTTGGTGGAAGCAGGAGTTTCACCTCTTATACAGTTTAGTTTATCATGGAAATCTCATGAGTTTCCTTCCCTTACAGCGTCTCCCAATCAGCCCATAATCTTCTTGTAGGACAGCGCCCCCTGGCACACTGAAAAACGGGTAAAGAAGTGCCTTGAAGGTAAGAACATTGAAATAATGAAATGGTCAGCCCAGAGTATTGAATATTTCTGGAAAATCCTGGGCAACAAAGTTATTGCTAAGAAACACTACAGTTACTGAACTGTGGAAGAGACTAAAGGAAGAGAGGACCAAGATCTCATCAGAGCAGTGCGAGGAACTAGCGAAGTCCTGCGGCTATAGAGGTCATTCAGAGAAAGAGCCGCTACACTTCATACTAATCCTTGACGGCTGTAACCCTTAAAAATAATCTTCTTTTGTGCTACAGTGGTTACTGTTTTGATCACTGTGTTTTCGACAATATAAATAGTTTTGTTTAAGTGCTCTGGTTAATTTCAGTAAAACATCTTTGTGAAGCAGCGGTATACACACAGTTACCTTTCTGGCCATTTTGAGCCTGTAAACAAACCCACAACTCCTGATGCTCCAGATACTAGAAGAAGAAGTTGCTTTTGGCTGCTCCCTGTTCAGGGTCGCCACAGTGGACCAACTGGTCCGCACAACAACTTGGCAAATGTTTTACGCCGGATGCCCTTCCTGACACAACCCTCCCATTTTTCCGGGCTTGGGACCGGCACTGCATCCAGTGGCTGGGGTTGAGGCATTGGCTGGGAATCGAACCCGGTCCTTCCGCATGATAGGCAAGAAACCTACCACTGAGCCACCAATGCTCCAGATACTCCAGATACTAAACTAACAAAATGGCCACTTGTACTGCTCCTTTAATCAGTACAACAGTTTGTGCTTGCAAAAGGGTTTTCTAATAATCAGACAGAAGCTGTTGGGATTTATAAGAATGCGAATAAAGAACATATAATTCATTCATTCATTGTCTACCGCTTATCCGATCTATTCTCGGGTCACGGGGAGCCTCAGGCGTCATTGGGCATCAAGGCAGGATACACCCTGGATGGAGTGCCAGCCCATCGCAGGGCAGCACACACTCTCATTCAATCACGCAATCACACACTACGGGCAATTTAAAGATGCCAATCAACCTACAATGCATGTCTTTGGACCGGGGGAGGAAACCCCCGAGGCACGGGGAGAACACATAAAATCCACACACATGGAGGAGGCGGGAATCGAGCCCCCCAACCCTGGAGGTGTGAGGCAAACGTGCTAACCACCAAGCCACCGTGCCCCACCAGAACATATAATTATGCTATGAATTTACAATTATATACAATTATAATGTATTTAGCAGATTATTCTGCCTAAAATGGAGGAAATAAAACAAACAAATAATTACCAAAATACTTTCAAGAGAATGTAGGATGTATGGTAACTTCTGTGAAATGTCCCAGTTACTGAGTGATGAATTGAGAACAGATTACATGGAACTAATCGAAAGCGCAAGAGGTTTTCTGTAGAAAAGTGGTCGAGAGGTCACAAAAATATTGGGTTACTATATTAATACTTAAACAATTATTTATTTGTAAAGAAGTATATCTCTCTTTACCAGAACTAAAATGAAACTTTTTTCCTCTTCTTCCTGTATACACCGATGAGGCATAACATTATGACCAGCTGCCTAATATTGTGTCGGTCCCCCTTTTGCTGTCAAAACAGCCCTCACCCATTAAGGCATGGACTCCACTAAATCCCTGAAGGTGCTGTGGTATCTGGCACCAAAGATGTTAGCAGCTGATCCTTTAAGTCCTGTGAGTTGTGAGGTGGGACCTTCATGTGCTTAAAGGATACTGTTGATAGATACTGACCACTGCAGACCGGGAACACCCCACAAGAGCTGCAGTTTTGGAGATGTTCTGATCCAGTGGTCTAGACATCACAATTCGTCAAACTCACTCAATTCCTTACGCTTGTCCATTTTTCCTGCTTCTAACACATCAACTCTGAGGACAAAATGTTCACTTGCTGCCTAATATATCCCACCCACTAACAGGTGCCATGATGAGGAGATCATCAGTCTTATTCACTTCACTGGTCACTGTTCAGAATGTTATTCTTGATCGGTGTATGTTGATTGGCTGGGTCTTGTTTTCAGGGTGGACTTTTTCATCCCAGGTATAGAGACAGTGGGTGGCTTTTCAGTCTGCTCCAGCCCCGGCCTTCTGCACAGAGAAGGAGTTATAGAGCTGGCAGTGAAATACACACAGCACCCACCTGCACACTGGATACACACCAAGGTGAGTGTGTGAAGGACACAAGTAATCCCCGCCCCTGACACCCCGCCCTATGTTTCTGTACTTCTGTAAAGCTGCTTTAGGATTAATTAACAATAATTTACAAAATTTTGTACCACGATACAAAGGAGGTAACTAAAATTGTGCATCCAGGAAAAATAACACGTACAGTACATACAAAATGTGAACAGAGTCTGTAGACATTTAAATTTACATAATCAAATAATTTAGTATTTAAATGGTTTTATGTTGTCTGAGGATTAGGAATGAGAAATATCAACACTGTAGTCTCTCTGAATGTCTACAGGAAGATAGCTAGCAGTCACTGAGTGTTGATCTGTTGATATGTGAATTATAAAGATTAAGATTTATAAAGATTTCAGATGTTTTTTAAAACCATGCAAACATTAGAAATTAGATTTCTCTTTCACAGCCCAAGCCTACAATTTTCATGTATTGTATTGATGGAGCTGCTTTCTCTCTCTCTCTCTCTCTCTCTCTCTCTCTCTCTCTCTCTCTCCCAACCTCAGTGTATATTAGGTTCACACGTGGAAGTGCGAGTTGGAGGAGACTTTTATTTCGACCCCATGCCATCTGATCAAACAGTGGACCTGCTTCTGGTGGCCGGTGGCGTGGGTATCAACCCCCTTTACTCCATCCTGATGCACACTGCTGATCTACTCCAACTGCCGCATGCATACAAACCAGGACACACACACCTCTGTTACAGTGCCAAGAACACCAAGGAGCTGCTGTTCAAAGTGAGTGTGTATGAGAATAATCTACATCCTCTTTATGACGTGTAAGAATTTCTTGACATGGATTTTGTTCCTGACTGTGACCGAGTGAATCATGGACAGCTCTAGGACACTAGGACTGCTCGATTATGCCAAAAATCATAATCGCTAGTGTTCTAGCCAATATTGAGATCACGAATATTTAACACTATTACTCATTAATTTTGGAAAAAACATTTATTATTCGTTTGGATTTATTTATTTATTATTTAACTTATTTAATTAGAAATTGGCAGTGGATTTCCTTGAAATTTAAATAGAATTAAAATAAAAAAAATTAAAATGGTAAAATAAATGTATAAAGGTCTGATATGATTAATATTGGTTTCTTTTCCTTACAATACTGTATTAATGTTTGCTTATCAGTGCTTATGATTAAACGCTGAAATACAGAACAAAGGTTACACCGATCAGCCATAACATTGTGAGCAGTGACCAGTGAAGTGAATAACTCTGATGATCTCCTCATGGCACCTGTTAGTGGGTGGGATATATTAGGCAGCAAGAGAACATTTTGTCCTCAAAGTTGATGTGTTAGAAGCAGGAAAAATGATCAAGCGTAAGGATTTGAGTGAGTTTGATGAAGGGCCAAATTGTGATGGCTAGACCACTGGATCAGAACATCTCCAAAACCGCAGCTCTTGTGGGGTGTCTGCAGTGGTCAGTATCTATCAAAAGTGTCCTGTAAGTATCCTGAAAGGATCTGCTGCTAACATCTTGGTGCCAGATACCACAGCACACCTTCAGGGATCTAATGGATTCCATGCCTCGACGGGTCAGGGCTGTATTGGCAGCAAAAGGGGGACTGACACTATATTAGACAGGTGGTCATAATGTTATGCCTGATCGGTGTATATTTGTTTTAGAGACAATAGTTAATACAATATTAAATATCTTATTGCTGTCTAAAAGAAATATGATTTTTTTTTCCCCCTTTAAATGGCACTCAGACACCTTTTGATTATAATTGATGATAACTGACTTTATTGTAACCTGATCCTCTAGTTATTTTTAATGAATGATTTTAGTTCAAAAGTTTTCGTCTTTTTTTTTTCTTTTCAGAACAGCATCATTGATGTCTGTCGAGAATTTCCAGATAAACTTTCCTGCGATTTCCGAGTGACGCAGCAAGATTTTGAAATCGAGTCGAACCTCCAGCCCTACACAGGCAGTGAGTTTCACATAACCTCATTTACCTTCATTTAAGATTGAACTGAATTTCAATTATGATGATTTCTCAATTCAGGCTTGCAACGTGTGTTCACGAGTTACACTTAGATGTTTTGACTTTGTCTCTTCACCTTCAGGTGGAAAAATATCACAGGAGGTGCTGAGGCGTCACGTCAACCCCGAGCGCACGTTATGTTATTTGTGTGGACCGCCCCCTATGATCGAGAGTGTGTGTTTAGACCTGAAAAGTCTCGGGCTGTCTACCAATCGAATCCTTTATGAGAAGTGGTGGTAGATCTCCAGACCATCGAGTGCTTCTGGGGCTCGAGGGACCGTCAGAATATATATTTAATTTTTAAAATGCACTTTACATGTGCAATACAGTTTCTTTACAATACAGCCTCTTGTGCAAAGCACAAATGATGCTAAGCTGTTACTCAGCGATGATTTATATCAGGTATGATTATGTAAAAAAAACCTAATTTTTATTTCCTATTAAAATGATGTTTTCGTATAGGATTTAAATGTTTCAATGTAGGCAACTCTTTTGTCTTGATAAAAAGAATGTCTGCACCTATAGGAAGACATTTTCTACTATTTATTATTAATTTAGCGTATAATTTCTTTTAGAACAATAGCTGCATTGTTCATGTTCATCAGTGTGGACCTTTTCCACAAACTCTTCTGTGGTATATGATGGCAACAGAGATCCTGTATATGTAAATAAAATGTTTTAACATGTCAGAGATCTGCGTGTTCTTTAAGCTCTGTCCTGTCTGCTCATTCTCATTCATGATCGGTCTCGTTCACAGTGTGTTTTATCCTACGCACAGATTGTGTTGGTTTTCGGACCATTCTGAAAATCCCAGGAGATCAGAAGTTTCTGAACTATTCCAACTGACACAGGTAAAGTCACAGAGATGAAAAGTTTCCCATTCTGATTCTTGATGTGGATCGTTCTTACTGAATTCAGCTTCGGCTCAGAATGGCATGGGAGGTATATACAGTGGCATGTTATTTTTTAGCACCTCTGGGTGGGTGGTTTGATTCCCACCTCTGGCCTCTTTGTGTTGAGTTTGTATCTTCCCCCTGTGCCAGATGAGCTGGTATAAGTATTTCTAGAACTGCTGATCTCCTTGGATTTTCACAGACAGCAGTCTTTAGATCCAGTGTGAGAATACCATGCTTGGTTACTCTTCTGTCTGCCAAAAACAACAACAGAAGGTTGAGGCTGCTGTGGGCACAGACTCACCAAAACTGGACAAATAAAGACTGGAAAAAACATGGTCTAGTCTGATGAATCATAGTTTCTGGTTTGGTGGCAGCAGCATGAATCTATGGACCCCACTTGCTTTGTTTTAACGGTTCAGGCTGGTGGAGGTGGTGTGACGATGTGGGGAATGTTTCATTGCAAAATTTGAGCATGTCAGTCACTTGAATGCCACAGTCTATTTGAGTATTGTTGCTGACCATGTTCTTCCCATTCATGGCCACAATTTGCCCATCTTCTATTGGCTACTTCCAGCGTGATTATACACCAGAATCTAAGCTAACCAGTATTAGTATACACTGCTCAGGTAGAACATTGTGAGCAGTGAGAGGTGAAGTGAATAAGACTGAGTATCTCCTCATCATGGCACCTGTTAGTGGGTGGGATATATTAGGCAGCAAGAGAACATTTTGTCCTCAAAGTTGATGTTAGAAGCCGGGAAAAGTGTCGGAATACACAGTGCATCACAGTTTGTTGCGTATGGCGCCGAATAGCCGCAGACCAGACAGGGTGCCCATGCTGACCCCTGTGTTTTGGAAGCAAAAGGGGGGCCAAGATGATATTAAGGTGGTTATAATGTTATGCCTGATTGGTGTAGCGTTAACTAACCCTTAGGCAGCCAACAAAAGCCAAGGGGCAGATTAAGCTGTGCATACTCTTATGATGGGGCATTGGAATACTTATTAGAAGGTTGTGAGTTTTAATCCCAGGCCCACTAAGCTGCCACTGTTGGGGCCCTGAGCAAGGCCCTTAAATGTATGCATTTCTCAGAATTATCCAAATTAAGTTCAAACTCTCGTTCAAAAGTAATTATCATAGACTTTCTATTAATTAAGTGATTCTGATTAAAGATCATCTGTTGCAGTAGGATTTTCTTGATATCATCTGACTTTCATCTGACTGCTGAATCCATGTTCCTTGAAGAGTTTGGGAATTACAAATTGGAAATAAACACACTCAATACAGAATTCAGTGGAAAATGCAATTTAATGAAATGGCAGGTGGCTAGGCCCGAGTCGGCCGATATGAGATTGACCAAGAGTGCCAGAAGATAACGTAGATGTTGTATTGGTTCAGGATGACCTTGCTCATGAGGAGTGGACAGTCCAGTAGCAGAGACTGAGAAAAACAGACATACAATATATAAAGCGTAGAAATGATTAAGATTTGTAGTAGTACATGTAATCACAACACTAGCAAAATAAACACACATACAAGATATATTCATCAAAAAAATATATACATACAAGAATTATACACTCTCACATAACACACACACACAGCTATGTAGGACTATGAAGAATATATACAAATACATCAGTAGAATTAGTAAATTCTATACATATGATCGATAAAGGGGGGGCACAGTGGCTTAGTGGTTAGCACATTTGCCTCACACCTCCAGGGGTGGGGGTTCGATTCCCGCCTCCGCTGTGTGTGTGTGTGTGTGGAGTTTGCATGTTCTCCCTGTGCCTCGGGGGTTTCCTCCAGGTACTCCGGTTTCCGCCCCCGGTCCAAAGTCATGCATGGTAGGTTGATTGGCATCTCTAAATTGTCCGTAGTGTGAGAGTGTGTGTGTGCCCTGCGATGGGTTGGCACTCCGTCCAGCGTGTATCCTGCCTTGATGCCCAATGACACCTGAGATAGGCACAGGCTCCCCGTGACCTGAGAATAGTTCGGATAAGCGGTAGACAATGAATGAATGAATGATCAATAAAAGAGAAAGAAATACTTACACATGATGAAATTATTCAAAATGATAAGTATGACCCAGAGAAGATCTGTTCAGCATGGTGTCTGAGGTGAGAATGCAAGTTCCTAAGAGGGTTTTTTTCCCAGCCAAAGAGGAAACAAGAGGCCTAAACTGGCTGATGGGAACGAAAATATTGGGAAAACCAAAACCTGGAAGTAATGGTTGTCAAAAATCGAGAAAACTAGAGACAATGGGAAATGAAAAAGCCAAAATCTGAGCATAATGGAATATAGAAAAATATGGGAGGAGCATCATGAAACAGTATATATCGAGGGGATTTTTTTTGGAATAATTCAGATCATTCTGCGATGTCTTGATGAATTAATCTCGGGTTGACGTTTGCTGACTTTTTTTGCAATTAACTCTATTTCTGCTTTTCTCATCCACGGCTTCTGTGAGTATTATTCCATTCCATCGTCTGTACCGCTTATCCGATCTATCATCGGGTCACGGGGAACCTGTGCCTATCTCAGGCGTCATCGGGCATCAAGGCAGGATACACCCTGGACGGAGTGCCACACACACTATGGGCAATTTAGAGACTCCAATCAGCCTAGAAGCATGTCTTTGGACTGTGGGAGGAAACCCACCAAGCACGGGGAGAACCTGCAAACTCCACACACACAGTGAGTGGGAGCAAGACTCGAACCCAGGAGGTGTGAGGCGAACATGCTAACCACTAAGTGCCGCCTGTGAGTATTATGCTTACTGAAATTGTTGAAATTAAAAGAAGTGGCTGTACACCCAGTGTCACAGGAAAAAGCGACAAGAGCTTACGAACATGTATGTGATCTTATTGTCATAAGATATTGATCAGGAGAGTGGTACGAGTATCCCACTCAAAATGTCAAAAAAAAACCCACCATGAAGGCCATCATCAAGAAGTGGCGCAGTCTGAGCTCAGATCTAAATCCTAAAAGAAAAGAGGCTAATAGATGCACACCAATCACACCTAATCATTTTAGTTTTAATGTTGTTCACAGTCCTATGGAATAGTACATAAAACATTTTAGAGAACACAAACTACAATTTAATGTATATGAAACACAATGATATACAGAAGCACTTACTCTGGAGAAAAACAGCACAGGTTTTCTAGACTAAAACCTTCTAGCCTTTCTAGACGAAAACCATTGTTTCTCATCATCTACAGTAATTGGTTGCAATATACAACGATTGTGAATTAAAAGTAGTTTACACCTTGTACCAGTGTTACAAATATCTTGTGTTGGGGAAAAATAAAATACTGAGAGCAATTATACTACTTGTATTTAAGTTCTTAATATTATATGAAATCAGCAGCCATAAGTGGAATTTATAGTAAATTATGTAAATTCAACCACAGTGATTAATATGATAAGATTAGTTTGATAGGAAACATGACAAAGAATTTTTATGATTTTTCTTAATTGCATAATTTCTGTTCATACAGCTATTGGCTTATATACAGGGGAATATTTCGAATATAATGCTCTAGAGCTGCGGGAATTTAACTGAAAATTGTGTAACTGAAAACTTTTTACTTGGACAACAAAGACTGGAATTGAAAGAGTGAATTAAAGTGTAAATAATAAAGCACAAGCTAGCCTGGTGAAGTGGTGTTAAATTTTAGAAAATTGGTTTGGGAAATATGATGGAAAAAATTTTAGAGACCAGTGAGACTTTGTAGGGGGAGAGGGAGAGAGAGAGAGAGAGAGAGAGAGAGAGAGAGAGATTCCCTACAGCAATGGGAGGCAGTGTTAATTTTGACAGCCATTTTTGATTGTCTTATTCTTTATCTTCAGACGAAAATGGTTATTAGTCTTAGTCACATTTTAGTCATTTTTGTCTTTCATAGTTTTAGTCTAGTTTTAGTCGAAAAGTCATTGCATCTTTATCAAGTTTTGCTCATTCATTTTAGTGGACGTTAGTGGCTCAGTGGTAGGTTTCTCGCCTACCATGCGGCAGACTGGGGTTCAATTCCCACCCAAACTAGAATCCCCCAGTCCCAGTGCCAGTCCCAAGCCCGGAAAAAAATAGGAGGGTTGCGTCAGGAAGGGCATCCGGTGTAAAACTTGAGCCCAGTTGTTGTGCTGACCAGTTGGTCTGCTGTGGTGACCCCGAACAAACCAACTTCTAGTCATTAGTTTTAGTCAAACTGCAGTTACCAGCTTTAATTTTGTTCATTTTAATTTTTTTAATTTAATAAATTTAAAAGACAAAACATCAGGGTGCGTTCCGGCAGTGTGTGTTCTGTCATGTGGTTTGGTTTGCTTTGTGTTTTCATGTGTTTGCCCTGCCTAATTAGTCCATCCCTATCACTGCACACCTGTCCCTAATGTGTCATTTAGTATTTTCCTTATTTATACCGGTTGTGTTGCGGTTGTCTTTGCTGAGTCCTCGTCATAATTGTGTGCCTCTTCTGTTCTCTGGATTTTGTTTTGTGTTGCTGTGTTTTCTCCCCAGTGTTTCCTGTGTTCGTCTTTGGTTTTGTTAAATAAAGTTAAACACCCCGACTGTCAGCTATCCCTGTATTTGGGTCTGATCCAGCTCTGTGGAGGCACCCCGTTTTTTCCTTTCCTTTCCCCCTTTTCCCTTTTCCCTTTTCCCTTTTCCCTTTTCCCAAAACCCTTTTCCCTTTTCCCTTTTCCCAAAACCCTTTTCCCAACATTTCCAAACCCCCTTTTCCCTTTTCCCTTTTCCCTTTTCCCAAAACCCTTTTCCCTTTTCCCTTTCCAAACCTTTCCAAACCTTTCCAAACCCCCTTTCCAAACCTTTCCTTTCCTTTTTCCAAACCTTTCCTTTTCCATTTTCCCTTTTCCCTTTTCCCAAAACCCTTCCTTTCCTTTCCAAACCATTCCTTTCCTTTCCAAACCATTCCTTTCCAAACCTTTCCAAACCTTTCCCCCTTTTCCCTTTCCCTTTCTTTTCCAAACCATTACTTTCAAAACCTTTCTTTTCCAAACCTTTCCCCCTTTTCCCTTTTCCCTTTTCCCAACCTTTCCTTTCCTTTCCAAACCTTCCTTTCCCCCTTTTCCCAAAACCCTTTTCCCTTTTCCCTTTTCCTTTCCTTTCCTTTCCCCCTTTTCCCTTTTCCCTTTTCCCAAAACCCTTCCTTTCCTTTCCCCCTTTTCCTTTCCCCCTTTTCCCTTTTCCCTTTTCCCTTTTCCCAACCATTTTCCCTTTTCCCTTTCCCTTTCCTTTTCCAAACCATTTTCCCTTTTCCCAACCTTTCCTTTTTCCCAAAACCCTTACTTTCCAAACCCCCTTTTCCCAAAACCCTTTTCCCTTTTCCCTTTTTGAACCTTTTCCTTTCCAAACCAAACCGAACCATGAGCATACAAAATGTTTGCAAAGATTTCATTTTAGCTCATTTAATAAGCTCTTTCCTAGCCTTTGCTCTTTTTCACTGGAAAATTTGAAAATATACTCTTTGACATTATAAGTGATTCATTTCTGTTTTTAACTACTTTATAACATTCATTCAATCATTGCGCACATATTGTCATACTGGATAGCAGGTATGTTTAATTTTGCTATGATCAGACAACCTTTGCAAGGGAAATGTTATCGCTCCAGTTTACTATTTCTACTGATTTGTAACCGTCTAACCTCTATCATCACTTCATTCTGTATTTTCATTCTTTGCACGTCATATGATAGCTCTCATCACTCCTCACACTGCGCCTCAGGGCCCTCAGCTTCTACTAGAACTGCTCAACTGGTCCACCATCTCTCAGGGTAAGGAATTGTTCAGAGGGAGCTGGTCGATTCTTGGCTTTGTAGGTAAGCATCAGTGTTTTGAATCAGATACTAGAGGCCAGTGGAGGAGCAGCAGTGGTGTGGTGTGGGAGAACTTTGCTTATTTTCCATTCAGCCACAAAGGCATTAGTGAGGCATTACTGATGAAGTGTTCAGTAGGGATGAGGTCAGAGCTCTGTCCAAGACCAAAATAACCAAACAAACATTAAAGTGGTCAGTAAAGCCTCCAGTTCCACTGGAGCCTCCCTGACCAGACTGAAGAAGTTACTGAATTATTTATTTTGAATGTTATGTATTTGAGCAGATCTGCTGTTTTGATGACTTGAATATCCTAGATCAAGAAAATGTATGTCTATAATGATAATGTGTGAAGTGCCTAGTTTTGAAGTTCTTCAGAGAACTTTTCTTTCTCTTTATAAATTTTATGTAGAATAAATGCTATGTTCAATCAATTTTCTGTACATCAGTTCCATTTGTGTTATATGAACCTCAAACTGGACAATTAGGTAACAACACTGCAACAACTAGAATCTAAGAAAGTCAAAATATCTTATTTCTAGAAAATATATACATGAAATATAAAAAGTCTTATAAAACATATTGAACATTAGAATATAAATCTTTATTTAAGAAATTTTGTCTTGATCGGTCTTACCAAGTAAAGTTTAACTAATTTTAATCTACATTTTATTAGAAACAAGTGACAGCTATAAAGTGCAAGCTGTTGTTCATATTGAGTTAAGAATAAGCCCACACCTTAAAATTCCAGTTTCAAGAATCTTTAAAAAAGACAAAGATCTAAATATTTGTTTGTGTCTTTCCTTTCCTTTCCAAACCTTTCCTTTCCTTTCCTTTCCTTTCCTTTCCTTTTCTTACCTTTCCTTTCTTTTCCTTTCCAAACCTTTCCTTTCCTTTCCTTTCCTTTCCTTTCCTTTTCTTACCTTTCCTTTCTTTTCCTTTCCGAACCTTTCCTTTCCTTTCCGAACCTTCCCTTCCCTTTCCTTTCCTTTCCTTTCCTTCCCTTTCCTTTCCTTTCCTTTCCTTTCCTTTCCTTCCCTTTCCTTTCCTTTCCGAACCTTCCTTAACCTTCCCTTCCCTTCCCTTTCCTTTCCTTTCCTTTCCGAACCTTTCCTTTCCGAACCTTCCTTAACCTTCCCTTCCCTTCCCTTCCCTTTCCTTTCCGAACCTTTCCTTTCCTTTCCGAACCTTTCCTTTCCTTACCTTTCCTTTCCTTACCTTTTCTTTCCAAACCTTCCTTAACCTTTCCTTTCCTTTCCTTCCCTTCCCTTTCCTTTCCTTTCCGAACCTTTCCTTTCCGAACCTTTCCTTACCTTTCCTTTCCAAACCTTTTCTTTCCGAACCTTCCTTAACCTTTCCTTTCCGAACCTTTCCTTTCCGAACCTTTCCTTACCTTTCCTTTCCGAACCTTTTCTTTCCGAACCTTCCTTAACTTTTCCTTTCCTTTCCTTCCCTTCCCTTTCCTTTCCGAACCTTTCCTTTCCGAACCTTTCCTTACCTTTCCTTTCCAAACCTTTTCTTTCCGAACCTTCCTTAACCTTTCCTTTCCTTTCCTTTCCGAACCTTTCCTTACCTTTTCTTTCCGAACCTTTTCTTTCCGAACCTTCCTTAACCTTTCCGAACCTTTCCTTTCCGAACCTTTCCGAACCGAACCGAACTGAACCTAACCATGAGCTTTCCTTTCCGAACCGTGAGCTTACAAAATGTTTGCGAAGATTTCCTTTTAGCTCGTTTAATAACTTTCCTAGCCTGTTTCCTAGCCTAGATTTAAGTATTTGTTTGTGTCTGTTCAAGTAAGATACTTTTGTGTGAGCATAAACACTCTGTGAAAAGTTCTTTGATTCTGATTTATTAAATTTCTCGTGCTCAAAAAACAAATTTACAAATTTACATTCATGTTCAAATGTACCATTGTCATAATGTATACAGCACAATCACATCAAAGTAACACATACAGATTTATGTCCCCAATGATGGGCAGAACTCACAGCACTTTACATGAGTCTTGAAATTTCCTCTACAGGAATATTTTGGTTCATTCATTCAATGTCTACCGCTTATCCGATCTACACTCGGGTCACGGGGAGCCAGGCATCATCGGGCAGGATACACCCTGGACAGAGTGCCAACCCATCGCAGGGCACACACACACACTCTCGCACTCACACACTATGGACAATTTAGAGATGCCAATCAACCTACAATGCATGTCCCTGGAGGTGTGAGGCAAATGTGCTAGCCACCATGCCCTCTGTTTTAGTTCAATACAAGTTAAAGTTAATCTGCAGCATGTTGCATAATATAATAATGGATTATCACAAAAATAATTGACAAATCTTTTAACAAAAACACTGTCCACTGAGCAAAAACATCAAGAATAAACCTTAGACCTCAAACAGAATATTGAAAGAAAAAATAAGTTATCTAAAATATCTATATAAATTAATAATAAAATATCTTGATATCTAAAATTCGATCAGTATGAGTTATAATAAATTTATCTCATATCAGAGGTTTTATGTAATTCAGTCACGTCTCCAAGATAATATTTCATAGGGATGTAAAGCTGTTTTTTGCCAATTTGTAGCATTGATAGTTATGGATAAATTAATATAAACGTGTCATTAGCTAGCTTGCACCATTTTGTCCTACCTCTTTCTGAGTACGTTTTATTTTTTTTAACGAACCCTCTCTGACCAGTCTACTGAGCAGTGCTCACTTCCTCTTTAGAGCTACCTGTACTTTCCTAGTCCTAAGATAGATCATGTATTGTTGATTTAGATGATGTATTGTTATAAGATGTGACTGGGTAGCCTGGTAGCCTGTGAGCTTTGTCTTAGTAAACCTTTGGTACACCCAAGCAAATGATTTGGTCCAATGTAAACCATTCCCAACCCAGCCAGAAAACATTCAGTGTTCGAAGCAAACAAATAAATAAATAAGAAAAGTTGGTATAATGGTGCATCCTCACTGCAGCATCACATCTCTAGGGTCCTGGGTATGATTTTTGTTCTTTAATTACTGCATGGTGGAACTGAGGTGGTTTGGTTACACTAAATATCAACTATATATTGTACTAAAAACTGCATATTACTTTAATTTACATTTACGGCATTTGGTGGACACCCTTATCTATGTGTCTCTGTGCTGTAGAAGTGAAAGTGATTGTTATTTATTTGAATGCCAATCTGCTGAAGCTGCTCTATCAAGCGTGCTTTTGTTGAATGTCTGAGATTCTGTAAGTTTTCCTCGGTATGATTTTCTATCAGTGTGTTTTCTTGTACGTCTTGATTTTTGATAAGTAGCTTGCTCAAGCACTCTGCCTCAGCACAGTTCCCATAAGGATGATCCACTTTATTTGGGTCTGCATTTTTTAGCTTAAACAGCTCATGACACTTGGAACATGGGTTTCTTTTTTTATAACCATTCGAGTCTCTAATGTATGCCTGACATTTCACTGACTCAGGGAATGTTATACCATCACCAGGACCCTGTGGATAAAATGACATGACTGCATGGGATACTTTCTCATGCCATGTTTTAAGACAAGACACGTCGATCATAATTCTCTTTGCATTTCCTCTTCTGCAGGAAAGAGATGCGCCGTAGTACCTCTGTGGATCAGAATCTGAATAACACACACAGATTACTGTTGACTCCAGCGTGTAAAATTCCTCATACTTGTTGCCTGATCTGTGAAGATGGGGTGGAAAACCAAGATTCTTCAGCAGAATCGAAAGTTCTGCTATTATTTTCTCTTCAGTGCGATAAATGATCTTCATCTAAATAGAATTGGAAACAACAAAGTAATGAAAATACAAAAGAACGCACAATATTAACTATATCATATGTATTTATTGAATTAAAAGTGAATATTTAGGATATGATAGCATTTAAAAGCTAGCAACTAATACTTGAAAAACAAATTTAGGGGAAAAAACATACAATATCCTGGTTGCATTAGAGTAACTAACACTTTAAAGCAGCTTTGCTTGTAATGCAGCGCTCAGTCCTTTCTACCAGCTTGCCACATGTTGACTTGTTAATGGACAAACAAATGGAAGCAACAGAATTTTTTTAGTGCCGACCAAAATGAGCAGATACACAGACAGACTTGAGGCTCTTCTGGATCAGCTCTTGTCCAAGCACGAGGTTTCTTCCTCTTTCCTGCCCTGACTGGAGCTGTTACACTGCCCAACTTTGGATATTGCTCTGCTGAGGCCACTGCTAGCTTGGCTACCCCGGACATTTCCCCACTAGACCACCAGAGGGCAGCCTCTCACACCCTTCTGTTGTGTTTCCCATTTCCCCCATGATCATGTTCACCTGTTTGTGTTATTTTATAAGTCCTTTAGAACCTTTGTAAGCTTCTTTGTTAAAGCATGCATTTGTCTAACGTTTACTGAAGTAACAGTGTTTTTTTTTTTTGTGTGCGTTTTCTAACCCTAACCCTAACCCTAGCCAACAATACTGTTCCTTGTGGGGGGGTTTTCAGCCATAGCCTTAGCATTTATGGTTTGTTTCTTTTTTTTTTTTTTTTTTTACTATAAACAAAACTCAGCACTTGCATCAACCTTCACCTTCAAACTGTGACACAATTTGAAGGTGAAGACCAACATGTGATAGACCATGTTTATGTGATAGACATAAAGTGGCACATAATTCTGAAGTGAAAGGTAGAATGACCCAGTCAAAGTCCAGACCTAAATCCAATTGAGAATCTGTGGCAAGAATTGGAAATTGCGGTTCACAAACTCTCTCCATCCAATCCGACTGAGCTTGAGCTCAAAGAAAAATGGGCAAAACTTTCACTCTCTAGATGTGCAAAGCTGGTAGAGAAATACCCCAAAGGACTTGCAGCTGTAATTGCAGTAAAAGGTGGTTCTACAAAGTGTTGACTGGCTGAATACAAATACACACCACACTTTTCAGATATTTATTTTTAAAAAGTTTTGAAAACCATTTATCATTTTCCTTCCACTTCACAATTATGTGCCACTTTGTATTGGTCTATCAGAAAAAAAAAACCTAATAAAATACAAAATGTGGAAAAGTTCAAGGGGTGTGAATATTTTTGCAATACTTTTATTGTAAAGTAGTGGTGAAATAACTTACTAATTATTTTGGTAATGTACACAATATTATTTTGAGATTTTTTTAACATCATTCATCATGATTGCAATTAATCAAAAAAGAATTAATACACAATGGTCAATTTATTCCCAGCTAAAACGAAAATCTGCAGATTCTATGTCACTGTCAGGAATAGCCACGCTATGTCTAAGAGTTAGGTTCGCCTTCTCCCTGTGTTGTGTTTATGTAAGTAAAGCAGCGTTTCGCTGAATGTGTATGGGTCTGTTTTCCATGGCGTGCCAACGCATGCAGCACCACGGAGGTCCGGGTTCGAGCCCCGCACAGGGTGGGGGTGCCCGGGCGTTACAGATTGACTGACTGTTCTGAAGACCCATTGGGATTCCCAGCTACTTCCTTGTCATGGCAAGGTTCTGCAGTACATCAGCGGAGGACATCCAACAGACCACCTGCCTCGGAGGGCGGTCGAGCAGGTGGGCCCCCTTCCCCATTTCCCCAGGGTGGTGCCTGGAAAGGGTGCTGGCAGGCGAATCTTGGAAGCCTGCTCGTGTGTGTCTATTGTGTTACCCTGCCTATGGTTCTCTATTCTGTTGTCACCTGTTCCTAATTAACCGTAATTTGTAGCCCTATAAATAGGGATCCTGGTATTCATGTCTGTCGGTCAATGTTTAGCTGTCCCGTGGTTATCATGCCAAGGTTTGTTTAGTTAACCATGTCCATGTATAGTTAAGTTTTGTTTTAGTTTAACCACGCTATGTCTAAGAATCCCGCGTATGGGTCTGTTTTCCATGGTGTGCCGGTGCATGCAGCACCACGGGGTCCGGGTTCGAGCCCCGCACAGGGTGGGGGTGCCTGGATGTTACAGGTACAACATGGCAGTCTCAAAGATAGTCCTGAACCTATATTAATTTAACTTAAGTTCTGTTTTGCTACATGCCATTTACTTGAATCATTTATGCAATTTTGACTCACCATGTCTAGCAGAATGGAAAAGGGAGTTCGAGTTGGTACATGACTTCTGTACTTCTCAAATGGTCCAGGAAAAATTTCAGTCAGATCTTTAATTATTTCAGGGTTTTGGAAGAACCTTTGAGGAGCCAGTGTGGGTTTATGAATGTAACCAAGGAAGAAAATGCTGTGAAGCATCTAAGACAAATAAATATATTGCACATGTATTAATATTAGCCTGAAAAAAATGCTGTAATTAAATGGAAAGTGACAGCAGTTTTACTTTTACATATTGGGCCTTATTCACTGTAAAAAAAATATTATTACATTATTAAAAATGCTTCTGTTTTAGGCAGACTCTGTACACACATACATTTCCTGAAGAAAAAATAGAAAGGAGAAACTGAAAGAGGTAATGATAAATGCCAGGAAAAGCATCGCAAAAGAAGAAACCAACAATTCGCCAACAAAGGGATATGCAACCAAATATTACGTTATTTATTTCAAGACTGATCTGTTCCCATACTTGTGCTCAACTACAAATTATGTGGTCTGATGCAACAGGTTCTATGCGTGTATGTAGTTTAACACATCTAATCAATACCAAATACTAGGAAATAAAAGCTAAAATCCTAAACTCTTATTTTCACAATCAAATTAATTGCTGTACAATAGTTTAGGAGAGAATTGTATGAGTTAAGATAACGTTAAAAAAAAAATATATATATATATATATAAGTAAAAAAAATTACATCCCAGTTATGCCCTAAATATTATCATAATATCATGAATAATATCAATTTATACTAATCAGGTAGGTTTTTTATGTCATAGTGGTGTCATGTTCAATCTTGGGCTTACTTATGGGTTTGGTGTAATATAAAATCTAGCAATAAATATGGGCACAGCTATAGACACAGAACTGCCAATTAATAAAAAAACGAACCACTTAGTGTAGATTTTATCGGCATAATTAGGTAGGACATTAAATTACTAATAATCGTTTTAGGGTTTGTTTTCCACTTACCTCATTCAAGTGATCAAGTAGGCCGGAATTTTCTTTTGTCATTTTCATTGTGTGGGTGATTAATGAGTGAGTACATGATAATAAGTTTTGATGATTATTTTCTGTATATTTCAAGTAATTTGGCCCAGGTTTCCTGAAAAAAAAGAACAAATATATAGCTAAAAACCTGATGTTAGGTACATTTTTAAATTTACACTGACAACATGGTATATTAAACAATCCTAAAACGTTTTCAGAGATGAGCTCTTTCAGTAATCCTGTAAATATACACTGCAAATGACTGAAAAGCCCAGTAACTCATTTCTTAGAGATATAATAGTTTGTTAGAGGCAACATTACAATCCATCATTTTGCTCCTTAAGATCTCGAAACTCCGGACTTCTGGTAATTCCCAGAATATCAAAAGGGGGTAGAGCTTTTTCGTATTTAGCTCCTAAACTTTGGAACAGTTTTCCCCTGACAGTGTTTGGGGCTCAGACACAGTCTCCCAGTTCAAACGTAGACTAAAGACATATCTCTTTAGCCAGGCATACACCTAAAAACATCCCATAACTTTGTACTCCAATACATCTGATTAAATGCACATCATCATCTAGTGCCTGCTAATATTATGAATAGCAGCTACGCTAATTCCTTTCCATTTGTTTCCCTTCTTCTACCCATCCCCGAGTCACACAGAGATTGTGCCAGCTCCGGTGGCATCCAGAGATGGACCAGCCCCTAGCTGGGTTCTGCTTTCTGAAGACTGGAGTATTCAAAGCGGCGCTGCCAACCCTATGTGGACATTTTACACACAACATTCTACACATGCTGTATCTGCATCACACAACTAATGCAGAAAGGACATTGTTCACATCACACTCTCCGGTGTCACCCAGATGAGGATGGGTTCTGCTTTGAGTCTGGTTCCTCTCAAGGTTTCTTCCTAATACCATCTAAGGGAGTTTTTCCTTGCCACAGTCGCCTGTGTCACCTCAGGCTCGCTCACTAGGGAAAATTTTGTCTAACATCTAGGACTGTTTGTTTGTATGTTTGTTGTTTCTTATGTTCTGTAAAAAATTTGTTAAAAGCACTATACAAATAAAATTGAATTGAATTGAGCATGACAGCGCACATTTGGTTAGCGGTAACCAGTGTTGGGGAGTAACTACATGTAACTACATGTAACTACATGTAACGGCGTTACGTAATTTAATTACAAAATAAATGTAACAGTAATTCGTTACAGTTACTGAGAAAAATATGTAATTAAATTACAGTTACTTATGAAAATGTTAAAGATTACAAATAGGGTTACATCTGAATATTTTCTTTAAAAAACTAGGATATGTTGAATAATGTTAATTTGTTGCTAGAATTTGTTAAAGCAGTGCTATTCTGATGCTTTTGATTGGTTCTCTAGTTTGAATTTGCGGCACCAAGTCTGCTAATTACATTCATCCACATTACCGCTGAAAGCTTTAGGCTACTACAACCTGTCTGAGAGCTGGCACCATGGCGAGTGATAAAAATGCATTTCAGTGCTGGAAATGTAAAAATAATTTCATCCTGAGATCCGATAAGGGCGCAAATCTAACAGTTCAGTGCAAAATGAGTTATCCAGCTGTTA
The DNA here is from genome assembly GCA_033459395.1 of Hemibagrus guttatus. Classification (NCBI taxonomy): domain Eukaryota; kingdom Metazoa; phylum Chordata; class Actinopteri; order Siluriformes; family Bagridae; genus Hemibagrus; species Hemibagrus guttatus. Next base: position 7,700,286 of record JAUCMX010000028.1, read on the forward strand.
AAATGCTTTCCACATCAAAGGCTTCAATGTTGAACCTGAGGAAGCATCTGCAGGTATGTAACCTAGCCTTCCTTTATTTTATAAAAGCATATGGTATTTGTCATTATTGTGAGTGTACAGAAATAAAAACAGACCCTTTGGTTTGGAATGATATATTACTGGTTTCTGTATAATAAAAAGTGATGGAGTGGTCAGTCGAGTTACTGTAGCTGCTATGTGGAAAAAATCCACCAAAACACACCAGCGTGCTCATCGACCCCATAGTGTATTCAAGACCTGTATTCAAAACATTCACAACAAATGAGCTAGTCTGCTAGCTACCTTTACCAGGCACACTTCTATTTATCAACCCTTTGACAGAAAATATAAAAAAGCTCCCATTTTTCCTCCTCAAAAATGTGTTGGTAATGTCAGATCTAATATAGCTTAGTTATTTTAGCATTGTAGCATACGTTATGATGACTCACAAAGTCATCGAGTTGTGAAATTCAGGGCTAACAACAGACTCCTCTGGCCAAAGCAATGTTACGTTAAGCCATTTTCATGTGGAGTGTCCTTTATAAAATCAGTGCTTTAGACTGCTGTGTGATTTTCAACTGAAAAGTGACTTGTAATCTGAATGATGACAAGTGCACACACACACACACACACACACACACACACACACACACACACAGATTTAATTAATTTCTTTCCCTTTTAACTGTTTTAATAACTGTTTTATTGCCTATTTGGGTTAATGTATATGCTTTATTTCTTCAGATTATGTTTTTTTTTCAAGGCATTGTTACTTGCCAGTGTGTCCTGTCATAGCTATGCAAAGATTTGATTCCTAAAACAGTATTAAACAATTTTTGTTATGAAGTCTGGTGTTGTGGTGGCTGTGCTTAAAATTAAATGAATATAATCTTAATTCAAGTGATGAAATAGGTTAATAGGTGAGGAAAAAGGTTAACCCTGCCTGGTATAAATGTTTGGAAATGATTTAGTTGAAAATATCCATTAGAAACTTAAAAGTAATCAAAAAATAATCAAATGTAATCAGTTACTTTACTTTTATAAAGTAATTGAAAAGTTACACTACTGATTACATTTTAAATAGGATCATTAACCTATTGATAACCTATTACCATCTGTAACCTATTACATTTCCAAAGGAACCTTCCCAACCCTGGCGGTAACATATTTCTACAAAATAATTTACCAAAAAAAAAAAAAAAATGACTTACCTCTTTGGTCTATTTTGAGCATTCTTATATATATATATATAAAAAAAAAACAACAGTTTCAAATTAGTAGGTTTATATTAGATATAACAGCAGTAATTATATTTGCTTTAACTCATTCAATGAATTTTTTAAAGAGAAAAAGAATAATAAAAGCTCTTTACCAATACTCTGCCTGTTCCTGCTTCCATGGTTCGATGAAGAAATTCGACAATACGTTTGTGTCTGAGCAGTCCGACAGGTAGCTCACTACGGGTACGCCACACCCATGAAAGCTTTACTCACCTTTATGTTTCGCTTTCCAGGAAGTGTTTCAGTTTCTTGTAAAAAGTGTTATTGTTTCTGTGTTATTCTATGCGTATTTTCATTGGATTACTTTGTTGTTGTTTCTATTTAGATGATATATACACGGAGAGGAAATAATAAAAGAGCTTCCTATTCTGATGAAGCAACATAAATTCACAAACTAGGCAACAAGTATGAGCAATTTTACACACAGGAGTCAACAGGAATCTGTGTGTGTTATTCAGATTCTGATCCACAGAGGCACTACAGGGCATCTCTTTCCTGCAGAAGAGGAAATGCAAAGAGAATTCTGACCGACGTGTGGCATGAGTTTGTATCCCATGCAGTCGTGGCCTATGATCTAGGAACTTCAGGCGATGGTATAACATTCCCTGAGTTGGTGAAAGGCATTTTTTCAGGCATTTTTTAGAGATTGGAAAAGAAATATTTGTATAAGAAACCTCCATTGTTGATGCGGAGCCAGTTAAAGTGATTCATCCCCATGGGAAATGTGCTTAGACCTGCTTAGAAGAGTGCTTGTGCAAACTACATTTCAATAACGTACATAACATGTGAGAGGAAATCATACAAAGGAAAACTCAGAGGTTTGACAAAAGCAAGTTTGACAAAGCAGCTTCAGCAGGTTGGCATTCAACTAAATAAAATGTTCATTCAAATGAACTTCCTCTTCTACAGCCCAGTGCAATGATCTCTGTAAGTCACCTGAATAAAGCTGCTTACCAAATCCAGGCAATGTAAATGTAAGTAAAATAAAGAATGAGTGTAAAATCTGAGTTTTCGCAGCCTTGGGTGTTTAAAGTGAACATGCATTGTGCTACTGCTAGATGATCGGATAATTGACTGAGCGGTAGGGGTGTTTCTATTAAAGTGGTCAGTGAGTGTATATGAGGATTCAGCATATTTTGCCTTTGTCTTTCTTTTTTCTTAATTTAAACGTCTTGTCTTCATTCAACAAATGCTTTCTTTTTGTGCCCTAGCAAACAGTATTCAACCCCCTCAAAATGATCAGATTTTTCTGAAAAACAAATAATAAATACATTCATTCATTGTCTACCGCTTATCCGATCTATCATCAGGTCACGGGGAGCCTGTGCCTATCTCAGGTGTCATTGGGCATCAAGGCAGGATACACCCTGGACGGAGTGCCAACCCATCGCAGGGCACACATACTCTCAATCACTCACGCAATCACACACTACGGACAATTTAGAGATGCCAATCAACCTACAATGCATGTCTTTGGACAGGGGGAGGAAACCGGAGTACCCCCCAGAGGCACGGGTAGAACATGTAAACTCCACACACACAGCAGAGGCGAGAATCGAACCCCCAACCCTGGAAGTTTGAGGCAAACGTGCTAGCCACTGTGGCCCCCCTATAATAAATACATATACTATTTGTTTGTTTGTATTTTAATGGAAGTGTCTACAAAGTCACCCAAGCTGTGTGCTCTATGAACACATTACTGTTTCACCCTGAATGTTGTTTGGCTGGATGAGGAATGGCTCACATTATATTACATAATTTGCTTGGGTGAATCAAATCTTTACTCAGACTAAGCTCAAAGGTCCTGTCCTACCAAGTCACACCTTACGTCAAATCATGAGAGTAAAACAACTCCCAGAAAGAAATGGTTAAACCTGTGTATCAACTTACATTACATGGTGATTGGCTAAGCAGATAGGGAGTTTCAGGGAGTGATATTTTGACACACAGTCACTGTCATAATAAATAAGCTAAAAATACTACCCCCCTCTTCGTTTCACAAGTTGGTATGGCCCAACTATTTCCTTGGAACAGTGCAGTTGACTTTTTTTCTCCCTATGGAAAACAGTTCTGGGGGGGCACGGTGGCTTGGTGGCTTGGTGGTTAGCATGTTTGCCTCACACTTCCAGGGTTGGGGGTTCGATTCCTGCCTCCGCCGTGTGTGTGTGTGTGTGTGTGGAGTTTGCATGTTCTCCCCGTACCTTGGGGGGTTTCCTCCCCTGGTCAATCAATTGTAAGTTGATTGGCATCTCTAAATTGTCCGTAGTGTGTGATTGCATGAGTGAATGAGAGTGTGTGTGCCCTGCGATGGGTTGGCACTCCGTCCAGGGTGTATCCTGCCTTGATTCCCGATGACGCCTGAGAATAGATTGGATAAGCGGTAGACAATGAATGAATGGAAAACAATTCACAGGGAACAATGGTCAGAGATGGAGAATGTGTGTTTTTACTGTTAGTTCTGTGTTTTTACAAAACATAGAGGGAGAACAGGACACTGTGGTGAAATCTAGCTAATGACACTCCAAATATAATCTGTACAATTATTAGGAATCTCATTACATTCTAGAAGACTAGAGAGAGGTAGACTTATCTTTCCATCAATGAATTCCACAATGAAATCTGAAATTCTTCTTCCCGCTGTCTCTAGAAGCCCTGCACATGTTTTTAGTGGGCTTGTTTTGACGTTAAAGATGTCAAATAAATCTTTTCTCACCAAAGAGCGATTGCTTTGCTCATCTCGGATAGCATACAACTTTGCATTCTCTTTGTGTCCAGCTGGGTAGATAAAGAAATAAAGAAACTTCTACAGGCTTGGATGAGAAGGAGCAATGGCTTTATGGTAGCAAGACAAATACACAGCGTCAGACTCGATACGGTCAAGTGCACCGGCCTGTAAAAAATCCCCTCAATTTATCCTGGCATCCTTACACCTCCTATCGCTTTTTTGTCTCATGATTGTTTTGACTCATTAGCAAACTTTTCTGAGAATTAATATACCTTATCAAAACAACCCCTCCTTCCTTTAGCACCTGTCTATCTTTTTATTTTAACTGATGACCCTGTGGATACCAATCACTGACCTTTAAGTTAGACACAGTGCTGTTTATTATATTTGTTCGAGTGAGCTCTGCCTTATTATTACAAGTGTTATTATCACTTATTAATATTAATTATTATTAATAATACCAGCAATTTATTTATTATTATAACCCATACGCTTGAATAATTGTATTGTGAGGATCATCGTGGTAGTAGTGCATATGCTGTTTGCTTTTCAAGTGTTATCTGCAAGAAGCTGCGAGAGAAGACAAAAGATCAGCAGATGTCTGATTTGCCAGCGGAGCGGCTGACGGTAGCTCCTCCCTTCACTTATGTGTGTGTCAATGTTTTCGGACCATGGGAAGTGACTTCCCATAAGACCATCCATCCATCTATCCCTCCATCCATCCCTCCATCCATTCACCTATCCATTCACCTATCCATTCCCTCCATCCATCCATCCATTCACCTATCCATTCACCTATCCATTCACCTATCCATTCCCTCCATCCATCCATCCATTCACCTATCCATTCACCTATCCATTCCCTCCATCCATCCATCCATTCACCTATCCATTCACCTATCCATCCCTCCATCCATTCACCTATCCATTCACCTATCCATTCCCTCCATCCATCCATCCATTCACCTATCCATTCACCTATCCATTCCCTCCATCCATCCATCCATTCACCTATCCATTCACCTATCCATTCCCTCCATCCATCCATCCATCCATTCACCTATCCATTCACCTATCCATCCCTCCATCCATTCACCTATCCATTCACCTATCCATTCCCTCCATCCATCCATCCATTCACCTATCCATTCACCTATCCATTCCCTCCATCCATCCATCCATTCACCTATCCATCCCTCCATCCATCCATCCATTCACCTATCCATTCACCTATCCATTCCCTCCATTCACCTATCCATTCACCTATCCATTCCCTCCATTCACCTATCCATTCACCTATCCATTCCCTCCATCCATCCATCCATTCACCTATCCATTCACCCATCCATTCACCTATCCATCCCTCCATCTCTCCATCCATCCATCCATGCATTCATCTTTTAAAGCAAATCAGAGCTTATTGAATGCACACTGCACCATATACAGATCATTTATTGTCAGATTATAACATGCCACTGTAATGCAGGCAAGGCAACATCTGAAAATCTGTTTTGCAACATAACACAAAGCTGTTTTTGTTAAAATGTTAAATTGAAAGTTATGGCTAAATTGTAATGATTTAGCTAGCTACAATATATTTGGAGTGTCATTAGCTAGATTTCACCAGAGTGTCCTATCCTCCCTCTATGCACATGTTTTGTTTTTATTCTTCAGCTCTGACCATTGTCCCCTGTGAACATAGAGGGGAAAAAACGGAAGTAATCAACTGCACTGTTCCGAGGAAATAGTTGGGCCATACCAACTTGTGAAACGAAGAGGGGGGTAGTATTTTTAGCTTATTTATTATGACAGTGACTGTGTGTCAAAATATCACTCCCTGAAACTCCCTATCTGCTTAGCCAATCACCATGTAATGTAAGTTGATACACAGGTTTAACCATTTCTTTCTGGGAGTTGTTTTACTCTCATGATTTGACGTAAGGTGTGACTTGGTAGGACAGGACCTTTGAGCTTAGTCTGAGTAAAGATTTGATTCACCCAAGCAAATTATATAATATAATGTGAGCCATTCCTCATCCAGCCAAACAACATTCAGGGTGAAACAGTAATGTGTTCATAGAGCACACAGCTTGGGTGACTTTGTAGACACTTCCATTAAAATACAAACAAACAAATAGTATATGTATTTATTATTTGCTCAGTCAATTATCCGATCAACCGATCACCTAACAGTAGCACAATACATGTTCACTTTAAACACCCAAGGCAGCGAGAAGTCTATTTTACACTCATTCTTTATTTTACTTACATTTACATAGCCTGATTTGGTAAGCAACTTCATCCAGGTGACTTACAGAGGTCATTGCACTGGGCTGTAGAAGAGGAAGTTCATTTGAATAAACATTTTATTTAGTTGAATGCCAACCTGCTGAAGCTGCTTTGTCAAACTTGGAAGGCAGGTCTGTCAGCAAGGCCTGTGTGTATGTCCTTGCTAAATAGATAGCGAGCTAGGAACAGAGCGTGCAGCAGCGTTGAGCATAGTGCCAGGAGAGAAGAAAGCCATAACAGCCCACAGATGTGACAAAAATAAGATATGAGACTCAGATGAAAACATCAGTGAGCAAAACAACCAAATGTAAAATTAGAAGTAAAATTCATATACACTATACAAACATTATGCATAAGCAAGGTGTATGCGGATGTCATGCCTTCATTTCTTGAATCTACATATACTATTTTAAAATACTTCTAGTTATATGGTTAACTTTGCCACAGCTGATAGCTGTTACTTATATTGTTTAAACTCATATTAAAATAAGTGAGTTAATATATGTAAAGCAAAATAAGATTAAAATTAAAATTAACTCTGGATTATGGATTAAAATTGTGTTAGATTTGATTTCACTAAAATTAGTAAATTTAAGGATTCAAATTAATTTTTGATTTATTGATTAAAGTAGATTAGAGGTAGATTAGAATTAAGCCTCCTGGTGGTCCAGCGGCAGGATCCCGCGTTCCTGTGGTTGATGAACTCCCTTTATTAAAAAATAGTATTGAATTCTTTCTTTATTGAACACTCAATATGTTTTTGTCTGATGGAGCATTTTGTATTCTGTAACTTGTAATTTGTCTTCGAGCACTGTTTTATTGTGCCTGAATTCTTCTTGGGCCATCCTTCCTCCACACCCTGAAAAAAAACCCAAATTAAAACAAGGAACTTAAGAAAATAATTACTCAGAATATGCAAAAGCAGAATTTGCATTGCACTGGACTCTAGAGATAATTTTTTTTTTATTATTGCACTGAAATTCACCTTGGATTGATTCTTTTTGATTTCCTTTAGAGATTCCAAGAGATCACGCTCCAAAGATTCACGGTAACGGTCGTGTGCTTCTGTTATTTCTTTCATTTCATCAGATTCCATGATTTCATTGTACTCTTCCTCTGTCTGAAAAACAAAACAGGGTACAGTAAATGCCCAGATGGAAAAGGTTAAACCAGTGCACGTAAAAGTTTATGGAAAATTGCAAAGACTTACGTAGTCCTCGAAACATTCGCCTTGTTTGTAGCATTCAAATCCAGGAAAGGTCAAGCCAGTTTCAAGCAGCTCCTTTACATTTCTGGCTACAAGGTGCAGAACTTCATCTTCGTAAGCGTAGATTTTCCCATCTTCACACAGCAAGAGGACTAACTGCAGGCCAAATGCGTCGCATGGGAAATCGTCAACTGCACCAATCACCACCATCTCCATTCTCTCTGGCAGGTAGAAATCTTTCCAGGCTTCCAGCTGATCCTCATTGCCACTGTAGACTGTGTCATCCTGCCCACACACCCTAACACAGTAGTTTTTTGGGTTTGTGAGAGGAATCAGCGTACCAGAGTAATCTTTTACAACACTGGCAACTTTACCAAGATTCACACAGCCAGCTAAAAGAGAAAAATGAAAGGCGGGTCAAATTAGCATCTAGAAAAACAGTAACTCACAAAACACAAAATATCACATGGAATTTAGTGAAAGACAATTTATTACAATGGAATAAACAATAAATAATAACTTTTTATTTGATTAATACAAGAATATTGAAATTCACAGTAAGATATAAAAAAAAAAGAAAGAACATTCATTAAAGGTCATCATTCTACAAAATATTGTAGTTTTATATACCTTCTGTATGGAGTCCACATAGAAATTTGTAACACCTACAAAACAATATATAAATAATAGTTAAGTTGTCTTTATCACATATACATGACTGGACAGTGAAATTCTTTCTATCCCTTCCTTGGGGGTTGGGTCATAGCACAGGGTCAGCCATGACGCAGCGCCCCTGAGCAGGGTGGTTTGGGGGTCTTGCTCAAGGGCCCAACGGTGGCAGCCGCTTAACCACTTGAGCTACCACCGCCCCAAAATAATAATAATAATAATAATAATAATTAATAAATAAATAAATACTATTGTTATTATGATAAACTGATTTATAAGAAGTTAAGAAAACATTTATATGCCTTAGAAGATAAATAAATAAATAAATAAATAAATAAATAAATAAATAAATAAATAAATAAATATAATTATGCAACTTTTGTGTATAAAAAATTACAATAGGACTGTACTTACCCATTTTTAATGTTTGATGGAATAGTTGTGACCGGTTTATCAGGCTGTGCAGTGATCATTCTAAAAGTATGAGAAACTTTGTACGTGTTTCTTACACTTTTACAATGATAAATGCACAGAACAGATAAACAGGGCTGTTAAGAGAGAAGAAGAAAGAAAAGAGACAGTTTGAGCTCCACAGAAAAATAAACTGAACAAATGATAAACCTGCTTTCCAACTAAAAACATTTCAGTGTAATATTACTTGACAACAGCTGATATGAAGTGAGTTAATTGTAGTGTTAATAATAAAAGCAAAGCCTTTACTGAATGTTAGCATAAACAGTGACGTTCCCTAGAATATTAATAATTAATCTGACATAATTATATGAAAAATATAATTTATAAAATGGGCAAGAGGGAAATTTTTTTTTTTTTTCAAAAAAACTTTAAGAATAAAGCACTTTTTAAAACTTAAACATTAAGACTAAAACATTTAATAATTTGTAATAAATAAATAAAATTCTTAAAGTTAGAGTTATTCTACAAATATTTAGGATTTAATTTTCTTGATTTAAGCTTTAACAAGGGCAGATTGGCACAGAACCAAAAGCTTATAACACGTTCACTGAAATCATTACCAAATTTAAAGTACTAAAATCTTAATTAAATGAACCAAACTTAATTAAATGAAATACGGCACACAAAGAAACAACATTTATCGTTAAATTTTAAAAACAAAACAAAAAAACCCCAAACAAGCAAGAAAGGTAAGAAGCCTGGACTTACACAACGTTTGCTCCCTTTGTGTCTGCTTTGCGGAAGTAACCTCACCTGACTCACCTGTTGTTGAGCACAAAGACACCACACCCTAATCTGTGTAACGTCCCTGAACCAGCTCTGGATTATTTATAATCAAACACACAGCACTTCTAAGTCAAGCTTCTGTTCAATTTAGGCTTGATTAGGATGGGATACTAAAATAATCTATATATATATATATATCTAAATATTTTCTGTATACCTTATTAGTGTGATTCTGAAAGCATTTTTTACATGAAACACAGTGCCATCTACTGTACATTTGCATGTTTACACAATGTTTTTTTTCTTGTTGCTTGGTCACAACACAATTCAACACACACATCCCATACAACTAAACACACAATGCAATTACCATCTAAATATCCAGATATTGCACCTTATGTAAAAAAAAATTTGGTAGGGCACAATAAATTTTTTATTTGTGTGATAGAGGAAACAGAAAAAAAGCTCTTTTGCAAGAGCATCCTGGCTAAGATAGGCAGCATCACAGTTGAACAAATAGCAGTCATTACATACACTATATTTCCAAAAGTATTGGGACATCCCTACAAATCACTCAATTCAGGTGCTGTTTTTCAGGGGTTGGGCTCGGCCTCGTAGTTCCAGTGAAAGGAATTCTTAATGTTTCAGCATACCAAGACATTTTGGACAATTTCATGCTTTGTGGGAACAGTTTGGGGATGTCCCCTTCCTGTTCCAACATGACTGCACACCAGTGCACAAAGCAAGGTCCATAAAGACATGGATGAGTGAGTTTGGTGTGGAGGAACTTGACTGGCCTGCACAGAGCCCTGACCTCAACCCCATAGAACACCTTTGGGATGAATTAGAGTGGAGACTGCGAGCCAGACCAAAACTGGGACGTCTGCCTTTACATGCACATGAATGTAATATAGAGTTGGCCCACTCTTTGCAGCTATAACAGCTTCAACTCTTCTGGGAAGGCTTTCCACAAGGTGTAGAAGTGTGTTTATGGGAATTTTTGACCGTTCCTCTAGAAGCGTGTTTGTGAGGTCAGGCACTGACGTTGGAAGAGAAGGCCTGACTCACAGTCTTTGCTCTAATTCATCCCAAAGGTGTTCTATCAGGTTGAGATCAGGACTCTGTGCAGGCCAGTCAAGTTCCTCCACACCAAACTCGCTCATCCATGTCTTTATGGAGCTTGCTTTGCGTCATTGGGCATCAAGGCAGGATACACCCTGGACGGAGTGCCATCCCATCTCAGGGCACACGCGCGCACACACACACTCTCACCCCACACCCCTACGGACAATTTAGATGACAATTTAATAGACAATTTAAAGCATTGTCAACCTACAATGCATGTCTTTGGACCGGGGGAGGAAACCGGAGTACCCGGAGGAAACTGGAGTACCCGGAGAAAACCCCCAAGAACATGCAAACTCCACACACATGGCGGAAGCGGGAATCGAACCCCCAATCCTGAAGGTGTGAGGCAAACATGCTAACCACCCAGCCACCATATTTCCCCTTTCCAGAAACATATAAAACGAACTGCTTTTCCCTATAGAACTGTCTGAAATGTTTTGTTTTGTTTGTTCTTCCTCCTTTATGCTGCTCCCATTAGGGGTAACCACAGAAAATCATTTGTCTGCATAGTTGATGTGGCACATTATTTACACCAGATGTGTAAGCTGTGTACGGCTGGTGGTGTTGGTGGCGCTAGTTACACTCCGGAACACTAGATGGCAGTGCGCCCTTTTCCTGCCCTATAATAACCCCACCGAAAAAAAAAAAAGACACGTCATGTCAGTGAGCGGATGAATACGACTGCGCATGCGCCTTCACAGCCTTCACAAACTCGCCTACCAGGGAACGGAAAGAAGGTACAGTATCTTCCTCATATAATGTATACATATTTATATCCATGCTGAAACTAATGCAACGGATTAACTAATAAGATATTTGTGAACACGTTTTTGTGAAATGTTGTAAGTTTTGTTACAGTAATATGATGAAAAAATGCTCTTGAATGGTGCTATGCAGAGATTAGCAAAGAGCTGAAGTACACGTAAGCGTACATTAGCGTCGATGATGATATAAGCTTTCTCCAGCTTATACACTCTTTTTTAATGAAATGATTGCGTTTTTTTTTTTTTTTAAATATCTTAAATATCTTAAATATACAATTAACATTTACATCTCTTGCTTTTATAGGTGCATTATTCATTTCCTGTTTCTTATTTTAGGGTTTTTTATTGTGCAGGATCTGTGTCTCTGGAGCTAAAATGCTCAACCTGGCAACCCTGCAAAAAAAGCATAAACTTTTAATATCTAAAAATCTTATTTGTATTTTAAAAATAAATTTTTAATTCTAAACCACACGGTGTTCTAACTTGCTAGTGTAAAAGTACTGACAAGTAACCAGGAATACAACATAACTTGATGTTATAAAATGAATTGACAAGAAGAAAGTCACAAGCACTTCTTTTTTTTCTCTTGAAATTAGTAAGGCAGATAATCCTGTCTTATGTTACAGAGAAACCTAAGAGAGTGCAAAGTTCTCTGTCCTGATGATGTGAAAACTTATAGTTTCAAAGCTCTGATATTGGAGACTCCTTCCATTCCACCGTCTCCTTACAGAAAGTTTCTGATCGTATCAGAGTTTTAATACAAACCTGAGAAATGATTACGGTTGAAAGTAAATATAATCAACACCTTCTGACCTCCTTCTTCTTCTTCTTCTTCTTTTGGCTTGCCACAGCGAATCATCTCTCTCCACCTATCCCTATCTTCTGCATCCTCAACACTTGCACCCACTAGCTTCATATCTTCATTAATTCCATCCATATACCTCCTCTTTGGCCTTCCTCTTTACCTCCTGCCTGGCAGCTCCATGTCCAACATTCTCCTACCAATATACTCACTGTCCCTCCTCTGAACATGTCCAAACCATCTTAATCTGGCCTCCCTAACTTTGTCCCCCAAACATTTTGCATGTTTTGGATGATTAGTAGTGATTAAAATATAGCTTCTAAAACACCACTAATAATAATCCTCTGTGCAGATCATCAGACTGTTCAGGTATAAATCACACATTAAATCTGTTCAGTGATTTTTAGTTGTTTATTAAAGCCAGTTATTGAACTGTTCACCCACAGAACATGTTCATGTGATGATATTTATAGGCCGACTTGTTTCTAGTGATAATTGATGTTTGGATTCAATTCAGGTGAAGAGTAGGGCAGAGTACAAGGCATAAAAGCTCAATAATTTATTTATTATTAGTAGTAGTAGTATTGAGATTTGCAGGGAGCCTTGCTCTGAGAATTTGTAGTGTTAGATTATAGGTCTTTGATCGTCTAGATTGTGTGTTTACGTATGTGTGTGTGTGTTTCTTACTCTGCAGATGAGGGTGCTGTGTGTGTTTGCTTTGCTTGCCTCGCTGGCTCTGGCAGTGATGGGGGAGGAAGGAGCTCGTCTGCTGGCCTCCAAGTCCTTGCTGAACCGGTACGCTGTGGAGGGCCGAGACCTCACTCTGCAGTACAACATCTATAATGTGGGCTCCAGGTATGACTGGATTTCATTCCTTATGGTCTGTAACCTTTACATTTTGACCATCACGTTATAAACTGACATTTTACTGTGATTACTGTTAGTTTGGATATTAACTATATTCTTTCGTCGACATTCTGAAAATAGCCCAGCTCCCCACACACACACACACACACACACACACACACTTTTCCTTTTCACACATGTGCATACAGAAACAATTTGTTTTAGATAATACCTTATACATAATATATTTTCTCTTCTAATTTTTGTTTTCCTTTCTTTTAAAAAAAAAAAAATGCATGCCATCCACTTTATTAGGAACACCTTCCGATTCATGCCATTACCCACTCATGTGGCAGCATCACAGGGCAAAGAAGTTAATGTTTTCAATTTTTTTGCCTGTTCTGATGTTTGATGTGAACATTAACTGAAGCTCTTCACCATGTATCTACATGGTTTTTATTTATTTATTTATTTATTTATTTAAATATCTACCTATTTATATATTTATTTGAATTATTTATATTATTTTATTTATTTATTTAAATATCTATTTATTTATTAGAATTATTTATATTTATTTATTTTATTTTATTTATTTTAATTTAATTATTTTTAAATTATTTTGCATTATGCTGTTGCCACATGATTGGCTGATTAGATAACTGCATGAATGTGCAGGTGTTTCTAATATAGTGTACAGTGCATGTGCATTTGGTGTGGATGCATCCCAGCTAAACTATTAGTTATTTTATTATTATTATTATTATTATTATTATTAGTATTATTATTAAATATTCAACATGTGTTAATTCTACAGATAGCTGATAATAGTACAGAGAGTGCACTATTTCTAACCAAGCTTATTAGAGTTCTACTAACACTAGAGCTCCTGATTCATTTCACAAACACAATTCTCATTTCCAAGACCCACCTTATATTCCATATTCTCTGTGTTCCTAGTGCGGCACTGGAAGTGGAGCTCTCTGATGACTCGTTCCCTCCGGAGGATTTTGGCATTGTCTCTGGGATGCTTAACGTGAAGTGGGATCGCATCGCCCCGTATCCTTTCTTTCCACAAGCTTTAAGGATGATCAGCCAACCCCCCTTTTTGAGCATTAGATGATGTGCTAAAGCCATGATGCGAGAAATCCAGATGCAGGCTTTATAAGAACACACTATATTGACAAACAAATAATTACATTTAAATGCTTTTTTTTTTTTTTTTTTTTGTAGTGACCTCAAATTGAACCCCTGCAATATCAGTGCACTGTATTGTAAGAGAAGTTGATCAGGACTTACACAGATCAGGCATAACATTCTGAGCAGTGAGAGGTGACGTGAATAACACTGATTATTTTTCAATTCAATTTATTTGTGTAGCGCCTTTTACAATGTCTCAAAGCAGCTTTTAAAATGACGTCTTAAAGCAGCTTTACAGAAGTAGAGAAACAGAAGCAAAGAAGAAAAAAAAAAGTATGTATATAAAGTTTAAGAAAAGTTACTGTTTTAAACCTAATGAGCAAGCCTGTGGTGACGGTGGCAAGGAAAAACTCCCTATGATATGAGGAAGAAACCTTGAGAGGAACCAGGTTCAGAAGGGAGCCCATCCTCATTTGGGTGACACTAGACAACCAAAGGCCTATGAGGAACTATTAGGTCAGTGTAGTTTCTGAGTTCATTATAGACACTAATTCCTTGCTGTTGCAAGCTGATGGCTGTAACACAGATCCGTGACCGTGTGAAAGCTCCCAAGTGGCTCTGTCCACGGCTGTCTCCAGGTCATAGGCTGTCCTCACAGAACCATCTACAGCAACAGTGAGCACCACCAAACAACGAGACTCCGACCAGGGTTAGAGCTAGTGGTCACACTGGAAACTCAGGAGTGGGACGTATAGCTCGACAGAGAAAGACAGAGATATAGATATAGAGATTATGTGTAAAGTGCAGGAAGGGACTCCGGCAAGACTAGCTATGACAGCATAACTATAAGGGACAGCCAGAAGATGACGGACATGAAGGCTTCCCGGGACATAAAGCGTCCAACAACTTCACACAGCAAACCTGAGCGACTTGCGAGAGTGCAAATGTGACAGCATCCAAACATCCCAGTACACCAAACACTCTGTCCATAAATCTTCCAGATCTGCTCCTTTACCTAAGAAAAACTATACATCGAAGGCTTGACTAAACAAATGTGTCTTCAGCCTGGACTTAAACATTGAGACTGAATCCTGAACACTAATTGGAAGGCTGTTCCATAACTGTGGGGCTTTTTAAGAAAAAGCTCCGCCCCCTGCTGTAGCCTTTGCTACTTGAGGTACTACCAAATAACCTGCACCCTTTCATCGGCAAGTGAACATTTTGTCTTCAAAGTTGTTAGAAGCAGGAAAAATGACCACTGGATCAGAGCATCTCCAAAACTGCAGCTCTTGTGGGTTGTTCCCGGTCTGCAGTGGTCAAAAGTGGACCGGTGACAGGGTCAGGGGCGGCCAGGGCTCATTGATGCGTGTGGAGAGCGAAGGCTGGCCCGTGTGATCCGATCCAACAGACGAGCTACTGTTGCTCAAATTGCTGAAGAAGTTAATGCTGGTTCTGATAGAAAAGTGTCAGAATACACAGTGCATGACGGGTCAGCAAAAGGGGGACCAACACAATATTAGGCAGGTGGTCATAATGTTATGCCTGATCGGTTTTTAGATGTGATTGTGACTCGCTGTAACTAACTTTGGGTGGCTCTGCTATGAATTCTGGATAGTGTGTAAAGTATTTTCTAACACTATTATTCACTCTATTTAGTCCACTGATACTCTGTCATGTTCCTTGACTTGTTCTTTCTCACTCAGTGCCAGTAACGTGTCTCATACTGTAGTTCTGCGCCCACTAAAGGCCGGTTACTTTAACTTCACCTCAGCCACCGTCAGCTACTTGGCACAAGAAGGAGGGCAGGTCGTGGTGAGTGTTCCCTTCTAGCAGCTACTCGTGTTTGATTGCTGAGCTTTTCAGATGGAAAATGTGATCACGGTTCTTGAAAACAGGATATGCCGTAACCATGTGGGGTTTAACCACAGAATATTTTTAGCAGAACACCATCGTAAAAGTGTGAAGTGTGTGTGTGTGTCAATTCTTTATCAGTAGTCAAATGTTAGTACTATGAAACTTTGAGTATTTCATAACAGCATGTGTAAATGTACTGCTTTTTTTTTTTTTATACACTTTTGCTTATGAGAGGTTCAAAGAAACGGTATATAATCACAATATTTATTCATTTCATCTCTTGGTAGGTTGGCTACACCAGCGCTCCTGGTCAGGGAGGCATTCTGGCCCAGAGGGAGTTTGACAGACGCTTTTCTCCACATTATGTAAGTGATTAATTGTGTCCCAGTCTGCTGAAGATGTTCCCTTGCTGTCTCTGATGGTCCTCAAGCTTCAGAATATTAAAAACAAACCTTCAGTCCCCATATTTGACCATATTTTCAGATAAGAATCATCTACGCAGTAAATTTGAATATTTTGGAGCAAGTATGATTTATTCAAATGCTTTCACGTGTAACTTTTAAAATTGCGCCCTAATTAATTAATTTAGGAAATCTGCTTAAAATGTTCTGCAGCTTAAAATGGACTTGATGATATCAAAGATGATATCATCTCGGTGTAAGTAGTTCAGTGGAAAAGGTCATGTTCCACAATGAGATTAAACGGTGTGTGTGTGTGTGTGTGTGTGTGTGTGTGTGTGTGTGTGTGTGTGTGTGTGTGTGTGTGTGTGTTTCTTCGTAGCTGGACTGGGCAGCTTTTGGTGTAATGACTCTGCCCTCCATCGGCATCCCACTGCTCCTCTGGTACTCCAGCAAAAGGAAATACGACTCTCCCAAGAGCAAGAAGAACTAAGAGAAGTTTACTGTTAAGGCATTAAGTAGGGGTCATGGATGGGGCAGAAATGTTTTTTGAAAGAGTTTCAGTAATTTTATTACCCATATTGGGGTAACCTGACGAAGTATGCAAGTCTGGACAGGTCTAACAGAATGGCTGTATTTCCTTTTTTTTTTTTTTTCCACCCCTGCCAGTGCATGACTGAAGTCGCCTTTCTATCTTCATCCTCACCAACTGCCAATCCAGGCTCGAGCAATCTTTTTCCCCTCTCTTTTTTTTTTTTGTAATTAAGTGTTTAAAGACAAATTGGATCATTTATTGTCTCTTCATGGCTGCTCAGAGATCTCCAGTGGGAACAAATAAAAGTGGGTTTTTACAAAAAATACACCGGAGATGTGGTTGGTTTTTTTTTATTTCTGTGACCTTAATTGCATAGTTGCTTTATTTAAGGGTGTTTGTGGTGATTTTTTATTATTATTATTATTATTATTATTATTAATAATCGTAGTAATTGACTTGAAGTGGCCAAAATGACCAAAGGTGATAGGACAGTGAGCTTATTTTGTTGTATCATAGTATGAAGTGATTAAGTTCTTCAGTTTACACATTAAAAGACTCGAAGAAAAAAAAATGACACTAGTTGATGTTCACGTTATAGCCCAAAACAACAAATAATATATGTAAAATATTTTATTAACGAATCTACATATAAATCTGATATTCCAACTGATGCTATAGTAGATATAAATCCTCTTTATATGTACATTTCTTTTTCAAAGACTGGTGGTGAAGATAATATTTATGCAGCTCATCATGCAGTCCAACATAAAACACATCTGTGTGAGGGGGGAAAAAGAAAACACTGTGCAGGATAACAGGAAGCATTGTGATGTGCAGCACCATATGCATCTAGTACAATGGTTCCTGTTTGTTTTTCGCCATGCTATTGATCGTAGATCTAGTACTCAACATGAAGCAAATGTATTTGGTAGTAGAAAGGGTTTTAGGTCAGGGGGAGATGACCTGGAGTCAGCGTTTGGAGTTCAGAGGTGGTAATGGAGGTCTGAATTTATTCTGTCTTTCTGGGATCTGCTCATATATGGAGGACTCGGAGCTTTCTGCCCCGATGAGGGGCGGATTCCTCATCGCTGAAACACCAACGTTCTGTAGGGAAAATAATTATTTAGAGTTCTGGAAATCACTGAGTGTATTATTGTTAGTATGATGTGATGATGCGTTCATACCGGAGCACCTCTCTCGCCTCTCGCTGGAGTATGTGCAGGTCTTAAGGCAGATCTCGGGGGCAGTCGAGGAACAGACCTTGTGGAAGACTGGGTAGGGACGAATGTTGTGCCTGTCCAGAGCGGCGGAGAAGCCGACGTGGGGTCATCTCTGGATCCTTTAATGTTGACCTCTGAGTAGACGTGATTGGCATGCAAATCTGTTGGCACATCACAAACAGATGAGCTCTCAGAAATAGTTATCAGTTCCTCCAGATGTGCCCCCCCCCCCCAATTAATTTTGGATTAATTTCTGCAACCTCAAAATAATGAAATCCAGGGGGGACTGACTATGTCTAGAGTTACAGTCTTGAATATTAGTTGTATCCAGTCCATCTGAGCATCTTATTAGACTGAATTGAATGCTTGAAGGCCTTGACGGAGAAAACCATCATAGTTTAGAATAATTAAAACTAAATCTTTAATAAGAAACAGTAGTTAAAAAAAACACTTTATAATTAGAGCTATAATTATATAACCCTGACCCCAACCCCCAAGAATAGGATATGTGAAGAAAGAATTTCACTATGCAGTAATGTATATGTGATAAATAAAGACAACTTAATTTCCTAGAACAGCACGGTTCTGAGAGAAGTGATGGCTACAATTCAGATCACGGGTTTAGATTAATCCACTCGTTTTAATACGTTATTGTTGCTATAGAAACAACTCATAAGGTTGTTGACTCCACACAACCTAAAGCTGATAATATACAGAAAAAGAAAAGGCAAAGCTGTCTTGCTTATCATTAATATCACGGATGTTTTCAGGAGAGAATGAAACAGAGAATGAAAATAGCTGCTATGAAGTAGGTGATAAGACCTTTTGGACGTTCCACAATTTTAAATGTCATTAGAAATAGCTAAAACATACACTGATCAGGCATAACATTATGACCACCTGCCAAATATTGTGTCGGTCCCGCTTTTGCAGCCCAAACAGCCCTGACCTGTCATGCACTGTGTATTCTGACACCTTTCTATCAGAACCAGCATTAACGTCTTCAGCAAGTTGAGCAACAGGAGCTCATCTGTTGGATCGGATCACACGGGCCAGCCACATGCATCAATGAGCCTTGGCCGCCCATGACCCTGTCACCGGGACTGTTCCTTCCTTGGACCACTTTTGATAGATACTGACCACTGCAGACCGGGAACACCCCACAAGAGCTGCAGTTTTGGAGACGCTCTGATCCAGTGGTCTAGCCATCACAATTCGTCAAACTCGCTCAAATCCTTACGCTTGTCCATTTTTCCTGCTTCTAACACATCAACTTTGACGATAAAATGTTCACTTGCTGCCTAATATATCCCACCCACTAACAGGTGCCATGATGAGGAGATCATCAGTCTTATTCACTTCACCGGTCACTGTTCAGGATGTTATACCTGATCGGTGTATGATCTCTTACTTAAAAATACATTAAAAAATACAAATGCTGGCCGGTTTATTGTTGAGGAATAAACTTCGTGCTGTTACAAAAAAAAAACAAAAGTTTGCGCTGATTTCTGTGCTTGATTATTTTCCTAAAGCAGCACTCAGCATTGTCTGATTTCCTTTTACACATCAGACCCAACGGTGATGCTGACGGTTGCTTCATAACACAATAACTATACACTGCTATACTATTTCACTTGAATCTGTAACCCACTTGACTTTACCAATGCAGCTCAGGCTTCACTTACTTTTGCACATTCAATAATTCAATCTTTCATGTAGTTTTTTGATAAAATAAGAAATTCAAGGTAAAACCACAGAAAAGTCTGAACAGCTGAAGGGGTTGACAAACTTTCAAGCAGCACTGTATATGGAATGTTTGTACCTTACGTAGTGCACTACACTATTGGTACTTAACTTCCTTTAACACGCTTCTAAACTTTCTTCCTCACTCAGAAGGGCTGAGGCGAGTTGTTATCACTCATAACTGAACTGCCAAATAATTCAGAGTATAGAAATTTCATGTTGTAGTCCAGTCTGTAGAAATACAACCCAATATTATCACATTAAATTCAGAATTCTCTTCTGTCTCCCTCCTCCTCACCTTCATCCCTTGTGTTTTCTCCCTGACGTCCCACTGCGTAGAAATCGATCTGATTTTCGCGAGTGCGTGTGTGCAGAGTTTCCTCATAAGTATGCATGGGCTCCAGTTCGCAGTATTTCTGCTCTGCTACAGCTGCAACACTGGGGAAAGACTGAGACTCAGTGGCCGCTGATGCACCTGATGAAGCTGATGAAGGCTGTGCTGGTCGCTGGGGTTTGTTGACCCGTGCGTAGGGGGCAGCCGAAGGGTGGGCTATGTCTCCTCCGACACATATGTCTGCGTTGTCAAATACAGAATCGGGCGTGTTGTTCTGGAAGGAGAAAATAAAGTTTGCATTCTGTTTGTCTTATTTTATGATCTACATTTTTTTGTATTAAGTAATACATTGATTTCTATTTGGTGTAAAGGGATACCTCAGTTTTTGTTCCTGTATTTTCTGCATTTTCCTGGACAAGTGGCATCATAGTCACACACTCGGATAGAGAGTGAGACTTCCTCAGAGCTTTCCTCACTACAGCGTACTGTGCTGACTCTGGGGCAGTTTGGACATCGGAGGCGAAAGGAGGGTATTCTTTACTACATGGTGGAGTGGCTACTCTTTCTTCATCTGTTTCTGCTTTGTTTCTCACTTCCAGCTGTGCTTTATCCTCAGAGCTGCTGTTCGACTAGGAGAGGAGGTAAAGGAAGTTAAGCTATGTATGTTTTTTCTTTTCTTTTCACTTTATAGACATGTATGTAGCTTTGGGATAAAATAGATAGCTATACAATATGACAACATATCTGTTCACAAGACTATCTAAAGGCACTGTCTACTTTATTAGAAACACCTGTACACTTGCATTTTCTGTAGTTATCTAATCAGCCAATCAGGTGGCACCGATGCATGAAATCATACAGGTACAGATCAAGCGCTACAGGTAATATTCACGTCAAACTTTAGAACAGGGAAATAATGGGATCTCTATATATCATTTTTAGCATTAATTTGTTAAGAAGAAGAATAAATAGAGATGATTATATAAAAATAATGTTTTGTAATAATGTTGTAATTCAGTACAGTATAATTTACTAGTTTTGATACAATACAGCACGTATTATAAATGTATAAACGTATAAATGAAGCTAAATTTACTGCAATACCATACAGTACTGTAAATTATTATAATTTAATCCTATCGTAGAGGAAACCCTAAGGCCCCTCATAATATTAGAACAGAAAGCTCATACGCTATGAGAATGCTAAATCATCTCCTCTGCTGTGCAGCACCCTTCATCATAACGTTACTGCACAGCCTGATTCATCATGATCAATAAACATCGTTATATCTTACATACATTTTAGTACTGTGTATATTTTTTTTTACTGTGTACAGTACAGTACTGTGTTCTTTATTACCTGAACATTTATTTGTAATGCATGTACAGTACACACCTGCCTGAGAGAGATTGTACCAAAATTTTATCGTACAATACCCTATTGTAAGCAAAGAAAACGGTAGCATAGCATCAGAGAAGACGCGAGCGGGTACAAGGTGGTGGACAGTAGACGTACATGTACATAAGGTATCTTACTGTATGTACTTTATAGTACAGTACAAAGTTTAGTTTTACCTGTACAATTTTAAAGGGTAATGTAAATTATAACATCAATTTTTAAATGAACTTGAAGTGTTTTGAGGATATATTTAGTGTATATTTAAATGTGGTGGAAAAGTTCATTTATTTCAGTAATTCAACTCAAATTGTGAAACTCGTGTATTAAATAAATTCAATGCACACAGACTGAAGTAGTTTAAGTCTTTGGCTCACATTTAACAAAAACCCACCAATTCACTATCTCAACAAATTAGAATACTTCATGAGACCAATAAAAAAAAAAAAAACATTTTTAGTGAATTGTTGGTCTTCTGGAAAGTATGTTCATTTACTGTACATGTAATCAATACTTGGTAGGGGCTCCTTTTGCTTTAATTACTGCCTCAATTGGGCGTGGCATGGAGGTGGTCAGTTTGTGGCACTGCTGAGGTGGTATGGAAGCCCAGGTTTCTTTGACAGTGGCCTTCAGCTCATCTGCATTTTTTGGTCTCTTGTTTCTCATTTTCCTCTTGACAATACCCCATAGATTCTCTATGGAGTTCAGGTCTGGTGAGTTTGCTGGCCAGTCAAGCACACCAACACCATGGTCATTTAACCAACTTTTGGTGCTTTTGGCAGTGTGGGCAGTGCCAAATCCTGCTGGAAAATGAAATCAGCATCTTCAGAAAGCTGGTCAGCAGAAGGAAGCACGAAGTGCTCCAAAATTTCTTGGTAAACGGGTGCAGTGACGTTGGTTTTCAAAAAACACAATGGACCAACACCAGCAGATGACATTGCACCCCAAATCATCACAGACTGTGGAAACTTAACACTGGACTTCAAGCAACTTGGGCTATGAGCTTCTCCACCCTTCCTCCAGACTCTAGGACCTTGGTTTCCAAATGAAATACAAAACTTGCTCTCATTTGAAAAGAGGACTTTGGACCACTGGGCAACAGTCCAGTTCTTCTTCTCCTTAGCCCAGGTAAGACGCCTCTGACGTTGTCTGTGG
The DNA here is from genome assembly GCA_033459395.1 of Hemibagrus guttatus. Taxonomy (NCBI): domain Eukaryota; kingdom Metazoa; phylum Chordata; class Actinopteri; order Siluriformes; family Bagridae; genus Hemibagrus; species Hemibagrus guttatus. The sequence continues at coordinate 7,722,989 of JAUCMX010000028.1, forward strand.
TTCAGGAGTGGCTTAACAAGATGAATACGACAACTGTAGCTAAATTCCTTGACACGTCTGTGTGTGGAGGCTCTTGATGCCTTGACCCCAGCCTCAGTCCATTCCTTGTGAAGTTCACTCAAATTCTTGAATGGATTTTGCTTGACAATCCTCATAAGGCTGCGGTTCTCTCGGTTGGTTGTGCATCTTTTTCTTCCACACTTTTTCCTTCCACTCAACTTCCTGTTAACATGCTTGGATACAGCACTCTGTGAACAGCCAGCTTCTTTGGCAATGAATGTTTGTGGCTTACCCTCCTTGTGAAGGGTGTCAATGATTGTCTTCTGGACAACTGTCAGATCAGCAGTCTTCCCCATGATTGTGTAGCCTAGTGAACCAAACTGAGAGACCATTTTGAAGGCTCAGGAAACCTTTGCAGGTGTTTTGAGTTGATTAGCTGATTGGCATGTCACCATATTCTAATTTGTTGAGAGAGTGAATTGGTGGGTTTTTGTTAAATGTGAGCCAAAATCATCACAATTAAAAGAACCAAAGACTTAAACTACTTCAGTCTGTGTGCATTGAATTTATTTAATACACAAGTTTCACAATTTGAGTTGAATTACTGAAATAAATGAACTTTTCCACCACATTCTAATTTATTGAGATGCACCTGTATAGGCCTTTGTTAGTTGTCCGTCCAAAATTCGCGCATTTTCAGAATTCGTGGGGGGTCTAGGAACATAACCGGGGTATTACTGTACTCAGAAGCAAATGTGTCTTTTCTGTCCAGCCTCCTTTCTCGTTAGTGAACTGGCTAAATCCCAGTAACCCATACATGCTGTGTGCTGTGAGTCTTCTTCTGTACACTCTGCTCATTCATGAGCATGTCACCAAACATATCAACCACACCCTTCAGCTTGCTGATGACCTACAGAGTCGTGCGTGAGAGCTTGAGGTCTGGTGAAAGGACAGCACCCTCACTCTGAAAGTCTTCAGATTTTCAAAATGACTCAAACACCTCACACATGTCTGCACAATGATGTTGCTGCAGAAGAATAAAGTGCGATAGTATTTTTGTGGTCACTCAGCACCTTGTCATTGCAGAAGAAGGCACAAGAAGACCTCTCTTTTTATAAGACAACTGAAGAAGACTGCAGGTATACGCCCATCCTTGACTGCTTCTGCTTCTGTAGGTTCAAATTCTGGTAAGGAAATTTCTTCATCTCAGGCAGAAAAACACTGCAGCATTTGATGAACACTGGCCAGTCCATTACTGGGTCATTTTCCTGTCAGTCCTGGACATCTACATTCCTGGTGTATAAGCAATGTCTCCCACACCAGGAAGTGTCCCTCTGCCTGAAAGCCATTTCACTAAATATCCACATGTACCAGTCACATTACATGTTCTTCTGGAATCCACTTGACTTGACTAGACATTTCCCCTAGGTAAATTTATACACTTTTGGTCTGGGAAAGCAGAAAAGAGTAGTATTTCAGCACCTTATATACACTGTATTGCCAAAAGTTTTGGGACACCCCTCCGATCATTGCGTTCAGGTGTTGTTTTTCAGGAGTTGGGCTCGGCCACTTAGTTCCAGTGAAAGGAACTCTTAATGCTTCAGCATACCAAGACATTTTGGACAATTTCATGCTCCCAACTTTGTGGGAACAGTTTGGGGATGACCCCTTCCTGTTCCAACATGACACAAAGCAAGCGAGTTTGGTGTGGAGGAACTTGACCAGCCTGCACAGAGTCCTGACCTCAACCCGATAGAACACCTTTGGGATGAATTAGAGTGGAGACTGCGAGCCAGCCCTTCTCGTCCAACATCAGTGCCTGACCTCATAATTGCGCTTCTAGAGGAATGGTTAAAAAGTCCCATAAATTTACTCCTAAACCTTGTGGAAAGCCTTCCCAGAAGAGTTGAAGCTGTTATAGTTGCAAAGGGTGGGACAACTCCATATTACATTCATGTGCATGTAAAGGCAGACGTCCCAAAACTTTTGTATATAGTGTATATCACCATAGCAAGGAGTCAAGAAATATAAATGCTATGGCTAAACTTTGGCGCATCTGTATTCATGATGGCTAAATCTCTTTAAATCAGCTATATGACTCAAATACGTTTATACCCCATTTCATGCTGTTTCAAGTACTCCTTCACTATACCACCCATTTCAAATGCCCTCTATTGACTGACCAATGATTTCAGAGATACAGTATAAACCTATTGATTTGCTCACCTTTCTCAATTTTGCACTCGCCACAAAATTTTGACCGCTAATTTCAGTAACTCAGACTGTATGGATGTTAAAAAACACTGCCCCACTTAACACCAATACAGTCTGAGTTACTGAACTTAGTGGTCAATATTGGAACCACAGTGAGCACTAATAAAGGCCCACAGGACAGAGGCACAAAAGACCCAACAGTTAATGGGGTTACCAGACTGAGACTACTAGAAGGCTTAAAACACTTGAGAAACAATTTGTAGAGTTAATTCTATTGTTAAGCCATGGCAAACGTTAGCATCATAATCTGTGAAAAGCATGTTCATCTATGGCAACAATGTCCAATCTTATCTGCAATGGATCGGTGTGGTGGTTTTCAGGTTTGTATTCCAATCATATCAGGTGTATCTTCTGCCAGGTTGGGATGAAAACCTGCACCCACGCCAGCCTTTTCTGGATTGTCTAACATTTGTCTTTTTGTTCTATGTTACTTGGCCAAAATTGTCTGTTTATTCTCAGATAATCAAGATTTTCAATTTCAATTGAATTTCATTCATTCATTGTCTACCGCTTATCCGATCTATTCTCGGGTCACGGGGAGCCTGTGCCTATCTCAGGCGTCATTGGGCATCAAGGCAGGATACACCCTGGATGGAGTGCCAACCCATCGCAGGGCACACACACACTCTCATTCACTATCACACAATCACACACACTACAGACAATTTAGAGATGCCAATCAACCTACAATGCATGTCTTTGGACCGGGGGAGGAAACCGGAGTACCCGGAGGAAACCCCCAAGGCACGGGGAGAACACGCAAACTCCACACACACATGGCAGAGGCGGGAATCGAATCCCCAACCCTGGAGGTGTGAGGCAAACATGCTAACCACTGTGCCCCCCCTTAATTGAATTTCAATTACCAAAATTTATAAAGTCACTATTTAGCCCTAATGAGAAGCCTGAGGTGTTGAGGACTCCCTGAGATGATATGAGGAAGAAACCTTGAGAGAAGGGAACTTCATCCTTATTTGGGTGACACTGGACAGTAGAAGTTGCTTTCGGCTGCTCCCTGTTCAGGGTCGCCACAGCGGACCAGCACATCAACTTGGCAAATGTTTTACACCGGATGCCCTTCCTGACGCAACCCTCCCATTTTTCCGGGCTTGGGACCAGCACTGCATCCAGTGGCTGGGGTTGAGGCATTGGCTGGGAATCGAACCCGGGCCTTCCGCATGATAGGAGAGAAACCTACCACTGAGCCACCAATGCCTCCTGACACTGGACAGTAAATAATGTAAAGATAATAACATTGTTTATATTATTCCTAAAAAAAAAGACAGACAGTGCCTCATTTTGGCATGAATTGGTATGAAGGTTAAATAAATGGTGATATAGAGGATGTGTGTGTGTATTAGCATGTCGATCATACCTGCACACAAGGCTCAGTGAGTCTTTCGTTAAAAGGCCCCACTGGATTGTGGGTATAGTAGTTTATCAGTTCCTCAAGACTGCAATGCTTGCTGTTCTCGCCAGCTATGACGTATCGACCTTCAGTCTCAGACGCATCACATTCTTCGTCTATGATGAAGTGACGGCACTTATCTGCACCTCTGGAATTACATTTGAGTGTGTGTAAGTGTGTAAGTGTGTAGCTGTAAAAGGCATGCTTTCATATAGGTACATACCTATAAGAGAGCACAAAGCCGACCTTCGACTCACTGAGCCTCAACAGGAAACAGCCCTGCTGCTTATCCTGCAGTAGCTGCTCGGCTTCCCTGAGAATGAGAAAGAACAAAAAGAATGCAGCAGTTTTAAAATAGGATGTCTGCCATGAAAGGTGCTAAATGTGGTTGGATGCCTGCACCTGTAGTAGCTGTGACATTCATGTAGTGAAACCGTGTGTGTTTTGAGAATGAGGTGAGAGAGAACCTGCGGGTGGCAAAGCCATGGAGCCAGCAAGGCACGGGTTTTGGCAGGCGAGGCAGCTGCGTTCGCTGAAACCACAGCAGGTTATGAGCCTGCAGAGATGGAGTCTGAGCATCCAGGGGCACTATAGGGTTCAGCACCTGTGATGGAGCAATTCGCTTCCGTTCCTGACACACACACACACACACACACACACACCGGTTCTTTAGAACATTTTCCCTTCCTGTAAAGCATTTTAAATGGCAAGTAGAAGGTCTAATCTGTCTAAAAATAGGAAAACAGCAGCAGTGTCTTCCAGGGTATCTCTATAAATTGTCAAGTGGTTTTGCACACCCACTATCTCACTCACAACTCAACATTATGCTTCTGCTATTTGTTTTCTAAACCACTTATCTTAAATCTCGTCGATTTATCTGTTACATTTTTTTTTAGAGAGAGGGTCTGATTTCTATACAGCACTACAGAGACTTGCGTGAGTACAACCCCCTGCTCCACAGTACATTATTGACCAATTTCACCCTTACACTCCTGCTAGAACCTTAAGATCCAAGTTCTATCTGTCCCATGTTCTTGTACTAAGACAAAGGGTGATCGAGCCTTTTCTGTAGTTAGTCCTAAACTCTGTACCTTGCAGGATTTATATTGTTTTGTCATCTCATGATGTTATTTATAGCACTTTGGATCGACCGTCATTGTCTTTAAATGTGCTTTATAAATAAATAAATTCGACTTGACTTGACTGAGTCAAAGCCCAGACCTCAGTCCAATAGAAAATCAGAAAAATAATCATTTATTAAATAAAAGTACTTTTTTCTTCACTTCCAAATGACTTTTGTGAAGCAAGCACAACATCACTATTACCTGTGATCAAGAATCAGGACCAGGGCTAATGCTACATTCAGCCTAAAGGTTATAATTTTGCAAAGAAAATATCCCTGAGTCTAGTAGGAATTCCTAGTAGGATATTCTACTATTTGATTTTTCTCAGTCAAGAAACACTAATTATAGAGTACGCCATTCTGACAAGGTAAATACACATCACTCGTCACAGTTAGCTAGCTAGCTAGCTTGTTGCTAACAAAGCATACTTCCATGGCGTCCAAGATCTGTCCCACTTTGCAGCTCGGAGGTTAAGAATGATGTCATTCTGTTCTCTGACATTACACTTCCAAGGTGATTAAATGCAGCAAGATTTCTTCTAAAGCTCAATGTATACATTCATGTAGCGTGTAAGTGATGCTCAAATCAGGTGAGTAAACCCCCCCTAGATTTAATCTGCATTTCAGCCCACCTCTATATTACTGACACTGAACACATCATCAGCTGGGACTGAAAAAGTGCAACCTTTGCCAAGCTAACAATCTACAGGAAATAACTGGAAATAAATCTAGTCATCATTCTTGCTCTCATTAAAGCCTGATTTAAATGAAGGCTGTTAATATTCATGAGGCACTGTTTATAATGGTCAGTGATTGTGTAGTACTTACCACGTTCTCCGTCAGATTGTCCTGGCTGTGCGACTGTCCTGATTCTGGCTGCGCCTTGGCCCGGCATTTGATGCTGCGTCTGGGTTTGATCGGAGGCTTCAGGTTACATGATGGAGCTTCTGTAGCAGTAGATACCCGAGGCACGGGTCTCGGCTGGAGGACTGGGAGAGAGCTGATTCGCTCGTCCCTCTGACGTGATTCGTCATCTACACGTGAATCGAATCAGATTTCATTTCATTCCAGTGTTTTTTTACACTATGTACAGTGAGGTGATGTTTACTTGCTGTCATTGTTTCCATGTTTATCTCAACTGTTCTCATATTTTTTGATATAATCTTTTTTTCAAAACAAATACGCTTTCTTTGTAATCGAAAATAATCAGAATTTATATTCTGTTAACATAAAAAAGTAATAGAGTTCAAATAGCTAAAGTTTTCAAATGAAGTATGTGCCACAAATTAGGTATGTAATTGATCACAGTTTAAATCCACCCAATATTTTCCTTTTTTATTTTTATTTTTTTTAAATCAAAGCCATTTCAAAATATTCTCAGAAACCCCATCTCCCACTCAGTAGGACATTTTCCTACATACAGTATGAGGAAATTCTGAGGCGGAAGTTCCATGAGCAATCTTCCGAAATAAAGAGTAACACAAGTGCAGCCGTCTTGTGAAGTTCCTTTTTTCGGATTAATATAATAATAGCAACATAGAAAGTGTCCTTTAAAAGACGTAATGAAACGCTGTAATGGCTTCTCCGGTTAAAAAGCTGACCACAGAAACCTATAATCATTTTTAATGACCATGATACAAGTCAAGAATTTCTACACGTATGTCATTGGCACATGCTTGTGTTATCAGTGCTGAGTAAAAACAAAAAAAAAAACACTATAGTTCCTGAAATGGAGCTTTAATAACCAGAATATATGATGTTGTTGATGTTTAGAGGACATTCCATAAAACACCTTCTTTACTATAAAATGTCTTTGGTATATTTCACAAGAATTCAACAGACTATGATATTGCTGAAAAATCAATCGATTGTCTGCTTCATGACACTCTCTATGTCTAAAGTAGACGTCTTAAATAATGTGCTATACCTGTAGCTTTGTGAAATGATCGTATTGAGCTAAGAAAGATTTTTGGCATAAAAAAAAAAAAGAAAAATCCCCTCCAAAAAACACCAGTTGAATCTTATGTTCAAGGAGACATCTTCTATAATAATCTCCTGCACACGTTTAAAACTCTTCCAGCTTTTTGGTTCGAAACTACATGAACGTCTCTCCTCAGAATGTGATCTCTCCTTTTTCGATTAAAGACACATATGCACACATGACCTAAATCTCAAAATGGCCTGCAGAGCGGAAGTGCCAAATCTCTCTGCAACCACAGTAACACTACATTTACAGCAAACATATTTATCAAGGTTTCATCAATTAGAGCGTACTCACTGCATGCTATTTCACCATTTCCTGTTATTAAAAAAAAATGATCCTAAATGCACGATATGCTGGATATGTACATAAACACGTGAATTAGCCGTGAATGAATTTGAATGCTGTTGATGCTGAACAGAGAGTAACGTGACTACCACAGTACTGAATGGTATTATGTGACCTACAGTACAATAACACGCAAGGAAATGAAACATTTCACAAAAGAACATGGTTTAGAAGCTTCACCATGCTTTGCGCTCCACTGCTGCACTAGAAATATGGTGACTAGACGTTTGTCTATTTAAAGAAATGAAAAGAGACTAACCTTTAATTTTCTGATAGTCAAAGTCCATCTTCAGAGACAGGATGCTGGGGTATTGTCAAATCGTCAACTGTTCGTGAGAGGTTTTGCGTCACTGAGACTGTGGGTGTGGGTGTGGGTGTGGGAGAGAGAGAGAGAGAGAGAGAGAGAGAGAGAGAGAGAGAGAGAGAGAGAGAGAGAGAGAGAGAGAGAGAGAGAGAGAGGAAAATAACCCATCTTGTACGCTATCTGTAATTTGTTAAAGAATTTTATTGTTGAGTTTTTTTTATGGAAACCTAAATTCTCTGAACTGTTTATTAGTTAAAGAAGTGAAACTCTAGACCTTTTAGCAAACCGGCCAAGTTATTAAACTCTGTAGAGTTTGCACTTTATGAGCACTGACACCTGTATGTAGTCAAGAATGTGTTTTTTCCGAGATAGAGAGAGAGAATGAGAGAATGAGAATGAGAGAATGAGAGAGAGAGAGAGAAAGAGAGAGAGAGACTGTGTCCTTTAAAAACCACACAGGAAGAGAAAGAGTGAAAGCAGAGAACAATGAGAACAAGAGGGAAGGCAGGAAAAAAAAGACATTTACCACAGCGTCACAAACTTGAACTTCTGCTCTAGTGCATCAGTAAGTTTCTTCAAATTAAATCGCTTCATTGCCAAATACAGCTTAGACCCGAGGTTTATCTTGTTTTTCACAACTCTACGTATCTCATTACATTACAAGTCAAAACAATAAATAATTTCAGGTTTAATTTGTGATATCAGAATTCCAGTGGATCGGATATTTTCATACATGGAGTTGACTGTCTCTCTGAACACTCTGGGGTACATTCCAGAAACTTCTGTAATCATTTCTTCAGATTGTCAGGTTAACTGAAAATGTTCCTGTGGCTGAGTTTTTGCCATTGATAATGTGCATGGGGAAATCCAAGAAACTCGGCCGAGATCTCGGAAATCATCTTACTGATGTAACCCTGGCTTTAACGTTTAGGTCAGGGCTGTATGATCTAATTCTAATTGTCTAGGTTCATCTAAGGAGCTTGGGTTTCCTGTAGGTCAACCACAACATGTTAGATGAGGGGAAAAACAATTGAAATTGATGAACAATTCACCTGGAACAACTGTAAACAAAAGAAATGGAAAGTCCAAAAATTTGGAAAAAAAAATTCTGAGTCCTTAAAAAAAATCAGTTTCGTGTAAGGTGTGTAAAGCAATGTCTCAGTCCTACCTTTAGTTTATCAACTAAACTAAAGGTACTATGGATGAGTGAAGACCTGTAGAGTTGAAAAAATGAAGACAAAATGAAGAGCTGAAGAGTTGATGTGATAAGATGTCTGTCGGAAGGAAACTCACTCCTGGAGAATCCACTCAGAGAACTCAAGTCCTAATTGCATCATCCATTGAATAGGCCAAAGGAAAAAACAGTCAGAATGTCTTGGAATACAAAGAACCACAGAAACGAATGAGAAGTTTTTTCTCCAACTTCGGCGACTCACTCAGATTGTGAATGAAACAAAGCATATACTCAAGGAAAATTCTTCACAACAGAAATACTAAAAAACTAAAAAAAACCTCACATGCTGTGTATAGTCTCTCTTCACATTCACCTAATCTGCTATTGCCTTGCATGCGCTCCCCCACCCTCTTAAAGGGGCAGTACCAAATTAAAGCAATGCAGTCTTGAACATGATAAAAGTTTCAAGGGTTACACTCTCCCCCTCTAAAACGCATGAGTCCCTGCATGCGTATTAGCAACAGGACTAGCAGCGAGAAAGTTTTCCAGGGAATCAAAAAATGATGCAAGTGCAAGTAATATGGGCTTCCCTAATTCTTCATATTCTAATGTCTTTGGAGGTCGTCGTTCTCGACCTGAATGTCTGAGGAGTGCGAATTTGGTGCCAACTGAACTGTGGGACAACTCTTGGGATTTTGGGGAATTCAAAGAAGCCAAGAGGACAAACAAAAGCTGTTTTGTGCTTATCTTCTTCGGCTACTTTGACTTGGTAGTATCCGGATTTAAGGTCCATGACACAGAACCATTTAGCACCACTTAGTGCTGAGAAAGTCTCTTTTATATTGGGAAGGGCATATGCGTCTTTTATCGTGCGCATATTTAGCTTCCGGTAATCAACACAAAGCCTAATTTGTCCATTTTTTTGCGGACCAGCACAATTGGAGATGCAAAAGGGATCTCAGACTTTCTGATTATTTCAGCATCTAGGAGCTCCCTGAGGTGTTGCCTAACGGCTTCTCTGTCACTTGGATGAATCGGTCTTGTATGTTCTTTGAAAGGTGTCTCATCCCATAGTCGGATGTGGTGCTTCACCACAGTAGTATGACCATATGACAACTCATCAAAAGCAAAAACCTCTGGTAAGGAATTAAGTTTATCAGAGATATGCTTCTTCCACTCTTCAGGAATTGGTGAGTCATCAAGATCGAACATCAACATCCCAGGACACCTGATTAGGGCAAGACAGTGCCTCAGGTTTCAAGGGAAGAACATGAGCAGCTGCCATCTCTGCGATCACACGCTTGGGATGAAGGGTAATATCATGTTCAGTCATGTTCTTCAAAATGACAGGAACCTTTGAACAAGCCTGGAATGGGACATTCACCACAGCATTTTCAACTAATAGCCCACCCAGCAAGGGAAAAGTCTCGGGTTGCTCTAAAACAAACAAAGCTTCTGAAATGCTTTTCTGCATCCTCACTTGACCAGGGACACAGATTTTCTGTTTGGCAGGGATAGTGATGTGGTCTTTCCCTGGTGCTCTAACTTGAAATGGTTGCTTCCCATGCTCATAATTCTGAGCAACATGCTGAAAAAGCAATGCATAGTCACTGGTGGCACTGGAGTTTTGGAAGAACTTGGACCCCTTTCTCTCTACACCCTGCTGATATAGACGATCAAGGACATTTGTTCCAATCAGCAGTGAAACTCTACTGTTGAAGTGACAATCTGGAACAACAAGTACAAGAGAGGAAAGTTCCACCTCTGCACCTATGACAGTGCAAGGGAAAGTTATGACAACTTGGATGTAGCCAAGATATGGAACGTGCTGCCCACCTGCACCTTCAACCTCAAATAAAGAATGAATTGGTTGAATTGGAAGGGAAGAGAAATGGGTCAAGTAAAATGTCTCTGATATAGTTGTGACTTGAGACCCTGTGTCTAAAAGAGACTCGCACTCAATGTCTTCGACAGAAACAGAAGCAATTCAAAGTTGACCAATAAGACCTTGTGGCAAGAACTCATCTTTAAGTCCATTATTTCCTTGGTTTCCTCTAGCATAATTGCCAGCTTCATGGACCATCAATGTGGGACAAGTACAATGGCTGGCAGCTCCTGGGTGTCCCACAGCAGGATCTGCTACAGGTTTAAAGAAAACTGAGGTGTCCCATGCAATTTCCTGTACTTCTCTCGTCTTTTCTTTAGCTGTGAATTCTTTTTGTGAACTAGGTCAGGGTTGGGCTCTCTACTGCAGTGGCCTGCAATGTGCCCATCCTCTCCATACTTAAAGCAGAACCAAGGACTTGGCATGGTTGTAAAGTCAGAGGTCACATTGGATCTAGCCACAAGACAGTCACCAGTAAGTGGGCCCTCCTTGGAGTCTTTTGCACAATTAACTTCACTCTCTTTTGTTTCACCTTTCTTTGACAGATATGCAATTTGTTTCTTCAGTGAAGCTATTTCTGCTTTAAGTTTCTGAGTTTCATCCTGTTGGCATCTCTTTGAGCGCTCAGCCTGGGGTTCTACATTGACAGGTATGCCATACACAAAGTGAGCATGTGCAGCAGCTTTTGTGTTACCAAGATGTTTCTTCATTCAGTCTAACTTTGCTGCCCTTTTATCTTCCTCTGTTGAAGAGAGCAGAAGTTCAGAAAAGGGTGGTGGTTGATCTTTAAGGTGTTCAAGCTGGAGCCCTATTATCATGGTCTGGTCCGAGCACCCTCGACAAAACTGGCGAAGCAAATGATTGCGGGAGTCAGCGGCACTAGCTAGACTAGATATTGCTCGGGGAAGAAGAGTATGCAGTCTTTGCAGGTATGCTGATGGTTTTTCTCCAGCATTTTGGATTAAGTTTTGGATTAAGAGTGCTTCTCCATCTTCTACTACACCAAAAGCGTATTCAATCTGGTTAAGGTAAGAACTAGGTGAAGAATTTACACCTAAAAGCTTGACAATGTTAGCTGCTGGGCTAAGCAGGCTTTCTAAGATTATCCTCACTTTCTGAGAATCTGACAAAGAAGGGCCAGAGAGTAGAAGATCAACTTGAGCACAAAGTCTCATAATCAACTTCCCCATTTGGCTTGGGGATTCTGCCCGGAGAACGCACGAATCCGGCTCCGTCTCAAGGGGGAGTGTGCAGACTCATTATGGATAACATGCTCCACAACTACCTTTTGGATTTGAGGAGGGTTGAGCATGCTTTCATCGATGTGCACAGGGCTCTGTGGTACATATGAGGGAGAGAATTTTGGAACCATATTCTGAGCTGCAATTGACTCAGGGTTGAATTCAACATTGGTTCTTCCTTAATCATGAGGACTAAGACTGTGAACAGTAGTAGGTGGACCTGCCTCAGCAGCTTGCAAGTCACTTGACTGAACCCGGACACTCTGAAGTTCTTCCTGTACAGCAAGTCAGAATGCTGCTCTGCCACTTCCTGGGATAGTGTTCAGTTCATCTAAATATCTTTGTGCCAATTCCCTGCCTAATCTCTCTTGGCTCATATCACGAACTGTTCTCACACGTCATGGTATAGCAGGATCTTGTGGGCTTGGCAGGTCTCCTAAACTGTCAGGGTCAATCTTCAAAATTGAACTCTCAGATAAATACTGAATGAGAACTCTACCTGCCGGCTGCTCTGGCTCATCGGGGACTCTTTTTTTTTTAACTACTTTTGCAATTTCTCCATTTACTTAAAAAAAACCTGTGATATCATCGATGCTACAAGTTTTTTCTACCCCTCTAACATACAAACAGTTTTGCCCATCTACATCAAAATGATTACAAAGATCTATATTTTGTCTTGGGAATTTCAAAAATAAATTGGACAAATGTAAATCTCACTCTCAAAACAGATGAGGGAAAAACCAATCCAGAAGGGAAAAAAATGTTCGCTAGAGTAGTTATCAATACAGGTAACAATTAACCAAGCTCTCCTGGCTGGCTCGCCACTTTATTGGTGTAACCCTGGCTTTAACGTTTAGGTCAGGGCTGTATGATCTAATTCTAATTGTCTAGGTTCATCTAAGGAGCTTGGGTTTCCTGTAGGTCAACCACAACATGTTAGATGAGGGGAAAAACAGTGAATGTCAGGATTAAAGGAGAGAAGAGCATAAAAAAATAATGTAACACCACACACGAAAGGTTATGCTAACAAGGAAGATGTATTTTAAGCAATTCTTTGAATGATTTTGTTCTCTGGTGCTATAAAAGGAAAAGGAAAAAAAGAATATAGTGCTAGACAACAATGCACAATAGACACAATTGAAATTGATGAACAATTCACCTGTAACAACTGTAAACAAAAGAAATGGAAAGTCCAAAAATTTGGAAGATGGAGTCCCAAATTTGGAAGTTGGAGTCCCTTAAAAAAAGGTGTGTAAAGCAATGTCTCAGTCCTACCGCACCCTTAGTTTATCAAAGATAAACTGAAGATGAGTGTACTATGGATGAGTGAAGACCTGAAGAGTTGAAAAAATGAAGACAAAATGAAGAGCTGAAGAGTTGATGCGATAAGATGTCTGTCGGAAGGAAACTCACTCCTGGAGAATCCACTCAGAGAACTCAAGTCCTAATTGCATCATCCATTGAATAGGCCAAAGGAAAAACCAGTCAGAATGTCTTGGAATACAAAGAACCACAGAAACGAATGAGAAGTTTTTTCTGCAACTTCGGCGACTCACTCAGATTGTGTATGAAACAAAGCATATACTCAAGGAAAATTCTTCACAACAGAAATACTAAAAAACTAGAAAAAACCTCACATGCTGTATATAGTCTCTCTTCACATTCACCTAATCTGCTATTGCCTTGCATGCGCTCCCCCACCCTCTTAAAGGGGCAGTACCAAATTAAAGCAATGCAGTCTTGAACATGATAAAAGTTTCAAGGGTTACACTGACATCCACAAGTCTGGATTTTATTTAGGATAAATTTCTAAACAACTGAAGATACAATAAACATCTGTACAAACATCTTTACACAAAAAAATACCAGGAAATCATTCAGGAATGTGGCACAAATGAACTCGGAGAGTTGAATCAACTGAACAAAGGAACTGGAAAAGGAGTAGAAGTACATACTTATGCACAAGTGTGTCTTTATGTCTTAGCTTTTATTTTGGAATAACCTTGAAATACCTGAAGTAACTTAAGCAAGACTGTCACATTCTTGAGTATGGTTATAGGCTGTTCAAGAAGAATGAAAAATTAAAGAGCCAACATCAGTATGTTTGTAAAAAACTGAGAGAGCTTGCCAGACAGGTACTGGAAACAAAAACGTCACATCTGTGAAAACTGTCGCTGAACTCATAAAACCTGACATGTATTGTCATGTTGTCAACTGTCAGGAACCACCGGGACAGTTCCATGCCAGACCACCAGAGAGGGCGAGTCATTGTAGCCTGCGTTGTTGTTTATGTTCCCCATGTGTTTTGTGCCACGCCCCTCCTATTGTTCTGCCTTCCTGCCTTGTCACCTGTTCCCCATTTACCCTGATGTTTTGACCTATATATATGAGCCCTTGTGTACCTGTTGGTGTCAGTCATTGTTTGTTTGTATGCCTGTTCGTACTGTTTGTTTGTTTGTATGCCTGTTCGTAATGTTTGTTTGTTTGTTTGTTTGTTTGTTTGTTTGTTGTCCAGGCACTGTCACGCCCTGGTTTTCCAGGTTGACTTCATGTTCGGTTAACCATGCTTAGTTGTGCTTATGTTTCGTGTTAGTCTTGTCTTACTCCTGTTAATAATGCAGCGCTTATTTGATCCCGCGTATGGGTCTAATCCATGGCATCCGGGTGCATGAGGTTTCCATGGAGATCTGAGTTCGAGCCCCGCGATGTTACAGAATGACTGACTTTTAAAAACCCAGAAGGATTCCCCAGTGAGTTCCTGTTTTTTTGCAAGGACCTGTTGTGTGCTGGTGAGGGCCCTGGACTAGCTATGGACGACATCTGACTGACCACCTGTTTGGTTATCTACATCATTCTGAGCAGGTGGATCTCCTTGCACCAATCCTGCTGGGCCTCCACTTCTGTTCCAGTTGAGGACGTCGCTCCACTTCTTGGTCCCATGGAGGACGTCGCTTGGCACCATGTTTGGTAAAGGGCCTTTTTATGTGACCCAATGGAAGCGCAGTTCTGCCATCTTGCCAGCCGAGGACACTGCTACACTTCATGGTCCTGTGGAGGACACTGCTCAGCAACCCAGGTGGAAGATGTCAAATATCACTTTGCCCTCAGGGCCTGGGGCATTGCTGTGGACTCACAGTTTTAGTCCAGTTTATGGACTACAGCTTCCCTTGCATCTCCCCTTTATGTTGGACTACACCTCCCGCTTACTCCTGAGGCATTCTCTCAGTTAAGCTGAGTCAGGAACCACTGGGACAGTTTCCTGCCAGACCACCAGAGGGGGTACTGTGAGTCATCATAGCTTGCTTTGTTGTTTATGTTCCTCATGTGTTTTGTGGGCAGGGGCCCCGGATGTTACATCAACGCTGAAGGACACCTAGCTGGATTCAGTGATGAAACCCGAAAATATCAGCATCCATCTCTTGCTTGGAAAATTGGCCACAGCTTGCATGCTTTAGCAGTGTTAATTAAGTCTGAAGGATTGAAGATGAAAGATAAACAAACTGTCCAAGATGCTGAAGATTTCATCCAGCTTTACCAAGAAAGTTGGATATTTGATATAGCGAGCCAGGCCCCAACTCAGCTTAATCAAGCCAAGTGGAATGCTCCTCAACTGCTATCATTAACACAGGATGTCCAAAATCTTCATTCCCATTCATCTGTAAAACAGCAGCAATACTTAATTACCCTGAAAAAAAGAGGCTTCACCCTCAAACTTGAAAGACCTTGCTAAAGTGACGCTGGCACAAGATTTCCTTTTCAACCGATGGAGAGAAGGAGAGGTATTCAGAACTTCCTTGTCTCCTTACTTATCTAGAGACACATCAGAAACACTTGAAGATGTTAACCTGGCTCTTACGTCACTAGAGCAGAAGCTGTGCAAACATTTTGCCTGGATAACTATCATTGGAAAGAGAGGAAGGAAGGTTCCTCTTCTCCTCACCCCGATCATAAGGGAATCACTTGACCACTTGACTGAGAAGTGAGAAGAATGTGGGCTGCTGAGGGAAAAGGAATTTTTATTTGCATTGCCACATTCTCAAAACAGCCTCAGGGGTTACAGTTGCCTCAAGGAGTTTGTGGATGTAAAAATCTAAAAAAAATCCAAGAGTTTTAACTTCCACGAAACTCAGGATTTACCTTAAACGCCTATTTTTGGTGGTTATTCATGGGTTAACATGTTCTTTTTTTGCCTACCTAGGTAAACAACCTGTTGCCAAACGAAGCTGGTCAACAGAGGAATGTGCTGCATTTTAGAAGGTTCTTAGTGATGAACAAAGTACCAGGTAAAAAAGACTGTCAGCAGTGCCTTGCTGCAGAACCTGAAGCCCATGGAAGCAGAGACTGGAAAGCGTAAAAATTTTTTGTTAAAAACCGCATTGCTTCCCACAGGAGAAAATTGCAGTAAAAGATCAAAACGGATGGTGTTACTGGTGTTTCTCTATTTTGTATTAGTATTGTATTTTTCAGGGTTGCTCTGGAACCTGTAGTTGATTTTTTTTTTATTTATTTATTTTGTACTGAAAGCTGTGTATGATGATGGGTGAACCCAATATGCTCTGGAGTTGAATGTTCACACCAGTAAAAGCTTTCAAGTTTGGTCAAAAAACACTGTGAACGGTGTTTCTCTATTATTTTGTATAAGTATTGTTTTTAAGCAAGCACCTAGGCATGCAGACTGCTTCTACAAAAATTTGTGAAACTTTGGGTCGCTCTCAGGAGCTCTGTGAATTTCAGCATGGTAGTCCATTCAGCAGTCCAGCAAGTCCATTCACCTGACTTGAATCCAATTGAAAATCTATGGAAAGTACTAAAGATCAGAATTGATAGAAGGGGCACACAGAACCTTCAAGATTTGAAGTGTTTGTGTGGAAGAACGGGCCAAAATCACACATGAATGTATGCAACTTGTTTCTCCATACAGGAGGTGTCTTGAAGCTGTCATTACCAACAAAGGCTTTTGTACGAAGTATTAAATAAATTTCAGTAAGCGTGTTCAATACGTCATTTCACATTATTACACATAACTGGATTTATGGACATCTATGGTTTGATTTTTTTGCATGTGTGGATTACATGGGTTGTTACCAACATCTGAAAATTTCATGTCCATAGCACCTTTAGAAATATATTTACTGAGAAAAATGGTGACGTGTTCAATACTTATTTTACCCGCTGTATGTCTTTATTGATTACCTGTGATCACATTTTATCAGCAGGGTTGCCAAATCTGCTTGAAGCATGTTCATGTAGTCGCCAAATCTGCTTGAAGCATGTTCATGTAGTCATCAAATCTCATTTCCTGTTTAAATCTTCATGTTCTCAGAGCATAAATAATCAATCCCTATCTGATTCATGAATTCAATCACAACATACATGGCTTTAAACACAAACATGATCAAATATAAAACATGTAACAACAGTGTTCCTGTACGGAGAGAGGTTTCATTGTTATTTGCCTGCTTTCAGAACATTTGTGCACTCGACAGCATTAATATAACAAATAATGTCAAAGCCTATAATCATCTTTCTGTTTACTGCCATAATGAAAATCATCCTCTTACAAATTCTATACATTTTACTCCTCATCAAATCCAAAACTGCAAAATGTTGATGTTAATTTGGTGATTTTTAAAGTCATGCAGTTTGTACTTAATAAAGCTGATAGTCCTGTAAAGGACATTCTCTTAAAGAGGCTAAAAAACAAGTTGCTGAAGCTTCTACCTGTGTACATCATTTTCCTTCTTTGTCCAGGTTCTAATATTATTGCCACACTGACCCTCGGAGGAGCTGGTGCACATGCGTCATATTATCACAAAGTAAGCTTTCTTTCAGTAGTGACCATTTTCATCAATCCTCCAGAAATTACAGTGCTGCTTTGATTATTCTTTTAACATCACACCTGGCATTGTGTACATGATAACATAAAAATCTGTTTTGATGTGATGTGTAGCTGCAGATTGGGGTGGTGTGACTGCAGTTCCATGTAGCCCCTGTCTTTAAATCAGGATAGAGGAAAACATGTATTTAACCATTAAGAAATGCGTAAACCCATCTCAGGTGTAAATGTGTGAACTCGTGTAAACTGGACAATGGTCAATTTAACAACAAAAAGGTAGATATTTGCCTATATTATATATTATAGTATATTTAATATACTCTAATTTCATCCTGGGGGGGCATGGTGGCTTGGTGGCTAGCACGCTTGCCTCACACCTCCAGGGTTGGGGGTTCGATTCCCGCCTTCTCCATGTGTCTGGAGTTTGCATGTTCTCCCTGTGCCTTAGGGGTTTCCTCCGGGTACTCCGGTTTCCTACCCAGGTCCAAAGACATACATTGTAGGTTGATTGGCATCTCTGGGGTGTGTGTGTGTGTGTGTGTGTGTGTGTGTGTGTGTGTGTGTGTGTGTGTGTGATGGGTTGGCACTCCGTCCAGGGTGTATCCTGCCTTGATGCCCAATGACGCCTGAGATAGGCACAAGCTCCCTGTGACCCGAGAATAGATTGGATAAGCGGTAGACAATGAATGTAATACAATTCTTCTTCTTCTTTCGGCTTTTCCCTTCAGGGGTCGCCACAGCGAATCATCTCTCTCCACCTATCCCTATCTTCTGCATCCTCAACACTTGCACCCACTAGCTTCATATCCTCATTAATTCCATCCATATACCTCCTCTTTGGCCTTCCTCTTTGCCTCCTGCCTGGCAGCTCCATGTCCAACATTCTCCTACCAATATACTCACTCTCCCTCCTCTGAACATGTCCAAACCATCTTAATCTGGCCTCCCTAACTTTGTCCCCCAAACGTCCAACATGAGCTGTCCCTCTGATGTACTCATTCCTAATCCTGTCCAACCTTGTCACTCCCAAAGAGAACCTCAACATCTTCAGCTCTGCTACCTCTAGGCTCTGACTCCTGTCTCTTCCTCAGTGACACTGTCTCTAAACCATACAGCATGGCCGGTCTCACCACTGTCCTGTACACCTTCCCCTTGATTCTCGCTGATATTTTCCTATCACACAGAACTCCCGACACCTTTCTCCACCCATTCCAACCTGCCTGCACTCGCTTCTTTACCTCTTTCCCACACTCTCCATTACTCTGGACTGTTGACCCCAAGTACTTAAACTCCTGTACCTTCTTCACCTCTTCACCCTGTAACCTTACTGTTCCACTTCCCTCCCTTTCATTCACACACATGTACTCAGTCTTACTACGACTGACCTTCATTCCTCTTCTCTCCAGCGCAAACCTCCACCTCTCCAGGTTTACCTCCACCTGCTCCCTGATCTCACTACAGAACACAATGTCATCTGCAAACATCATTGTCCAAGGAGACTCCTGTCTGACCTCCTCTGACAACTGGTCCATCACTATAGCAAACAGGAACGGGCTCAGAGCCGATCCCTGATGCAGTCCCACCTCCACATTGAACTCCTCTGTCTGACCTACAGCACACCTCACCACTGTCCTGCTCCTCTCATACATGTCCTGCACCACTCTGACATACTTCTCTGCTACTCCTGACTTCCTCATACAGTACCACAGCTCTTCTCTTGGCACCCTGTCATACGCTTTCTCCAAGTCTACAAACACACAGTGCAACTCCCTCTGACCATCCCTATACTTCTCCATCAAAATTCTCAGAGCAAAAATTGCATCTGTTGTGCTCTTTCTGGGCATGAAGCCATACTGCTGCTCACAAATTTCCACTACCTTCCTTAACCTAGCTTCCACTACTCTTTCCCATAGCTTCATTGTATGGCTCATCAACTTTATCCCCCTATAGTTACTGCAACTCTGCACGTCACCCTTATTCTTAAAGATTGGCACTAACACACTTCTTCTCCATTCCTCAGGCATCTTCTCACTCTCTAAAACCCTGTTGAACAAACTAGCTAAAAATTCCACTGCTGCCTCTCCCAGACACTTCCAGACCGCCACCAGGATGTCATCAGGACCAACTGCCTTTCCACTTTTCATCCTCTTCAAAGCCTTCCTGACTTCATCCTTTCTAATCTTATCTACTTTCTGTTCCACAGAGTTCACCCCTTCTGCTCTTTTTTCCCTCTCATTTTCCTCATTCATCAGCTCCTCAAAGTATTCCTTCCATCTCCTCTGTACACTCTCCTCACTTGTGAGCACCCTTCCATCTCTATCCTTAATAACTCTAACTTGCTGCACATCCTTCCCATCTCGATCTCTCTGCCTAGCTAACCTGTACAAGTCCTTCTCTCCTTCTCTAGTGTCTAATCTAGTGTACAACTCTTCATATGCCTTCTGCTTGGCCTTAGACACCTCCCTCTTCACTCTGCGCTGTAACTCCTTGTATTCCTGTCTATTCTCTTCAGTCCTGCCCATGTCCCACTTCTTCTTGGCTAACCTCTTCCTCTGGATACTATCCTGAACTTCCTCATTCCACCACCAAGTCTCCTTATCTTCTTTCCTCCTTCCAGATGACACACCCAGCACCTTTCTCCCTGTCTCCCTGATCACTTCTGCTGTAGTTTCCCAGTCATCTGGCAGCACTACCTGACCACCCAGAGCCTGCCTCAACTTCTCTCTAAATTCCTCACAACATTCCTCCTTTTTCAGCTTCCACCACTTGGTTTTCTTCTCCATCTCTATCTTTGACCTCTTCGTCTTACAGACCATCAAAGTCATCCTACACACCACCATCCTATGCTGTCTAGCTACACTCTCTCCCACTACCACTTTACAGTCATTAATCTCTTTCAGATTGCCTCTTCTACATAGGATGTAGTCTACCTGTGTTCTCCTACCTCCACTCTTGTAGGTCACTCTATGCTCCTCCCTCTTCTGAAAATAAGTGTTAACCACAGCCATGTCCATCCTCTTAGCAAAGTCCACTACCATCTGTCCTTCTAGGTTCCTTTCCTTAACTCCAAACTTGCCCATCACCTCCTCATCACCTGTGTTCCCCTCACCAACATGTCCATTAAAATCCGCTCCTATCACCACTCTCTCACCCGTGGGAATACTCTCCATCACCTCATCTAATACACTCCAGAATCTCTCTTTCTCCTCTAACTCACAACCTACCTGTGGGGCATAACCACTAACAACATTCAACATCACCCCTTCAATCTCTAACTTCAGACTCATCACCCTGTCTGACACTCTCTTCACCTCCAGAACATTCCTCACAAAATGAATGTAATACAATTACAATAACTTTAACAGAGTAAGATTGATTATTATAGATTATTTTGTAAAAAAGACAGTACATACATATAGAAATGGTCTAACTTGCAATGAATTAAATCAAAACCAATAAAAAAATTATTCATGCCTAAGATGGGCATGATTTGATTCTTTCATCAAACCGTGCTGTTGTTAACAGCCCGGGCCATGGATGAGCCTGATCTCTATTTGTTATCTTTGTTTAACTTTGAAAGAAAATGCATATCCTGGTCCTGAAATATTACTTTTTTTTACATTTTACACCTAATGTTCATGTCATATAGAAAGGGGACAGTTGAGGTGGCTCGGGCATCTGTTTCGGATGCCTCCGGGACGTCTCCCTGGGGAGGTGTTCCGGGCATGCCTGACCGGAAAGACCCTGGGGAAGACCCAGGACACGCTGGAGAGACTATGTCTCTCGGCTGACCTGGGAACGCCTCAGGATCCCTCTGGAAGAGCTGGAGGAAGTGTCTGGGGAGAGGGAGGTCTGGGCATCCCTGCTTAGACTGCTGCCCCCGCGACCCGGCTCGGGATAAAAGGAACACAATGAATGAATGTTCATGTCATATATTCATTCTTCTGTTTATCTACCTGATGAAAAGCAAATTTAACACACAGTTGGAATGAAGTCGGTCATTCTGGATCAGAGGAAGAGAGATGGATAAAGGATCGCATCAATCTGTGTTTTGGGTCCCATAGGTTTCCGCCAATTCTTTGCTGATGGCACTGCTGGACATTTTCCAGTGTCAAAGGATAGTAAGCATGATGTGTCTTTTATCAGCTGCATTAAGTCTCCTTGGCTGGCCACTGCATCTACACTCCTCAACATTGCCCGTTTCTTTGTGCTTTTTCAAAGTAGCTTGAACAGCACATCTTGAAACCCCAGTCTGCTTTGAAATCTTTGCCTGGGAGAGACCTCGCTAATGCAGTAGAACTGTGTCTTGTTGCTGTGTTTAGTTTTGCATTGGTGTATGACCAGTGACATGAAACTTTCATACATCACCTTAGAAGCAGAGTTTGGCTGTTTCTAGCCCAGTTTAAAGCCAAAGGGTAGTCGCATAATATATTGATTCAATTGTAAATTGATGAAAATTAACAATTAATAAATTAACATTTTTTTGAAAGCATTCTTACTTTACAGTCATGTGAAAAAAAATTAGGACACCCCATTAAATATTCAGTTCTTTATTAAGAAATGTCAATTTCTGATCTTGTTTTAATTTGTACCTGTAGATGAAAGTCATGTAACTGCATATAAAACAACAAAATATCACTTTGTTTTCACTTATTAAACAAAAGAAGTCAACAAAAATGAGTATTTCAGCTGAGGAAAAAGTTAGGACACTGTATGCCCTAATAGCTAGCGTTTCCCCCATTGGCTGAAATAACCTCAATGAGACGTTTCTTGTAGCCATTTACCAGTTTCTGACATGGACTGAAAGAAAGTTTCCCCCACTCCTCAATCCTGGTGGATTTACTGGTATGTTTTGGGTTATCAATTCCTCAAGCACCTTCTGATAGAAGTTGCTTTCGGCTGCTCCCTGTTCGGGGTCGCCACAGCGGACCAACTGGTCCGCACAACAACTTGGCACATGTTTTACACCGGATGCCCTTCCTGACGCAACCCTCCCATTTTTCCGGGTTTGGGACCTTTCCGGGCTTGGGACTCCTCAAGCACCTTCTGATACAATGTAGAATTCATAATGGATTCTATGATGGTGAGCTGGCCAGTTCCTGCTGCAGCAAAGCATCCCCAAACCATAACACTTCCACCTCCATGTTTCATAGCTGGTATGAGGTTCATTTGCTGAAATTCTGTATTTGGTTTACGCCAAACATGCCCTGTTATGGTGTCCAAATAATTCAATTTTAGACTCATCTGTCCGAACCACATTATTCCAGAAGTCTTGACCTTTGTCTCTGTGTTCTTTGGGAAACTTCAGTCTTGCCCTCATGCTTTTTTTTTAGACAGCAGAGGTTTCCTTCTTGCACACATCCCATAATAATTAAAAGTTGTGTAGTCTCTTTCTTATTGTAGATTCATGCCCTTTGGCATAAACTGTAGCAAAAGCTTGCTCTAGGTCCTGTGATGATATTTTAGGGTTTTTGGAGACGTCTTTAAGGACGGCCTGACCTGGCCATGTTGCCAGTTGTTTTAAATATCCTCCACTTGGAAATGATTTTCTGGACAGTGGAATGGCTAATTACAAATTCTTTTAAGATCTTTTTATATCCCTTACCAGACTCATAAGCATCAACAAGCTTCTTTCTGAAGGTCTCAGTGAGCTCTTTGGATCTCACCACGGTGATACCTCTCACTTCAACAATTAAGAGCAAACCAAGCAAAATGTCTGAGGTTTAAATAAGGCAAGCCTCCTTCACAATGCTCTGGAACAATGTTCTAATCATTTGCACCTGATGTGATACACCTGTAGGCAATTTTATCCATTCTAAATACAAATAAATGTGGGCGTGTCCTTACTTTTTCCTCACAAGAATTTTTTTTTTCAGATCATTTAAAAAAAGACTTTCTTTGGTTTTATTTGTTTAGTTATATTACTTGAATCTTTCGATATTATCTGTGTGATCAGAAAATATCAGCGAGAATCAAGGGGAAGGTGTACAGGACAGTGGTGAGACCGGCCATGCTGTATGGTTTAGAGACAGTGTCACTGAGGAAGAGACAGGAGTCAGAGCTCGAGGTAGCAGAGCTGAAGATGTTGAGGTTCTCTTTGGGAGTGACAAGATTGGACAGGATTATGAATGAGTACATCAGAGGGACAGCTCATGTTGGACGTTTGGGGGACAAAGTTAGGGAGGCCAGAATAAGATGGTTTGGACATGTTCAGAGGAGGGAGAGTGAGTATATTGGTAGGAGAATGTTGGACATGGGGCTGCCAGGCAGGAGGCAAAGAGGAAGGCCAAAGAGGAGGTATATGGATGTAATAAATGAGGATATGAAGCTAGTGGGTGCAAGTGTTGAGGATGCAGAAGATAGGGATAGGTGGAGAGAGATGATTCGCTGTGGCGACCCCTGAAGGGAAAAGCCGAAAGAAGAAGAAGACTTGAATCTTTCGATATTGTTTAAATGCCCATATGTTTAACTATGGTAAAAAACAACAACAAAAAAAAAACACAGGCTTTTATGGGGTGCCCTAATTTTTTCACATGACTCTATATGTATACATAAAGTTAGCCAGAGAAGAATGCTACTTTAACACGTTAACAATAATTATATATTTTAATAACGAAACGAAATAAAATCGTTTAGTCGTACTATTCCACTGTTAGCCATATTATCATTTTTTTTTTTTTAAATCAAAATTTCGTTCATCTGTGTGTGTGTGTGTGTGCACAAGGTGCCGGACAAACGAGTGTGTATGTGGTTACGTAAAGTTTTGAAAAGCATGTGACTTGAGGCTGAGCTCTGATTGGCTTGTTTCAAATTTTCCACTTTTGTTGTTAGCGAATCAATATTGTCTTTATATAATTGGCCTCGTGTGATTGGACCATTCTCAACGAGTCTCATTACCGCTCAGCAGATGGTCAGTTTACGGACAGGTACTGATTAATGTGGAAGAAAGGGAAATATTTCGAGATGAAAGAAAATTCGGTTATATCTTTACAAAAATACCCTTTAGCAAGGCGTTCGGATGATGAAAAGAAAAGAAGCAAGGAGCTTGGAGCAGATCGACCCAATTTTCAAACTCAGCAGCAGTGATTAGGCAACTTTCCAGTGTGTGTGTTTAATGATTACTTTCATTACTGATAATAAACCCACATTGAACAAAAATGCACTGATTCGTAGTACATTTATTGCATCCTTTAACAGTTTCATATATATATATATATATATATATATATATATATATATTATATATATATATATATATATATATAGTAAGGAAAGACCAGATAAGCACAGGTTAAGTAAGAAAACATCTCACGGTGATGTGTAAAGCATCGCCGTCAATCTGCGATCCTGCCGCCATTTTGAATCACCCCCCGCCGCCATTTTGTGACATTTCGGTATAAGACGCATGAAAATGAAGCAAAAATGGGGGAACATTAGTCCACCGCATACAATAAAATCATAACAGACATATTTTTTAACAAACTAATATACAGGTGTATCTCAATAAATTAGAATGTCGTGGAAAAGTTCATTTATTTCAGTAATTCAACTCAAATTGTGAAACTCGTGTATTAAATAAATTCAATGCACACAGACTGAAGTAGTTTAAATCTTTGGTTCTTTTAATTGTGATGATTTTGGCTCACATTTAACAAAAACCCACCAATTCACTATCTCAACAAATTAGAATATGGTGACATGCCAATCAGCTAATCAACTCAAAACACCTGCAAAGGTTTCCTGAGCCTTCAAAATGGTCTCTCAGTTTGGTTCACTAGGCTACACAATCATGGGGAAGACTGCTGATCTGACAGCTGTCCAGAAGACAATCATTGACACCCTTCACAAGGAGGGTAAGCCACAAACATTCATTGCCAAAGAAGCTGGCTGTTCACAGAGTGCTGTATCCAAGCATGTTAACAGAAAGTTGAGTGGAAGGAAAAAGTGTGGAAGAAAAAGATGCACAACCAACCGAGAGAACCGCAGCCTTATGAGGATTGTCAAGCAAAATCCATTCAAGAATTTGAGTGAACTTCACAAGGAATGGACTGAGGCTGGGGTCAAGGCATCAAGAGCCACCACACACAGACGTTGTACAGTTGTCGTATTCCTCTTGTTAAGCCACTCCTGAACCACAGACAATGTCAGAGGCGTCTTACCTGGGCTAAGGAGAAGAAGAACTGGACTGTTGCCCAGTGGTCTAAAGTCCTCTTTTCAGATGAGAGCAAGTTTTGTATTTCATTTGGAAACCAAGTTCCTAGAGTCTGGAGGAAGGGTGGAGAAGCCCCAAGTTGCTTGAAGTCCAGTGTTAAGTTTCCACAGTCTGTGATGATTTGGGGTGCAATGTCATCTGCTGGTGTTGGTCCATTGTGTTTTTTGAAAACCAAAGTCACTGCACCAGTTTACCAAGAAATTTTGGAACACTTCATGCTTCCTTCTGCTGACCAGCTTTTTGAAGATGCTGACTTCATTTTCCAGCAGGATTTGGCACTGCCCACACTGCCAAAAGCACCAAAAGTTGGTTAAATGACCATGGTGTTGGTGTGCTTGACTGGCCAGCAAACTCACCAGACCTGAACTCCATAGAGAATCTATGGGGTATTGTCAAGAGGAAAATGAGAAACAAGAGACCAAAAAATGCAGATGAGCTGAAGGCCACTGTCAAAGAAACCTGGGCTTCCATACCACCTCAGCAGTGCCACAAACTGATCACCTCCATGCCACGCCCAATTGAGGCAGTAATTAAAGCAAAAGGAGCCCCTACCAAGTATTGAGTACATGTACAGTAAATGAACATACTTTCCAGAAGACCAACAATTCACTAAAAATGTTTTTTTTTTTATTGGTCTTATGAAGTATTCTAATTTGTTGAGATAGTGAATTGGTGGGTTTTTGTTAAATGTGAGCCAAAGACTTAAACTACTTCAGTCTGTGTGCATTGAATTTATTTAATACACGAGTTTCACAATTTGAGTTGAATTACTGAAATAAATGAACTTTTCCACAACATTCTAATTTATTGAGATGCACCTGTACATTCTGGTTAAAGTGACCTCCAGTGGTGAGAACTGCCATTGCTTTATCTCTCCTTGTTGAACTCTTACGATTCTGTTTTAGAGAACAAATGTTCTCAAATGAGTGAGGCACGGTGGCTCAATGGTTAGCACGTTTGCCTCACATCTCCAGCGTTGGGGGTTTGATTCCCGCCTCTGCTGTGTGTGTGTGTGTGTGTGTGTGTGTGTGTGTGTGTGTGGAGTTTGCATGTTCTCCCTGTGCTGCGTGGGTTTCTTTACAAAGACATGCATTGTAGGTTGATTGGCATCTCTAAATTGTCCGTTGTGTGTGCCCTGCGATGGGTTGGCACTCCGTCCAGGGTGTATCCTGCCTTGATGCCCAATGACACCTGAGATAGGCACAGGCTCCCTGAGAATAGATTGAATAAGTGGTAGACAATGAATGAATGTTCTCAAATGTTTAATGTTCATTAAAACATTTAAAAAAAAAACATGAAATAATAGAAATTGCTTATGTTTCGTTTTTTTTGTAGAATGTGAATGAAAATGACGGATATTCTCAAGCCTACCAATGAACAGTTTCCTGTTGCATTTCATTGCAGTACAGGTAGGACACACACACACACACATGGTAGTGGTTCTTGAATCTGGCTCAAATCCCATTCCTTCAGATCAGTTTATACATGATGCATGACAAGACTTCATATACAACAGACAATATATCATTTAATGCACAGTGTTAAGTTCCGAGGAACGTTATAATCTGTACGTTTGTAGTTTTTCATCAGGTATAGAGACTGTACAAATATGACATTCACATGAGCATAGAGTCGTGTAATTCCTCTGTAGCCCTAACTGAGGTTTTAACTGCAGGGGACACCGTAGTGCATCAGTGTGAGTCCTTCAAGGACAAGGCTTATTTTCCTGGCCCTCTTATGAGGTGAGGCTCTCCTACTCCTCTCATTTAGCACACAGAAGCTGAACAGTAATTGTAAGCATTAAACCATAACATCAGGAGTTTAATATGTGTGCTAAGTAAATGGCATAAAGCAGCTGTTCCAACGTGTGTTGCAGCAACGAGATGGAGATGGAGGATCCGATGAGGTTCGTCCGGTGCAAAGCAGAGGAGTGTTTCAGAGAAAGTCGTAAATGTGACCAAGAGAAAGCATATTTCTTTTGGCAGATAACGGAGTTGTTCTGCCGTCGAAATGGAGTAAGTGTTATAGTTCCTTACGCTACATCCCCAAAACCTACAATAGATGTGTGTTACCTAATGATGTTTCTTTTACAGAAAGTGATGACGTGTGAAGTCAATCTAGCCATGGGGGTCACAGTCCAGTGACTTCTGTGCCGGTCCCAAGCCCGGATAAATAGAGAGGGTTGCGTCAGGAAGGGCATCCGGCGTAAAACATTGCCAAATTTAACCATGCGAATCGTCAGTACGAATTTCATACCGGATCGGTCGAGGCCCGGGTTAACAACGACCGCCATCGGCGCCGTTGACCTACAGGGCGCCGGTGGAAATTGGGCTACTGTTGGTCGAAGAAGTAGAGGAGGGAGGAGAGTGCGCAGACAGAGAGAGAAGAGGAAAGGTAAGAGTGTAGGACTGAGAATAGGAACTCTGAATGTTGGTACTATGACAGGGAAAGGTAGAGAGCTGGCTGATGTGATGGAGAGAAGGAAGGTGGATATACTGTGTGTACAGGAGACCAGGTGGAAGGGTAGCAAGGCTTGTAGTATAGGAGCAGGATTCAAGCTGTTTTATTATGGTGTGGATAGTAAGAGAAATGGGGTAGGTGTGGTCCTGAAGGAGGAGTTTGTGAGGAATGTTCTGGAGGTGAAGAGAGTGTCAGACAGGGTGATGAGTCTGAAGTTAGAGATTGAAGGGGTGATGTTGAATGTTGTTAGTGGTTATGCCCCACAGGTAGGTTGTGAGTTAGAGGAGAAAGAGAGATTCTGGAGTGAATTAGATGAGGTGATGGAGAGTATTCCCACGGGTGAGAGAGTGGTGATAGGAGCGGATTTTAATGGACATGTTGGCGAGGGGAACACAGGTGATGAGGAGGTGATGGGCAAGTTTGGAGTTAAGGAAAGGAACCTGGAAGGACAGATGGTAGTGGACTTTGCTAAGAGGATGGACATGGGAGTGGTTAACACTTATTTTCAGAAGAGGGAGGAGCATAGAGTGACTTACAAGAGTGGAGGTAGGAGAACACAGGTAGACTACATCCTATGTAGAAGAGGTAATCTGAAAGAGATTAGTGACTGTAAAGTGGTAGTGGGAGAGAGTGTAGCCAGACAGCATAGGATGGTGGTGTGTAGGATGACTTTGATGGTCTGTAAGACGAAGAGGTCACAGATAGAGATAGAGAAGAAAACCAAGTGGTGGAAGCTGAAAAAGGAGGAATGTTGTGAGGAATTTAGGCAGAAGTTGAGGCAGGCTCTGGGTGGTCAGGTAGTGCTGCCAGATGACTGGGAAACTACAGCAGAAGTGATCAGGGAGACAGGGAGAAAGGTGCTGGGTGTGTCATCTGGAAGGAGGAAAGAAGATAAGGAGACTTGGTGGTGGAATGAGGAAGTTCAGGATAGTGTCCAGAGGAAGAGGTTAGCCAAGAAGAAGTGGGACATGGACAGGACTGAAGAGAATAGACAGGAATACAAGGAGTTACAGCGCAGAGTGAAGAGGGAGGTGTCTAAGGCCAAGCAGAAGGCATATGAAGAGTTGTACACTAGGTTAGACACTAGAGAAGGAGAGAAGGACTTGTACAGGTTAGCTAGGCAGAGGGATCGAGATGGGAAGGATGTGCAGCAAGTTAGAGTTATTAAGGATAGAGATGGAAGGGTGCTCACAAGTGAGGAGAGTGTACAGAGGAGATGGAAGGAATACTTTGAGGAGCTGATGAATGAGGAAAATGAGAGGGAAAAAAGAGTAGAAGGGGTGAACTCTGTGGAACAGAAAGTAGATAAGATTAGAAAGGATGAAGTCAGGAAGGCTTTGAAGAGGATGAAAAGTGGGAAGGCAGTTGGTCCTGATGACATTCCGGTGGAGGTCTGGAAGTGTCTGGGAGAGGCAGCAGTGGAATTTTTAGCTAATTTGTTCAACAGGGTTTTAGAGAGTGAGAGGATGCCTGAGGAATGGAGAAGAAGTGTGTTAGTGCCGATCTTTAAGAATAAGGGGGACGTGCAGAGTTGCAGTAACTATAGGGGGATAAAGTTGATGAGCCATACAATGAAGCTATGGGAAAGAGTAGTGGAAGCTAGGTTAAGGAAGGTAGTGGACATTTGTGAGCAGCAGTATGGCTTCATGCCCAGAAAGAGCACAACGGATGCAATTTTTGCTCTGAGGATTTTGATGGAGAAGTATAGGGATGGTCAGAAAGAGTTGCACTGTGTGTTTGTAGACTTGGAGAAAGCATATGACAGGGTGCCAAGAGAAGAGCTGTGGTACTGTATGAGGAAGTCAGGAGTAGCGGAGAAGTATGTCAGAGTGGTGCAGGACATGTATGAGAGGAGCAGGACAGTGGTGAGGTGTGCTGTAGGTCAGACAGAGAAGTTCAATGTGGAGGTGGGACTGCATCAGGGATCGGCTCTGAGCCCCTTCCTGTTTGCTATAGTGATGGACCAGTTGTCAGAGGAGGTCAGACAGGAGTCTCCTTGGACAATGATGTTTGCAGATGACATTGTGATCTGTAGTGAGAGCAGGGAGCAGGTGGAGGAAAACCTGGAGAGGTGGAGGTTTGCGCTGGAGAGAAGAGGAATGAAGGTCAGTCGTAGTAAGACTGAGTACATGTGTGTGAATGAAAGGGAGGGAAGTGGAACAGTAAGGTTACAGGGTGAAGAGGTGAAGAAGGTACAGGAGTTTAAGTACTTGGGGTCAACAGTCCAGAGTAATGGAGAGTGTGGGAAAGAGGTAAAGAAGCGAGTGCAGGCAGGTTGGAATGGGTGGAGAAAGGTGTCGGGAGTTCTGTGTGATAGGAAAATATCAGCGAGAATCAAGGGGAAGGTGTACAGGACAGTGGTGAGACCGGCCATGCTGTATGGTTTAGAGACAGTGTCAATGAGGAAGAGACAGGAGTCAGAGCTCGAGGTAGCAGAGCTGAAGATGTTGAGGTTCTCTTTGGGAGTGACAAGATTGGACAGGATTAGGAATGAGTACATCAGAGGGACAGCTCATGTTGGACGTTTGGGGGACAAAGTTAGGGAGGCCAGATTAAGATGGTTTGGACATGTTCAGAGGAGGGACAGTGAGTATATTGGTAGGAGAATGTTGGACATGGGGCTGCCAGGCAGGAGGCAAAGAGGAGGTATATGGATGTAATAAATGAGGATATGAAGCTAGTGGGTGCAAGGGTTGAGGATGCAGAAGATAGGGATAGGTGGAGAGAGATGATTCGCTGTGGCGACCCCTGAAGGGAAAAGCCGAAAGAAGAAGATGACGTGTGAAGTCGCAGTACTCCTCTTCAAGGGCTACGGCTTGCTTTGTTTTTGCCAGTATCATGATGACTAACAGGAAAATTTGCGCTACAGTGCAGAGATGCTACAACATGGAAGGAGTGGTGCCTTCCTCTGGCGAAACTTCTGTGCTCCGCTGCACCGGATGATGAGCGAAGAGAGGCTGTGATCAAGATGGGGGATGATCTTGGTATGGATACAAAATAATCCTAACATGTCATGTATCGTGCATGTAATGCTGCACTGTGTCACGTGTCCTGATCCTCACATGTATGTTTGGTCTTTTATCTGCAGCCTGCAGAAATCGGACATTCGCAGTGCATATCTGCTATGTGGTGGCAAAAGTGGAGCTGGGGTCACGATGTCAGTTTGAATTGATCGGAAGCGCCAGGTGTGTGTGTGTGTGTGTGTGTGTGTGTGTGTGTGTGTGTGTGTGTGAGAGAGAGAGAGATAGAGAGATAGAGAGATGACTTGCTACTGACACATCATTCTGTTTGCTCCAGTGTGCCATCTCCAGTCTCCTGATCCGGAGCAGCTCTTGGACGCAAAGAGTATGTTAAACTCCACCACAAACACGAAACTGAGCCCTTTACACAATTTGAAGTGTACCGGGTAATCTGTAAGTACCCTTCTGTGTAACAACGCAGTCCGAAAATATCTGAGAATTTGTCTCATAAATAATATTTATATATTAAAAAAGTATTATATTTAGGTTTAATTTAATATCTTAATTGTAGACTGTACTATGATTACTAGGGACTCATAATCAAGTACTTTAACTTACTCAATGAAAGGATATCATAATAACGACGCTGTAATATAGAAACTGCAGACAATACAAGTCTGATTCTTTACTGCAAGAGAAGACACTGGGTGTGATGCTCTTTCATTCCTTATTCAATTTTAATTAACCAAATTATCGTCTGTTTTTCAGCTCGGTTTTGTTTGTTACAAGTTGGGAGAGATGCTGGGAAAGGGAGGCTACGGCTCTGTCTACGCAGGGGTCTGGGTTGCAGATAAGAAACAGGTAAACGTTCTCCCCCGTAAACTCTCAAAAACACACTGCGTGTGTCTGCGTTCTTTCCTTCTCCAAGATGTCGACTCAAACACGTCTGACCCCACTGCAGAAACACTGTGGCATGAATTTTTTGTAGTGATTATCAGGGCATCGTGGTCCACAAAATTTTACTGGAAGATTGAACTTTTAATTAGATAAAGGACTTAATAAAGGATTAAATAAGGAACGTTTTTTGCTGACACATAATATAATTGTTGTGGATTTGTATTAATTTAGATAATCACAAAAAGTATGCCTTTTCGAACTTACCAATTATGCCTTTGTGTTTGAACAGGTCGCCATCAAGTATGCTATCAAGGATGACCATTATCAAACCATAACCATTGTAAGTAAACCTATTCTTATTCTTTGTAATTAAATTTGTTCCTGGCCACATAAAGGAAATTATATTATAATCTGTCTTTCATAACCGATATTAGAGCAACACAACTGATGTAGCATTAATGCCATTGTAACATTTCTGTTTAGCGTAGCTTGGATGTATTCACATCAAATCTGTGCTCGTTCAAATTTTAGCCCGGAGAGACACAGGAGCTGCCCTTAGAGGTGCTGGTAATGAAGATGACGTCCAAGCCACCTCACTGTAACAACGTGCTACAGCTACTGGAGTGGTTTGACATCGACGATGAAATCGTCATGGTCCTGGAGCGGCCCAGCCCCTGTATGAACGTCTGGGATTTCACTAATCTTCAGAACGGCCGCCTGTCTGCAGCACAGACTCGAGAAATCATGGTGCAGGTGGTCCGGGTGGCTCGTCACTGCAGTGACTGCGGAGTGTTACACCGCGACATTAAGCCAGAGGATCTCCTCATCAATCCCGATACCATGGAAGTTAAACTGAGGACAAACCCTACACATATTCTACAGGTAATTTCATGGGATAGAATCGAGTAGAAAATAGTTTTTAAAACAATGATTTTGTCACATTGCTGACGGGGCTCTTTCTCTCTTTTATACTCAGGCACTGAACCATATGTACCTCCTGAGTT
The DNA here is from genome assembly GCA_033459395.1 of Hemibagrus guttatus. Classification (NCBI taxonomy): domain Eukaryota; kingdom Metazoa; phylum Chordata; class Actinopteri; order Siluriformes; family Bagridae; genus Hemibagrus; species Hemibagrus guttatus. Next base: position 7,756,096 of record JAUCMX010000028.1, read on the forward strand.
TCTGCTCACTGGAGAGTACATGGGAATTCCTGCTACCATCTGGAGTCTAGGCATACTCATGGTTAATCTGCTCTGTGGAAAATACCCCTTCAACTCACTGCAGGACCTCTACGAAGGGCACCTGAAATTGTGTACTGACTTGTCTCGAGGTGAGTCGGTGCAGAAACGTCACATTTACAATGAAGCTGTAAACGATTTTCGAATGGAAGCGAGCAAAACGACTTTCAAATTAAACGTCGGCTTTTTTCTTTGCGTGTTTATCTCCACAGAGTGCCTCGAGCTGGTAATGTGGTGCCTGGATCTCAACCCTAAAACTCGCCCAACGTTCGATGACTTGGTCAGGCACGAGTGGTTTACCGGAAGCATTTCAGGACTAAATGGAGGTTAGACAGTACACCCACGTAATACAAGCTGAGACACGCTGTAATGCTGTAATAGTCTAGACTGTGTGAATTGTACTGCATCAGAATTAAGCTCTGTAACAGAAAACTTATGTAATTAGATCAAAAACTGGCAGTTACATGAAAGCTGAAGAAAGAGACACTGAGGTCAACCAAACCAGTCTAAACTGATAAACAGAAAACAGTACAAGAACAACAAAAATGCATCATTATTGTAACACACGTAGAGATTATAAAGAAATGGACTCAAATCATCACAGTTCAGGACATACACACTGGCTAAATTGACTGGTGTGTTAGATGCAGTAAATAGAACGGTCTTATTCAGAGGATTTTCCACTTCATTTAGAGTGAAAATGAAACCTGAAACTTGAATATTATAGCTGCCGAATATTCGGTGTTGTAACGTGAAGATTAGACTAACCTACCTCGTAAAAAGACCACTAAAAAGATCATATGTCTGCAAGTGAGTTTCCTGAAGAAACACAATCTCCATGCTGAGCTCAGAGGGTGTGTCTCAATCAGCCCTTTAGTTCACTAGGTCATGAGTAAGTCTATCATATACATGAGCTAGGGCATTGGTAGGGATCCAGACTCACTACACACTGAGACACTGATGACTCCATTATATATATTTTTAGTAACTTAATAAACTCATTTAGTCGTACTATTCTACTGTTAGTTATATTATCATTTATTTCTTCTTCTTCTTCTTCTTTCGGCTTTTCCCTTCAGGGGTCGCCACAGCGAATCATCTCTCTCCACCTATCCCTATCTTCTGCATCCTCAACATCATCCTCCAAAGACATGCATTGTAGGTTGATTGGCATCTCTGGTGTGTGTGTGTGAGTGAGTGATGGGTTGGCACTCCGTCCAGGGTGTATCCTGCCTTGATGCCCAATGACGCCTGAGATAGGCACAAGCTCCCTGTGACCCGAGAATAGATTGGATAAGCGGTAGACAATGAATATAATACAATTCTTCTTCTTCTTCTTCTTCTTCTTCTTCTTCTTCTTTCGGCTTTTCTCTTCAGGGGTCGCCACAGCGAATCATCTCTCTCCACCTATCCCTATCTTCTGCATCCTCAACACTTGCACCCACTAGCTTCATATCCTCATTAATTCCATCCATATACCTCCTCTTTGCCTCCTGCCTGGCAGCTCCATGTCCAACATTCTCAAACGTGCAGATTACGAATCACTCTTCCTTGCTTAGCAACACTAAACAAGAACAATTACCTAAAAAGGAAACAACAGCACCTGAACCAGCGACAAAATGAAACAGCGACATAATGACACAGTAAGACTTGAGGATTCCAGTACCTGGACTACAAGAGCCACAGTCCTGGAGGCGGTGAAGCCGAGATCTTACACTGTCCGGACAGAGGATGGTCAAATCCTGAGGTGGGATCGGAAGAGTCTGTTGAAAACATGAGAGACAGTACTAGGGGATACTTCTACAGAGGGTGCAGACTGTGCAGTGTCACCAAAAACGTCTGAAACGCTTCCAGTAACGGATGACAGGGGAGTATTTGCAGTCACCGATACTCTTATAATTGGTACAGTGCCTGCTATATGGCTATTTAATTAAATCTAATTCATTGGAATAGTTTGTTCTTCACATCTAAAGGAAAGGGGATGTAGTGATAGAATGCGTATGTATTTGCCAGTATTAAAACTAACCGCTAGGTGTCAGTAATGTTACACAGTTTAAGCATGATCACAAAGCAGCTTTGCAGAAATCCAGATGTTGATTTACATTTAAATCCTTAGGAATAAAAACCAGAAGTAAGTATGGAAAGGAAATATGACATTTGGAAGAAACACTATCCTCTTCCATATAGTGAGATTATAAATCATTAGTCTTCTTGAACTGTCTACTTGAACTGCGCTGAATGTGATAAATGGATGTTTAGTATGCCCATCATAGTTGCTATGATCCAATGAATCCAGGTGAACTTATCTTCTGTGTCAAGGCACACAGAGCTGTTGTTTTCCTTTTGATTTTTTCCTTCCTGTTGCTCTATATCACGCTTAAGAAATTGATACTGAATTCCTAATTTTCCCAGCTCAATGCTTCAGCTGTCATTTTTTGCTGTTTTTGCAAGTGCTTAATCATAAAGCACTTTACTGTTATTTATTCTATCCCACATCACATTGCAATGCTTTTTTATATTATTAACATTTACAATGCTTTTTTTTTTTTTTTTTTTAACGGTAAAACTATAATACAGGGGGGCACGGTGGCTTAGGGGTTAGCACGTTTGCCTCACACCTCCAGGGTTGGGGGTTCGATTCCCGCCTCCGCCATGTGTGTGTGGAGTTTGCATGTTCTCCCCGTGCCTCGGGGGTTTCCTCCGGGTACTCCGGTTTCCTCCCCCAGTCCAAAGACATGCATTGTAGGTTGATTGGCATCTCTAAATTGTCCGTAGTGTGTGATTGCGTGAGTGAATGAGAGTGTGTGTGTGTGCCCTGCGATGGGTTGGCACTCCGTCCAGGGTGTATCCTGCCTTGATGCCCAATGACGCCTGAGATAGGCACAGGCTCCCCGTGACCCGAGAGTAGATAAGCGGTAGACAATGAATGAATGAACTATAATACATTGCTGAAATCTACTATAAGGAAATATATGGTGTTGGAAAGCCTGCAGGGGTTAGGCAACTTCTACTTATGAAAGGAGCACTGCTGAATGTGCTGCGTGTTGTTACAGTGTGGTTTCTCTTAAATTTCCAGTTTTGGGAATTTGCCTATGATATGTGACGCAAAATATGACAATTGTGTGCTTAGACCACAGAAGCAAAAACTTATGTGGAGTCTAAGAAGCCCATGTCCACAGCCCATGTCCAATCTTACACTGGATATTTGTGTAACCTTACCAGGTGGCTCGATGAGGATGTGTGGAAATTCGATAAACCTGATAAACCTACAACGAGCATACAATTTTAGTCTTGAGTTGTACCACATCCTGTCCATCCTCAAGGTCAGAATCTTCAGACTTGAACATTTCATGTCTTAAATAAAAACAGATACATCGTTTTAATCAAATATCAAATATTTTCTCAGAAACAACAGGCAACAAAGGCAAATTGTAGGCAAATTAAAAACAAAGCACATGACACTTTTAGATAGAAACTTGGCCTGTGAATAATAATCAAGACCGTCGAAAACCACTTTGAGTTATACAAGCTATACAATGACCTTTTTTGGGATCATAAACACAAGATAAGATGATAACCTCGCCCTTGGGTTGTTATCCTTTTGATGATTATATGTTGTGGAAAAACTCCCACACTCAGTAGTGTACCCTAGTGAAGAATCTAACAGATTGTTTATTATATGGTCTAGTAGAATTTGTCCAAGGGCGCGTTAGTTCCTTCCTTGTTGTTATCTATGAAAAGATGTTTTAAAGTGCAGTAGCTCGAACCTAAGGTCTTATTGATGAACACTAAATATGTGGCGAAGACATCATCTATAAGGAAACTAAATAGAAAGGATTAAAGACAATGCATGTCTTTGGACCGGGGGAGGAAACCGGAGTACCCAGAGGAAACCCCCGAGGCTTGGGGAGAACATGCAAACTCCACACACACAGTGGAAGCAGAAATCGAACCCCCAACCCTGGAGATGTTAGCCAAACAGGCTAACCACCAAGCCACTGAAAAACTGGTCCATCCTTAGGGAATGTAAATGTGCTGGATCTAGAGTGAATCAGCGAGGCACGTCTAAGAGAACAGGTCGGCTCAACAAGTTCATGTTCTAGTTCAAGTTCAAGACCAAAAATACACAGTTCACATGGTAGCAACACAGCTAAAGATTTATGTCAGGACTGGGAAAGATTTTCAGCAACATCAAGACACACACGTTTATTCTATTAGTGATGTGTTAAGGATTCGTTCGTTTTGAACGACTCCTTAATATGACTCGGTAACAGCGAGTCGTCTCGGAGAGCGATTCGTTCATTTTTTGTATTGACTGCGCATGCGCAAAATTGATTCGGTTCATCTCCCGAGTCGTTTGTTCTTTCAACCACTTCCTGGATCGGTAACTTAGTCAAGAATGCTAATGTAATGTTGTATAATATTTAGGAATTATCATAAAACTATCAAAAGACATGTGCAATGAACATTCTGAAAAATAAAAAAAAGTTCTGTTCTTGTTCCTGTCAGTCTCGTTTTATTGTGCAATATTAAATAAGGGGAAAATATTAAATATTTGAAAACATTAATGAACTAATTTGTCCTTTCTCTGCCTTTCACTGTCTGTAAACAAATATTACTTAATAAAATAAACTGAACCTACAAACACAAAGTACCCATTGTTTGTTAATTTTGACCCCAGTTGTGATTTTGCTTTGTATAACTGATTTTCCTTTGCAGACTGGACATATTGAGCTAACATTTGTATAAAAATATTTATCATAAAGGATACAGTTGCGTAACATAAAAGTAAATAACAGTATGGATTTAAATAATTAATATTAGCAGTACGGAGGGCACGGTGGCTTGGTGTGGTAGCACGTTTGCCTCACACCTCCAGCGTTGGGGGTTCGATTCCCACCTCTGCTGTGTGTGGGGAGTTTGCATGTTCTCCCTGTGCCTTGGGGGTTTTCTCCAGGTACTCCGGGTTTCCTCCCCCGGTCCAAAGACATGCATTGTAGGTTGATTAGCATCTCTAAAATGTCCGTAGTGTGTGAGTGAATGAGAGTGTGTGTGTACCCTGCGATGGGTTGGCACTCCATCCAGGGTGTATCCTGTCTTGATGCCCAATGACACCTGAGATAGGCACAGGCTCCCCGTGACCTGAGAATAGTTCGGATAAGCGGCAGACAATGAATGAATGAATATTAGTAATTTAATATTAGCCAAACTTCAGCCTAGTAGTTTAAATACAACAGGAGAGTTAAAATGATCTACATACAAATGAAATGTGTGTAATAATTAATTGTATGTAAACAATTGTTAATGTTCATAATAATTGTTTATTGTTATAGCTTTGTGACTGCTTCTGAAGCCATTTTGACGACAAGAGGTATTCAGAGGGATTGTTGCCCGGCATAAAAAAAAATCCGTCCATCTTTGAACCTGTTAAAAATCTCATGGACACCCTGATGTCAGAAATCAATAGACGTTTTGGTAGAGTGGAACTCATTGAGAAACTTGCTGATGCTACTTGCTTGGACCCGAGGTTCAAAAAGCATGCCTTTGTCAACCACCAGGCAGCAGAAGAGACAGAAAAGAGGGTTACAGCAGCTGCAGCAGGCATTAACCGAACTCGAAATCAAGAGGAGATTCCTTCAGATTCTGGTGCAATTGCCAGTGCACCGATGTTTTGGTAAGACTTTGATGAGAGGGTAGCAAGCTTGAGGCCTTCTGCTACCACTTCAAATATATCAGAAGCTATGATGGAAATGCGGAACCACTCTTACCCCGCATGTCAGGCCCTCTGGCATGGTGGAAGAAGTGTTCCCCTGTGTACAAAAGCCTTTCTGAGGTGATGAAGGCTAGACAACTAGACATTGTGGCAGTTTGTTCAAGACTGGGCAGATTATCTCAGACAGAAGAAAAAGCCTCAGCCCATCCAAGGCCCAGGAGCTTGCTTTTCTGAATGCAAACATACCTTAAAGCAGGCCCTAAAACTCTAGCCATAGTGTGTTGTTAGCTTATTCAATTTGTATTTATTTGAAAAGCCCAGCGTTTTGTGAAATATTGTTTTTAGCTTCATGTTGCATTTTAAAAGCTATATGTGTATTGTTATTAGCTTTTTTGGCTTCATAGTGTCCTTCAATTTTATTTATTTTATTTAAGTTGATTTAGTTCGTTTTAGGATAGTTCATCCCCTTTGTTATAAAGATTTCTTGCACAAAATAGCCAATAAACAGCCCTTCAAGAGTGTGTATAGTGTATCATGTTTAGAGCATCATTGCTATGTTATAAAGGTGTAGGTTACAGACAATCTATATTATTAAATAACTGCAAATTCATTCATTGTCTGCCGCTTATCCGATCTATTCTCGGGTCACAGGGAGCCTGTGCCTATCTCAGGTGTCATTGAGCATCAAGGCAGGATACACCCTGGACGGAGTATTCGCTCTCATTCACGGACAATTTAGAGATGCCAATCAACCTAAAATGCATGTCTTTGGCCCGGGGGAGGAAACCGGAGTACCCAGAGGAAACCGGAGTACCCAGAGGAAACCTCCGAGGCACAGGGAGAACATGCAAACTACACACACACACATACACACACACACACATACACACGGCAGAGGTGGGAATCGAACCCCCAACCCTGGAGGTGTGAGGCAAACGTGCTAACCACCATGCCCCCATGCCCTCCATAACTGCAAATTGAACTTGCCAATGAAATGTATATGGTGATTTACTTTGCTAACTCTACGTGACTGTTAAAAAAATATAAAGGATGTTAATGAGTGACTCAAACTTATGCATGACTCCTAAATACATAACACAACATTTCAATTTTCTATACTGACTCTAAAGATTAGAATCCACAGTAAACTTTACTTTATCAAATTCGTATTTCCCATCACATGTTGGGAATTATCAACTAATTTCTGTATCCAATACTGACGTCACGTCACGTCACAAAAGAACGAAAGACTCGGGTCCGAGAAAGAGAGAGATATGAATTGAATCATTTCTGTTTCCTACAATTTGGCCTTGGTTCATTTATAGTTGTATTTTTATTCCAAATGTGTTCAATGTTTGCGTGTGTCGAGGTAATTGGCTGTTAACACGTAACATTGTAATTGTATCCTGCTGAAATGAACGAAATGACTCGTAATGACTCGAGAAGAAAAAAAAAAAGATCCGACTCACTGAAATGATCCGAACCTCCCATCACTGCTGGAACGCGCTTGCTCGCCTGACCAGGTCCGGTGGAAAGATTCAAGTTAAAGCCTCAAATGCTTGTATGAGGAACGCAGAGAAGATCGCAGAAACGCCGTCAGACTCCACAGGTCAGTGTTTAGCTTAGGTACGAGTCCGTCTATTGACCAATTGAGTGGACGTTAGATTATGAAGGTTACTGCAGTGATCAGTCGAGCTACAGGCGACACGGAAATAAGTGCTGGGATATACACTGTAGGCACTGGATTTCTAGCAGGCTGCAGGATCGAGATCCTTTTCACCAGCAAAAATAAAATAAAATAAAAAACATTTATGAAAAGCAAGTTTTGCAAATGCAAGCGCTCGTTAAATTAATTAATTAATTAATTAATTAATCACCGTAGTGGTGAAATCGGTGTTAGGTTCAGGTGAGAATAGGTAAGAGTTTGTTGGGTTTTTTTTCGTGTCGACGTGCTTTCTTTTGCGGTCACGCAGCTCACACGTCCGAGTCGTGATCCGATCCCGCACTCCCCGCACCTGGTGTACAATACAGTGTGTGCTGTATCCGAAATTCTAACTCATGGCGTTCATTCGTGTCAACTTGTACTGCTTTCACTTTCTAGAGCGGGACCATGCAACATGCATTAAAACTGCTGCATGGTCCTGGGGCTGTAATCTGTCATCCCACTGATCCGTAGTGGTATTGTAGGACTAATAGTAATTGGAAGTAATTGGGTTCATCCCATCAGTGCGTTAGAGTAAATAATCCATAACAAAACAAGGCATGCAAGAAATGTGCATGAATACTGGGAGCAAATTTTCCTGCAGATGTTTTTGTATGAATGAGGAGCAGTAGGGAATGGAGTGGATGTGCATCAGAAATGATAAGAGCTTAATACCATTGCAGTAGGAGTGCAGGTATAGGAGAGTGACATAAGCATTTACTGGATTGAATTCTTTAAGCATTTAAGCATTTAATTTGGCATTTACTGCAAAAGTTTCTGCTTGAAGTCTCTTAGTGTAAGAAGAAGTTGCTTTCGGCTGCGCCGGAGCGGACAAACTGGTCCGCACAACAACTTGGCACAGGTTTTACGCCGGATGCCCTTCCTGATGCAACCCTCTCATTTTTCCGGGCTTGGGACTGGCACTGCATCCACTGCTGGGAGTTGAATCCGGGCTTTCCGCATGGTAAGCGAGAAACCTACCACTGATGCCCTTTTTTTTTACCCAATGCCCTTCTTGAAGTCTTCTAGTGTACAGGGGGGAAAAAATCAGGTTGTAATATATGAGAGCGGCCAAATTGGAAAACCCTGATTTATATGAAAACATCTGGTCTTGCTCAGAGCTTCAGCAGATGTGCGGACTGAAGCAGAGAGAACTAGACGCTTCAGCAAATTTACAGTTTTAAGACAAGACAGGAATAGGAACTTTTCAAAACGAATTGTATTAAGGATGACATTGCTTTAACATTGATAATTGACCGTGCACTGACCGGGTGTACAGACACGACCTTCATATGGTTGTGAAATGAAATAAAGTTTACGCTTCATCATTATCAACATCAAGATTTGTTCAGTGCTCCTGAAAAGAGTGTGTTTATTTATCTTAGGTTCCAATTACTCATGTAGCTAGTACAGAACAATTCTAAGTGAATAAAAACAGCCACATTAAAGCAATATATACACCGGTCAGGCATAACTTTATGACCGCCTGTCTAATATTGTGTCTGCCTTCTGCTGCCAAAACAGCCCTGACCCGTCATGCACTGTGTATTCTGACACCTTTCTATCAGAACCAGCATTAACCTCTTCAGCAATTTGAGCAACAGTAGCTCGTCTGTTGGATCGGATCACACGGGCCAGCCTTCGCTCCCCACGTGCATCAGTGAGCCTTGACCGCCCATGACCCTGTTGCCAGTTCACCACTGTTCCTTCCTTGGACCACTTTTGATAGATACTGACCACTGCAGACCGGGAACACCCCACAAGAGCTGCAGTTTTGGAGATGCTCTGATCCAGTGGTCTAGCCATCACAATTTGGCCCTTCGTCAAACTCGCTCAAATCCTTACGCTTGTCCATTTTTCCTGCTTCTAACACATCAACTTTGAGGACAAAATTTTCACTTGCTGCCTAATATATCCCACCCACTAACAGGTGGGTTATATTAGGATCATCAGAGTTATTCATGCCATCATTCATGATCTTTTTCACCAACTCAGATTCATCTACATGATGGACTGTTGGTGTTGCTTCAGTACTTCTCTATTTGCAACTGAATGTGATACTGAAACTTTACCTCTGTGTCTCTACAGTAAATATCACGACTTTAAACAGGGTGACTGTTGCATTTTCGTGTCATTGTGGTTTGCGTTATTTTCAGCTTGGGTCTTACTGATATTTCTATAGACTGGTTGTTGATGAGTATAGCTCTCCTGAGTAACAGGATGTTCTCATTTTGAGCCATCGGTCAGTCTAAACTCTGGCCTTTCCTGGACACTTGGTGGAAGCGTAATGTGCAGGAAAGCAGCTTTACAGAAAAATATTAAAACTTTAGAAATGATAAGTGTATCAGAAATACATTTTACCTCTAATGTGCAAGCCAGAGGTGATGCTGGTGAGAAACACTCCCTGATATGAAGGGAAGTTCTACTATATGTACAATAATGTTAATAATAATGATGATAATAATAATAATAATAATAATAATAGTAATAATAATGATAATAATAATAATAATAATAATAATAATAATAGTAATACCTTATAGCACCTTATATGCATAAACTGTATGCATATAACTCCTTATATGCATCCAGGGCTTCAGGTGTCAAAATATAAGAAAGAAAGAAAGAAAATCGGTAATAAAGTTTACAAAGTTTTGATATGTTAGATGTTTTTATCAGAGGCCTCATCAAGCCTATGAGTCTCGGACCCTTTCTCCGTCCTTGATATGAGATTTTCAGTGATATTGATTGACAAGGTGAAAAAGAACCCCCCAAAAAATAAAGGATAATAAGAATCAAAAAGAAAATAAAAGTGTAAAATGACGATACAATAATAATAGTAATAATAATGATAGTTATAACAATAAAAAACAAAATAGAAAATACATACATCATTATTAGTTAACTAATTAATTAATGTTATTATTAATAAAACAAAAATTATGTATAATTAATCAATTTATAATCGATTAATTAATTAATTAATTAATTAATTAATTAATTAATTAATAAATAATAATTATTATTATTATTATTATTATTATTATTACTAAATCTAAAAGATATATATTTATATGCTTTTTAAATACATGGATATTTGATATGAATATCTCCTTTCAATAGCTAAAAGGTTCGAGAATTTTCTGGCCTAGCAGCTGCTTCATGTTTTAGGATTGGGATCAGGAATGTTCTCATCCTGGCATCTGTTAAGTGAGGGATAGTAGAAAGGCTCGGAAGACTTTGAAAACCGATCCTTTATCAGATGGATGTGAAATGCATAGACAGTACACACACAGGCCTGGCTCTAAAGCTAACAAAAAATAACCAGTATGCAAAATATCTTATGCAAAGCATGCTGGGACGTTTAGGCCATTTACAGTGTATTCATCAACACGCTGAATTATTGGCTCTACACATGCCTTTGCTGTAAACACAGGAACTTGTATGTGCGTGATGTTTATGTAGCCTTGACTTGCTGTTGAAGCAACAATAATGTCAGGTTCATGCAGTTCAGTTGAGGTAGGTGGAAGTTGGCTAAGCTTCAGCTTTTCTGTCCCGCAGCAGTGTGTTGGTGATTGTTCCTCTGTGGTCTATGGCTCAAGAGTGACTGTTTCTGATTGAATGAACTTTATTGTTGTGTCTTGTGACTGAAGGAAGTCAGTGGGAGGAGGACAGGGCTGTTATCAGGGAGAGACTCATAAACTCCTGAAGGAATGCAGAGGAGATAAAGCTTATGTCTATAGTGTATGTGAGGTACTGAGAAACCAGATGATCTGCATTAAATGTACAGAAATGTCAGAAATATCTGTCTGTCTGCCTGTCTGACTCTCTGTCTCTATCTGTATGTTTGTCTATCTGTCTGTTTGTATACCTCTCTCTCTGTCTATATATCTGTCTGCATGTCTGTCTGTCTATCTATCTGCCTGTCTGTCTCTCTGTCTATCTATCTGTCTGTTTGTCTCTCTGTCTGTCTCTCTGTCTATCTATCTATCTATCTGTCTGTCTGTCTGTCTGTCTCTCTGTCTATCTATCTGCCTGTGTGTCTCTCTGTCTATCTATCTGCCTGTTTGTATATCTCTCTGTGTGTCTGTCTGTCTCTCTGTCTATCTATCTGTGTTTGTCTCTCTGTCTATCTATCTTTCTGTTTGTATATCTCTCTGTGTGTCTGTCTGTCTCTCTCTATCTATCTGTCTGTTTATCTCTCTGTCTGTCTCTCTGTCTATCTATCTGCCTGTCGGACTTTCTGTCAATCTATCTGCCTGTCTGTCTCTCTGTCTATCTATCTGTCTGTTTGTCTCTCTGTCTGTCTCTCTGTCTATCTATCTGTCTGTCTGTCTGTCTGTCTGTCTCTCTGTCTATCTATCTGCCTGTGTGTCTCTCTGTCTGTCTCTCTATCTATCTGTCTGTTTGTCTCTCTGTCTGTCTCTCAGTCTATCTATCTGGCTGTCTGACTTTCTGTCAATCTATCTGCCTGTCTGTCTGTTTGTCTCTCTGTCTATCTCTCTGTCTGTCTGTCTCTCTGTCTATCTATCTGCCTGTGTGTATCTCTGTCTATCTATCTTCCTGTTCATATATCTCTCTGTGTGACTGTCTGTCTGTTTGTCTCTCTGTCTCTATCTCTGTCTATTTGCTTGTCTGTCTCTCTGTCTGTCTCTCTGTTTGTCTATCTGTCTGTCTCTCTGTCTATCTATCTGTCTGTCTGTCTCTCTGTCTGTCTCTCTGTCTGTGTGTCTCTCTGTCTATCTATCTGTCTGTGTGTCTCTTTGTATATCTATCTGCCTGCGTGTCTCTCTATCTCCCTGTGTGTCTCTCTGTCTATCTATCTTCCTGTTTGTATATCTCTCTGTGTGACTGTCTGTCTGTTTGTCTCTCTGTCTGTCTCTCTGTCTATTTGCTTGTCTGTCTCTCTGTCTGTCTCTCTGTTTGTCTATCTGTCTGTCTCTCTGTCTATCTATCTGTCTGTCTGTCTCTCTGTCTGTGTGTCTCTCTGTCTATCTATCTGTCTGTGTGTCTCTTTGTATATCTATCTGCCTGTGTGTCTCTCTATCTCCCTGTGTGTCTCTCTGTCTATCTATCTTCCTGTTCGTATATCTCTCTGTGTGACTGTCTGTCTGTTTGTCTCTCTGTCTGTCTCTCTGTCTATTTGCTTGTCTGTCTCTCTGTTTGTCTATCTGTCTGTCTCTCTGTCTATCTATCTGTCTGTCTGTCTCTCTGTCTGTGTGTCTCTCTGTCTATCTATCTGTCTGTGTGTCTCTTTGTATATCTATCTGCCTGTGTGTCTCTCTATCTCCCTGTGTGTCTCTCTGTCTATCTATCTTCCTGTTTGTATATCCCTCTGTGTGTCTGTCTGTCTCTCTGTCTATCTATCTGTCTGTTTGTATATCTCTCTGTCTGTCTCTCTGTCTATCTATCTGTCTGTCTGTCTGTCTGTCTCTCTGTCTATCTATCTTTCTGTTTGTATATCTCTCTGTGTGTCTGTCTGTCTCTCTGTCTATCTATCTGTCTGTTTGTCTCTCTGTCTGTCTCTCTGTCTATCAGTCTGTCTCTCAGTCCTTGGTGTTTTTATTCATCATAATGAAATCACTGAAAAAAAACCCCTGAATGACAGAAGTGTGCTAGTATGTGAAGAATGGCTGTGTTATGTAAGCAGCAGTAAACGCTCTCTGTGCTACATGAGAAACTGTTGCACAAGCTGTAACAACACTGGCACAGCTACAAAAGGATCTGGTCCGCCCGTGCGATGGCAGTGACTTGCATGACCGCTCCTTCGTACAGTATGTTTCCTTTTACAGAGGATTGGAAATGACTAATATGTCTCGACCATGTGTGGTGAAAAGTGAACATACTTGAACGTGTTAAAACGTCTGAAATCAAATGTGAGCATGTCGTTACTCCTGAGGTTGTTTACATTAAAAAAAAAACCCAACAAATCCATTCTCTCTTTCTCAGCCGGAACATTCCAGAGATCGGATCAAGGATAATGCTGTAGTCGACCGTGTTACTCTACAGCACAAACGAGAGGGAGAAGAAGCATCATGGCGCTTTTTAAACTGGATAATGTGGAGGATTTATATGAAATCAGGGAGGTTCTGGGCAGGTAAGGGTTTTGTATATCATACTTTGACAGAAGTTTTCTGTAATATCTGTAATATTCTGTAATATTTCACACCAACATACAATCATGAGCCTAGTGTGGCGCTGTAAGACATGCTATTTATAATGGAAATGAGAATTCATAATGCCATGTTGATGAGAGAAGACCGAGTAGAATGGCTAGGCTGGTGTGAGCTGACAGGAAGTCTGTGGTAACTCAAAAAAACCGCTCTTTTTGCAATCTTCCTTATATGGGGGTATTGAGTCTGGCTCATTATACACTCTTGGAACACTTTATTAGGACCATTATACATTTCATCACATTCCTATACAACTAAGCAACTGAGGGTTAAGGGCCTTGCTCAAGGGCCCAGTAATGGCAGCCATGGGTTTCAAACTCACAACCTTCCATCCAGTAATCTAACACCTTAACCACTAAGCTACCACATCCCTACACTAGAGGAACACTACACTAATACTGGGATTCTCCTCTTGCTGTTAGAACAGACTTGATTCTTCATGGCATGGATGTTGGAGACGTCTCTTTGAGATTCTGCTCCACGTGATTGGATCTGCAGAAAAAGATCCCAAAGATGATCTACTGGATTTCGACCCAGTGACTGGGAAAAACACTGAAAAATGCTGACCTCACTGTTATGTTCATGTGAAACCAGTTTGAGACCAGTTTGGTGTGTTAACATCCTGGAAATAGCCACTAGAAGATGGGAAATTGCGGCCTAGCAAATGCACAGGGCTAGCAGCAATGCTCAAGTACTCTGTGGCAATTGTATAGCGCTTTTAACAATCATCTCAAAGCAGCTTTATAGAATATCCCCGAAACATAAAAGAAAAGATTCAAGATTGAATATTATATTTATATTTCAATTTATACGAGGTTATTCCTAATGAGTAGGGTTATGAGAAACCATTCAAGTGATGGTTGGTTGGAATTAACAGGCCCCAAGTGTGCCATGAAAACACGCCCCACAGGCAGGTACGGTCCAGGGATTCGTGCTGTTAGAACCAAATTCTGACCCGTCTATCTGTGTGTCTCAGCAAAAGTCCAGATTTATCATTTTTCCAGTCTTCAGCTGTCCTGTATTGGTGAGCCTGTGTCCACTGCAGCCTCAGCTTTCTGTTCTTTCCTGACAGAAGTCTCACCCTGAGAATCTATTTTTATCCCATGCTACAGTTCCTAATGTACAGACTCTACTTTCTGTAGATAAAACCCTCGTAACATGCATGCAGACTTACCCGCTGCAAAGAAAAAGAGATGTCGTCACGTCAGCATAGCACTTTTCAGTTGGACAATGCACTATACACACTGACAGATAATTACCCTCGAAAGAAAATAGGGGGAAAGAAAGAAACACCACATCAGACACAAGAGACCAAGTAACTCTGTAAGGTGCATTAATAATGGAACAAAAGCCCCTGGTTGTGTTTTGCCCTTTTCCTTTGTATGAGTCATACATAATGTGTAGAACAGGTTTCAGCTCAACTGTCTTACTGTTCTTGCTGTCCCAGTGGTCATTTTGGGCAGGTGCGTGAGGTGTGTGAGCGGGCTACGAATATCCTGTGGGCAGGAAAGTTTCTGAAGCTGCGGCGTGGCGCAGGAAGTCGCCTGGGTCTGGAGAGGGCGAGCGTGGAGAGGGAGGTGGAGATCCTGCAGAGCCTCCAACACCAGAACATCATGGCCCTTCATGATGTGTTCGAGAGCAAGGCAGAGGTGGTCCTCATCGTAGAGATGTACGTGTGTGTGTGTGTGTGTGTGTGTGTGTGTGGCATATACAGTAAGTACAGTAGATATACAGGTCACTAATCCTGAAGAGATTGATGTCTGGGTTAATTTATGATGACAGAAACACTTAATGCAGACTGTTTGATAATGAATTTAAATATTAATGTAAAAATAATGCGACATTAATCAAATTTGAGTACTTATCCCTGAATTGTAAATGGATATGAATACTAACTGTGGATCGTATCAGTTTTTCTATTCAGGCTTGTTTGATTGTTTAGAAAGATTGGCAGATTTAGATCAGGTACAGAGGTTATGCTTTACTTGCAGGTTGATTTACATTATACCTTTATACACAGATCAGGCATAACATTATGACCGCCTGCCTGATATGGTGTTGGTCCCCCTTTTGCTACCAAAACAGCGCTGACCCATCGAGGCATGGACTCCACTAGATCTCTGAAGGTGTGCTGTGGTATCTGGCATCAAGATGTTAGCAGCAGATCCTTTAAGTCCTGTAAGTTGTGAGGTGGAGACTCCATGGGCTTAAAGGATACTTACAGGACTTAAAGGATACTTTTCATAGATACTGACCACTGCAGACCGGGAACACCCCACAAGAGCTGCAGTTTTGGAGATGCTCTGATCCAGTGGTCTAGCCATCACAATTTGGCCCTTCATCAAACTCGCTCAAATCCTTACGCTTGTCCATTTTTCCTGCTTCTAACACATCAACTTTGAGGACAAAATGTTCACTTGCTGCCGAATATATCCCACCCACTAACAGGTGCCATGATGAGTCAGTAATAATCAGTGTTATTCACTTCACCTCTCACTGCTCAGAATGTTATGGCTGATCGGTGTATGTATTGTTGATATTGCAATATTCTGATACGAAACTAAATAATCTAAACTTTTGCATGTCTTCTTTCACAGTAATTGAAGAATCACAGAGTAAAATAAAAAAGACTTTTGTGTGTTTTTTTGATTTCAGTATTCGAGGCGGTGAGCTGTTTGACTTCATTGCCGAGAAGGAGAATCTGACCGAGACGGACGCGATCAAGTTCCTGAAGCAGATTCTAGAGGGCGTGAACTACATGCACAGCAAACACGTGGGCCACTTCGACTTAAAGGTGCTTCGTGATAGACTTTCTGCTTTATCGATGATTATTATTCTTATTAACAGTGTTGCTGATGTTGCTGTTCTTTATCCTTTTCTCTTCCTGTTTTATTACAAAGCAGCTTGTGTTTTACTTCCTGCTTTTATTTTGGTGTGAACTAGACACACCTGTATATGCTATGATATTTGTTTTTGGTGCTATATTAGCATACGTGTCTTTGTATATGCTGTAAACATGAGTACATGCAATTCGCTTAAAAGAAAGCGTGTTTATTTCTGTTTAAAATAATGCTCTTGTCCTCTTTCAGCCTGAGAACATCATGATGTCGGATAAGCAGGTCCCCGATCCTGATATTAAGATCATTGACTTTGGCATGGCCCACTGCTTTCTACAAGGGGAGGAGTATAAGAGCATGGGTGGCACGCCGCAGTATATTGGTAAGTGGTTCAGTCTGGTGTTCATTGTGCTTAGTTCGGGTAGAAGAAATACCAAGCGTGGGGGTTTTTCAGGTTCGGCAGTCTCCATGGAGATGAGAGAAAGTTCAGGAAGTCACACGGTCAGGGTGAGAGATGAGTGGACAGAAAGAGGAAGAGAAAAATGGCTTGAGCTTTTCAGTTAGATGGACATGCGATAGATATATAGGAGATACAGTGGGGCAAAAAAGTATTTAGTCAGCCACCAATTGTGCAAGTTCTCCCACTTAAAAAGATGAGAGAGGCCTGTAATTTTCATCATAGGTACACTTCAACTATGAGAGACAGAATGAGAAAAAAAAATCCAGAAAATCACATTGTCTGATTTTTAAAGAATTTATTTGCAAGTTATGGTGGAAAATAAGTATTTGGTCACCTACAAAAAAGCAAGATTTCTGGCTCTCACAGACCTGTAACTTCTTCTTTAAGAGGATCCTCTGTGCTCCACTCGTTACCTGTATTAATGGCACCTGTTTGAACTCGTTATCAGTATAAAAGATACCTGTCCACAACCTCAAACAGTCAGACTCCAAACTCCACTATGGCCAAGACCAAAGAGCTGTCAAAGGACACCAGAAACAAAATTGTAGACCTGCACCAGGCTGGGAAGACTGAATCTGCAATAGGTAAACAGCTTGGTGTGAAGAAATCAACTGTGGGAGCAATTATTAGAAAATGGAAGACATACAAGACCACTGATAATCTCCCTCGATCTGGGGCTCCACGCAAGATCTCACCCCGTGGGGTCAAAATGATCACAAGAACGGTGAGCAAAAATCCCAGAACCACACGGGGGGACCTAGTGAATGACCTGCAGAGAGCTGGGACCAAAGTAACAAAGGCTACCATCAGTAACACACTACGCCGCCAGGGACTCAAATCCTGCAGTGCCAGACGTGTCCTCCTGCTTAAGCCAGTACATGTCTGGGCCCATCTGAAGTTTGCTAGAGAGCATTTGGATGATCCAGAAGAGGATTGGGAGAATGTCATATGGTCAGATGAAACCAAAAGATGAACTTTTTGGTAAAAACTCAACTTGTCGTGTTTGGAGGAGAAAGAATGCTGAGTTGCATCCAAAGAACACCATACCTACTGTGAAGCATGGGGGTGGAAACATGCTTTGGGGCTGTTTTTCTGCAAAGGGACCAGGACGACTGATCCGTGTAAAGGAAAGAATGAATGGGGCCATGTATCGTGAGATTTTGAGTAAAATCCTCCTTCCATCAGCAAGGGCATTGAAGATGAAACGTGGCTGGGTCTTTCAGCATGACAATGATCCCAAACACACCGCCCGGGCAACGAAGGAGTGGCTTCGTAAGAAGCATTTCAAGGTCCTGGAGTGGCCTAGCCAGTCTCCAGATCTCAACCCCATAGAAAATCTTTGGAGGGAGTTGAAAATCCGTGTTGCCCAGCGACAGCCCCAAAACATCACTGCTCTAGAGGAGATCTGCATGGAGGAATGGGCCAAACTACCAGCAACAGTGTGTAAAAACCTTGTGGTGACTTACAGAAAACGTTTGACCTCTGTCATTGCCAACAAAGGGTATATAACAAAGTATTGAGATGAACTTTTGTTATTGACCAAATACTTATTTTCCATCATAACTTGCAAATAAATTCTTTAAAAATCAGACAATGTGATTTTCTGGATTTTTTTTTTTTTCTCATTCTGTCTCTCATAGTTGAAGTGTACCTATGATGAAAATTACAGGCCTCGCTCTTCTTTTTAAGTGGGAGAACTTGCACAATTGGTGGCTGACTAAATACTTTTTTGCCCCACTGTATATCGATAGTCATAGACGGATAGACGCATGAATGGATGGACGAATATGTTAATCTTCACTGATACTCGTTTAAAGTTCGGAATAAAAAGGAACCTGTGCTGTTTTTTAATTCGTTATCAGAGCTGAAGGTTAAGCAGAGGTGACGAGATATGAAACAGTGCGAGATGGAATATTAATCAGCATGATAAGGTCGCTGAGCGTAGAGTCTCTGTTGGCTTAAAGCATAATGTTTGGATAAAAAAAACAAAAAAAAACAAAACAAGCTAAAGCTCGAGCCATCATGCAGCATTAGGGCATTATTACACAATACATGATTACATGAATCAATCAGAAATGAGTGTTTTAGAGCTTTGTGTCGGGGGTGAATGGATTGAAAGTTATGACGGATTTTATTTCTTTTATGCAAATCAGCAAGGACTTTTTTTTTTCTTTTTTCTTTTTTCTTTTTCTACTTTCAGCACCCGAGATCATCAACTACGAGCCTCTCAGTACAGCAGCAGATATGTGGTGTGTACATGCACATACTTGTCTCACACACACACACACGCACAATGTGTCAAAGTGCCTCAGGGTGGATTTTTGACAAGTTGAATCCTGGCCACTTCTGCACAAAAATGTGCTTACTCTTCACACAGACCCTCACACTTTGTGAGCAGTTAAGAGCGTTCCTCTTTCATTTTTTTTAATGAATTAAACAACTACTTATAAACTTCCTGTGTATTTCTCGGCACATGACAGAGCTGTAGCGTGTTCGCCGTTTCATTTGCAAAGGGAAGTTGGAGTCAGGCTGGCTGTATTGGTTATGATGGTATGCAGAAGCTGTACGCAGCTTGTGTGTGAAGGATAATGCATGCTTCCCCTCTTTAACACTCTTTTTGTTGTACTGTCATACCTGTTTCAAAACTGGGGCTGTGAGAAGTGAAAGAATGTTCTCCTGTCTGTGTTTCTTTTCCTCAGGAGTATCGGCGTCATCACCTACATTCTGTGAGTACTTATTTTTCTCATCTGAGTCATGCTTTTGAGGTCTTTCACACAATAATAAAAACATCATGTTATAAAAGTCTGATTCTGAAAGGCTTTTTTCAGCACGATGGCTGATGAGCTGCGTGTGAAACCAAAAAGAGAAAGAGTAAAAGCAATGATGCTTATAGAAGAAGAAGAACTGAGAGCAAGAAGCCTTTATTATCGCCACACACACGTTACAGCACAGAGAATATCCCAGCTGAGGAAGTTGGGGTCAGAGAACAGGGGCAGCTATGATACAGCGCCCCTGGAGCACAGAGGGTTAAAGGGCCTTGCTCAGTTGCCCAACAGTGGAGCTTGGTGGTGCTGGTTAATGATTAGCCAAAAAACTTGAACTTAAATGGTATAAAAATGGTATTTAAATAAAAAATATTAGCAAAAATCTGTCCAAACGTTTTCTGGAAGACATGAATATCACTAGCAAGGTAGATTCAGTGTAAATTATATATAGTAACATATAGTATTAAAAAAAACAAACAAACAAAAAAACAGGAGCAAATCAAAGGTCAAGCAGATTCTATAACTGGACCTTACACATGGAAGGTCAGTTCAGTAAACAGCGGCAAGACTTCTCAACAGGCAGATTAATGCTACTGTCAGGACACCGGGTGGCAGGTGGGGGCAAAAATCACACGGGTTTATTATAAAAAAAAAATGAAGAAACACTAGGAAAACATTAGGGCAGAACTAGGAACTCAGTAAGCCTTGGTCGTCCATGTCCCTGTCCCCGGTTCACCACTGTTCCTTCCTTGGACCACTTTTCATAGATACTGACCACTGCAGACCGGGAACACCCCACAAGAGCTGCAGTTTTGGAGATGTTCTGATCCAGTGGTCTATCCATCACAATTTGGCCTTCATCAAACTCACTCAAATCCTTACGCTTGCCCATTTTTCCTGCTTCTAACACACCAACTTTGAGGACAAAATGTCCACTTGCTGCCGAATATATCCCACCCACTAACAGGTGCCATGATGAGATCATCAGTCTTAGAAAGTAATCAACATCAAGGAGTGTTTTTTTTATTTTCACTAAATATCCACATCAATATCAAATCTCCCCTCAACATGAAATTTCAATCAAAACTTCATGAAATCAGCATGTCCATTCACGATATGAGTTTAAACTTGGTTAAGTCTATAACGCTGACCATACTGAGAAGGTAATAGTCAGCATTACATTATTAGCCTGTTGCTAATCTAATCTGTTGCTTTGCTATAATTTCAGTCCAAGATGTTGCATGAAAGTTTACTCTTGTACAAAACAACTAGAATTTCCCTCAGGCCTGTAAGTGTAAAAGTGTGAGGTTGAAATGACGTTAGTACAACCTGAGATTATTGCATGCTGTATAAAGCAACGTGGATACAGACACGACTAGAGAAATAAAGAAGTGAATCTCTCGCAGGTGTGCAGCAGTTCAGCTCTCTAAGGAAGGTGACCTCTTGTGGTTGGTGGCAGAAGTGCAGGTGGTCACTAGTGTGGCGGCCTGAAATATCCCTCGACACAGTCAAGTGGATACAACATGTTCAGCTGAACGGAAATGTGCTTTGGATTTGGACCTTCCTCTTTTAGAAGTGTGACATCAGAGCTGTTACAGAGCTCATCTTGGAGATATATGTGGCTGTCAGTCTAATAGCAGCCTAGCTAATTACACTATATTGGCAAAAGTTTTGGGACACCCCTCCAAATCATTGAATTCAGGTGTTGTTTTTCAGGGGTTAGGCTTAGTTCCAGTGAAAGGAACTTAATGCTTCAGCATACCAAGACATTTTGGATAATTTCATGCTCCCAACTTTGTGGGAACAGTTTGGGGATGACCCCTTCCTGTTCCAACATGACCGCACACCAGTGCACAAAGCAAGGTCCATAAAGACATGGATGAGCGAGTTTGGTGTGGAGGAACTTGACTGGCCTGCACAGAGTCCTAACCTCAACCCTATAGAACACCTTTGGGATGAATTAGAGCGGAGACTGCGAGCCAGGCCTTCTCGTCCAACATCAGTGCCTGACCTCACAAATGCGCTTCTAGAAGAACGGTCAAAAAACCTTGTGGAAAGCCTTCCCAGAAGAGTTGGAGTTGTTATAGGTGCAAAGGGCGGGGCAACTCCATATTACATTCATGTGCATGTAAAGGCAGACGTCCCAAAACTTTTGGCAATATAGTGTATATCATTGGCAGAACAGCTACAGCTTTAGTGACTTCTGATGGGTTTTGTTTTGTTCTGTTGGGTTGCAGGAATGCTAAAACCCGGAAAGGAGCATGTTTACACTTCTGGTTATCGTCCTAAAGTCAGTGGGTTTTTTAAAATAGGCTTTTGGTAAAAAAAAATGCCTGAAATAAGGTTAGGGGTAGGGTTAATTACTAGTTTACAAGTTTAGGGTAAGTACTAGTTTATATTCTTATATCTGCATTAAGATGTTTAGTGATGTGTGTGTTTCCTTTTCTTTAAAGATATTTAAATCACATTGAGGTTGCAACAGAAGGTGCATGCTCTATACGTCTCTCTGAGATTAAAGTGAAATTTAACTTCTTCCAGGCTGAGCGGTCTTTCTCCATTCCAAGGCGAGACAAACGAGGAGACGCTGAAGAACATCGTGGAGATGAAGTACGAGTTTGAGCCGCACTACTTCAGCCAAACCAGCTCTATGGCTAAAGACTTTATCCAGAAACTTCTAGTGAAAGAGCAGAGGTAAGACGTTTGAGCTAAGAAACATCTCAGAGGCGTAACTGAATTTATCAGTTTTAATAACCAAACACAGGTTCAGAATCCGTATTTTATCCTTCAAATACAGCTGGAAAATTTCCCTCTGTGTATCACGATATTAGACAAATATGTTATCAATGCTAATATGTATAATTTTCTGTATGATCAGAAATGACTTTACTAAATTTTATTGAAGGGGGGCATGGTGGCCTGGTGGCTTGGGGGTTTTTAGCACGTTTGCCTCACACCTCCAGGGTTGGGGTTTCGATTCCCGCCTCCGCAGTGTGTGTGTGTGGAGTTTGCATGTTCTCCCCGTGCCTCGGGGGTTTCCTCCGGGTACTCCGGTTTCCTCCCCCAGTCCAAAGACATGCATTGTAGGTTGATTGACGTCTCTAAATTGTCCGAAGTGTATGAGAGTGTGTGTGTGTGCCCTGCGATGGGTTGGCACTCCGTCCAGGGTGTATCCTGCCTTGATGCCCAATGACGCCTGAGATAGGCACAGGCTTCCCTGTGACCTGAGAATGAATGAATTTTATTGAAAAAAGAAAAAATGTATTCTGAATTGATTGCATGGAACAAACTCACAGTTTTCCACTCTTGGAATTTTTTAATATGTGATATTTAAACAGAATCCACATTCACATATCATGCAATATTACATTATAACAAGACATAAAATGATACTAAACGATACACCGATCAGCCATAACATTATGACCACCTGCCTAATATTGTGTTGGCTCCCTTCTGCTGCCAAAACAGCCCTGACCCGTCAAGGCATTGTGGTATCTGGCACCAAGATGTTAGCAGCAGATCCTTTAAGTCCTGTAAGTTGCGAGGTGGGTCCTCCATGGGCTTAAAGGATATTTTCGATAGATACTGACCACTGCAGACCGGGAACACCCCACGAAAGCTGCAGTTTTGGAGATGTTCTGATCCAGTGGTCTAGCCATCACAATTTGGCCCTTCGTCAAACTCGCTCAAATCCTTACTCTTGTCCATTTTTCCTGCTTCTAACACATCAACTTTGAGGACAAAATGTTCACTTGCTGCCGAATATATCCCACCCACTAACAGGTGCCATGATGAGGAGATACTCAGTGTTATTCACTTCACCTCTCACTGCTCATAATGTTATGGCTGATCGGTGTATAAATTAATATAAATCATATAAATAATTTATGACCTGCTGTTACTTTAAGTGTTAAGTGTGGGACAGAGAGCGGTTTCTGGTGGTTTAATTGTAGAATTTTGGTATAACTCATGAGATATAGGGGGAAGTGGTTAAGGCATTAACACACCTCTTGTGGTTAACTGATCGGAAGGTTGTGAGTTCAAATCCCTTGAGTATTACTCCGTTAAAATGAGATCTCAATAAAAATGAGATGTACGGAATGTACGGCGCTCTGGATAAGGGCGTCTGCCAAATGACAGAAACGTAAATGTGTTCCTCCTGTGGTTTGGGGGTTTCCTCCTCCAGTCCAAAAACATGTTTAATATGCTGATTGTCATCTCTAAATTCTCTGTAGTGTGTGTGTGTGCTGTGATGAATTGATCTTCTGCCCTGAGTTCCTTGGAATAGACTCAGAATAAGTGAAACAGAAAATAAAGAAATGATTGCATTGTTTTATATATATATATATATATATATATATATATATATATATATATATATATATATATATATATATATATATATATATATATATATATATATATGTGTGTGTGTGTGTATTTGTAATGCAGTGAGAGGATGACTGCTGAGGAATGCCTGATTCACCCCTGGATTAAAGTAAGCCTTTTTTTCACAACCCTCTTTCAAATGTAAATAGAAGTGAGAATAATCTTGCCATTATATATCAATAATCTCGACTTCTGTTTCAGCCTCTCACTAGGGAGCAATTGGCAAAGAGGAATCGCTGTTCCATCAACATCAAGAACTTCCGGATGTTTAACGCTAAGAGAAAGTGGAAGGTGGGTCATGTTTGCTCTTAGCTCTGAATCACCACACATTCAATAGCACCAAGGATACTTATACAAACATCACCTGTGGAAGGTGTGCACACAGATTTTGTGACTTCGGATACGTGGAGTTTCATTCAGCAGATTTTGTACTCTGTTTTCCTCTATACAGCACACACACACACACACACACATTCCTGTATGCCTGATGAGTAGAGGCTGTACCTCCTGCCTAATAGCAGTGTGTTCAATATCTATTTGTTGTTAAAACTATACAGCATTAGAATGATCAGATCCTCCAGGATTTAGCCATTTTGCAATCGCAGAAATTAATCAAACTCAGTGATATTTGGAGGAGTTTGCAATTTTTCTAAATTACGGCTGACTTTCGACAGATTTGGGTCACGAAGACACATTCAGCCAAAGCCTCTTCCATTCACGTGTGTCAAATATTAGCACAGCTATCACAGAAAGTTATTACATACACAGATCAGGCATAACATTATGACCACCTGCCTAATATTGTGTCGGACCCCCTTTTGCTGCAAAACAGCCCTGAACTGTCGAGGCATGGACTCCACTAGATCCCTGAAGGTGTGCTTGTGGTATCTGGCACCAAGATGTTAGCAGCAGGTCCTTTAAGTCCTGTAAGTTGCGAGGTGAGGGCGCCATGGGCTTAAAGGATACTTATAGGGCTTAAAGGATATTTTTGATAGATACTGACCTCTGCAGTTTTGGAGATGCTCTGATCCAGTGGTCTAGCCATCACAATTTGGTTCTTGTTAAACTCGCTCTAATCCTTACGCTTGACCATTTTTCCTGCTTCTAACACATCAATTTTGAGGACAAAATGTTCACTTGCTGCCTAATATATCCCACCCACTAACAGGTGCCATGATGAGGAGATCATCAGTGTTATTCACTTCACCTCTCACTGCTCACAGTGTTATACCAAACTCTTAATTTTTTTTTGTCTAAAGTCAGCTCCGTGGAGTGCCTAGCACTGTCCTTACTCTGGCTTTGATATTTGATGTCTGTAGGTCAGACTTGTGCTAGATCAAATGCTTAATACAGTGTCTCTAGGATTTCTCAGCCTTTTTGTAATCGTTGCAGCCAAAATGCTTGATTTCTTTTGGGATTTTGTGTTGTTGTTTTTTGGGCACAGTATTCTTATTTTTAACTCCAGTGAAGACACAAATGCAGTTACTTTCTGTGATAGCTGTACTCATGTTCGACGCATGTGAATGGAAGAGGCTGAATGTGTGTCTTGGCTGAATGTGTGTCTTGATGATGTCAACAAATTTTGGCTGATTTTGAAAAATTGCAAACGCTTCCGAATTTCTCCGAGTTTGCTTGACCTTACACTTGCAAAATCCTGGAGGAACAGATTAAGGATAAAACTAGGCACTGGAGCTGATTCATATGAGATGACCACATGGGAATGTTTATACAGGATTTGAAGGTATGGTTTTGTTCATAAGTCTGAAACGTGACGTGAGTTGTGAATGTATTTGGCTACGGAAATGTTTTTTAAATAAAATTCTGAAAACATTCTGTTTATGTTTACGTGTATGTTATCATGAGTATTGTGTATATATATGGATATAATATATATATTTTTTTTTTTTTAGATGTCCTATAACATGGTGTCAGCCTGCAACCGCCTGTACAAGCTCAGGCTGGTGTGTAAGAGCAAAGCCTTGGAGAAACCAGAGCTGGTAAGATGATCACACAAGCGCTGAATTTAAAACAGCCAGAGGTGGGAAATAATAATAATAATAATAATAATAATGATGATGATGATGATGATGATGGTAAGATGATCACACAAGCGCTGAATTTAAAACAGCCAGAGGTGGGAAATAATAATAATAATAATAATAATGATGATGATGATTCCATGTCCCAAAAAGCCAGATTCTTTGTCCAGGGTCTGGGTCGCTGGGGCCCCCGCCCATGACCGCTACCCAAAAGACATGGCACTGGACCCTTATGCTCCTTCCTGCGGGTGGTGGGCCTACGGGAAGGTGGGCCTACGTCGTTTCTTTGGGCTGTGCCCGGCCGAGTCCCGCAGGCAAAGACTCGGCCACCAGGTGCTTGCCTGCGTGCCCCAACCCCAGGCCTGGCTCCAGGGTGGGGCCCCGGTGACGCCAGTCCGGGCGACGTAACGGTCCTTGATTTCACTTCCATAAGAGTCTTGAACCGCTCTTACACGCCTTCCGTAGAGGAACCAGAGGCTGAGGACTCAGAGGTAGATTCATTCATCACCCAAGCTGAGGTCACTGAGGTAGTTCAGCAGCTCCTTGGTGGCAAGGCCCCGGGGGTGGATGAGATTCGCCCTGAGTACCTTAAGTCTCTGGATGTTGTGGGGCTGTCTTGGCTGACACGTCTCTGCAACATAGCGTGGCAGTCAGGGACAGTGCCTCTGGACTGGGCGACCGGGGTGGTGGTCCCTCTTTTTAAGAAGGGGGACCGGAGGGTGTGTTCCAACTATAGGGGGATCACACTCCTCAGCCTCCCAGGGAAAGTCTATTCCAGAGTACTGGAGAGGAGAGTCCGACCGTTAGTGAACCTGGATACAGGAGGAGCAATGCGGTTTTTGACCTAGTCGCGGAACACTGGACCAGCTCTATACCCTCCACAGGGTGCTCGAGGGTTCGTGGGAGTTTGCCCAACCAGTCTACATGTGTTTTGTGGACTTGGAGAAGGCTTTCGACCGTGTCCCTCGTGGCATTCTGTGGAAGGTGCTCTGGGAGTACGGGGTCCGTGGCCCTCTGTTAAGGGCTGTTCGGTCTCTATATAACCGGAGCAGGAGCTTGGTTCGCATTGCCAGCTGTAAGTCAGATCTGTTCCCAGTGCATGTTGGGCTCCGACAGGGCTGTCCTTTGTCACCGGTTCTGTTCATTGTTTTTATGGACAGAATTTCTAGGCGCAGCCAGGGGCTGGAGGGAGTCCGGTTTGGGGACCACAGGATTTCATCGCTGATTTTTGCAGATGATGTTGTCCTGTTGGCTTCTTCAAGCCTGGACTTACAGCATGCACTGGGGCGTTTTGCAGCTGAGTGTGAAGCGGCTGGGATGAGGGTCAGCACCTCCAAATCGGAGGCCATGGTTCTCGACCGGAAAAAGGTGACTTGCACCCTTCACGTTGGAGGGGAGGTCCTTCCTCAAGTGGAGGAGTTTAAGTATCTCGGGGTCTTGTTCACGAGTGAGGGAAGGATGGATCGTGAGATTGACAGACGGATCGGTGCAGCGGCAGCAGTAATGCGGTCTATGTACCGGTCTGTTGTGGTGAAGAAGGAGCTGAGCCGGAAGGCGACGCTCTCAATTTACCAGTCAATCTACGTTCCTACTCTCACCTATGGTCATGAGCTCTGGGTCATGACCGAAAGGGTAAGATCCCGGATACAAGCGGCCGAAATGAGCTTCCTCCGTAGGGTGGCGGGGCACTCCCTTAGAGATAGGGTAAGGAGCTCTGTCACCCAGGAGGAGCTCGGAGCAGAGCCGCTGCTCCTCCACATCGAAAGGGGGCAGTTGAGGTGGCTCGGGCACCTGTTTCGGATGCCTCCGGGACATCTCCCTGGAGAGGTGTTCCGGGCATGCCCCACCGGGAAGAGGCCCCGGGGAAGACCCAGGACACGCTGGAGAGACTATGTCTCTCGGCTGGCCTGGGAACACCTCGGGGTCCCTCCGGAAGAGCTGGAGGAAGTGTCTGGGGAGAGGGAGGTCTGGGCATCCCTACTTAGACTGCTGCCCCCGCGACCTGGCTCCGGATGAGCGGAAGATAATGAATGAATGAATGATGATGATGATGATGATGGTAAGATGATCACACAAGCGCTGAATTTAAAAAAGCCAGAGGTGGGAAATAATAATAATAATGATGATGATGATGATGATAATACTACTACTACTACTACTACTAATAATAATAAATATTATTATTATGTTATTATTATAAAATTATTTATTATTATTATTATCATTATTATTATTTCCCACCTCTGGCTGTTTTAAATTCAGCACTTGAATTATAGTAATAGTAATAATAATAGTAATAATAATAATAATAATTTTTATTATTATTATTATTATTATTATTATTATCATCATTATTATTATTATTATTATTATTATTATTATTATTATTATTATTATTAAATATCCTGACTTTGCAGCTGTTTGTGTGTGTTCAGCATGGTGTCTTGCATCAAAACCAGTTAATGAGCTTAATCGTTCAAGATTAAACTTTAAATATCCCAGCAGCCATACGACACGCTTCCGTGTTGTCATGTGTTTACGTTTTGTTGACTTTGCCACCTGTCTTTTGGTTGTTTTTTTTCTCCACCCAGTGTCCGGATTCCTCCACGTGTTTTCAGTTTACTCTCGGATTAGTTTTGTATATTTAAACCATGGTGTCTTAAGGGGCAGTGGTGGCTCAAGTGGTTAAGGCTCTGGGGCGTTGATCGGAGGATCGGGGGTTCAAGCCCCAGCACCACCAGGCTCCACTGTTGGGCAATTGAGCAAGGCCCTTAACCCTTTCTGCTCCAGGGGCGCTGTATCATAGCTGCCCCTGCGCTCTGACCCCAACTTCCTCAGCTGGGATATGCGAAGAAAAGAATTCCACTATGCTGTAATGTATGTGTGGCGATAATAAAGGCTTCATGCCCCCACTTTCTTTTTGTCCTGCGCTTTCTCTCGACCCTGATCCCTCTCTTGGTTTTGGTGTTTTGTTTGTCTTCTGATGTTGTTGTCTGTATATCTTCCTGTTTCCTGTTTTCTACTTTTGGATCGGAAGAGAGAGAGATAGAGACAGACAGACAGACAGATAGATAGGTAGATAGACAGACAGATAGATAGGTAGATAGACAGACAGATAGATAGATAGATAGACAGACAGACAGATAGAGAGAGAGAGAGACAGACAGATATACAGACAGACTGGGAGAGAGATAGACAGACAGATAGATAGATAGATAGATAGATAGATAGATAGATAGATAGATAGATAGATAGATAGTTAGATAGATAGTTAGTTAGATAGATAGTTAGTTAGTTAGATAGATAGATAGATAGATAGATAGATATTTTGTGTAAATAATGTGTGTATGTCTTCCTCCACTACAGCACTAATTACTGACTTCTCAACTGAACACTGATCTGTTTCTTCACTCTCATCACGTCCCTGTTTCTGTCTCATGTCTGTATTTCTTTTTTTTTTACTCAGAGAGACTGCGAGAGTGACCAGGAAGACAACGAGACAAAAACCACCTCTCTCTTGCGCCGCCGCCTCAGCAACAGTTCCTAAAGGAGAGACGTGAGGAGGTAATCATCTGCAGCACGCTGACCAAAGCAGGTGGACGTTCCTCGATAAAGATCTGTACTGAGAGACGTAAAGCTTTGTGGACCAAATGAATTCTGCAACTCGCGCACAATGTTTCCTGCTGCAGCAGGAGAAGATAGCTGAGTAAAAGTGGGCCAAACATACAACCTTCTCTAAACTAATATGCAATCCCCAGTCAGATACCTCTGAAAGACTAGACGCTGATGTTCAGCTGATACAGGTTACAGCCCTAAACCTTCTGAACCTTCCATCGCCTGCTTCCTTTAGGAAACAGCATCTTAAGTGCCATTACATGACTTCCGTAGCTCTAGTGAAGGACTCCTTAGAGAGAAGGAATCAACATCATTGTAGACTTTTCCGATGCCATTTTCCGTTTCCAACGCAGCAAATGAAGGCGTTTAAAACTTTAAACAGCAGCACGAAATATTTAACACATCGACACATTTGCTCTTTATGGGTTTCACATAGACTCTGTGTAAATATGTCTCCACAGCGAGAGAGCTAGCATGCTAGTCTGGCCTGTGAGAATGCCAGCTAGTAAGTACAGTAGCTAGCTAGCTAGCTAATTAACAAGCAAGTGTTTCAGTGTTTCTTTTGTATATAGTTTTCTCTCTCTGCTGCTGAAACTGCGCGTACGTGTTGCTCTCACTCCTCTCTCGGGGCTGCAGGCGTTCACTTGTGTGACGTTTCCCAGTCCTGAGGAAAGTCAACAGCCGTGTTCTGGGAGCTCTGTGAGTCAGAGTGGATATGAACTGTTTAGGTACTGGAGTTTATAGTAATGGAGCATCCAGCTGGGATAGGTCAAAGGGATTTAGGAAATTTTATTTGATTAAAATGCCTTCAGGAATGGGCGGAGCCTTAAGTTGTGTGCCTTAATTTAATCTGACATAAAATATGACTTCTGATTTCTGGCTTATGAATCTTTTACTGATATCACACCCAAACATCATTTGAGTCTCTCTGTCTGTCTGTCTTTCTGTCTCTCTCTCTCTCTGTCTCCCACTCTCTGTGTTTCACTTTCTCTCTCTCTCTCTCTTTCTCTCTCTCTCTCTCTCTGTCTGTCTGTCCCTCTCTCTTCCTCTTGCGCTCTCTGTCTGTCTCTCTCTCTCTGTCTGTCTCCCTCGCTCTCTGTCTCTGTCCTTTGCTATCTGTCTGTGTTTTTTGCTCTCTCTCGCTCTCTCTCTCTCTCTCTCTCTCTCTCTCTCTCTCTCTCTCTCTCTCTCTGTCTCTCTCTCTCTGTCTGTCTCTCTCTGTCTCTCTGACACACACACACACATATTCAGTGGAATGTGTTTTTGGCTCCATGCCAGCTCCAGTTAAGGAGTATCACACTGCGTGTTTATGCATTCCTATGGTGTCAGTTATGGAATGCTGGAACTGGTCATTTTTTGATGCTGGACTACCAGGAGCTGGACAGATCGCAAAACGAGAAAGCGACATTACTGAGGTTCATGTTTCATGTTTCTGTATTGTAGGTAAGTCTCAAACCTAATAGGGAAAAAAGTGCAGTTTTAGGGTCATGACAAACCAACATCACTGTTTTCACTGTATCACTAACAACAATGTAAATGTTACACAGCAGAACTATATGACTGACTGTATTTACCATATGTCTATATGACTGAATGTATGACTATATGACTGACTGTATGACTATATGACTGTATGACTATATGACTGACTGTATGACTATATGACTGTATGACTGACTGTATGACTATATGACTATATCACTGTATGACTATATGACTGTATGACTATATGACTTTATGACCATATGACTATATGACTGTATGACTTTATGACTATATGACTGTATGACTATGACTATATGACTGCATGACTATATGACTGTGTGACTATATGACTATATCACTGTATGACTATATGACTGATTGTATGACTATATGACTGACTGTATGACTATATGACTGTATGACTGACTGTATGACTATATGACTATATCACTGTATGACTATATGACTGTATGACTATATGACTGACTGTATGACTATATGACTGTATGACTGACTGTATGACTATATGACTATATCACTGTATGACTATATGACTGTATGACTATATGACTGTATGACTTTATGACCATATGACTATATGACTGTATGACTTTATGACTATATGACTGTATGACTATGACTATATGACTGCATGACTATATGACTGTGTGACTATATGACTATATCACTGTATGACTATATGACTGATTGTATGACTATATGACTGACTGTATGACTATATGACTGTATGACTGACTGTATGACTATATGACTATATCACTGTATGACTATATGACTGTATGACTATATGACTGTATGACTTTATGACCATATGACTATATGACTGTATGACTTTATGACTATATGACTGTATGACTATGACTATATGACTGCATGACTATATGACTGTGTGACTATATGACTATATCACTGTATGACTATATGACTGATTGTATGACTATATGACTGACTGTATGACTATATGACTGTATGACTGTGTGACTATATGACTATATCACTGTATGACTATATGACCATATGACTTTATGACTATATGATTATATCACTGTATGACTATATGACTGTATGACTATATGACTGCATGAGCACATAAAACCAGTCCCGTGCTTCTGCTTCAGACGGTCAGGATATTCCCATGTGCTTGTTTCGTTGTTAAGTGCAAACAGCAACGTGACCTGTCCGTTCTCTGTTTGCTGAGGACATGTTCTTTATACATTTGATGCATTTTATTCTTTGCTAATTTTCTTTTTGGTAAATCTGAACTTAAAAGAATGTGCTTGAAACTAGATTCCTAATGACTCTGTTCTTAGTGTTTGATTAATTACTGTTAGATTAGACATGTGGCCTGTTTATAACATCACTTGTGAATCGTTGAACTTTCTGAAACCTCAGAGTAGTACTGCAATTATCTCATTTATATACAACTGGGGGTTAAGGGCCTTACTCAGGGGCCCAGCTTGGTGGACTGGGATTCAAAACTCATAACCTTCTGATCAGAAGTCTAACACCTTAAACACTAAGCTACCACATCTCACGGAAGTGATTCTGAGACCGTTAGTGGACCAAATGAGGATCAAATCCCAAGTTAGATGGAAATAATTGGATCATCCATGATGAGCACTTACAGGTCCTGGTCCAAATAGCAGCATTATGGCAACAGAGCTGCATGGAGCTTCCAGGATGTGACAAACTATTGCATATTTGTCTCCTGAAGGGAAAAAGGGAGTGGTTTTACTATGTTGGACTGAATGTCAGATGCATTGATGTTCAAAGGCTGTAGGTTCACCATTGTTTGGTTCACTATGAAAGCTTTGGTTGATGAAACAGGTTGGTCCAAAATATATATAAAAAAAAAAAAAAAGGAGATCTGGCCCTCTACTGGGATAATTCATGGCAGCATAAAACCAGACTTGGTGGGCTATTTCCACAAACGCTATATGTCCAGCTGTTTTGTTTTTTGTAGAGCACCATTATAGTCATCTGCTATGTAAAGACAGGTGAGTAGCCATCCAGTAAAGCCACTGAGAGCTCTATCAAGACCTGTTCTCAACCCTCTTTCTGATCTCTCAGTTGTATTTGAGGTGAGGAAGTAGAATTTGGTTCAGTGACCAGTGGATCATGAGG
Organism: Hemibagrus guttatus; assembly: GCA_033459395.1. Classification (NCBI taxonomy): domain Eukaryota; kingdom Metazoa; phylum Chordata; class Actinopteri; order Siluriformes; family Bagridae; genus Hemibagrus; species Hemibagrus guttatus. Next base: position 7,789,476 of record JAUCMX010000028.1, read on the forward strand.
TGTCAGCTTCCCTTGATGATTTGTACTTGACAAGGAAATGAGCACACAGGATTCTGCACTGCCCGTGGAAACCGTCCTGCCGGTCATCCATGCAAATGAAGAACCACAGCACATAACCTTAAGTTTTCAGTATAATGCGAAGAAGATGATTAACATACAAATTTAGTTCCAGATCTAGGTCATGCTGTTTTAAAAATCTGATGGTCATTTTATTTTCTATGATGTCACATTAAATCCAGGATTAAAATTCTCTAATGAGTTATAACGTCATGTCGAAGTATTGCCACGCCCACTCTTGGTGTTTATTTTCACGATCGTTAGTGAACACTAAAGCTGCGTCCCGAATAACATACTACACACTAGGCACTATATATTAATATAGTGGAATGTTGAATATCTCAAATGGAACCCTGATGCTTCCTTATTAACCGGAAGTATGTCCATTTCTCAGTCAGTGGCATGTAGTGCACTTTTTTGTTCAAACCAGTGTGAACTCGACAAAATGGTTGGAATAGTGCATGGGTATGTGATTTGGGATGCACCTAAACATTTTTTCATCAACAAAATGAATTCTGGTGGTTCAACCATGGCATACTGAACAGTCATATCAGGTCACAGACACAGTGAAAGTCCAAAAAAATGGAAAAAGAACATTTTTATAGATGGTCATGGATCAATTTGCACACATATTAATTCTAAACTAGAATATTTCCTGTTTGAATAGATTTGTGAAATTATGGGATGTAATTTAAAAGCAAAAAAAAAACGTCTTCCGTTTTGAAAAGTAACCTATTCCTTATATTCAGGTCCACTTCTTCTTAAAAATATATGATTATTTTTTATCATGCATGGTTAAACATTATTTTCCTAATATATATATATATATATTCTGGCTGTGTAACACAATACGTCATCTCACTGCAAAATTATCATGTATTAATGTGCCGTAATATACTATAATATATTGTTGACATTTATTGAATTTTTAATAACACACGATTAACCCTGAATAACTAGAGATGTAATTTTTACTTTACGTTTATTTATTTATTTTTTTTAGCAGTATCGAATTGTCCGATTTGTGCGTATTGTGTAGTTTTGTTTTTATACCTTTAGTTTGTATTTTTATTTTTAACTTTACAATCCTTTTGAGGAGTGCATGCGTATTTTTTTTACTGTACAATGTCAGACCTGTATTGTTTGACACTGTGTAATACTGTATAACTACTACTACTAATAAAATTCCACCTGTGATCATTCCCCAAATCTGCATCTTTTCACTCAATTTGCTTGATACATAAATGCACAAACACCCCCACAAATAAAATGCTAAAAAATACATACAGTGCATGATTGTGTTTGGTATTTATGCATACATTTTCTACATTACATATAAATAATCGCAAACTCCTTTATAATGCACAGAATTTCTGTTAGTTTAAAGAGACTAAAAGGAATGAATGTGATAGTTTTCCTAGTAAGAAAAAAAAATCTTCATATACACAATATTGCCAAAGATTTTGGGACGTCTGCCATTACACGCTGAAGCATTGAGAGTTCCTTTCACTGGAACTAAGTGGCCAAGCTCAACCCCTGAAAAACAACCCCAAGAGCTATTGACTCTGCAGACAGTTGGCGACTTCTGTGTGCCTCAGCATGCGCTGACCCCGCTCTGTGATTTTACGTGGCCTACCACTTCGTCTCCAAGTTGCTGTTGTTCCCAATTGCTTCCACTTTGTTATAATACCACTAACAGTTGACCGTGGAATATTTAGTAGTGAGGAAATTTCACAAATGGACTTATTGCACAGGTGGAAACCTACCACGGTACCACGCTGGAATTCATTGAGCTCCTGAGAGCGACCCATTCTTTCACAAATGTGTGTAGAAGCAGTCTGCATGCCTAGGTGCTGGATTTTATACACCTGTGGCCGTGGAAGTGATTGGAACACCTGAATTCAATGATTTGGAGGGGTGTCCCAAAACTTTTGGCAATATAGTGTATATCCATGGCATGGCACAATCACACTCTAAACAATGAGATGCTAATCAGCCTGTGAGACACACCTTTGAGCCATGGTGAGAGCAGAGCAGAGAATCATACTCCTAACTCTGAAGGCAAATAACAGGGATTAACCCTACGTTGTTGGGATCATCATGGTCGTCATGACAACGTAACGCTTGTACACAACACTCTGTACTAATGAGGAAATGACATTTACGACTCAATAAGGACAAATGTTTTGTTTATTTAAAAATAAACCACGTAGTTCTGAGGGGACTTCATCACGTCACAAGTTCAACCTGTCAGGTGTGGTCCGGAGCAATATTATCCAATCTGGCAACCTCGGGAACCAGTGTGTTATTAACCAGACCGCGCACCTCAGCCCTGTCCATTCAGATGGAGCTGGACATACAGACTAAACAGAGAGGCTTTTCGGAAGACTTTTCAGCTGCTTTTTTGAAAACTTTTGAAATATTATTATTTCTTAAGTCATTTTATTTATTACACTGCACCAACGGGAGCTCACATTGAGACCAAGACACCTGGAGAGAGTTCTAGACCCATTACAGGTAATATTAATTAACATTAGATATTATAATTGGATTATAATTTCGACACAAGCTGTATGCGGAAGTTTTTAGGATGAATTTATTCGGACACTAATGGCGTGTCCGAGTTTCCACAATCCGGACAAACTAACTAACGAGACTCATTTTGTCCTCGAAACAGATGGACGGAAACATGTCCCACAGCACAGGTGTTTCTTTTCAGTTCATAAAGGTAGCAATAATAAAGTATTAAAAAAAAATAAAAAATACAGGAAGTTTGGTACCCCGGTGCGATTCCCGGTCTACGTCACAGCTTTCACATTACCGATATTTCCTGCAAACCGTGATCTCTTTCAGACTAAACTGCTAGTGTGAAAGCCTACTTAATGTTTCTTTATATCAGTTTGACCCTAAAATATACTGCAAGGTAATACAGAGGCATTATATCTTGCTAGGGTTCCATACACACACATACACCGATCAGGCATAACATTATGACCACCTGCCTAATATTGTGTTGGTCCCCCTTTTGCTGACCCGTCATGCACTGTGTATTCTGACACCTTTCTATCAGAACCAGCATTAACTTCTTCAGCAATTTGAGCAACAGTAGCTCGTCTGTCGGATCGGACCACACGGGCCAGCCTTCGCTCCCTACGTGCATCAATCAACCTTGACCGCCCATGACCCTGTCTCCGGTTCACCACTGTTCCTTCCTTGGACCACTTTTGATAGATACTGACCACTGCAGACCGGGAACACCCCACAAGAGCTGCAGTTTTGGAGATGCTCTGATCCAGTGGTCTAGCCATCACAATTTGGCCCTTCGTCAAACTCGCTCAAATCCTTACGCTTGATCATTTTTCCTGCTTCTAACACATCAACTTTGAGGACAAAATGTTCACTTGCTGCCGAATATATCCCACCCACTAACAGGTGCCATGATGAGGAGATCATCAGAGTTATTCACATATACATATATACATCCCAGTTTTTCTCAGTAACTATATTTCTGAAGGTGCTATTGATATGACATATTCACCAGATGTTGGTAACATGCAGTCCACACATGCAAAGAAATCAAACCCTAGATGTCCCTAAATCCAGTTATGTGTAATAATGTGAAATAACAGAGGGGGAAAGTATTGAACACATGAAGAAAGGGAGGTGCAAAAAGGCATGGAAAGACAAGACGACATCTGAAATCAATCAGTAATTAGAAAGCAATCCTGCTATCCTATTTTACCCGCTGTATATACAGAGAAAGAGAAAGGGGGGGACGGGGGGAGAGAGAAATTTTAACTCCTTTATTATATGAATAAATATATATTTGTTGGTCATTTGTTATTGTTAATCAAGCATAGCAAAAAAAAAACTTCTCTATATACGCCATTAAGCAGTTTATTATTTCCATGTTGTGTGTGTGTGTGTGTGTGTGTGTACACAAACAGAAAGCTTCTGTTTCTTCAGGTTTTTTGTGTTTGTTATTCTAGTAGAAGGTGAGTGATTAAAGTGCGTGGGAAAGGCCAGACTTACAGAAGGTGAGACCTGAGAGAGGAAGCAAACGTGTAATTTAGTTCACTAAGCCTCGTGGTATCGATGTCTGCCTGGACTAATCGGATCACGCGTGGATGCTGACGAGTGCAAGTGTGAACATGTTCAGAACGTATGCATCTTTTGGTCTGGTCACTCAGAACCCATGAGGAGATCTGGGTCAATTTTAGTGTCGTATGAACAGCGTCTCTGATAACATCAAAAGACCAGCAGCACGGCCAGCTTAGTGCTTTTCCTTTGAGCTCGTTTTTAAACTGACCTACTGTTAAAGTGTCCAGTTGCCCGGTTGCTTTGATGCTGCTGACCCACGCATTGGATATGTCACTTACATCGTATTTATTAATGTCTGCATTTCAGCTTCCTTTAATGTGCAAAGTTTCATGCTTATTTTGAGATGAAGGTCTTGATGGGATTTGAAATGTAGAGTGTGTGTATAAGGGGATTTGGGGAATGCCAACTTCGTCTTATTCTTCCTGATGATGAATATAATAATAATAATAATAATAATAATAATAAAGAGGGGATTTTGGCTTGGTGGTAAGTAAATCTGCAGTTAGGGGTTTGATTCCTGTCTCCGCTCTGTGTGTGTGTGTGTGTGTGTGTGTGTGTTTTTGTGTGTGTGTGTGCCCTGTGATTGGGATGGAACCCTGTCCAGGATGTCCCCTGCATTGTGTCTCATTGAAAAGACGCCAGGTTCCCTGTGACCCTGTGATAATGGACAATAGTACAGAAACACTATTATTTGATATGTTTGTGTTTATGTACATTGCGGTCAAGTTCATTAGAGCGGATTTTTAAAGACTGGTCATTTTAATCCTCATGCCTGCGATGTTTTATCGCCCGATCGAATGATTTCATTAGGAAATGACGTCCGAAGGCCAAATACTTTGGCCACTTTTTCCAAAAGCCAAATCTCCCAGGGCAGGAAAGCTGTGTTGATGTGCCTGCTGTGTGTGTGTGTGTGTGTGTGTGTGTGTGTGTGTGTGTGTGTGATAGTTTCCAATCTGAAAATATTAAAAAGCATGACCTCACGGAGAGACATAGTTAAAAGATTAGCACTAGAGGAAATAAGGGTTAAACTTACCAAATGAAGAGAACTAATAAAGCATTTCTTTCCATTTAAATCATCAGCACTTCGCTTATAGCGCATCATCATCCCATTCAGCTCGTGCATTTGGATTACAGCGGTGTGAAAAAGTGTTGGCCCCCTTCCTGATTTCTTATTTTTTTGCATGTTTGTCACACTTTAATGTTTCAGATAATCAAACACATTTAAATATTAGTCAAAGATAACACAAGTAAACACATCATGCAGTTTTTAAATGAAGGTTTTTATTATTAAGGGGAAACAAAATCCAAAACTACATGGCCCTGTGTGAAAAAGTGTTTGCCCCCTAAGCCTAATAACTGGTTGGTCCACCCTTAGCAGCAACAACTGCAATCAAGCGTTTTCCATAACTTGCAATGAGTCTGTTACAGCGCTGTGGAGGAATTTTGGCCCACTCATCTTTGCAGAATTGTTGTAATTCAGCCACATTGGAGGGTTTTCGAGCATGAACCACCTTTTTAAGGTCATGCCACAGCATCTCAATGGGATTGAGGTCAGGACTTTGACTAGGCCACTCCAAAGTCTTCATTTTGTTTTTCTTCAGCCATTCAGAGGTGGACTTGCTGGTGTGTTTTGGATCAATGTCCTGCTGCAGAACCCAAGTTCCACTGTACGTTTCTCACCTTTTGCTCTGCTCCTCAATTGTGTATTCATGGCATGACAATAAAAATAGGCCCGGTTGCAACATGTCTGAGCGCGACCACGCTCGGTAAAGAGTGTGTCCAAACATTACTCGAAGCTGTTCCGTCCTTTAACAGCTTGAAAACAAAAACAAAAAAGCAGCCATAAAACAGATAAATAGTAAGTGGTAATGAGTCGACAAACACTGAAATACAGGCTCGAGAAGAAACTTGCTGAAGGGAGCAAGTGTACAATGAGAAAAAACAGATTTGTAGGGAGAAGAACATGGACATTTCTTGCTAATAGTGGCCCTGAACCGTGTGTGTGTGTGTGTGTGTGTGTGTGTGTGTGTGTGTGTATATATAAGGCCAGCTGTGATAAGCCATAAAAGGAAACGATAGCGGGATAATGAGCCGCTTGGGGGGTTTATTATCGGCATTGGAAAACGAATGTTTTGGTGGAACAGCCGTCAAAACAAAACTCACGGAGAGCTAGCAGCTGATCGTAGCGCAGTAACTCTCCTGTCTCCTGTGTGGAGGTCTGTGTTTACGTTCGCGTCTCTGAAAGTGAATGCTGCTTGCCGTGTGCTTACAAACTGCTGCGGTGTAACATTGAGACGATTGAGATCGTTTTCTTCTTCTCTTTAACTCTCAAAACTGAAATAAAATACACTATCTTGACTTCTTGTGAGTCGAAGCGATCTTCAAGTTGAGTTTCCCGACGTTTTTCAGCGCGGCAAAAGAAACTCTAATAAACATCACGTGCACCAACAATAACAACAAGAATTCTTCTGGAATTCTAAGATATATTTTTAGGAAGGAAAAAGAAAAAAAAAGGTGCTCATTAGGGCCCGGCTTCAGTCCGACTCGGGACCCCTGGTGCCCACACTTGCCCTCCTTCTCCCTGAATAAGAAAGGGAAGAAGAGTGAAGTAGACAGAAGAGAGACACAAAAGAGGGCCGGGGGAGGGCGCGTTCACGGTCACAGAGTGAGTCATGGCACAGGAGGTGACCGGGGGGATGGACAGACTGTAGCAGAGGTGAAGAAAACACACACAAAAATCCAGCAGAACAAGCCAGGAGGCTCTGGGAGCAGGATGATGAGGGGTGAGTTCTTCTAGACTTTTCTCTGCTTCTTCTCAAAGTAGCACATTACAGGTCTGGAGCTTCAGTTAATGTTAATGTTCATATCAAACACTGGAATGGGGAAAAATGTCATCTACGGTGGCTGAGAAGTGCAGAACAAAATAACAAATCAATAAAACACAAGGACAATTCAGACAAAGCGGAAAAGGTAGGTATAGTTTGTGAATGGAATTCTTGCCTCAGATTGGACGAGACATCTGTCACTCAGGATATACAAGAAGTAGGAAATTGTGTATCTAACTTTATTTCTTGTACATGTGTGGAGTTCTGCCTTCACTTGAAACCATTTTTTCCCTGATAGGACGTTCACATGGCGTGATTTTGGATATACTGATAGCGTATCGTGGCGTAAAGATTAGTTTGCGATCTCTAAAAACACACCTGAAGAACGCAGGAATGTTTGGAAGACCAAACTATTCCAGATTAAAGGATGTAAGGAGCGCTATAAGAGCAGAGCTGTGTTCATACACACACCAATCCACTTTCTACTGCTGCAGCCTGCTGGACTTCCTGTATATCCTGAGTGACAGATGTCTCGTCCAATCAGAGGGAAGAATTCCATTCGCAAACTATACCTACCTTTTCCAGTTTTGTCTGAATTGTCCTTGTGTTTTTCGGATTTGTTATTGTGTTTTGTACTTCTCAGCCACCGTAGAATAGTTTCTATAGAATTGTGAAAAAAAAACAAACTATAAATTTTTTTTTAATTCAGCTCATGTAGAGTCAGAGTGAACAAAACTCATCCAAAGGAGAAGGGAGTTTGGGCCAGCTTTATCTGTGTGTCTTAACTCACATACTGCATTCTGCACTATTCTACTCTATTGTGTAGTAGGTTGTGTGTTCACACTGGTTTGAACATAAAGAAATGCATTACAACTATGGGGAAGGGTGAAGAGTGTGTGTGTGAAGGGTGAAGAGTGTGTGTGTGAAGGGTGAAGAGTGTGTGGGGAAGGGTAAGAGTACGTGTGACAGGTGTGACGGGTGAAGTGTGCATTTGAGGGATGTGTGGGAAGGGTGAAGAGTGTGTGTGAGGGGTGAAGAGTGTGTGTGAGGGGTGTGTGAAGGGTGAAGAGTGTGTGTGAAGGGTGAAGAGTGTGTGTGAGGGGTTTGTGAAGGGTGAAGAGTGTGTGTGAAGGGTGAAGAGTGTGTGTGAGGGGTTTGTGAAGGGTGAAGAGTGTGTGAAGGGCGAAGAGTGGGTGTGGGGGGTGTGTGAAGGGTGAAGAGTGGGGTGTGAGGGGTGTGTGAAGGGTGAAGAGTGTGTTGGGGGGTGTAAAAAGGGGTGAAGAGTGTGTGTGAAGTGTGTATGAAGAGTGTGTGAAGGGTGTGTGAAGAGTGAAGAGTGTGTGAAGAGTGTGTGAAGGGTGAAGAGTGTGTGTGAGGGTGTGTGAAGGTGAAGAGTGTGTGTGAAGGGTGTGTGAAGGGTGAAGGGGTGTGTGTGAAGGGGGGAAGTGTGTGTGAAGGTGAAGAGTGTGTGAAGAGTGTGTGAAGGGGAAGAGTGGGTGTGAGGGGTGTGTGAAGGGTGAAGAGTGTGTGAAGGGGAAGAGTGGGTGTGAGGGGTGTGTGAAGGGTGAAGAGTGTGTTGAGGGGGGGAAAGGGTGAAGAGTGTGTTGAAGGGTGTGTGTGAAGTGTGTATGAAGGTGTGTGAAGGGTGTGTGAAGGTGAAGAGTGTGTGAAGAGTGTGTGAAGGGTGAAGGTGTGTGTGAGGGTGTGTGAAGGTGAAGAGTGTGTGTGAAGGTGTGTGAAGGGTGAAGAGTGTGTGTGAAGTGTGTGTGAAGGTGAAGAGTGTGTGAAGGTGTGTGAAGGGTGAAGAGTGTGTGTGAAGGTGTGTGAAGGGTGAAGAGTGTGTGTGGTGAAGGGTGAAGAGGTGTGTGTGAAGGGTGAAGAGTGTGTGTGAAGGGTGAAGAGTTGTGTATGAAGGGTGAAGAGTGTGTGTGAAAGTGAAGAGTGTGTGTGAAGAGTGTGTGAAGGGTGAAGAGTGTGTGTGAAGGTGTGTGAAGGGTGAAGAGTGTGTGTGAAGGGGGGGAAGAGTGTGTGAAGGGTGAAGAGTGTGTGTGAAGGGTGTGTGGAAAGAGTGTGTGTGAAGAGTGTGTGAAGGGTGAAGAGTGTGTGTGAAGGGTGAAGAGTGTGTGTGAAGAGTGTGTGAAGGGTAAGAGTGTGTGTGAAGGGTGAAGGTGTGTGTGAAGAGTGTGTGAAGGGTGAAGAGTGTGTGTGAAGGGTGAAGAGTGTGTGTGAAGGGTGTGGGGAAGGGTGAAGAGTGTGTGTGAAGAGTGTGGTAAAGGGTGAAGAGTGTGTGTAAAGGGGGTGAAGGTGTGGGGAAGGTGAAGAGTGTGTGTGAAGGGTGAAGAGTGTGTGTGAAGGGTGAAGAGTGTGTGTAAAGGGGAGTGTGTGTGAAGGGTAAAGAGTGTGTGTGAAGGGTGAAGAGTGTGTGTGAAGGGTGAAGAGTGTGTGTAAAGGGATGTGTGTGAAGGGTGAAGAGTGTGTGTGAAGGGTGAAGAGTGTGTGTGAAGAGTGAAGAGTGTGTGTGAAGGTGAAGAGTGTGTGTGAAGGGTGAAGAGTGTGTGTAAAGGGATGTGTGTGAAGGGTGAAGAGTGTGTGTAAAGGGGGAAGGTGTGTGTGAAGGGTGAAGAGTGTGTGTGAAGAGTGAAGAGTGTGTGTGAAGGTGAAGAGTGTGTGTGAAGGGTGAAGGTGTGTGAAGGGTGAAGAGTGTGTGTGAAGGTGAAGAGTGTGTGTGAAGGGTGAAGAGTGTGTGTGAAGGTGAAGAGTGTGTGTGAAGAGTGAAGAGTGTGTGAAGGGTGAAGAGTGTGTGTGAAGGGTGAAGAGTGTGTGTGAAGGTGTGTGTGAAGGGTGAAGAGTGTGTGTGAAGAGTGTGTGTGAAGGGTGAAGAGTGTGTGTGAAGAGTGTGTGTGAAGGGTGAAGAGTGTGTGTAAAGGGTGAAGAGTGTTTGTGAAGGGTGGTGTGGGGTGAAGAGTGTGT
>JAUCMX010000028.1:7804428-7816928 GCA_033459395.1 Hemibagrus guttatus
TTACTTTATGGTTGGTTTACCCAACATCAGAATGATCTCTTTTACCCCTATGGTAATATAGCTGTATTCTAACCTCTTAGTTCCAGTGAAGGGAAATTGTAATGTTACAGCAAACAACGACATTCTGTGTGCAGTCTGGAGAAGAACCACATCTGTTTGTGAGGGTCAGGTGTCCACAGACCTTTGGTTGATAGAAAGGTGTCAGAATACACAGTGCATTGCAGTTTGTTGCGTACGGGGCCGCATAGCCACAGACCAGTCAGGGTGCCCATTCTGACCCTTGTGTACTGCTGAAAGCACCAACAATGGGCACGTGAGCATCAGAACTGGACCACGGAGCAATGGAAGAAGGTGGCCTGGTCTGATGAATCACGTTTTCTTTTACATCACGTGGATGGCCAGGTGCGTGTGCGTCGCTTACCTGGGGAACACATGGCACCAGGATGCACTATGGGAAGAAGGCGAGGCGGCGGAGGCAGTGTCATGCTTTGGGCAATGTTCTGCTGGGAAACCTTGGGTCCTGCCATCCATGTGGATGTTACTTTGACACGTAGCACATACCTAAGCATTGTTGCAGACCATGTACACCCTTTCATGGAAACAGTGTTCCCTGATGGCTGTGACCTCTTTCAGCAGGATAATGCGCCGTGCCACAAAGCAGAAATGCTTCAGGAATGGTTGCATGAGTGCAACAACCAGTTTGAGGTGATGACTTGGCCAAAATTCCAAATTCCCAAGATCTCAATCCAATCCAGCATCTGTGGGATGTGCTGGACAAACAAGTCCGATCCATGGAGGCCCCACCTTGTAACTTACAGGACTTAAAGGATCTGCTGCTAATGTCTTGATACCAGATACCACAGCACACCTTCAGGGATCTAGTGGAGTCCATGCCTCGACGGGTCAGGGCTGTTTTGGCAGCAAAAGGGGGATTAACAGGACAGTGTTGTACCACAGGAGAGTGTTGGAGCAGCACCAAATCTCCTGCCTTAGGGTTGACAATCTGTTTTTTTTAAAGGGATAGGCATGTAGAAAACCAGATACACATTAAGGAACCTGATAGAAAGTGTGTGTGTGTGTGTGTGTGTAAGTCTCACAAGAAGGCCTTTACACTTAAATGTCAGAGTACAAATATAACATGTACTACAAATACTGGACGAATGTAAGAAATCTTAAAATGTTATGGCTAGGAAACAAGAAGCAAGGCTTAAATGTTTGTTACCATGGGAACCACAATGTGCAAGAGGAAACCATGACAGAACCCCTTGTTTTCAAAGCACTCATGATAATGTCCTGGAGCTCTTTGATTAGAAGAATGGCTCGATGTTTTTCCCTGGTAAAATATATTACTGGTGGTATATTAAATCAAACTATTAACGAGTCATAAGAATCAGGAGCATACATAGCAGGAAAACCAAAGTTGGAAGAGACTTTGGAAATCTGTGGATGGTCAGGGCTCAGGGCAGGTTTCAGCTGCTTCAGAAAAACAGCAGTCAGACTGCCCAGCACAGATGTATGGACAGTCAGGTGACCATCTTGCCAGCTGATAGCTCAGTTGTTCCCTGTAGACTGTTGGCATGAAGTCATTGGTCACATCAGGAAGTAGTGTGACGGTTTGACCTCGGTGGCCATGTCATTGTCAGAAGATGGTGCGACAACTTCCTTAAATCTGATATGAGGAGGAATGATGTCTTCAGTAACATCCCCAATGATGTCATTCCCAATGGAGCAATGACATCCTTAACACATTCAGAAGAGTGGATTCTCAGTGCATCCAGAGAGCAGAGCAACAACATCCTTATCGTAGTCTGAACCGAAGGAGTCTTCTGTTTTGATCTTCAGGATCTTCATACTACCTTGCTGTCGCTGTAGACACCTGGGCTTGACTGACCTTCTGTAACAGTGTCAGATACTATCTACTCAGCCACCACCCACACTCAAAATGTCTTTTGGAGGCTTCTCTCTGTTTCAGAGGAATGGCGATCTTTTTGTTGTGGCAACTTTTGTCAAATCTGGTAGAATTAATTGAATGAAATGAGTTCTTTAAGCTGCTTAGGTTTGGAAAGAGGAAGAGAACTGCATTGTATGAGTTCATCAGAGGAATAGTCAGTGGTGTCTATGTGATTCAGAGGACATGACTGTTTTATGAATGTTAAAAGACTCGAGTCAGATGATGCCACTGAGAGAGAGAGAGAGAGAGAGAGAGAGAGAGGACATGACATACTGGGAGCCCATGTTGGGATGCAAACTGCATTCTTCTCCCAGTTTCATTCTACAGCGCAACAACTTTGGAGCACTGAAAGTCTCTGGATCGTTCTTTTGCCTGATGGGCCAAAACTCAACTGCTGGGATTTACATCGTCTTGAGCTTGTGTAACCTTCCTTATACTTGGACAACATCAGACTTTATCTCCTTAATCTCAATAGTCTCAGTAATCATGTTTTTTTTTATATATATATTTTCACCAGAAAATCATGTGGCTTTATTTACCAGGAACTGGAGTAATTTGTGTCTATATTTATTTATCGAGACCTTCTGGCTCACAGTGAAGAAGTTATCAGAATGACTATTTTTATGTTTAACTGAGTAAATATTTTGTTACAGAAGCTATACATTTTATTTGAGTAGTGTTTGAAAGCTCTTTCCTCCTCTATTAACTGGCCAAGAATTCATTTTCATCATTCATTCCACTTTTAGAAAAGGTATACCATGCTTTTTTTTATTTTTAATGAACCATATAGAATTATAGAAGAGTCAATTTCTATTTTCAAGCTTTCTGTTTCTCTGTCTCTGTCTAGATGTCAAACACTCCTCCATCCTCCCCTCATCCCAACGGCTGCTTTCCTGCTCCTTCTCCATGCTCTACTATCCCATCTCCACCCATCTCTCCTGCAAGGTCAGGGGTTGTGACCTTTCGCTCTCCTGCCACACGCCACCTTGCACACCTGGATGCCTGGAGGAGGCACAGCTGGGAGCCGGGTGCAGCTGTGCAGGGTAACCCCAACAACGACACGCGCAGGTACACACACACTCACACACAGTTTTTAGTGTTGATTGGTTCATAGTATCATACCCATGGTTGCACTCTTTACTTCATGAGCTTATATCGACTCCGTCTTCTTTATTCTGTCACTCTCATGTACTGCCAGTGTTAGTTTGGAAGATCTGGACATGGAGGAGATGGCACTTGTTCTGGATGGAGCTCTGGGATGCCACAGAGCTCGAGACACACGTCGGTCTGTTACCTGTGAGGGCTCTTTGTCCTCTCTTACTGAGGAGGAAGCTGGGATTGAGACACAGCCACAGCTCTGCTCAACACTGGAGGTGTGTATGCGAATGCTGTACGCTGTTTACACTCTAGTCTCTTGATGAGACAGATGAAGACCAAAGTCACAGCAGGGTTTAGACTAGATAGAAGCCTTAATATATATATAACACCAACTTTGGAAGTTGGAGCCAGAGCACAGAGTCAGTCATGATGCAGCACTTCTGGAGCAGTGAGGGTTAAGGGCCTTGCTCAGGGGCCCAACAGTGGCAAGTTGGCAGTGTCCCGATCCTTTGCCAATAAACCCAAAGCCTTAACCATTTGAGCCACCCCTGGATGGTCCCTGTATGTTACAGCAGAAAGAGATGCACCTTTTCACACACATCTCTTAGAGTTTTTAAAAAAAGAACTGCATGCTCATGCTCATGCTCATGCTTCCCTATAGACAATGAGTCAGGGCAAGAACTACTCCTTTTAGTTTTTAGTCACCTTACGCATACCTTATGCATCTTACTGACATAATATAATGTACAGATGTTACTGTAGTTATACTGTAGTAGTACTGTGTTTTATATATATATATATATATATATATATATATATATATATATATATATATATATATATATATATATATATATATATATATATATATATATATGGAATTTAACAAAATGTACAGTGGTCAAGGCTTGGAGGTCAGAGAACATTCACAATGTCCTTTTTGGGTTATTTTTTATTTGTTGTTATTTTAGCCATTATTCTATTATTAGCTAGAATGATACATTAGAGGAGAATAAATTGAACTAATCCTGATCCACATCATTCAATAAAAAAATGTAAAAAATCAGTTTACCAAGGAACGGGGAGCACAGTGGCTTAGTGGTTAGCATGTTTGCCTCACACCTCCAAGGTTGGGGGTTCGATTCCCGCCTCTGCTGTGTGTGAAGTTTGCATGTTCTCCCCGTGCCTCAGGGGTTTCCTCCGGGTACTCTGGTTTCTTCCCGGTCCAAAGACATGCATTGTAGGTTGATTGGCATATCTAAATTGTCCGTAGTGAATGAGAGTGTGTGTGTGCCCTGTGATGGGTTGGCACTCCGTCCAGCGTTTATCCTGCCTTGATGCCCAATGATGCCTGAGATAGGCACAGGCACTCCGTGACCCGAGAATAGATCGGATGAATGAATTATAAGATTAACACTTCATCCTCCTGGTGGTCCAGTGGCAGGATCCCGTGCTCTCATTGCCACTGGGCCCTAACCCAGTCACTGAAGAGTTAACTCTCAGTGCCGGTCCCAAGCCCGGATAAAATGGGAGGGTTGCATCCGGAAGGGAATCCGGAGTAAAACCTGTGCCAAATCGAAATTTGCGGACCAAATGGTCCGCTGTGGCGACCCCAGACAAAAAGCAGCTGAAAGAACAACAGCATAAGAATAACCCTTTTTATACATTTTGCCATAATAAAGACATGATTTTTAATCTATTTATTATTAAGCTTATGGGTTTCCTGTGAATTAGCTGTTACTATAGAAACGTTAATGTATATTAACAGCATTATAATATAAGCCTTGCCTTGTGCTTTGACAGAGCTGTACTGTTATAGAAAATGAATCACCTTCTGACCAATCAGATTTCAAAATGTTAATAAGATGCTCTGTGAACTCTAGGAGCAGGCAGGTCAGATGTTTAGCTGCAGCGTCTCAGCTCCAAGCCTCTGTGTGGTGAGACATACCTCAAAATCTTCTGCTCCTCGTCCACACTCATACTGCCATGGTAAGGAAACCGTGTGTGTGTGTGTGTGTGTGTGTGTAAGCTTTAGAACTGTTCCTCTTTTTCATTCGTCCTCGACTCCGTTGGTCCTCGACCGACCGTTAGATCGAAAGGTCCGTTCACGTACCCGTGGACTCAGGGGCGCTGCGCGTGGAGCCGAGAGCCGAGAAATTCACTGCTTGTTAAAGTGAAACTGTTAAAAAAGGAAGAACCAAAATTCACAGCAATTTTTCAAAGGATGTGATTAGTTTCTGTTATCAGTTTCATGATATGTTTTCTCTTCCCAGATAATAACACAGAAAGTGTCCTGTACTACCACGGCAGAGGCTCGACCCAAAGGTTTGTTTGAGTTTGTGAAGGAGTTTCTTTTCTTTTTTTTCTATTTTTATACATTAAAACAATTTATTAGTGAAAGTCCAGTTTATCAGTGAACTGGACATTCTTTGACAACAGCAGTGCCTCGAATAAATAACCAAAAATAAGATGAGCAGATAGAAAACGTATGGGGAAAAAAACCCACATTCAGAATAAACAGATAATATTTAATAATAATTAAAAAATAAAGAAATACTAATTAAAAAGTAAATGTAATAAATAAATAAAAAATAAAAAATGTAATTAAATTAATTCAAATAAATTAATTTGAATTAAAAAAACACAGGGAATAGGTAAAAGTTCCTCATTAATCAGTTTATTCCTTATTCATCAGTGCCTCAAGATAGATAATAATAGGTGTCCACCTGTGTATAAAAATGTCCAGGTTCGGTTGGAGTCAGGCGGTCATTTATTCCATTTTATGAAGAGATTTAGGAAGTTCTTTCAATCCACTGGACCCTTTTTGGAGAGTGTGGCTTCATCCAGTTAATTGTGCACTTAATAAGAGTCTTCTTCTTCTTCTTCTTTCGGCTTTTCCCTTCAGGGGTCGCCACAGCGAATCATCTCTCTCCACCTATCCCTATCTTCTGCATCCTCAACACTTGCACCCACTAGCTTCATATCCTCATTAATTCCATCCATATACCTCCTCTTTGGCCTTCCTCTTTGCCTCCTGCCTGGCAACTCCATGTCCAACATTCTCCTACCAATATACTCACTCTCCCTCCTCTGAACATGTCCAAACCATCTTAATCTGGCCTCCCTAACTTTGTCCCCCAAACGTCCAACATGAGCTGTCCCTCTGATGTACTCGTTCCTAATCCTGTCCAATCTTGTCACTCCCAAAGAGAACCTCAACATCTTCAGCTCTGCTACCTCTAGCTCTGACTCCTGTCTCTTCCTCAGTGACACTGTCTCTAAGCCATACAGCATGGCCGGTCTCACCACTGTCCTGTACACCTTCCCCTTGAGTCTCGCTGATATTTTCCTATCACACAGAACTCCCGACACCTTTCTCCACCCATTCCAACCTGCCTGCACTCGCTTCTTCACCTCTTTCCCACACTCTCCATTACTCTGGACTGTTGACCCCAAGTACTTAAACTCCTGTACCTTCTTCACCTCTTCACCCTGTAACCTTACTGTTCCACTTCCCTCCCTTTCATTCACACACATGTACTCAGTCTTACTACGACTGACTTTCATTCCTCTTCTCTCCAGCGCAAACCTCCACCTCTCCAGGTTTTCCTCCAGCTGCTCCCTGCTCTCAATACAGATCACAATGTCATCTGCAAACATCATTGTCCAAGGAGACTCCTGTCTGACCTCCTCTGACAACTGGTCCATCACTATAGCAAACAGGAAGGGGCTCAGAGCCGATCCCTGATGCAGTCCCACCTCCACTTTGAACTCCTCTGTCTGACCTACAGCACACCTCACCACTGTCCTGCTCCTCTCATACATGTCCTGCACCACTCTGACATACTTCTCTGCTACTCCTGACTTCCTCATACAGTACCACAGCTCTTCTCTTGGCACCCTGACATACGCTTTCTCCAAGTCTACAAACACACAGTGCAACTCCCTCTGACCATCCCTATACTTCTCCATCAAAATTCTCAGAGCAAAAATTGCATCTGTTGTGCTCTTTCTGGGCATGAAGTCATACTGCTGCTCACAAATTTCCACTACCTTCCTTAACCTAGCCTCCACTACTCTTTCCCATAGCTTCATTGTATGGCTCATCAACTTTATCCCCCTATAGTTGCTGCAACTCTGCACGTCACCCTTATTCTTAAAGATCGGCACTAACACACTTCTTCTCCATTCCTCAGGCATCCTCTCACTCTCTAAAACCCTGTTGAACAAACTAGCTAAAAATTCCACTGCTGCCTCTCCCAGACACTTCCAGACCTCCACCGGGATGTCGTCAGGACCAACTGCCTTCCCACTTTTCATCCTCTTCAAAGCCTTCCTGACTTCATCCTTTCTAATCTTATCTACTTTCTGTTCCACAGAGTTCACCCCTTCTACTCTTTTTTCCCTCTCATTTTCCTCATTCATCAGCTCCTCAAAGTACTCCTTCCATCTCCTCTGTACACTCTCCTCACTTGTGAGCACCCTTCCATCTCTATCCTTAATAACTCTAACTTGCTGCACATCCTTCCCATCTCGATCCCTCTGCCTAGCTAAGCTGTACAAGTCCTTTTCTCCTTCTCTAGTGTCTAACCTAGTGTACAACTCGTCATATGCCTTCTGCTTGGCCTTAGACACCCCTACTCTTCACTCTGCGCTGTAACTCCTTGTATTCCTGTTTATTCTCTTCAGTCCTGTCCATGTCCCACTTCCTCTTGGCTAACCTCTTCCTCTGGACACTATCCTGAACTTCCTCATTCCACCACCAAGTCTCCTTATCTTCTTTCCTCCTTCCAGATGACACACCCAGCACCTTTCTCCCTGTCTCCCTGATCACTTCTGCTGTAGTTTCCCAGTCATCTGGCAGCACTACCTGACCACCCAGAGCCTGCCTCAACTTCTGTCTAAATTCCTCACAACATTCCTCCTTTTTCAGCTTCCACCACTTGGTTTTCTTCTCTATCTCTGACCTCTTCTTCTTACAGACCATCAAAGTCATCCTACACACCACCATCCTATGCTGTCTGGCTACACTCTCTCCCACTACCACTTTACAGTCACTAATCTCTTTCAGATTACCTCTTCTACATAGGATGTAGTCTACCTGTGTTATCCTACCTCCACTCTTGTAAGTCACTCTATGCTCCTCCCTCTTCTGAAAATAAGTGTTAACCACAGCCATGTCCATCCTCTTAGCAAAGTCCACTACCATCTGTCCTTCTAGGTTCCTTTCCTTAACTCCAAACTTGCCCATCACCTCCTCATCACCTCTGTTCCCCTCACCAACATGTCCATTAAAATCCGCTCCTATCACCACTCTCTCACCCGTGGGAATACTCTCCATCACCTCATCTAATTTACTCCAGAATTTCTCTTTCTCCTTTAACTCACAACCTACCTGTGGGGCATAACCACTAACAACATTCAACATCACTCCTTCAATCTCTAACTTCAGACTCATCACCCTGTCTGACACTCTCTTCACCTCCAGAACATTCCTCACAAACTCCTCCTTCAGGACCACACCTACCCCATTTCTCTTACTATCCACACCATAATAAAACAGCTTGAATCCTGCTCCTATACTACGAGCCTTGCTACCCTTCCACCTGGTCTCCTGTACACACAGTATATCCACCTTCCTTCTCTCCATCATATCAGCCAGCTCTCTACCTTTCCCTGTCATAGTACCAACATTCAGAGTTCCTATTCTCAGTCCTACACTCTTACCTTTCCTCTTCTCTCTCTGTCTGCGCACTCTCCTCCCTCCTCTACTTCTTCGACCAACAGTAGCCCAATTTCCACCGGCGGCCTGTAGGTCAACGGCGCCGATGGCGGTCGTTGTTAACCCGGGCCTCGACCGATCCGGTATGAAATTCGTACTGACGATTCGCATGGTTAAATTTGGCAATGTTTTACGCCGGATGCCCTTCTTGATGCAACCCTCTCTATTTATCCGGGCTTGGGACCGGCACAGAAGTCACTGGACTGTGACCCCCATGGCTAGATTGTGCACTTAATAAGAGTACAGGTAGAATATACACTATATGGCCAAAAGTTTTGGGACGTCTGAATTAACTGAAATGGGTAACAAACATTTTTTGACATGAAATAATCTCAGATCAGTTTTAAACGTTTCAACACTTCGGCTTCTGTGTCTCAGTTTAGACCGTGAGCCGTCCTCAATTCACTGGGAGCCCGGAAGAGAGAGAAAAGGAGAAGGGGATGAGGACAAAGAGGAGGCTCCGGGCAACGCTTTCGTCCGAACATTTAGCTTCCTGTGCAAGATGACCTCCAGTCGGAAGGTAATCCCCTAAAGCTGTGCTTTTGTTTTGTTATTCTAGCATGTCATAGGAGACTGGTCTGGTCCAGATGTAAAACCCCTTATAAGCAGAAAATATTTTTTAAGAATTTCCCTTTTTTGTTTGTTAGTAATCTCGAAACTATGGTTAAAAAAACATAAACAGTGTGAAGTGTGTTACTGGGGTTTACCAGCAGTGGGCAGAATCATACAGAGTACAGTAAGAGTAACGCTGACTATCTCTCTCTCATTCCCCCCACACACACACACACACACACACACACACACACACACACACACCCCCCCCTTCTGTTCGCTTCTCCAGTTGACTGATGAGTCAGAATGACAGTTACTCATTCCTGTCTGCAAACCAGCCTCTTACTCATAATGTTTATTTGCAAGTACATTCAGTTAATTGACTTTGAGGAGTGAATGCAAACGTACGAAAAGGAACAGAAAGCATGAGCCAGACTAATAAGAAACTTCTGTTTGAGCTAGGAGTGTCTAGTGGAGTGGAGTCCTGTGTTTCTCATTTTTCCCGACAGATTTGTGGATGCAGTCGCAGATTTTTATTTTATACAACAAGAACCATGTAATATGGAAACACAGTGACTATCAGCAAGGTTGTACACACAAACACAACACAAGCTTAAGAAAGGAACGCACATAAACCACAACTTAAATGGGTTTGAGTGATGGGTCATGTGACATGGTCATGTGACCTGCTGGAGCTGATAGGTGATGTAGTTCAGTGTCGATTCCGGCATAACCAGGACAATTATCCTGAACACTTTTAAGTAACCAACTAATCACAATTTGCTCATTAATATAACTCATTCATTCATTCATTGTCTACCGCTTATCCGATCTACACTCGGGTCACGTGGAGCCTGTGCCTATCTCAGGCGTCATTGGGCATCAAGGCAGGATACACCCTGGACGGAGTGCCAACCCATTGCAGGGCACACACACACACACACTCTCATTCACTCACGCAATCACACACTATGGACAATTCTGATGGAGTTTATGAGGAAAAATGTTCAACAAGACGCCTTACAGAGACACAACCGTTCTAAACATTCATAAACTAGATGTCGAGCGCATGGTGCGTAGTGTGTAGTACATCATTTGGGACACAGCTTGTGCTGTGAGATCTTTTAAATAAAAACAAATCACAAATGATGAAAATTCTGGTGATGTTTATGTATATGTGGGGCATCCACCACACAGGTCTGTTACCATGGAAACAGGTAACGTGTTAGGACGAGGTCTGTTACTATAGAAACGGTAATGTGTTAGGACGAGGTCTGTTACTATAGAAACGGTAACGTGTTAGGACGAGGTCTGTTACTATAGAAACGGTAACGTATTAGGACGAGGTTTGTTACTATAGAAACGGTAACGTGTTAGGACGAGGTCTGTTACTATAGAAACGGTAATGTATTAGGACGATGTCTGTTACTATGGAAACGGTAATGTGTCAGGACGAGGTCTGTTACTATAGAAACGGTAATGTGTTAGGACGAGGTCTGTTACTATAGAAACGGTAACGTGTTAGGACGAGGTCTGTTACTATAGAAACGGTAACGTGTTAGGACGAGGTCTGTTACTATAGAAACGGTAACGTGTTAGGACGAGGTCTGTTACTATAGAAACGGTAACGTATTAGGACGAGGTCTGTTACTATAGAACGGTAACGTGTTAGGACGAGGTCTGTTACTATAGAAACGGTAACGTGTTAGGACGAGGTCTGTTACTATAGAAACGGTAACGTGTTAGGACGAGGTCTGTTACTATAGTAACGGTAACGTGTTAGGACGAGGTCTGTTACTATAGAAACGGTAACGTGTTAGGACGAGGTCTGTTACTATAGTAACGGTAACGTGTTAGGACGAGGTCTGTTACTATAGTAACGGTAACGTGTTAGGACGAGGTCTGTTACTATAGAAACGGTAACGTGTTAGGACGAGGTCTGTTACTATAGTAACGGTAACGTGTTAGGACGAGGTCTGTTACTATAGAAACGGTAACGTGTTAGGACGAGGTCTGTTACTATAAAACGGTAACTTTAGGACGAGGTCTGTTACTATGGAAACGGTAACGTTTAGGACGAGGTCTGTTACTATAAAACGGTAACTTTAGGACGAGGTCTGTTACTATGGAAACGGTAACGTTTAGGACGAGGTCTGTTACTATAGTAACGGTAACGTGTTAGGACGAGGTCTGTTACTATAGTAACGGTAACGTGTTAGGACAAGGTCTGTTACTATAGAAACGGTAACGTATTAGGACGAGGTCTGTTACTATACAAACGGTAACATATTAGGACGGGGGGTCTGTTACTATGGAAACGGTAACGTATTAGGACGAGGTCTGTTACTATACAAACGGTAACGTATTAGGACGAGGTCTGTTACTATGGAAACGGTAATGTATTAGGACGAGGTCTGTTACTATGGAAACGGTAACGTGTTAGGACAAGGTCTGTTACTATAGAAACGGTAACGTATTAGGACGAGGTCTGTTACTGTACAAACGGTAACATATTAGGACGAGGTCTGTTACTATGGAAACGGTAACGTATTAGGACGAGGTCTGTTACTGTACAAACGGTAACGTATTAGGACGAGGTCTGTTACTATGGAAACGGTAACGTATTAGGACGAGGTCTGTTACTATAGAAACGGTAACGTATTAGGACATGAGTCTATTGTTTATGTTACAGCCGGAAACACTGTCACGCACGGATTTGGACTAATCACATCCTGGACTAACCACAGTTCTGGATTCTGATTGGTCAGCAGGCGGTGATTCATTCTCAGTGTAACGCACATGCACTAATCGAGGAAATATTTATTCCTGAACATTTTGACATGATGTTGTTTAACAGGTTAGTAATATTAAAAATCACTCACATCCTCAGACTGCTGTGATGGAAGAGGAGGTTGTGATGTTACTGGAAAATAATACGCTTCACCATTGATTACTTTCCTATAACAGCACACCATGTTGTACTTTACTCCTTACATAACACACCCACATACACTGTACACACACACACACACACACGCACAAAGGCACAGAGTTCTCATTGCACAACACAGCAGGACTTAGGATAGAGTAAGATAGATTAGAAGAGAGGGTTTTCTT
>JAUCMX010000028.1:7821928-7834428 GCA_033459395.1 Hemibagrus guttatus
CAGACAGACAGACAGATAGATAGATAGATAGATAGACACACACACATAGATAGATAGATAGATAGATAGATAGATAGATAGATAGATAGACACACACAGATAGATAGATAGATAGATAGATAGATAGATAGATAGATAGATAGATAGACAGACAGACAGACAGATAGATAGATAGATAGATAGATAGATGTATAGATAGATAGATAGATAGATAGATAGATAGATAGATAGATAGATAGATAGACACACACATAGATAGATAGATAGACAGACAGACCGACAGATAGACACACACACATAGATAGATAGATAGATAGATAGATAGATAGATAGATAGATAGATAGATAGATAGATAGATAGATAGACACACACAGATAGATAGATAGATAGATAGATAGATAGATAGATAGATAGATAGATAGATAGATAGATAGATAGATAGATAGACACACACAGACAGATAGATAGATAGATAGATAGATAGATAGATAGATAGATAGATAGATAGATAGATAGATAGATAGATAGACACACACAGATAGATAGATAGATAGATAGATAGATAGATAGATAGATAGATAGACTTTATGGATCCCATGAGGGAAATTCCTGTGTTACATCAGCTTAGTCAATAACACGATACAACACACACAACACACACACACACACACACACACACACACACACACACATATTAAAATCTGAATTTATATACAAAAATTTAAGACTCAGAAGAAAGAAGATAAGCTTAAATATAGAATTAAAGATAGTAGTGCAGTTATTTTTGTATGGAACTATATTTACATCAGTATTTACATCACACCACACATGTGCAGTAGATAAATAAATAGATATGAAGAAGCTTGAGAGTCTAGAATATAATGATGTTATAAATTGATGAAATGTACATAATGTATTAATCATTATAAAGTATAATGTGAATCTTTATCCTGGCTGTAGTTGTCGTTATAATGACCACAGTGTGGAGGCGATATGATGTACTGTAGGACATATGCATGTGAACCTTAGCATAAATTTAAACAGACTTCCCCAACACTCTAATCTTGTCTTTTCAGTGAGAAGCGCTTCATAAACACCACTATTTGGAACAGAACAGGTACACTGCCTACCCGTATTTCCCCGTATTGCCCCACAGTCCCCTCGCCTCACCCCCACACCAGCATTCTCCTCCCCAGCACTTAAAATGATGATGTGATGCCATGTGTGTATCGGTGTTCCTCATTCTGAATGACCTTTGTGTTACTGTTGCCTTCAGTGGAAAATGCGAAGGATATGTATGTGGGTGATTTAGATTTCGTTTTTTACTGCTACACACACACACACACAAACACAAACACACACACACACACACACACACATGCACCATAATGCCTGTATTAATGTTTTGTGCTACGTTTTGTGCATTTTATACTGAATGACAAGACCTATACAATACAGTTGCTGACACCTTTTCATTACCACACACACACACACTGAGCGATTCCCAGTAGCACACTGCTCCCACGCACTGACCCCTACTGTTAGAAACACACACACACACACACAGAGCAAAAATGTATTTGTGTGCTTGCTTTCATCGTTTAATAGTTTTTCAATTTTTGACCGCATCTCATTCGTTTTAAAATATATATTGTAAGAAACCCTGCCTTCAGTCCTGTTCTTAATCACATCAAAAGTGTAGAGTAACTTATAATAATTTGTTTGGAACAAAAACACTGTTAAATATTGCTTTTTGGGTGAAAAACATGGAGCTGGCAACGTTTTAGCAGTAACATGCTATGTTTAGATCAAGTTAGGACAAGTGAAGTTGACTTTTATTGCCATTCATCTGTAAAACTCTATGTACCATGGAATGAAATGTTGTTTCTCCAAGGCCATGGTGCTATGGTGCATGTGCGGTTACACAACAGTGTGAGATGAATACAAAATATATGATAAACACACAGGACGGTGCGCATTAACTCTCACAGTCATCACAATGTAAAGATGGAGCTGGGATTTCTGGGCCATACAGAAGGTGATGATAGTCCATAAAAGTCTTTTCACACCTCACCAAGGAACTTCTTTCCATCATTTCTCTGTTGAGTTGCAGTGAAGTGATATCTGCACGGGTTCTCCTGAACTAAACAATCCTTTCTTTAGAAAACGTCCTCCCTGTATGCTATGAGGATGTGAATTGAACCGTAAAAACATCAGCGAGCCGAGTACACATCCCTGGGGAGCGCTGGTGCTCAGGGTGTTGATGTTGGAGGTGGTGTTGCCATTCCTGCTGCAATAGGGTCTCCTGGTCAGAAAATCTAGCATCCAGCTGCAGAGAGAAGTCCATTTCCTATGAGTTGCTGTGGGACGAATGACATTTTGAATGCTCGGCAGAGTAATTGTGACTTTTTGTCTGTGTGGGGGCGGAGACAGGTGGATGGCAGCAGGAATTGCATCTGCTGAGCTCTGTTGAGAAGTTAAGGCGTAGTGAAATGGGGATAGGAAGATTTTTATGTGAAGCATTACTATCCCATAAAAGCACTTCATGATGGATGGTGTAAGTGCTTTTACGGGATAGTCAGTTCTTTGGCACAGGGATGATGGTGGCACATTACTTGAGCACTCTGTTAGGTATGCTGGCAGGAGCAGCAACCTTCCATTTAAATTTCTGCAATTGGTCAGACGCCCTTATCCAGATCGACTTACATTTTTATCTCATTTTATACAAATGAAGGTTAAAGGCTTTGCTCAGGCACCCAGCAATGGACCTGGGATTCGAACTCACAACCATCCAATCAGTTGTCCAACACCACTAAGCTACCACATAACTTTCCATGGGTTTCCTCTGGACTGATGTCCACTGCAGTCAGACAGAGTACTTGGTTGGTGGAATTAGGGATGGTGGTCTTTCTTGCCAGCATGGTGAGATATCAGCATCACAGACATATTCTGTAGCTTTGTAGTCAGTGATCAAGTCAGAGCCTCCTGGTGGTCCAGTGGCAGGATCTCACGCTGTCACTGCCATGGCCCGAGCTCGATTCCTAGGCAGGGAACTACCCCAGACACTGAAGAGTTAACCCTCAGTGCTGGTCCCAAGCCCGGATAAAATGGAAGGATTGCGTCAGGATGGTCATCTGGCTTAAAACCTGTGCCAAATCAAATATGCGGACCAGATGATCTGCTGTGGTGACCCCAAACAGGGAGCAGCCGGAAGAACAACAACAACAGTAGTCCGTGGTCAAGTCTTGCCATTTGTCCTTGGCATTTCAGAAGTGTCTGTGAATATTCTGGTCTTTTGATCTTGGTCCTTGAAAGCTGCCTTGTCATCTTACCTGAAGGCAGAATCTCAGGTTTTCAGTATCGTGTGCACTTTTGCAGTCATCCTCATGTGGGGATGGCCTTGAAGTCATAGTAGTTACATCATTTATGCACTTGCTAATGTAGCCAGTGGCTGATGCTGTGTATTTCTCCAAATCTGTGGCATGGTCATAGATTTGTACGCTCTATGGACAAATGTTTGTGGACACCTGCCCATCACACCCATATGTGGTTGTACTCTTTTACCACAAGGTTGGACACAATTACACAATTATCTAGAACGTCTTTTGTATGCCCAAATCTGTTCCAATGCCCCCGTATGTAAAGATTGGACTGGAAGAACTCGAGTGTCCCGCACAGAGCTTTGACTTCAACCCCAAGGAGCACCTTTGGGATGAATTGGAATGCTGACAGGCCTCTTCATCCTACATCCACACTTGACTTCACTAATGCTCTTATGGCTGAATGAGCCCAAATTCCTACATCCACACTTCAAAAAACACCCTGGAATCTTCAGTTAGAATTTTAAGTGATCTAGTTTTGATCAATTTAAGTTGCAAGTATGAATTTATTGCAATTTCAGACACATGGGCCACACTTAATCGCACACTTAACCATTGCTACACTGCTTTCTGTAGCTGCCCATGTTCTTGCCTCAAATCACTGATCACGCCCCACACTGCACCTCACTCCCTCTGATCCTCCAGCACTGCTTGACTGGTTCCACCATCTCTCAGGGGACAAGGAAGGCACGCTTCAAGAATTCTGGGGCCTGGGTGGTGGAATAAACTTTTTCTAAATATCCGTACAGCTGGCTTTCTTCAAACAAAGACTAAAGACCTTCCTCTTCCTGTAGTACGTAAACTAGCACTCTTACCATATTACCTCCCCAGTAGACTGTTTGTATTCTTAGACCGTGACCTAGTGAACGAGATACCTCGGTAAGTTGTCCTGCATAAGGTGGTCTGCCCAATGCCATAAATATAAATGCAAGCTCTAGTTTGTTGACAAGGTCAATGTTTTGTTGGCCTGGAATCCTAATGGCTAGGCTAGAATGTGGTAGCTAATGTAATAAAGTTAAATATATATTGATCTAGATAGTTAGTTAAGTTTTGCACTGTTAGTTTTACCATCAAGGTATGTTGTACCAGCATAAAGTGCATTAAGCTTTAAGCATAGCTACCTTAATTAAAACATTTAGTTTTGTTTCAGTCAATAAGGAGAGTCTTTACTTTTTCTGGTTGTTCTTTCACAACAGGGTCATCAGAAACATCAGATCCTCTGGATTTTTCTAGTGTTTGAGGTCCCAGCTCTATAGCCACCAGGAAGAGTTAGTGAAAAAGAATTTGTGGCACGCTTTCATGACAAATGAAATGACAGTGTGGGCAGTGTTTATTTGAACAAGGTACATTTGCCAGTTATTGATGTGGGATTTCAGGTGCAAATGTGAACGCTATAACCCGCAGCTAATTTGCAGCTTTTTTTTTTCCACTGTGACTTCTGTACATGTGCCTTTTAAAAACAAAATGTAAAAAAAAAACCAGAAAGCCCACATGCATCCATTTCCCCCCACATATAAATATGACATTTGAACTCATTCTCTGCAAGTTTTAGCATGAGTTACTAAAATTGTAATGGATTTGGCTCATGGTGGTTTTACACATTCTTCAGTGTGTTTTTTTTTTGTCTCAGGCACATGTCCATTGACAGCTACATGCTCATGTCCACTAGAAACAGCTGTTTTGAGTAAGTAAGTGGCAGCATACAAATCGTGCTAAATATCATAGATGTGTCTTTCTTGGATTAAAGAGTTATGTTAAGAATGCTACCAGATTCCATTCAGCATTCCCCTGAATGAGTCAATATCCATTGAAATTAGTTGATTTATATATTCGATCTCAGTAGACTAATTGGATCATGATCTCAAGGCAACTGTCCTGTGTCTTGTACTTGGAATTACTGTAACCTTCCAGTCAGAAAGTGAGTGACCAGTCTGGTCACTCTACTCTGACACACTAACAACCATGTCACAGTCAGAATCACTGAAATCCATTTTTTAAATATCAGTAATGCCATCAGGAGGCACAGTGGCTTAGTTGTCAGTTTGCCTTGCATCTCCAGGGTTGGATGTATGGATGTTGCATGTCCTCCCTCTGGTCTTCTGGGTTCTCTGGTTTCCTCCCCAATTCAAAGAATGCTGATTGGCTGTGAATAGATGTATGAGTGTGTATGCGATTGTGTCCTGTGATGGACTGACACCCTGGCCAGGGTGACCCCTGACTCGTGCCTCTAGGAGTCCCTTAGGAAAGGCGCCAGGCTCCCTGTGACCTTGTGTAGTGTAAGCGCTTCAGAAAATGGATGGGTGGATGGATAATAAAAAACAGCCACAGGAAAATGGACCCAGGAGATAAACTGTGCAAAACTGGTGATAAACTAAGTTGCTGTGATGTAAAGCCACCGAATGTACACTGATACGTAATGAATATAATGAATTGTACAGTTTTGCTCTCTTAAGACCACAGTTTATTACTGAGAAAACAACAGCAATTTTTTACACACACACACACACACACACACACACACATTTTCTCTCGTCTGCCACGGAATAGCTCTGAAGAGCAGCTCCTTGATGGAGTGGTAACCCACGGCAACGCTCTGCTCTCACTCTCTCTCTCTTTATCTAAATCTCTCTCTCACACATACAAAGAGAAGAGTTACTATAAAATAATGTCCATTTTCCCAACCAAAGTAAACTACAGAACTGTCCTCTGTAATCTCGACTGGCCTGGACAAAGCATGACACATTGCTGTAACATCCTTCAGGTCAAGAAGCCATATAAACTGTTAGATAAACATATATAACAGTCATCAGTAGTATGTAGCTTACTAATTGGACCGCTGTATTTATACATCATGTTCATTATTTCCATCAAGTCTTGTTTTAGGCAAATATGCATCTACAGACTGCAGTATGAGTCAGGGTGCTACAGGATCAGCACTCTGAATGCAGAGTCACACCTCTCAGCCAAAGTCAGGCTTTTAATTCCTCTCTACACTTCTTTTATTGATTGGGGGATTTAATTAGGTGATAAATAGTAAATTCCTGTATGATGTAACTAAAGGGTGATTCATTGTTCAATAGCTATTAAGTAATACCTTATTTTGTGTGTGTGTGTGTGTGTGTGTGTGTGTGTGTGTGTGTGTGTGTGTGTGTGTAAATGCAAGAAACAGCAAGAGCAGAGCAAGAGAAAAAATGCTGAAACACTGTGTAGAAAACCACCCACAGAGCAATCTGTCCTGTTCTGAGAGAGAGAGAGAGAGAGAGAGAGAGAGAGAGAGAGAGAGAGAGAGAGAGAGAGAGAGAGAATGGAAGTGGTATTCACATGGTGAGCGATCCTCACTGCAGATCTTGCAAGAAGAGTGTGTACAAAATGTACTGTGACCATCAGCTCTAATAGAAAAAAATGAACACTCCATCCTGCTCCTTTTCATTTAAGCATTGAAAGAATCAAATGGTCTCCTGTTGAAGGTGATTTTTTTAGATGAAAAAGCATTACAAGATTTTATTGAATGTCAGAACATTACATATACACTGTATGACCAGTCGGTGCTCCAGTGTGTTCATCCCAAAGCTGTTGAGTGGGGTTGGGGTTGAGGTCAGGGCCAAAATTTCTCTACTCCAACCTTAAGACACTATGGCTTCACGGAGCTCTTTGTGCACAGGGACATCGTCATGCTGGTAGAGGTTTGGGAAGGTCGTGAGTTCAAACCCCTGAACAAACCAAGCTGTCACTGCTTGAGCAAGGCCCTTAACTTTAATCCGAAAGCTGCTTCGGATAAGGGAGTCTGCCAAATGGCATAAAGGTAAAGTCATCATACACAGTTGTGTGTGTCTTTGTGCACCAGTTTGGGGAAGAACCACATACTTTTAGTTATATAATACTATATATTCCAGCTAGTCGTACGTGACTGGTCTGCTTGGCCATGCTGTTTACGTGATTTTGAAACTTGCACTCCTCTGTCTAGAGTCTTTTTGGTGGCTCCGCTTGCCTTGATGCATAAGCAGGGTGGTTGAAGAGCAGTCCCGTATCCAGGCCTTGGTTTCAACTTCCTCACCGATCAACTTCCTCACAGTGGTATCAACACCACCAGATAGAGTGATTGTCCCAATTCTCAGTAAGTTGCTTGTGCGTATCGCATGGGATACATTATCACTAGAACATTATCTCTGCATTTAGTGCTTAGGATAGAGATATCCGTACATTCTGCATCATCTGGTGAGACCATTAGCCTGGTTAGGGCTGCAGGACCCTAGTCTGGTCTTGAGATATTTCCTATATTGACATGGTCAGCCCCATGGACTGGTATCAATGGTCTTTAGACATGGTCTTAGCCATTAGTCTTGCTTCATGTAGCCATGTTCTCATGTTTCCTTGTCTTTTTGCATGACCAAAGTTTGACAGTAAGTAATTCCTTCTTCTAGAGATCTTTGGCGAAATGCATAAAAATTGCTAGTTGAAGTAAAAATTAAGCCTCAAAAATTTGATGGGTTTTGGTATCTTGACTCCAAATGAATTGTTTTCATTTGGACATGACCTTGATTTGGTCTCCATCCCCTTAAGACATTGGCCTTGACACAATCCCAGCCTGTTTTGGACATCGACAGCATGCATGCGTACGAGGCTGAGCTGTTTGTGATTGCAGTACTAGTTAGAGTGCATGAATTTCCTCTTGACTGGCACAGTGTAAAAGAGCAAATTTGGTGGCGTCTGTTGTACATCACTATCCAATACTCAACATTTGGGCTAGCTGGCTGCTTTTTCAGCCTGGAAATATCTCCCAGACGCAGTTATAAACATAGAGTAGCATCTCTGTTTTCGCCATTTGTAGATAATGGCTCTCACTGTGGTTCGCGGCAGTCCCAAAGCTTTAGAAATGGCTTTATAACCTTTTCCAGACTGATAGATCGGTAGGTTTGTGACCTCAAGCTGAAGCGAACTTGGGTTCTGCAGCAGGACAATGATCCAAAACACACCAGCTAGTCCACCTCTGAATGGCTGAAGAAAACAAAATGAAGACTTTGGAGTGGACTAGTCAAAGTCCTGACCTCAATCCCATTGAGATGCTGTGGCACGACCTTAAAAAGATGGTTCATGCTCGAAAACCCTCCAATGTGGCTGAATTACAACAATTCTGCAAAGATGAGTGGGCCAAAATTCCTCCACAGCGCTGTAACAGACTCATTGCAAGTTCTCTAAAACACTTGATTGCAGTTGTTGCTGCTAAGGGTGGACCAACCAGTTATTAGGCTTAGGGGGCAAATACTTTTTCACACAGGGCCATGTAGTTTTGGATTTTGTTTTCCCTTAATAATAAAAACCTTCATTTAAAAACTGCATGATGTGTTAACTTGTGTTATCTTTGACTAATATTTAAATGTGTTTGATTATCTGAAACATTAAAGTGTGACAAACATGCAAAAAAATAAGAAATCAGGAAGGGGGCCAACACTTTTTCACACCACTGTATTAGTGAAGAAAGTTTTAGAAATCTAGTTTGGACAAATTGTAACAGTTTTACTCCGAAGTCATTATCAATATCGTATAATTCGCTCATATCAGATACCATGGCTTCTGCTCGGATCTCAGCGTGTCTGGTGGACATTTCATCTTGGATGACGGCTCATCAGCTGAAACTCAATCCCAGCAAAACTGAGCTTCTGGTCATCCCAGGTGATCCATCCCCAGCCCAAGACCTTGCGTTATCTCTGAACAACTCCATGATTTCCCCTTCAGCCACTGCTCGCAACCTTGGGGTAACCATGGACAATCAACTGTCCTTTTCCTCCCACGTCACTAATGTGACACGCTCATGTCAGTGTCTTCTGTACAACATCAGAAGGATTCGGCCATTTCTATCCACACAGGCTACTCAGGTGCTTGTTCAGTCTCTGGTCATTTCGACATTGGACTACTGCAACTCTCTTCTGGGAGGTCTACCTCTGAACGCAATTCGCCCACTGCAAATGATCCAAAATACAGCTGCGCGACTTGTTTTCAACCTGCCTAAGTTCTCCCACACCACCCCACTGCTGCTCCACTGGCTTCCGGTAGCTGCACGCATCAGATTCAAAACACTAATGCTTGCCTACAAAGCCAAGAATGGACCAGCGCCATCTTACCTCAAAGCTCTTGTCACTCCTCGCACTGCACCTCGCTCCCTCAGATCCTCTAGCACTGCTCGACTGGTCCCACCATCTCTCAGGGTAAAAGGTAGGTATACATCTAGACTCTTCTCTGTTCTGGCACCGAGGTGGTGGAACGAACTTCCCCTAGGTGTCCGTACGGCCGAGTCTCTGACCGTCTTCAAACGGCAACTGAAGACTCACCTCTTCCTGAAGTACTTAAACTAGCTCTTATTTTTCCCTGTTTATGTATTATGTTGCAAAGTTTAAAAAAAAATAAATAAATACCCAACTCAGTTTAGGCTAATGGTACCCCAAGTTTGTGTCCTATTGAACCAGTGTTAATGTATTCGTTGACTGAGAACTAAAGCACTTTTGTACGTATATTTTTGACCCCATTTGAGCTCAACACTTCATTTTGTATTTATTTTACTTGGTAGGCTTTTTGTATGCATGCATGCCATTATAAATCCAGAAGCAGAAGCCCACATTAAAGTTCTGGGACTTCTCCCAATAAACCCATGGTCTGAGCGCACTGTTGGCATGGCGACAGATGTGGTCAAGTCAGGAAAAAAAGCAACCTACCCTCCAAAAATAAACTTTTTTCCATTTGTCCTCTCCACTTCTCCCTTTTTCTCAACACTGAATAACAAGTAACTCTGATAAATCTATTCCTTTTCTCAGTCACGCTGGTGAAGTGCACCAATAGTTATGCTGAATGATCTACAGCTGATTTAAGATGTTCATGTTTTAGTAAAGCGACTGCCTTAATGCTGCCACGCCTCCTTTCTCTTACTGCACCCCCTTGTTGAAGCTAATCTAGCTTCAAATGGGGCAATCTAGCTAATCTAGCTTCAAATGGAGCAAACAGGGCATCAGATATGATTTACTGATCACAGAGATTAACATTTCCTCTTCAACCTGAGACGCTTTATTTTTAGACTATGTATAAAGGCAGCAGCCGTGTTTGCACTCTGCTGTTAGACAGGAATGTGCTGCAAGATGTCATCATGGAAAGTCCCAGAGCGCTTCATGCTGTACTCAGGTCACTCTCCCGTCAATCACCAGCCAGTCGTCGCTCATGTATGTGGAAGAGGGAAGAAAGCTCTTCTTATGTCTCAGAGAAGACACATGGTGTTTTCACTGAGGCTGGTAGCTGTCGTATGATCGGGAAAAGCTGACTTGTGGCTTAAAGTGGGAAGAAAATTATGAAACAAAACAAAAAAGATGATGGAGCATGAGTTTGGGGTTGAGTTGAGTTTGGGATTTAGCTGTATGGCAGTTATGCCAGTGGAAGAATAGTAAGTGTGTGTGTGTGTGTGTGTGTGTTGTGTGTGTGCGCAGTGGATTGAGAATGTTACACTGAACACTGACTGATGCAGGAGCCTAAATTGGGAACCTCATGTACACTCAAGCTGTTCAAACAGCCGGGCAAATACTGGATTTTTCTAATCCAGAGTGTTTGCGCTGAGGCTGGCGCTGACTAATACAGGAAGTGCAAGACTTACAGATGACAAAAACTGACATTCCAATGAATTTGCCTATTAATTAACCAGGTTACAGATTTTCCCCTACAAACACCACCTGCTTTTATTTTCCTACCCTGAACATGGTGGATTTCATGTCCAGTTTATTTAAACTAAGTTGTCACATATACATCACTGCACAAATTCTTTCTTTGCATAATCCCATCCTCGGAGGTTGGTGTCAGAGCACAGGGTCAGCCATGAGCAGGTTGGGTTAGGGGCCTTGCTCAAGGGCCCGACGGTGGCAGCTTGGTAGTGCTGGGGCTTGAACACCGATCTTCCAATCAACGACCCAGAGCCTTAACCACTTGAACTACCAGCGCCCCTTTAACCTTATCATCTGCTTACATGCTGCTTTACTGATAATGGAGGCACATGATACTGCACATGATACTGTTCTCCTTGGAGCTGCTTCATTTGAATCAGAAAGAGGAACGAGGAAGGTTACAAAGGAATGAAATATGGTCCATTCAGGCAAATCCAAAGACATTTGAACAAGTAGCCTGTAGACGTTGCAGTTTAAGATGACCAACTAAGCAAATAAATAAAAATTAGGAAGTGAAATCCTCGATTTTCAAATGATCGGTGATAAAAACAATCTGAATTGGATTCAGCGGGAGAATTTCAATGTGCGCGTTGTTCTGTTGTATGCTGTGGTCTGTCTTGACAAAGAGATTCTCCTGGTTAAGTAAAGGTTAAACAAACAATAAAAAATAACATCAATGGCCTGGCAAATCATAAACTGTGCTTTTTTCAACTGATTCTGATCAACCGGCTTGACGAGGAATTGGACTAGTGTAGGAATAGGATAGCTCACAAACATGATCGTTTTCCTGAAGTGTTTCTTGTGAATTTTAAAGCCACTGTTAGAGTCTAGTCTATGTAGAATAGCCAACTCTCACTATCCTGTCGTCCTGATTTGCTCCCTATTTTGGCCGAATCCCACCAGTTCTCTGACCGGCTGATGGTGAAGACTGTGACATGGCATGTAATGCCAGCCAAAAGCATCTTTTTGAACTGCTGCTCATGCTGCATCACGGGGCAGTGTAACACCCTCAAAGAAAGCCGCTATCCATCTTCTACCGCATGCATGAACTCACAGGTTGACTAGTGTCGCTCTAATTGACAGTCTTGGCCATTTTTGGACGTGTTGGGATCTGAATTGGTCAGTGTTTATCTGTTGTTTAATGTGCATTAGCCCATCGATTCATACTGACACAACTGGAGACCAAGACACACTTTTTTATTGTTTAATTTTTCACTTGTTTGTTTGGTGACATCACATCACACCACTTAAATCTAATATAAGCTCACGCTTTTAGGGACTCGGTTTAGATTAGCCGAAGCGACAGAGGCAAGAAAACTCCCTGAGAGGACACGAGGGAGGCATGAGGAAACACAATGGACAGTGTAGGTGTCAATCATTTTATCAGTAAAAGTCACCGGTAGGCATAGTAATGATGTTTATCAG
>JAUCMX010000028.1:7839428-7944428 GCA_033459395.1 Hemibagrus guttatus
TTGTGGGTTCTGCTTTTCAACATTGTGACTCCGTTGTGAAGAATGAGGTAATAACACGAATAATAATAGTATAATAACTATAATAATATTATGTAATAATGTAATAATAGGTAATAATAGAATAGCTATAAAGTTGTAATAAGTTGTATAACCAAATTAACGTATATATTTTGACCATTTTAGCTGAAGCTAGTGGGCTGAGAGTTTTAAAGTTTACCGTATACATCATTAGGGTCTCGTATACAGAACAGCCGAAGATGATATATATTATGGACAATTAACAGAAAATTACAGTGCTGTATGTGGAGTATAATACGCAGCCTCCAAGTCCAAGGTCTGTAATTATGTACAGAAATAATAGTGTTGCTGAGGAGGGGCAGGAGAAGCGTACAGTGGTGCTGTAGCGCAGATAACAGCAAGGTCAGTTGGTTTGATGGGCTCTTTTTATTTATGATGGTCAGGAATACCAAACTGTAACTCTGAGGATTCTCGCCGCTTTCATTTTACCAGATTGAAGTGACACTAATTCCATGTTCTGCATTAATGTGACGAGATTTTTATTTTTATTTTTTTTAAATCAGACCCGAACACTTAGTGGTTATGACAGCCCTGACCCGTCATGCACTGTGTATTCTGACACCTTTCTATCAGAACTTCTTCAGCAAATTAGCGCAACAGTAGCTCGTCTGTTGGATCGGATCACACGGTCCAGCCTTCGCTCCCCACGTACATCAATGAGCCTTGACCGCCCATGACCCTGTCCCCGGTTCACCACTGTTCCTTCCTTGGACCACTTTTGATAGATACTGACCACTGCAGACCGGGAACAAACCACAAGAGCTGCAGTTTTGGAGATGCTCTGATCCAGTGGTCTATCCATCACAATTCATCAAACTCGCTCAAATCCTTACGCTTGCCCATTTTTCCTGCTTCTAACACATCAACTTTGAGGACAAAATGTTCACTTGCTGCCGAATATATCCCACCCACTAACAGGTGCCATGATGAGGAGATCATCAGTCTTATTCACTTCACCTCTCACTGCTCACAGTGTTATACCTGGTCGGTCGGTGTACATACAGTATTTCTCCAGAAGTGTTATTTTT
The DNA here is from genome assembly GCA_033459395.1 of Hemibagrus guttatus. Taxonomy (NCBI): domain Eukaryota; kingdom Metazoa; phylum Chordata; class Actinopteri; order Siluriformes; family Bagridae; genus Hemibagrus; species Hemibagrus guttatus. Next base: position 7,840,535 of record JAUCMX010000028.1, read on the forward strand.
GCCTGTATTTGGACCCGAGACTTTAACCCAGCACCAATCACACCACTGATAGAAAACAGGCGAAATGTGGAAAGAAGCCAGCGCTTTTAAATCTGGGGGATGATTGCAGACGTTGTAATGAGGCGAATTGGTGGTGCTCCATTTCAGATGTCAGGTCAAGTCGGTGTTTGAACTCCTTTTTCCCAGAACACACCTCAACCTACAAACATGGAGCCAACTACAATCCGCAGCTCCACACACACACCACTGGAACGTTTACAGTCTCTGGGATTCTAATCACACACACCTGTTGCCAATTACACCCCCACCCACCCACACACACACACACACACACACACACACACACACACACACACACTGCTCTGTCACTTTTCTGCTTTGCTGATCTCCTGACCGTTTGCTGTATTGCATCCATCTAAACTTTTCCACTCGGACCGCCTCAGTGTCCAGGAATCTGTATCTGCTGTATCATTAGCAGTACAGCCATGAGGTATGAAGTAAGAGATTGTTGTTAAGTCTGAATTCATCTTCTTGTTGTTGTGACCATGAAGTTTGGATTCAAACCATCAAGAAATTCATTTCTTCATTTCATTTCAAACCTTTTCCGGTTTTGCAGCGTCACTTACAGATGTTGGCGTCATGGACAGAGCAGTCCATTGTGCCGTAACTAGCTCCATTAGCATTAATGGAAAATCCCAATTACCAAAATCTCCATCAGCTGGTGGAGAATGTTCCAGAAGAAGACTCAGATTCCCTTCACTGGACACTAAGAAACTCGGACCCTGTTGCAGCATACACCAAGCACTGAGCTCCATGAAGACATGGTGGAGAGGTTAAAGGTTGGAGCGGAAGAACTGGAGTGTCCTGCACAGAGCCCTGACTCTGACTCAACCCCACTGAACACCACTGGGATGTACTGGATCACCGACTGAACCCCAGACCTCCTCAGCATCAGAGTCTGATCTCACTAATAGCTAAATGATCACTAATCCCCACAACATCTAGTGGAAAGCCTTCAGAGAGTTCTTCTCACTGAAATGCCGAGTTTAATGAAGTAAACAGAATATAACTCAATAATTGTACACATACATACATGTAGAGACTCTTTCGTCAGAGTCAAATGTCAGTGCGGTAAAAGGAAACAGGAAACGTTTGGCTTTTCATCCATAGCAAAACAGAGCGAGGTTACAGATGCAGCCAGTAGAGTTTACAGTGTGATACAGAAGTTACTTCTTCTTGATAAAATGCTTGCTTATTCATTAGATTGTAGACTTTGTTGGGCAAGATGGCTGACTCACTGCACTTACGCAACAAGCAGAGAACTCATTTCAGCATGAAATCGATGGAAATGATGTGCTCGAGGGTATCGTGCAAGTATCTGAAGTTGTTTTCTGTTGTTCTGAACCTATATGGGTCAGCCATAACATTGTGAGCAGTGAGAGGTGAAGTGAAGAACACTGAGTATCTCCTCATCATGGCACCTGTTAGTGGGTGGGATATATTAGGCAGCAAGTGAACATTTTATCCTCAAAGTTGATGTGTTAGAAGCAGGAAAAATGGACAAGCGTAAGGATTTGAGCGAGTTTGACCAAAAGGGCCAAATTGTGATGGTGTCACGTCCAGCGCAGCCCCCACCCTGTACGGGGCTCGAACCCGGACCTCCGTGGTGCTGCATGCACCGGCACGCCATGGAAAGTAGACCCATATGCGGGATTCACCGAAGCACTGCTTTATTCAACATAAACACAATACAGGGGGAAGACGAACATAACTCCAGACACCGTGGTTACACTAAAACAGAACCAAAACATAACTCACATAAACAACCCATAACCTGACATAACACCCACGGGACAGTTAGATTTAGCTACACGCTAAACATTGACTCACAAAGACATGCACACCAGGATCCCTCTTTATAGGGTAACACATTATGGTAATTAGGGACAGGTGACACAATCAGGATAGAGAACAATAGGCAGGAAAAGACAGACACTAGCAGGCTTCCAGGATCCAGGATTCCAGGAACTGTCCAGCTACTCCTGACAGATGGCTAGACCACTGGATCAGAGCATCTCCAAAACTGCAGCTCTTGTGGGGTGTTCCCGGTCTGCAGTGGTCAGTATCTAAAAGTCAGTAGATACTGACTGCAGTGGTCAGTAGCAAAAGTGGTCCAAGGAAGGAACAGTGGTGGACTGGAGACAGGGTCATGGGCAGCCAAGGCTTACTGATGCACATAGGGAGCGAAGGCTGGCCCGTGTGATCCGATCCAACAGACGAGCTACTGTTGCTCAAACTGCTGAAGAAGTTAATGCTGGTTCTGATAGAAAGGTGTCAGAATACACAGTGCATGACGGGTCAGGGCTGTTTTGGCAGCAAAAGGGGGACCAACACAATATTAGGCAGGTGGTCATAATGTTATGCCTATTCTGTGTAGATTGATTAATTAAATGCGTTCACACTGACTAAGTGAAAAATTGATATACCTCAAACAAAATTCAAATGTAGCACATCATGCTTGTGACTGTGAAAAAAAAACTTTGGGGATTAGTGGTCATTCAGCTCCAAGAGCATTAGTGAGATCAGACGCTGATGTTGAGGAGGTCTGGGGTTCAGTCGGTGTTCCAGTTCATCCCAAAGGTGTTCGGTGGGGTTGAGTCAGAGTCAGGGCTCTGTGCAGGACACCCCAGTTCTTCTCTACACCATGTCTTCACGGAGCTCTGTGCTTCGTGTATGCTGGAACAGCGTTCGAGTCTCTTAGCATCCAGTGAAGAGAAATTCTTAATCTTACAGCATACAGAGACACTGTAGACAGGAGAAGGCCAATATCGGGTGTGATGGTCAGGTGTCCACATACTTTTGGCTACTTTGTGGCAAACCTTTTGCCTGGTGTGTTCACATACCTCTGAGATCATCTGTCATCACTGAATCCACCTGGTGTTACAGAATATTTATTGTATTCTCTCTTTTTCAGAATAAGGAGAAAGAGCGGATGCGGGAGAGAGAAAGAGAGGCGCGAGAGAGGGAGGCGCGCTACACAAATGGTCATCTCTTTACCTCTCTCACCGTGAGCGGCACCACGCTCTGCTCCGCCTGCAACAAGAGCATCACAGCCAAGGAGGCTCTTAGCTGCCCCAGTGAGTCACACACACACACACACACACACACACACACACACACACACACACAGACACAGAGAGAGAGAGATTTACATGCTCTTTATCTTAAAGGCGAGAGCTGAAGTATGCACATCAACCAACAGAACATGTGATTTTAGGGACTTTGCATGTGGCGTGGTTGTTGGTTTCAGTTGGACAAGTTTGAATATTTCAGAAAGCTCCTGGGACAGTCTCTAGGATTCACACAGAAAAGAAAAAAAACCTCCAGCGAGAGGCAGTTCAGTGAGCAGAACCACCGTGTCGCTGAGAGAGGTCAGAGGAGAATGGACAGACCGACAGGAAGGAAACTCAAACAGCCTGTCATCTTCAGCAGAAAATCAGAACACAACATGCTGACCCCTGAGGTGTTTGGGCTACAAAGGCAGAAGACCACATCAGGTTCAGTAAAGAACAGGAGCGACAGTGGACACAGGCTCACCCAAAGTGGACCACATGAACATATGTAGGCTTTTATATTTATTTAGCAATCAAAACACGGGTTGTGTTCCAAATCGTGGGGAATATCCGACACTATTTTGGAGTAGAAACAGTGGGAGTCATTTGTTCACACTGAAAAGTCCAACACTCAACACTCACAGCATTGCTTACGTAGTTTTAAAGAAAGGGGTGGGGCTACCAGGCACTGAGGCAGGGCTACACTCCAGTGAACAAGACACTGCTTATTTTCTGCGATTTATTTTTCATCATTTTAATAATGTGTTGTATTTCGCTAAATCGTTGCCTTTTAAGATTTTCTTTTGCCACCGCCCGGGAAACGGCCGTGTTAGTGTTCCATTCATTAATATTCATTAATGTTCATTTGAATATCAATTATTCGTTAATATTCATACACTACACGCTACGGCACATGGTGTAAGTGCTACAGTTTTTCGTAAGGACCGAGCTGATCAAAATTGTGGCCCTTTTTGCTCCTCACACACTCGTAAACATGAAAAATATCTCACCGTGATTACCCAGAGAGCACCGTGTAGGAGTGTGTGATACCAGGATTTGAAAACTAACACACACTTTTCACATTCCTCTGCTATCTGGTGTCATAAAGCAGGTTTGTCTGGCAGAGAGAGAGATATAGAGATAATGTGCCCAGTAACTCCCACACACATCCATATATATATATATATATATATATATATATATATATATATATATATACTGTATATATATACACACACACATACACACACACACAAAGTACTAAACATGAAACTCTTAGTGGTCCAGCCCTAAAGTCAACATACACACACACACACACACATTCTCTCCTTAAAAATGGGAGGCTAAGCAAAATGACCTAACAACACAAACACACACACACACACACACATACACACACGCACACACACACACACACACACATATTTCGTTATATCTCTGTTGATCCCCACTGCTCTGAACACAGCACATTTACACACACACACACACACCGAGATTCAGAACGCCGGAGCCATTTTGAGCCTTTTACTGAAAATGAAACAACTGTGCTACAAAAAGAGAGAGAGAGAGCTGGTTCTAGCTTCGCTCGAATTTGCACACACACCCTTTCCTGTTTTGGTGTCACTCGGTTCAACCCTTGATTTCACCATTGTTCTCAACTTCTTCATTCCATGACTGCTTTTTTTTTCTCTTTTACATCTTCCAGACATTATGAGCTCATTAATGATGAGACTTTTGTTTTTCTTACACGCTTATATGTCACGCTGTAGAATAAAGGGAAAAAAAAAACCATGCTGCTGTGATGTCCAGGACTCTGTAAATTGGTGTGAGCATGGTCTGCTAAGCACTGTACAAACTGATCTGCAGTTAGGTCGACTATAAATAGATGACTGGATGGTGTGATTCGGATCCTAGGAATATTACGTATTGATATGTGATGGAAAAGTCATTCCTGGGACACGTTCTTTCAATTTTTATTCATTTTGCCCTGAACACCAGCATTGACCATAATCCATCATTTACAGATGACCAGCATTGATTCAGTGATTTTGCAAGCACAGAAATTCATGCAAAGGTTTGTGACGTCATCAAAACACACTTTCGACCCTCTCTGACCCGAGCACGGCGAACATGAGCACAGCATACGTGTCTTCACGAGAAATCTAAAAGGAGAATCCTTTAGCTAATTTAGCTATACGGAGAAAAAGGCTTACAATTTTTAAAAAACTTTTGCAGTAAAATCGAGCATTTTCGGCCACGAAAATCCCAAAAAGACTCGTGACGTGAGCGAAGCAGGAAGTAAAACACCATCAGCAAAACGTTTGAGAATCTGTTCCTATGGCTTCCGCTAGCATTTCCATTTCCACAGCGTTACTTTAAGAACGATAAACAAGGCCCAGTAAGCTCAGTTTTGCTCGAGTCAATTGCTTTATCTTATCTACCACGTTAATAGACACACCTCTAAATCTGCTAATTATCCAGCAGCCAATCAGGTGGCAGCAGCACGCTGCATGAAATCAGGAAGGTGGATCTTGGTGGATCTGGGATTTGAACTCACAAACTTCTGATCAAATAAGATCCTGGCATTTACAGTCACCCAGGGTTTAACTATTCCAAGTGTAAAAGAGAAAGAGTATTTCAGAAAGGTTTGAGCTTTTCACATAGAATGTGAAACAAAAAACAAAAAAATCGTCCAGACTGGCCTGAGCTGACAGGAAGTCTAAAGTAACTGAAATAACCACTCTTTACAACCATGCTGAGCAGAAAAGCATCTCACAAGAGACATGTCTGAAGCATCTCGATCTTTATTATTATAGCTTGATGAGCTGCAGTGCCGATTCTCAATTCTTGGCCAAACCATACTCAGTCTAGGCAGTAGCAAGTCAAATATACAAAATAAAATGATAACAGAAATGCTATTCAGATGAAGAAAACGAAGAAGGTGCTGCACGGGAGGAGAAGGACCGTTCGATAAGAAGTTCACGGAGTGTGGATCGGTTTATAAAGTCCAGGCCGGAGCTATGGAGTGAATGTTTTTAGCATAACTAAATGTGTTTGAAGGGGGTGTCGGGGAATGCCCAGCAAGGCCCGAGCCTCATTCCTTCCAAGTCAGCCTCAAAACAGGAAGTAGAACTGCTCTCAAACAATAGGCCAAGAAAACATTGCAGACTGGAGAAGCCATTACGAGAGAAACAGCCAGAAAGGAGACACAGAAAAGCAGAACAGAGGCAGATGGATACTGGCCAAGACAAAGAGAAAGAAAGAGAGAGGCAAAAGATCGGTACTGTATGTCTACACACTATCCTGAAGGTTTATTCTCATGTTTAATGTAGAGTTTATTGTGTAAGAGAGCTAGCTTTGTGTGTGAGATACAGGGACACGGGGAAATGCTGGTTCTGCGCTTCAGAAGGAAAACAGACAGATTGTTCCATAGCGGTGTAAAAGATGCTGAAAATGCAGTTTCTGAGCTTAGTGAGACAGTCAGACGTATGAAGTAATGCTTCCTCTCTCTCTCTCTGTCTTCTAGCGTGCAATGTCACCATCCATAACCGCTGCCGAGATTCCCTGCCCAACTGTGTGAAAATGAAACAGCGGGTAAGAGAAGATGCACTCGAACATGTCGGACATGTTGACCGGCATGTTGACCAAGAAAACATATCCGGGACACCTGATTGGACCTTAACACTAAATGTCGTGGAAGTTCTTAAAAAAGACGAGCCAAGACGGACGTCACCTCTTCTTATTTACTTAAAGAACAAAAAATAACCGGAGAACACACATGGTGCTAATCTAACTTCAAATTAAAAGTACCAACATTTTAAAATAACAATATTCCTCTTTTTTTTACCCCTTCCGTTTAGTGCTTACTAAATAATGTGCCATTTTTTTCTCTCTAGAAAACAGAAACATTTATCATATTTACATATTTATACATATTTATATAGTCACAACAGCTTCATCGTCATCACCATCGGAATTCTGTTAAGGAATAAAAGTATGATTATTAGCATGAAGTAGTATTTTATCATATTGTAAGCGTTAATCCTTGTTACAACGCTAATATCCCATCATTTTTCATCTAGACTGTTCTGTTCCTAATGTGCTATATACTGATAAATAACATCACCATTTTCTCTAATAATGCGTGTGTAATGTTTACGATTTCCTGCAGCACCAGAAGCTGGCACTGATGCGGAACAGCTCATCCTACAGCGGAACAGTGACGCTGCGGAACAAGAGTGAGTCCAATCCTTTTGACATAAACAGATCGGGAGTTATTTTTTTAAAGTCATTTCTCACTCCATATTTTTGCCTTAACCGGAGTTCCTTCCTTCCTTCTTAACAACTAAGATGTGTTTAGTCCAGTTTCATAAACTTCTAAAAAGCTAGCGTGGCTGAATGAGCAGCTACCACGGCTAAACGAGCAGCTACCACGGCTAAACGAGCAGCTAGCATGGCTAAACGAGCAGCTAGCATGGCTGAACGAAGAGAGCAGTAACATCTTACTGCTAAATGTTTAGTAGTTCATGATTGACATTAGCGTTTGACTCACGGCACAGACTCTGAACCGGAGCGAAGCGTCAGAATAAACACAAACCTCTCTGTCCGCTCGTCTTCTGCTGTAATTGTACGTGTCACTTCATGAGGTTAAAAAAGAAAGGTAAAATCTATGACCAACTGTCATTAGCTCTGGAGCTAGTTGCTGGTCTGATGAGCCGCCGTCGACATAATAATCGGCATAAATGCACTTCTCTTCAAGGTGTTGACATTTTCAAATATTCCAAATAGAAAAAAATGGCAGATGATTAGTAAAAGTACTAACAGATGTAAGATTGTTCACCTACTTCAGCCATGTGTGACAGCGGACAACAACGGATTGTTGACTTTGCTGAAACGGATATACACTATATTGGCAAAAGTTTTGGGACACCCCTCCAAATCAATGAATTCAGGTGTTCCAATCACGTCCATGGCCACAGGTGTATAAAATCCAGCACCTAGGCATGCAGACTGCTTCTACACACATTTGTGAAAGAATGGGTCGCTCTCAGGAGCTCAGTGAATTCCAGCGTGGTACCGTGATAGGTTTCCACCTGTGCAATAAGTCCATTCGTGAAATTTCCTCACTACTAAATATTCTAAATATTGTATTTTTTTTCAATAGTGCAGCTTTTAAATCTTTTAAAGAAAATAACATGCATATATATTTATATTTATAAGAAAATGGAATTCATTCAGCGCTACTTTGAGGAAGGGCGCTCATGTGGCGTGATTTTGGATATACTGATAGCGTATCATGGCGTAAAGATTAGTTTGCGATCTCTAAAAACACACCTGAAGAACGCAGGAATGTTCGGAAGACCAAACTATTCCAGATTAAAGGATGTAAGGAGCGCTATAAGAGCAGAGCTGTGTTCATACACACACCAATCCACTTTCTACTGCTGCAGCCTGCTGGACTTCCTGTATATCCTGAGTGACAGATGTCTCGTCCAATCAGAGGGAAGAATTCCATTCGCAAACTATACCTACCTTTTCTGGATTTGTTATTTTTTTGCACTTCTTGGTCACCGTAGGATCAGGAGTGAAAAGTGTCCCATTGCAGGATAAAAATCATTGCCAGAAGATAAGTGAAGGTGTGGAGCGGTGTGGGTGTTGGGAGGTGTTTTTTGATTAGTCATGGTGGATGTTAGGGTCCAAGAAATGTTTTGCATAATCTGACCAATTTATTCTTATCCCTTTAGCACATTTGAAAGAGCGTCCAAGCTCAGCCATCTACCCCTCCGACAGCTTGCGTCAATCACTGCTCGGTTCCCGTCGCGGACGCTCTTCCCTCCTGCTGTCCAAAAGCGTATCTACTAATAACATCGCAGGGTGAGTCACTCCTCCCATCCCTACTGGAGATGTGGTCATTATGCCGTCCTGTAGAGTTTGGGATGGAGTTTTGTTTCGTCTTCTACAGAATTTACAGTCGCTTAGTAGCAAACCTACGTGGTCGTGTCGATCCCTTTGATTTTGAATGTATCCCGGGGTCATTCTTACTGTATGAACAATCCGACGTAGTTGTTGTTTGTCACATGTTCACATTTTCGTATCGTTGTATGCTTCCTCTGTTTTTTTTGTGCCTTAATATTTCACTCACTTTTATTATTGTTAGCATTTGTTCCTTTATGCCTGCAACTCATTTTATTTACATCTATATTTTTTTTGTTGTTGGTTGTTTGGTACATGCATATGTGGGGTGCATGTGTGTGCATTTGTGCCTGTATGCATGCACTTGGCGTGTGCAGGACACTGAGTGATGACTCTCCCCTGGGGCTGCGCAGGATCTTGTCTCAATCCACAGACTCTCTAAACTTCAGGAGCAGAACCATGTCTATGGAATCACTCAACGACGAGGGTACACAGTCACACACACACACACACACACACACATACACATATGCACCTAGCTTAATAGCACCCTTTATATCTCTCCTTTTAGAATAGACGTTATTCATTATAATACACCGTATTACAACAAATCAAGATTTTTCCTTTTCTCCTATCCGAACATCTGATTTTGTACTCCTTTTTTTCCTGTAGGTGAGATATACTATGCATCAGTGCTGGAGGAGCTAGAAATGGAGGGGCGGGACTTCGAGGCGGACTCTTGGAGCATGGTGGTTGACTCCGCCTACCTACAGACTCACCGCAAAGATATCATCAAGAGACAGGACGTCATCTACGGTGAGAGACAGAAAGAGATACGGGAATGTGAAGAGCTTCAATCAGATGGCTACATCCGTAGCTTATTCTCACACACACACGTCTTTAAAGAAGAGTGTGTTATGGCAGGATTTACACCAGCGCTGAAGAGTTTGTGAAACCTCAATAAACCTCAATATATTTAATAATATAACATGTTCGTTTTTCTGTTTGTTTTTATTGTATTCGTTCAGAGCTGATCCAGACAGAGCTGCATCACGTCCGCACACTGCGCATCATGGACGGGGTTTTCCGACGAGGCATGCTGGACGAGGTGCAGCTGGAGCCGGGCATCGTCCACGCGCTTTTCCCCTGCCTGGAGAAACTTCTTGTGATACACACTCGCTTCCTCACGCAGCTGCTCAACCGTCGACAGCACTGCCTACAGACTGACAGCACACACAACTTTACTATCAGCCGCATCAGTGACCTCCTTCTGCAGCAGGTAGTGTGTGTGTGTGGGTGTGGTTTTGGGTAAGGGTTATGGGTTTTTAGGCTGCAGTAACCTGAATATGTTTGGTGTATGCATCCAGATCAGAACAGGGGGCAAAATTAGCAAAATTGCCCGTGTCGTCTTGTTTGGATGGACGGCATACTCTCTCTCACCGGTCAATCACAGAGACACTCCAAGTGTGGAAGAGTGCAGAGAGCACTTTTCTCCGTGTTTAATGTCACGCTGCAGATCGAAAAGATGGAAGGAGGAAGCATGCACTAGCCTTCACCCTTCCTGGTTGGTGGATGTCCTGTGATAGGCGACAGCTGGCTATTGGGTGACCAAACTGGAGAGAAAATGGAGAGAAAATTCCCCCGAAATACCTGCCATTGGTGTCTTATACGCTGGGGAGTCATAATTTGTTAAGATAATTTAGGTGTGTAGGCCTGTGTGTGTGTGTGTGTAGTCCTATGTGAGGATGTAGTAGGTGTGTAATGGTGTAAGAGTTGAATTTCTTTCTATATATTTCTCTGACTGTTATTTCGGATATCATTTACTTCTCTGCGGTATTTTTTTTAAACAACTACAGAAAAATTCCATATTCAGATACGATGAATTAGTCCATGTAAGCGAGAGACATTGTGACATGCCCTGTGTGGGAGGATGGAATGCTTTGCAGAGAAAACAATGCTAATAATCGCCTCTCGTCTGTATCTTTCTGCGTGTGATTCAGTTCTCAGGTCAGTGTGCTGATGAGATGAGGAAGACCTATGCGGAATTCTGCAGCGGTCACTTAAAAGCTGTAAAACTGTATAAAGAGCTGCTGGCTAGAGACAAGAGACTGCAGTACTTCATACGGGTGAGAACAATGTGGAATATTTTCATCGTCATTTCCTTTTTTAATCCTGTTTATTTTTAATAGGATGAACCTCTTCTCTCGCAAAACTGTCTCGGTTTTTCATTGCTTTCATTTTTCTTCAAGAGATCTTACAAAGAAGCCATTAAACAAATGCTAACTGAAAGCCTTTTCATACTGATGCCTCCTTCTCACACCGATTTGAACCACGTGTGCACAAAGGCTATTTGTTATGAACGTGAAATTATTAGACCATTAAAGAGAGCACTCAGCGTGAGGTGCAAGCGCGAATGAAATAAACCAAAGCAAGAACATGTCAAGACGCAGTCCTGGCTTTTTTGCCTCGTTCTCATCCTGGTGACAGAAAAGTGTTCAGCGTTGAACAGATTGGAGTCGTAGAAAACAATCCCATTAAACAGAGTAAAACCCAGGCTGAAATAACTGCAGATCAGGACATATTTAGCAGAGGTAACAGCGTGAGTGTTGCCAGCAGCGATGTTGGCATGAAGCAGCCGTGGTGAGATGCATTCCAAAGGAACAGCGGCCTTATAACTGACCTTTTAAGGGCAAGAGTCCAGTATGTCTTTATATGGATATGTTTCTCAAACCTCACAAATATATCGAAATGAAATAGAGATAATTACTGGTCACATACACCGCTCAGGCATAACATTATGACCACCTGCCTAATATTGTGTCGGTGACTCGGAGCAGATAGCACAGTGACTCGGAGCAGATCGCACAGCGCTATACACTTCAGAATTCAGCTTGTTTTTGTAAGCAGTCACATCATTAATAAATAGAAAAGAGCACACACACACACACACACACATGCTGTTAGATGAGGTGGTATGGCCCTGATCATGAGCAGTTCCTTTCCATCTCCATGCTGTTCTCCAGGTACAGGTCGATGTTTGTCTTCTTGTCCATAGAGTGTTGTTCAAGAATCATATGGTTTTATGATTGTTCATGATTGTTGACTTGTAGAGTGACCTTGATCTGACCAATTGGTGTGAAGGAGTTGTCATTCACCTAGGTTGTTTTCTGGGATCTTTCAGGTCTTGTGATGCTCTGAGCTCTGAGCAGTGCATTATTGTATACCACATACTTCATCTGGCCCCAGTGAATGTTTCTTGCTCTGCATCTGATGGGTTTGTTTAGATCCGTTTAGATAGGAACCAGGCTCAGAAGAGAACCTCATCCTCATCTGGGTGACAGTAAATAATGTAGATGTTGATAATGTCCTCTCTACAACAGCAACCGAGAGCTGCTGAGGAACTAATAATAAAGTTGCAGTAATGTAACTGGGGCCACTAAGGTTTTTATACGCTCTGCAGATTGAGTTGTGGTGTAAACCATTAACATGCGTGGTACAGATCAGGTAGGTGGCACGGATCAGGTCAGGTAACCGCGAAAGAACAGCTAAGGAGCATGAGTGCTGGTGTGGAGATGAAACGTACTGAGTGTTGATTGAAAAATCAGTCTTCAAGCCCCAGCACCACCAAGTTGGGCCCTTGAGCAAGGCCCTCAACCCCCCACTCCCACCCTCGCTCTAGGGGCGGTGCAATATTGGCTGACCCTGCGCACTGACCCCAACCTCCAATCCATGGCTGGGATATGTGAAGAAAGATTTTCACCCTTCAGTTAATGTCTATGCGACAAATAAAGGCTACTTACTCCTTAAACTGACCGAAGCGTGTAAACAAAATGGACAAACACGCAACTGACGTCAGCGTGTCAGAAATAGACCAACAGGATGATTAATTCAGGAGCAGGATCGAAGAGGGAGAGACAAGCCGTATGTGATGAGATAAATGAGGTGTGTGTTAGTGTGCATGTGTTTATATAACCGAGTAATGCTAGTCTACTGAGAGATATGCAGTGTGTGTGTGTGTGTGTGTGTGTGTGTGCGTTACTGCAGTGGGAGGACAGTGATGTACTGGATGGGAGTGGGTGTTATATGTGCTAATAGCCTTGCTGCCTGCATGTTCGGATACTAGCATGACTCATCAGTTTTTCAGGTATTCTCCTGAGAAAACATTTTGAACCATTTTTTATTTTTTTTTAATTTTAGTAGAAATGGGGATGTTTCTCAGCTTGGTGTGTGTAGGCTTCAGTTGAACAACAGCGCGGTTTCGCACACAGGTGTTGCAGTGTACTGAGTTTTGTGTAGTACAGGTTCTAGGACGGTCCGGATGAACGCTTGGGCAGCGTAGTTACATTCAGCCAGTGTGTAGGTGTGTGTGGGCTCGATGGTTGCGCTAGCTAGGAGTAATAAAACATGATGAAAGGGAAGTTATTGTAAAGGGAAATTTAAATATTCACTACATTTACATTCACACTTATCCACAGAGTGAACATTCTTAAAGGATGACATCTCTCCCTCTGTCTCACTCTCTCTCTCTTTCTCTGTCTCACTCTCTCTCTCTGTCTCACTCTCTCTATCTGTCTCTCTCTCTGTCTCACTCTCTCTCTATGTCTCACTCTCTCTCTCTATGTCTCACTCTCTCTCTATCTGTCTCTCTCTGTCTCACTCTCTCTGTCTGTCTCTCTCTGTGTCTCTCTCTGTCTCACTCTCTCTCTCTCTGTCTCACTCTCTCTCTCTGTCTCACTCTCTCTCTATCTGTCTCTCTCTGTCTCACTCTCTCTCTCTCTGTCTGTCTGTCTCTCTGTCTGTCTGTCTCTCTCTCTCTTTCTTTCTGTCTGTATCTCTGTCTCTCTCTCTGTCTGTCTCTGTCTCACTCTCTCTGTCTCTCTGTCTGTCTGTCTCTCTGTCTCTTTCTGTGTCTCTCCGTCTCTCTCTCTGCCTGTCTGTCTCTCTCTGTCTCACTCTCTCTTTGTGTCTCTGTCTGTTTCTGTCTTACTCTCTCTCTGTCTCTGTCTCTCTCTCTGGGTCTCACTCACTCTCTCTGTGTCTCTCTCTCTCTCTCTCTCTCTCTCTCTCTCTCTCTCTCTCTCTCTCTCTCTCTCTCTCTCTCTCTCTCTCTCTCTCTCTCTCATGCTCAGAGAGTGAATCGAGGTCCTCTGTTGCGTCGTCACGGTTTCCAGGAGTGCATCTTGCTGGTCACTCAGCGCATCACTAAGTATCCTGTACTGGTGCAGCGTATCCTCGACAATACCAAGGGTGAGCATCGCTATGGTAACAGTGTGAACAGGACACAGCACACACAACTCACCCACAGCTAACATTTGGGAAGGTTTTATTAATCGTGCCCGAATCTCTCCATCATGTACACTAAAATGTAGGATTCAGGAACCAGATTAGAATTTCTCCTTCTGCTGTTCTGTGACGCAGATGTTCTACTATACATATAAATGAGTAGAAAGCAGGGCTGCCTTCCAGACATCTGATTATCTGATTATCTGATCTGACTTTTATGAGCACCTAACAACACCACCAACAATCATAACAATAGGATGGAAGCTGGAGCTGATTTCTTTCTAGCCCTGACCGTAGACTTACGCAGCCAATCAGCGACAGCCGTGTCCAGTGATTACACACAGAGTGAAAATGCTGGACTTGTTCCCTATTTTGGCTGGTATTTTTGCAGCCGGTGTTGCTGACACATCTGAGAAGGCGCATTTGAGATACAGTCATGGGTGTAATGAATGTGAACGAGTTGGATTATCATCCTTCTCTCCATCCTTTTTAGGAAAAACTAAAAGGCACGCTGTTTAAACACATCAATTGTATGGACCACGGCTTTTTTCCTGGAACATTTTCCTGGTTATTTTGCTTTTTGTCATTATTATTGCTACGCCACACTTCATACCTCATGATATAATAAATCGCTAGCGTGTCATTACGAGGCTTATGCTAGTAGTTGAGATATTATTATCGTGATGCTTATAATGTCCTCACGTCGGTGTCATTTATATAAAAACCTTCTCAAATCGTGTTTCCACTGTAGTTTTCTCATCGGGTCTAACTTTTTACATGAATTAATGATCCATGTAGACAATCCAGACGAGGAGGCGGGGTTGAAAAAGGCCCTGGCGCTACTGAGAGATCTGTTGAACGGTGTGGAGCAGCAGGTCCTGGAGCTGGAGCGAACGCAGCGGCTGCAGGAGATCCGCTCCAGACTGGACCCACGCTCTCAGGCCAAGCTGCGCTCGGACGCCATGTTCAGACCCGCTGAGCTACTGCGCAGACAGCTTATCCACGAGGGGACACTGCTGTGGAAAACACCCAGCTCCAGGCTTAAGGGTACTAATGATAAGGAGAAAAGCGTGTGTGTGTGTGTGTGTGTGTGTGTGTGTGTGTGTGAAGACGAAGTACCGTAATATGACTATAAGATGGGTCTGATTGAGAAAGGAGACAGATGGTAGCCATGATGATGAGTGAGGCTTTTAGAGACAAAGGACAAATGTTCTCACGAATCAAAAAAAAAAAAAAAAATCAAAAACAATGCCATTGTTTTTGTTTTTTTTTTCTTCTCACTCTCACTTCTGTAGCTTATTTCCACAAAATCTAAAAGGGGACTTTGTGTGTGACGAAGCTTAAGGTTAAGGAATATTTTTGGTAGTACATTTGGACTGGGTTTTGAATTCGTTGCTTGCTTTACTGTTTGTCTCCTGTAGATGTTCAAGTTCTCCTCATGACTGATATACTAGTGTTCCTGCAAGAGAAAGATCAGAGATACATCTTTGCCAGTTTGGTGAGTCAACCTCCAGTTTATTGGCTCATACACTCAAAAATATCTCACTTCTTTGCACCGTATCCAAACAACTCCATCTCTCAGCAACAGTTTAGTTGGCCTCCTTTCAAATCATCTCAGTGCAGCTGCATTCATAATTAATGCAGGTTTCGGGCGTAATAAACGTTTATTTATCTCTCTTCCTGCTCCATCCTCCTCTTCCTCCTCTTCTCTAATTCCTCTCCTTTTCATTCCTGCATAGGATAAATCTGCAGTAGTTTCACTACAGAACCTGTTGGTCAGGGATATAGCCAATCAGGAGCGAGGTTTGTTCCTCATTAGCAGTGAGTTCAGCCCTCCGGAGATGTACGAGCTGCACGCCGCTTCCAAAGACGACCGAAACACCTGGTTACGGCACATACAGCAAGCTGTCAGCAGGTCTCACACACACACACACCATACACACACACTCATACTTTCGCAACAAAATAAGCTGCATTTACTTCATTCTAATGTAGACTGCAGTATTTTAATATCTGCAATCTTCATGTTACACAAATCCCAAAAGGATTTATGATGATCCCTGATGGATATTGTCCATTCATGTCCAGTCATCATAAAAGAGTGATTCCTTGTATCTTGTACTGCTATAATATCTCTCTCTAACCGTTTTCTATTGAGGGTAAACAGTTCACCTGCTATATAGCGGTCAATAGAGGTGATCTTAAGTGATCTTTAGTTTATTATCCGATGCCATGGTAGCACCCAGATAGTGCTAGAGAAGGGATGTTATAGAGTGTGTACAAACAAATGATTTGACCACAAATTTAAACGTATTGGAAAAATAACTAGCCTTTAGGGAAATGATCAGGTGTAAATTGCATCTGCATCACAGTCTAGAGTGGAAGATAACATTTTCACCTCGTGATAATGGGCAAAATCCAATCTGTTTAATCATACATGTTTTATCAGCAGCAGGATGATGAGTAACACTGGAAAGAAAGAAAAAATGTTTCACCGAGGGCTAAAGAAGCATTCCACCATCCCTCGTGCCTAATGATAATTACCACACTGTTTTGTTTCTTATTTAAATAAAGTTCACACAAGGTTTTTTTAACCGCTCTCTCTGTTTAATTCGCATGGCCACTGGTTACTCCACCTGCTCTAGATGTAGCTTATGCCTATTAAACGTTAACTATGTATTTTGTTAACTATACACCGATCAGGCATAACATTATGACCGCCTTCCTAATATTGTGTCCGTCCCCCTTTTTCTGCCAAAACAGCCCTGACTCCACTAGATCCCTGAAGGTGTGCTGTGGTATCTGGCACCAAGATGTTAGCAGCAGATCCTTTAAGCATACTTACAGGACTTAAAGAATACTTTTGATAGATACTGACCACTGCAGACCGGGAACACCACACAAGAGCTGCAGTTTTGGAGATGCTCTGATCCAGTGGTCTATCCATCACAATTTGGCCCTTCGTCAAACTCGCTCAAATCCTTACGCTTGCCCATTTTTCCTGCTTCTAACACACCAACTTTGAGGACAAAATGTTCTCTTGCTGCCTAATATATCCCACCCACTAACAGGTGCCATGATGAGGAGATCATCAGTCTTATTCACTTCACCGGTCATAAAATTAGGGTCAGAGCACAGGGTCAGCCATGATACACCTGGAACAGAGAGGGTTAAGGACCTTGTTCAGGAGCCCAACAGTGGCAGCTTGGTGGTGAACCCTGATCAACAACCCAGAGCTTTAACCACTTGAGCTACTACTTGAGCTCCCCAACAGATAATTAACCAAGGTTTATGATTAGTAGCCATATCGTGTTATACGGCACTGTCCAGTGGAAAAGATCTATCACTAGTCATTTCAATCAGTAAGCACACTCACCTGTTTCGAGTATTTGACTATATACACTGCAGATCTCCTGGGATGTTCACACACAACAGTTTCTAGAGTTTTCTCTTGTCGTTTTTTCACCTGCTCCCTGCTTGGGGTCGTCACAGTGGATCATTTGGTCAGGATGTTTTGATTTGGCACAGGTTTTATGGCAGATGTCCCTCCTGACAAAACCCTCCCATTTTATCCAGGCTTGGGACTGGCACTGAGAGTTAACTGTTCAGTGACTGCGTTGGCTCCATGCCTGCGAATCGAACCCGGGCCACGGCTATTAGAGCACGGGGTCCTGCCACTGGCCCTAACAGGAGGCTTAGTTTCTAGAGTTATAATCATTCTAATAATCACTATTTACAACCATGATGGGCATCTCAGAATGCAAAACATGTCAAACCTTCAGGCAGATCAGTTAAGAACAGGAATCTGTGGCTATTTTTGATGTGAACATTAACTCAAGCTCTTGACCTTGTGCCTGTCAGCTTTTATGCATTGCTCTTATGCAACATGTTTGATGATTGCATGAATGAGCAGTAGTACCGGAGTTCCTTTTAAAGTGGACTGTGAGTATATCCTCATCCAATATAAACACGGCCACTCTTTTTTTACGTTACAGATGTCCATCTAGAGAAGAATTTCCACTAATTGAGACAGAGGACAAGGCCCTGTTGCGAAGACTTAAAGGCATGTATAACACTCTCCAGATTAGTCTGATAAGGATGGAGTGATTTTATATATATATATATATATATATATATATATATATATATATATATATATATATATATATATATATATATATATAAAGGAATGGGATATTAATTATAAATTTGAAGTTTTACACAAAGATCCATGCAGTGTTATTTTTATATCTGTATTGCATAATGCTGGTATAAAGTTTAAGACTTTGCTCCTCCACCCACAGCTGATATTCAGCAGAAGGACAGGGAAGTGTTGGAGCTGCTGCAAGAGCGTGTGACTCTGTTCTCCGATCTGGCTGAGGTCATGGCTGGACAAGAGGTGGTGCTGCCACCTAACTCCAGGAACCTGTTCAGAGCTGACACACCTCAGGCACCTCGAGGAGAACAGCTACTTACACACGCCATTACTGAGGGTGAGTGGCAAAGATTAATGAAGAAAAAGGCAGAGAAAAAGGAAAGTAAAAGAGGTGATAACATAACTGGTATTTCATGCCAGGCTTCCTCATCAGTGATTATTTTTCAGCTATTGTAATCATGATATATTATTATGATATACTTAATGATAGAATATAATTTATATAAAAATGATTTCTTTCTCCCCCCCCCCCCAGTGGACAGACTGACTGAGCTGTTGTTAGGCTCTAGTTTTGACATCTCCTTGGCCTGCACTTCCAACGGTCACCACAGCTACACGGGGGCGCTAGTGATAAGTGAGTATGATGCAAGAGCACATGGGTGTTACGCAAAGAGATTCTGACTCTGGTGTCTAGGCTTCCATATTGAGTTGCTCTTGTCTTTGTTCTCCTTTTTGTTATGAAGATCTGTAAGGTTGTTGTCGTGTAGCACCACCCTGCAGCTTTGGGTGGAAATATTTAGTGATGTCTTGAGCAAAAGCAGACACATAGTTAGATTCATATCAAGATAGACGCTGATGCTGAACTGAGATTATGATTCATAGCAAACGTAAAGAACCAAGTAAATGTTTTTGAGAGCTGCACTACTGAACACTTTACTCACACACAGGAGGATGATTTGTTTTCATACACTGGTTGCTTTCGGCTGCTCCCTGTTCGGGGTCGCCACAGTGGACCGACTGGTCCGCACAACAACTTGGCACAGGTTTTACGCCGGATGCCCTTCCTGACGCAACCCTCCCATTTTTCCGGGCTTGGGACCGGCACTGCATCCAGTGCCTGGGGTTGAGGCATTGGCTGGGAATCGAACCCAGGCCTTCCGCATGATAGGCGAGAAACCTACCACTGAGCCACCAATGCCTCAATTTGTTTTCATACACTAAATTGTCAAAAGTTTTGGGACACTCCTCCAAATCCAATGGACGAGTCTGGGTTTGACGGTTGCCAGGAGAAACTGTACTTGCCTGACCGCATTGTGCCAAGTGTAAAGTTTGGCAGAGGGGGGATTATGGTGTGGGGTTGTTCTTCAGGGCTTGGGCTCGGCCCCTTAGTTCCAGTGAAAGGAACTCTCAATGCTTCAGCATACCAAAACATTTTGGACAATTTCATGCGTTGTGGGAACAGTTTGGGGATGACCCCTTCCTGTTCCAACATGACTGCACACCAGTGCACAAAGCAAGGTCCATAAAGACATGGATGAGCGAGTTTGGTGTGGAGGAACTTGACTGGCCTCAACCCCTCAAGCCTTCTCGTCCAACGATCAGTGCCTGACCTCACAAATGTGCTTCTAGAGGAACGGTCAAAAAATCCCATAAACACACTCCTAAACCTCGTGGAAAGCCTTCCCAGAAAAGTTGAAGCTGTAAAGAGTGGGATAACTCCATGTTACATTCATGTGCATGTAAAGGCCCAAAATTTTTGGCAATATTGTTTTGTTTATAAATAGCTTTTAAAAAATCATTTTTAGCAATGCTTATTCTGATCATTAGAAAACCTTTAGTAAAAGAGGATTGTCTTGTGTATACAGACTTTACAATTAGTCTAAATGCAAAAAAATGAAAGAAAAATGCTGTTCAAGTGTCAGTGTATATTTTACAGACTCCAAAGCTCCAAAAATTAACGTATAATCATGTTTCCACAATAAATGTGCCAATCATTTGATTTTCTTCTTCTCTCAGATGGACAGGAGGTGTTAGTCAATGGTTCACAGGAAACAGCAGGTTCTCAGGTAGGCACCTTTTTCGAAAAATTAAGAAATAATAAACAATGTTCAGTTATTATTATTAGTAACTGGCAGTAAATCTCCTTTAAACCCCGCTGCACTGAGAGGAGATGTTTACGTGAGCTTTATGTGGTTCTGTATCAAGTGTGACACTTGTTTCCATGGCAACGAGAATTCAGTTAAAAAAAAAAACTAAAAAAAACCCTATCACGATTTTGAAGCACTGTAATTGCTGCCAAACTTTGTTTCGGGAAACATTACCAAACTCCTCTTGTAAGCAGTATCTGTCAAGCTGATGTCCTTTACCTCAGAGCCATACGGTTTATTAACATATTAGTAATGTTCGAATCATATTTGATTCAGTGGTCTGATTCCTTCGAGCTGATTGATTCATTTTATTTATGCAGGATGGAAATGGGAATCGATTAGAGGACAAGACTCCAAGCGAGGTACCGAGCTGATTCAAAACATTTTTTTTTGTTTTGTTTTTTAAATCTGGGTGTGGTTTAGAGAACCGATTTCTGGTTCATTGGTCTGGAGTTCGCTTGGAGGTAACTTTAGTGATGTCTCTGAATAACATGATCGTCTGAACTTCCTCTTTCACACCGGTTTAATCTGCAAAGGAGTCAGAGGAGTGCAGTATGAACTCTAGAGACAGAAAAGTGATGAATTAAAGGAAGAATTTGTGACTAGTGGTTACGATGTGAGGGGAATTTTGGTGATCCTCGGATCTATAAAAAAGATAGATCCACATTTTGATTGCCGCCAATTTATTCTAATTAAAATATACATTAAATTTCTGCCATTTGGCAGATGCCCTTATCCAGAGCGACTTAAATGTTTATCTCATTTTTTTATACAAACGTGCAGTTGAGGGTTGCTTAGGGGCCCAGCAGTGGTAGTTTGGTGGACCTTGGATTAAAACTCACAACCTTCTGGTCAGTAATCCAACACCTTAACCAATAAGCTACCACATCCCGCATAATTATTACAGTTAGTGGTGTACAGTACCTAGAAATTCGTATGAAGCGAATGCAACTGAAGCATGTTTCCATTTATACAGTGGAACCTCCGCATACGAATTTAATCGGTTCTGAAGGCGAGTTCTTAAGGTGAAAATTTGTATAGCGTAATGTATTTATCCATAAGAAATAATGTAAATGCAGATAATCCGTTCCAACCTCCCAAAAATATGACCGATATGACGCGTATGTAAACTGTACAGAGAACTGACCCAAGCCAAGCATTCCATGTTAAGGCTCCTCACAGGAAGTCGTGCCACCAAGCTTGGGCTAAAAGTAGAACAGACCGCCCACACCACCGATCTGTCAACAAAAAAACGCCTGGAAAAATCACCTAGCTTTCGAACGCATGCCAAAGACAACGTTGGAATCGTGGGTCGACTCTTTCCAAACAGCTTTCTCTGACTGAAAAAAACGTGTTTCGCTTGGCTTATCACTGACGCTAACAAGTTTTCAACGGCTCCTGGGCGTACGGGCAACTTTGCGGGCATTTGGTTTGTCCGTATGCAGAAAATGCTCCGTATGCCCATGCAAATTTCTTTTGACGAGTCTGAAAATTCATAAGGGAGGGCATCCGTATGCTGAGGTTCCGCCATATTTTATTTTTGTTCCTGAGTGTTTAAGAATTCTTAAGTCGTTAACAATGACTTCCTGTATCTCAGGGGTGATAAATGTGCAGCAAGACGGAAGTTGTTACTAACGAAATGCACAAGATTGGTAAAAAAGAACTCGCAGATGATCACTGATGATGTATGGAAAGGAAAGGACATTCTGTTGAAGTCCAATAATAGAAGAATAATCCATTCCTGGGGGCACGGTGGCTTAGTGGTTAGCTCGTTTGCCTCACACCTCCAGAGTTGGGGGTTCGATTCCCGCCTCCGCCGTGTGTGTGGAGTTTGCATGTTCTCCCCGTGCCTTTGGTGCCCTGGGTTTCCTCCGGGTACTCCGGTTTCCTCCCCCCGGTCCAAAGACATGCACTGTAGATTGATTGGCATCTCTAAATTGTCCGGATTGTGTGAGTGAATGAGAGTGTGTGTGTGCCCTGCGATGGGTTGGCACTCCATCCAGGGTGTATCCTGCCTTGATGCCCAATGACGCCTGAGATAGGCACAGGCTCCCCGTGACCCGAGAATAGATCGGATAAGCGGTAGACAATGAATGAATCCATTCCTGATCATGTACAGTAGATGATCATCCCTGTGAATGAGCAGTTAAGAAAATGATAAGGTATTAGAACAAGCGCTTTAATATGATCTGAACTGCAGCTGAAATTTATTCCTCTGCTCACGGATTGTGTGTTTCAGGAAATTTCTCAGCGGCTGGTGAATCTCAGCTCTCAGCTCCACGCCTTGCAGGTCAGATTCCAACCCACGCTATCAGAATTAAACTCAGGTATTCCGCTTAGGAACCGCATGGGTTGTAAATAGAAGAGTCCCTCTTTTCCCCAGGGGGCAGTGATTCGGCAAGACTCCATCGTAGAGTTGTGCGTGCGTGAGGACGGGATGTCTCTGTGCCGCTCAAGACGCTCTCTCTCACGTGACGGAAGCAGTGAAGTGGGGACAGTGGGAGAACTGGCACTGCTTCAGCGCCAACACAGCCTCCTGCAGGAGGAGCTCATACGCCTCAGAGGAGCTGACGGAAAACTCAAAGACAGCGAGAAGGCACGGGCGCAGCTGGAAAAACAACTGCGAGACTTGAAATCCAACAGCGCCGCCCTGGGGGAAAGCATCGGAAATTCCCGGGTATTGTCAAGTTTATCTTTATGTTGCAGTAGCTACATATTAAACATGGAGCTCAAGTACATTAGTCAGAATTTCTTTCTGTGCTAGGTTTCTGAATGAAATTTTACAGTGTGAAGTCATCCATAATGTTTCAGATCATTCATTTAGCGATCTTCCCTGCCTTTTAAAGCATCAAGTACACAATTCTTCGTTGTTTTATTAATTATTAGCACACAGGAGTGTAAAAACTAGCTTTCTCGAAAAGTTAACGTGTGTGGTGCTTGTTTATAGATATTTAGCTAGCTAATAAACCAGATGTTATTTTTATTAGCCTTTAAGAAAAAAGATATTTAAGATGCAGTACATGAAATATGTATAAATAAATTTGACAAGGGCCAAATTGTGATGGCTAGACCACTGGATCAGAGCATCTCCAAAACTGCAGCTCTTGTGGGGTGTTCTCGGTCTGCAGTGGTCAGTATCTATCAAAAGTGTGCTTTAAGTCCTGTAAGTATGCTTTAAGCCCATGGAGGCCCTGCTTTGACGGGTCAGGGCTGTTTTGGCTTCAAAAATATTTTTACAATATTAGCCTTTATAATAAAGGCTTCAGGCCCTCAATACTTCTTCTTCTTCTTCTAATAACTGGTTTATCCATATGTCATTTTGGTTAAGTTCCCACTCTTTCTCTCTTCCAGACTCATCGCAAAGTGAGTGAAACCGACCCAAATGCTGACACCCCACTGGCCAGTCAGGCATCTATGGAGCAGACAGATGCTCAGCAGGACTGCAGTGACATCGACGTAGATGTGATCTCAGATGATGACGATGATGAAGACTTGAAGGTTTCCCCTCGTTCTGAGAGCCCTAGAGGTCAGTACTCTGAGGGTGGACAAGAATAAACACCTTTCTTTTTTTATTATTAAATATTTGCTCCGAGTTTCATTTTCATGTTTTCATCTGAAAACATGTATTAAAATAAAACGATCTAGAAAAAGCTTTAAAGGTAGACTACTTGTACCTTTCAGAGTAGAAAGTAAAGGTGTTAAAGTTCAAGGAAAAGACCAGGCCAAAAAAAAAAAAAAAGAACCATCTAGCTTTACACTGTGTAATTCTCTCGGCTGCTAAATTTCCTTCTTTATAGAAAACAAATGCTTAGCGTTTCAGGACGAGGGTCAGTGGATCAGTGGAGGCTGAGTGCTTAGTAACAATGTCCAGAAATAGGGTTTAGAACCGACTTTTAAAAGGAAATACTATATACACTTGACTATCATCAAATATTTCCACTTGCCAAGGCCTTTTTTTTTTTTTTTGCAGTGGCTTAACAGACTTAATTCTGAGAGTTAATTAACTTATATCACACTGCCCACTGTGAGAAGATGTCACACATTTTGTTTTACATTCATATACCATTCCTAACTGTTTGTTGAATGCTCATAATGATGATTGTATTTATTTATTTTTTTTTGGATATTTGAACAAATAAATAGTGAATAATGAGACATACACCAATCAGCCATAACATTATGACCACCTGCCTAATATGGTTTCGGTCCCCCTTTTGCTGCGAAAACAGCCCTGACCCGTCGAGGCATGGACTCCACTAGATCCCTGAAGGTGTGCTGTGGTATCTGGCACCAAGATGTTAGCAGCAGATCCTTTAAGTCCTGTAAGTTGTGAGGTGGAGACTCCATGGGCTTAAAGGATACTTACAGGACTTAAAGGGTACTTTTGATAGATACTGACCACTGCAGACCGGGAACACCCCACAAGAGCTGCAGTTTTGGAGATGTTCTGATCCAGTGGTCTAGCCATCACAATTTGGCCCTTTTGGTCAAACTCTCTCAAATCCTTACACTTGTCCATTTTTCCTGCTTCTAACACATCAACTTTGAGGACAAAATGTTCACTTGCTGCCGAATATATCCCACCCACTAACAGGTGCCATGATGAGATCATCAGTCTTATTCACTTCACCTGGCACTGCTCACAATGTTATGACAGAATGTTATGCTAAATGTCTTGTCTTGGCCCTTTTTGATGAAGTTCTGTAAAAAAAAAAAAAAAAAAGAAGGGTACAAACTTCAGGTCACAGAAGAACCTATGATTAACCCTCTTGGCACTTAGAGAGCACGGCAGAGCCAGGATAAGAGCACACCTTATGTTCTTGGCACAGGATTTTTACCCAAAACAAATAAGCTTTTCAGCTCGCACAACACTTTCTGTTGTGTTTTAGCCTTGCTCTGCTGGTGACCACACACACAAATATACACACACACACACACACACACACACACACACACATGGCTCAGAGAGAAATAAAAATGATATAAATCTAGAAGGTCCAGCAAAGCTCAGGTGTGTCATGTTAGTCATTGGCCCATCAGCTCACCTCAAACACCTCCCTCCCTACCTCACACACACACACACACACACGCACGCACACACACACACTCCTGCCTACAGACTACAGTCTGATTCATAAAGCTGCTGTATGACAGAATAAACGACTGATGATATGAGCGCTACTGAATCATCCACTTCATCTGCATGGAAACAAGCTCTCACCCACTAGTTCTTCATTTACATAGCAAACAATACATACCAATTTACCCTCATATACAGCTCTTATCAATGAATCACACCTTAATTGATGCAGGTGTTCAGACAGTGAGCCTAAATAAAAGCCTTCAACAGGCAGAACTTTATTCAAAATCCTAAGAAAAGAAATAAGTGAAAAGGGGAAGAGTACATTTTAATAAAGCTGAGTTCGAGGTGTTTTGTCAGAGGTTGCTGCAAACTAATAAGATGTTCTTTTCATGAAAATAGCACAAAGAAAAAAATAGCATCAAATGTTAATAAAACAGGGGGCACGGTGGCTTGGTGGCTTGGTGGTTAGCACGTTTGCCTCACACCTCCAGGGTTGGGGGTTCGATTCCTGCCTCCGCCGTGTGTGTGGAGTTTGCGTGTTCTCCCCGTGCCTCTGGGGTTTCCTCCGGGTACTCCGGTTTCCTCCCCCGGTCCAAAGACATGCATTGTAGGTTGATTGGCATCTCTAAATTGTCCGTAGTGTGTGATTGCGTGAGTGAATGAGAGTGTGTGTGTGCCCTGCGATGGGTTGGCACTCCGTCCAGGGTGTATCCTGCCTTGATGCCCAATGACGCCTGAGATAGGCACAGGCTCCCCGTGACCCGAGGATAGATCGGATAAGCGGCAGACAATGAATGAATGCTAAAAAACTTCATCAAGGAAAAAAGAGCAGTCCATTAATGGTATTGTGAAAGGCTGTTTTTTTCAAATGCAGACATTTCTGTGTAGCTTTTAAAAGAAAATGTGTAGTTGTATATACAGCTGTTTTAGCTTCTGCCAATTATGTTCCTGTGTGGAATCTGACGGTCGAGAAATAAGTCTGAAAATCTGAAACATTTGCGCTTTTAGCATCATGCTGTACTCCGAAGCGGCAGCTCTGCCCGCTGTGCCACGGCACCGCCAGTAAAAGATAAGCAGTAAGCGATATACGGAGCTCAAGCTTACACAATGTTTATAAATAATGTACAATTCTAGTTTCAAAATGATCAGCACACTTGCCGTGATGAAGAAAATTCTGTAATGTCTGGTAATAAGGATGAAAACACTAAAGGGATCTTCATCCGCTCCTTGACGGAGACGATTTGAAGCTCCTGTACATTCTTAAGGTTCTCGTGGACGTCCTCGTTGAATTCGGACCACAGGGTTTCGGTAGACATTCAAAGATGGTCGTTCCTAAATAGTCAGGATTGTTATTTCAGGAACATAGCCTCCTGGTGGTCCAGCGGCAGGATCCCACGGCCCGGGTTCGATTCCCGGGCAGGGAGCTAACCCAGCCACTGAAGAGTTAACTCTCTGTGCTGGTCCCAAGCCTGGGTTAGATGGGAGGGTTGTGTCAGGAAGGGCATCTGGGGTAAAACCTGTGCCAAATTAAAACATGCAGACCAAATGATCCGCTGTAGCGACCCCAGTCGGGGAGCAACCGAAAGAGCAACAGCAACATTATTTCAGGAACATGGAAGATGCTTTTGTTAATGTTCATTAAATTGATTTAATAAGTGACATGAAGAGAAATACTAAAGCTTAATAATCTATGCTTTATATATAAAAATGTTGTTTCTGGGTTTCTTCACAGCACTATAAAAGTCCGTTGTTTTTTTTTAAGACACAATTTGAGGCTACGCCTACATACCACACATGGTTAATTATGCGTAGCTTTAATTAAACAAGCCACAAAATGCGCACACACACATACACATACACACACAGCAGCAGTAACACTGAACAAGTGGTATTTATTAAAACTTCATTGCTTTTACTTCCCAGATATTCATATTTGACGAATCCCAATTTAATTGTGCAAAGACTTCTATCTGTAAAAAAAAAATACGTTTTCTAACATAATTATCTACACAGTATAGAGGCTGTAGGAGCCAGGAGTCCTCCACCCAGGCATTGATTAGAGCAGCATATGACCATGACTGTGCAATGCAAATATAGCCATGGCCCAGCCCAAAACAGTGTGAAGATACACTATATTTCCAAAAGTTTTGGGACATCTGCTTTTACATGCACATGAACTTTAATGATATCCCATTCTCAATCTGCAGGGTGTAATATGGAGTTGTCCCACCCTTTGTGGCTATAGCAGCTTCAACTCTTCTGGGAAGGCTTTCCACAAGGTTTAGGAGTGTGTTTATGGGAATTTTTGACCATTCCTCTAGAAGCGCATTTGTGAGGTCAGGCACTGATGTTGGACGAGAAGGCCTGGCTCACAGTCTCCGCTCTAATTCATCCCAAAGGTGTTCTATGATGGGGTTGAGGTCAGTCAAGTTCCTCCACACCAAACTCGCTCATCCATGTCTTTATGGACCTTGCATGTTGGAACAGGAAGGGCTCATCCCCAAACTGTTCCCACAAAGTTGGGAGCATGAAATTGTCTAAAATGTCTTGGTATGCTGAAGCATTAAAAGTTCCTTTTACTGGAACTGTGGGGCCGAGCTTGAGCAAGGCCCCCAACCCACCCTGCTCCAGGGGCGCTGCTTCATGGCTGACCCTGTGCTCTGACCCCCAACCCCCAAGGATGGGATACGCAAAGAAAGAATTTCACTGTGCAGTAATGTATATGTGACAAATAAAGACAACTTAACTTATAACGATGCACAGGGTCACCAGGAAGTCTTCAGATTTTGCGGTAGTTTCTTTCAGTTAGTTCTTTCAAGAGCACTGACAGACCTATTACTTCACTTCACTTTAAGTCAGTGTTACTTCACTTTAAGCCTACAAATGTTTCTTGTATTATTGTTTTCAGTGGAATAGTCTGCAGTGTTCACTCTGTGATCACACTCAGCTACCGAGAGGCCTAAGAATAAGAACAGCTAACTCCGATAATGATACCTCTTGAACATAATGCTTCTTTCTTCCTGTTAAATTGTCTTGTGCCATTATATATGGTTTGGTTTCACCCCTATTTGACCCCTTATTCCTGACCACTAGGGTCAGCCATTATCACCTGAACAACATTTTTTTCATGCCCATATTCATGCCAGGAGCCACAGGGTGTTACATGATGCAGTATTTGTGATAAATTCCATACTTTCCTCATCAGAGCACATGTAGAGCTTATACAACTATCCACTGAGCTCATGACTGGGGTTGGAGCTCCACGTAACCTGTATTACTGTGGTGCCTTCTGGGTTCGAGTAGAATTCTCTCAGAAGAATTGCTATCGTTTTTGAGCTATCAGTCACTGAGCTGTTCAGTAGTTATCTACACTTGCTTTGTGTTGTGTCACTATATGGGTTTTCCCTTATTGCTCTTTCCTGCATGTATTCACGTTCCTGCTGTCTAGCAGACCAGAGACTACACGTCACAAGCAGTTTCACTGAATTATCTTGAATCTGCTAGCTCACAGTACTGGGGCTGGAGTAAAGTGTCCTATTCTCTATATTCTTCCCTTGCGAATTCCATATCCCCTCCATCCTACCAACCAACGGCCCGGTGGTTAGTGGTATTTCCGTTAATATTTTATTGGGTGTTTGGTTTCAAACAGTAATACTTTACAGAAATAACGAGAAACCCAGAAAGCAATCTGAGTAAAATGCTTCGTCTTATCCACTGCTGCTGAGACAACAGAACTTCTGAGACTAATGTCCGACAGCACAGACCAAATTATAATCCAATGTCTACACATATTTATGATCTGCTATCACCCTTCCTGATCCTCCAGCCTTATGTTCTCCAGCCTCAGCAACGTACGATGGATAGGTCTCTGCCTGGTCACAGACACTGCTAACGGGGTAGCACTCATAATGATGGCAACCAGACTGAGGGTATCCAGTAATAAACACCCCGCAACCCAGACTGTACATCAACAACACACAACAGAATTCAAGGATGCTAATTAGAACTTTAAAGGGGAATTTGAACAGACATCTGGACTGTGCCCAGGCTCTCTTGTGCACATTCTAGCCACGGCATGTTGCCGGACAGTGATGCCTGTATTGCATTACTGATAGTTTCACCAGATGAAGCATGTCTACATATATTCTGTCTGTGTGCTGAATTTACATTATGTTTCTCAGATGTCTCCCTAACCCTAGAACTTTCATTCATTCATTGTCTACCGCTTATCCGATCTATTCTCGGGTCACGGGGAGCCTGTGCCTATCTCAGGCGTCATTGGGCATCAAGGCAGGATACACCATGGACGGAGTGCCAACCCATCGCAGGGCACACACACACACTCTCATTCACTCACGCAATCACACACTACGGACAATTTAGAGACGCCAATCAACCTACAATGCATGTCTTTGGACCGAGGGAGGAAACCGGAGTACCCGGAGAAAACCCCCGAGGCTCGGGGAGAACATGCAAACTCCATACACAGTTGGCGGAGGCGGGAATCGAACCCCCAACCCTGGAGGTGTGAGGCAAACGTGCTAACCACCAAGCCCCTTCTAGAACTCTCATTATTTTTAAAATCGGCCATTTTGTTGCCAGCACTGGATATATTAGTTCATCCTCTTTACACATGATGCCAAGTGCAGCTAGCTAGCTTTAAGCCTGCAACCAAGGAGGTCCTATATTGGAGAGTGCAAGTTTAAGAATCAGAAAACCAGCTCAGCCAAAGTACCACTAACATACCAGTTTTACCAGATTCGGTGTTTCAGTGCTCAGTTCAGTGCTATCTGGCCTTAAAAGGAAGCCTTCTACAGTTATCCTCACTGCAAATAACATGGCTATACAACAATCCTGAGAACATGTATGTGCCTGGGAGAGTGGGGTCTGCACCCAAAACTGATATCCAAGATCTGGGAAAGGTTTGGCGAGGTACAGATGGAGCTCTACACGAATACCAAATCAGTTGTGATTTTCTCTGATGGAGCTGAAGAACCCATTGGTACAGGATGCACTGGTGCACTCACCATCTACTACATGCTTGGTTCCTCCCAAGGTTTCTTCCTCATATCCTCTCAGGGAGTTTTTCCTCACCACCGTCGCCTCAGGCTTGCTCATGAGGGATCAGTTTTAGGGATAGAACACATATGGATGTCAAGATGACTCTGGGCCAATTTACTCTAGTTAGATTTCTTTCCAAGGTCATGTCATTCAATTTTGTAAATCAGTTAATTGACCTTGCAGGGTTCCATGAATGCAGAACATCCCTTGTTGTAGCTGGTACTCTCCTTCCAGTACTTACTAGACTGCACGGTGACGGTCCAATTCTCAGACCATCTGTTCATCTGTCATTAAGGAAAGGTCATCACCTGTTCTATTCCCTACTGCGACATGCCTTTCTGTGAGGAGCATCTCCGACTCATTGGTGTGTTGCTCCTATCCGGGCTTCACTGTGCATTTTGTCCAGATACTACAAGGTTACAAGCTGACTCTTTCAGTGCCATGGGTGCTGCAGTCATATCTTGAACTCCTTTCCAGTGTGTGTTGGTTGCATTATGTGGTACAAACTAATCGAATGATTCATATCGGAGGAGGGATGAAATAAAAAGCTAGTTATGTACGTAGCTGTGGTTTAATGAACTCACCAGGGTTTCTTGTCACCATTTGGAACCAGTGCCAACCTACCTAGCGAGAACTTGGCAAGAAGGTTCCAAAGATGGCATTATGTAGGAACATCTTTTTGGAAAGTCTCAACATGCTTGGATAATAATATATCCAGGTGTCAGTTATCCAGTGTACCAGAAACTACAGCTACACAATCAGCTTAACAAAATGCCAAGCACCCAGTCGCGTTCTTGGCACTTTAAATGAATTAGTATTATTATTATTATTAACTTTTGTCTTTTTTTCCTATATTTAGATCTGCAAGACATTCCCGAGGAGAGTGAGTCATCCGCAGAAGCCCGGGAACACGCGTCACAGTGCTAATTGTCCTCTGCTGCCCAGAATCTAGAACTTGACCCTAGAATAGCTCAATGGGACAGTCGCTAATCTGCTGAAGCACAAGGCTCAAGTCAAGAGCAAGTCTTCCTCTGAACTTCAAGGGAAGATCATACAGTTATCAATATTATTTTAACCATCCGCTTACCTTCTTTCACAACTTTTTGTGACATATTATTTGACATAACTTTCTTTTTTTTTTTTTTTTGATATCAGTGGACCAATAAGCGAATGCCAAAGCAGCTTGATTGTCTGCAAATAACCGGACTTGTGATATTGCATGAAAATGTAGGTGTTATGTGAACACATGATTCAACCAAACTTCAGGATTTACTTGCTAAAGACACAAAGATACTGTAAGACGACACAAAATATCCATCCAAGCCAGTTTTAAGTCATCGATAGTGAAAGTCTTGTGTTTTTCGACAACTCCAAGATGACTTTTTCCTCTTTATTTGTAATTTATTTATTCTTCCTTTGCTGACAGATTAAAAAAAATAAAAACTGAAAGCACATGCTAAAAGAAGCCATATCCTGGACGAACAAAAACCTTCTGTACAAGTAAAAATGTTTTTACTACACTGAGTTATAACAGGTTTACGTAAGCATGAGTACTTTAGTTCGATTTATATATTTTGCTGTAATTTCGTTTTTAAGTTCGCAGAACAGGATTCGCCGAAACCCAGCTAGAGGTGTTTCCTGT
Source organism: Hemibagrus guttatus (assembly GCA_033459395.1). NCBI lineage: Eukaryota > Metazoa > Chordata > Actinopteri > Siluriformes > Bagridae > Hemibagrus > Hemibagrus guttatus. The sequence continues at coordinate 7,872,933 of JAUCMX010000028.1, forward strand.
TTCGTTTCTACCTATTATACAATATCATACGTTGTTGATTATTTCCATATCGGTTGCTGATTCCTTTCGTTGTACATCTATGTTTTTGTTTTTAATTGTAAAGTGCCATAATAGCTGGTCGTCTGTACAGGTGAGGTGTCTTAAGTTCAGATTTCAGGAAACAAACTGCAGAAATTATTGTATGCTTTATAAAGTTTCTGTTTACTTATGACTAAAAGAATTTGTACGGAAAAATGAAGAAATATCGAAGCGCTTTGCTACTATTATAACCGAAGACTTTTGTTATGGATATGAGGATTAAAGTGGACTCAAATAGTGATGGATAAATACACCAGTAGAATGTTTCTGGATAATATTCATTTAATTGCTCTAACTGGAATTTTTGTTACAGCACTGAACAAAGGTGAAGGTCAAACTGCTACTGGAACTTCATGGAAATAGAGTGTCTGTATCTCTGGAACTAGCATTCCACAGTAGCCAGATTACAATTAGCTTAGACCGCTAGTTCAAATACCCAGATGATTAAATATTCACATGCTGGTCAGCTCTGCTGGACGCTGGGTAAAGTAGTGAAGTCCATTTGTTGAAATCTAGATCTTTCCTTTTAATCCACAGTATAATGTCAGCCAAGAGATTATTAATATATCATGACATGGTGAAGCTTGTTCACACACACACACACACACACACACACTATGTATTACTACAAACGTAATGATAAAATCTCTGGATCAGTTACTGTCTTTTTAATTCCAAACCACTCAAGCCACACACACACACACACACACACACACACACTACCTCATCCATCATCCAGAACAGGAGCAGTGCTTTTTTAAGAGTTGGAGTGAATGAGCATCAGAGAGAGAGAGACAGAGAATATAAGAAGAAGAGCAAATAAATATAACAAATTTCTATTTAATTTTAAACATTTGTAATCTAGTGTATGGAGTATTACACATGCATAAATGCTGTATATATGATGTATAAGGGTAATAGTTTGTTACAGATGTTTAAACGATTAAAGAATTTTAACACACATCAAAGATGCTATCTCAATGATCTTTTGGAGGCATGCAGTTCTAATGTAATGTGAAGAAGAAAAAAAAAAGATGTTTCCGAATAAAATACCGATAAATAAATAAATAAACAGGTGTTGTTGTGAATGTTACGCGTAATCTGTGTACGTGAAATATTTTTCTTTCTGGAGTACATTCCCTGGACAGCAGCTGAGTGTTTTATAGGAATTTACAGATAAATATAGAGTGCAAAATAAAAGTCAAATAATAATAATAATATAAACCATGATCCTCACACTACACACTACACCTTTAGTCTTTCTTCATGACCAACAATTGCTTTTGTAATATTTGCAAACTTATATTACAGACAGAATATCTAGCGTCATTCCTGAACCCTGAGTGTGTGTTACAGCAAAGGCCACAGCACACACAGCAGAATAAAGCAGTGTGTCGACTGACATGCCAGAAATGTATTGCATGGCCTGGGATAACAGACACACACACTCACACACACACCTGTGCCTGTCACAAATGGGCTTTGTCTTATTATAGCCGATGCCATACTCCCTCCGCACCCTTTCTTTTGTCTGGTTTATTCCATGTAATAACTCACTATTCCGCTTATACTTAAGAGGAGGAGACGTGAGCAGTGGAACTAACAGGAAAAGGGAAGATTAGAAAAGCTAATGAAGATAAAACTTATATATGAAATATATCACAAAATTGTCTTGTGTGTCGCAGGTAACATTACTAGTTTAAACGAGACAGAATCATTTTATTAATATGGCCAAGGATCCGATTCGCCTGTATCTATGCCTGTATTAGGTAGCTACATGACCAGAGAGCTGGGCGGGGCAATAAAAGGGGCATGGTGTAATTAACATGGGAGGGGAAATATGCCTCCTGATATAAAGGCCCTCCCCTTATCTCTTGCTGAGTTTGGGCTCCTTTTCCTTCACTCCCTTCCTCTTGCTTTCCACCTCTTTGTCAAAATCTTTGAGCTCCATCCTTCTATCTGATCCCCTCCTGCGTTAGACGTTTCATCTAATTCTTGCACCACTCACACACCACAGCCAAGATGGAGGCCATCAAGAAGAAGATGATGATGTTGAAGCTGGATAAGGAGAATGCTCTGGACCAGGCAGAGCAGGCCGAGACCGACAGGAAAGCGGCTGAGGATAGAAGCAAGCAGGTGAGAGAGAGAGAGAGAGAGGGACAGAGAGAGAGAGAGAGAGAGAGAGAGAGAGAGAGAGAGAGAGAGAGAGAGAGAGAGAGAGAGAGAGAAAGAGAGAGAGAGAGAGAGAGAGAGAGAGAGAGAGAGAGAGAGAGACTGAGACTTTGTTAACAGTGTTTCTAGCCTACTGTGTAATTTGGACCGGATGTGCCCTGTTGAAGGCACTTACTAATGCAAGCTCATGCTTTTCAAGATATTAAGCTAAAGCTCAGTATTATTCTACATGAATTTTAAAAAAATGAGTTACTTTAAGGCATTAGCCATGAGCCATTGCGCTTACAGATCTGTAAATAAGCTAATAAAGTTTAAACCCACGATCTAAAATACAATCTAAAACTAATTTCAACTCTAGTGAAACTAACTGGTTCTTTAAATTCAGCACTTTATGAACACGAGAGTCATCATATATTAAACATATCCATACAGTGAGAGTGTGTAAATAGTGTAAGGGTGTGAAATCAAACTAAAAAGCCTCAGTGACAATGTAAAACTAACACAGAGAAAGGGAGCATGCTGCTAATGTGGTAGATTAAGAAACCTCAGACAGAGCACTGAAAGCCCAAGCTTTCTGTCAGGAGTCTGTCATATGTCCATGGAAGAATGTAAAGGAAGCAGGGAACAGTGGATTGTGGGAGAGAGGAACTTCCCATGGAAGATATTTGCACGTACAAGCTGTTGAAATACACTTCTTTCCACACAGTGCAGTGGTCAGATAAGAAGCTAGAAGAGACACCAGGGCCAGCTCAGGAGGGGCAAGGACTAGCGGGGTCGCACTGTATCGTTATGTCAGAGATAACTATTCACTTTTTTTTTTTTTTAACTTCATCTTAGCATGAAGATGAGTTGATTCAGATGCAGAAGAAGCTGAAGTCCACAGAGGATGAGCTCGATAAGTATTCAGAGGCCCTGAAGGATGCCCAGGAGAAACTGGAGATTGCTGAGAAGAAGGCTGCTGATGTGAGTGACAACAATCCACCAAGCACAAACAGATCATGCCATAATCCAACCACCTCACCCCCACCCCAACAACAACCCCCACCTCACCTCACTCCCACCCAACAACTCCCACCTCACCTCATCCCCACCCAACAACCCCCACCCAACAACCCCCACCTCACCTCACCCCACCAACAACTCTCCCACCTCACCTCTAACACTCCCACCTCACCCCACAAACAACACCCCCACCTTACCCTCCAACACCCTCCACCTCACCCCTCCACACCCTCCACCTCACCTCACCTCACCCTCAACACCTCACCCCCTAACAACCCCCACCTCACCCAACACACCCCACCAACAACACCCCCACCTCACCCACCAGCACCCCCACCTCACCTCACTTCACCCCACCCACTCAACACCCAACCTCATCCCCCAACACTCCCCACCTCACCCCACCAACACCCCCACCTCACCCCCGACAACATCCACATCACCTCACCCTTTCCAACACCCCCACATCACCACAGCCCCCAACACCCCCACCTCACCCCCCAACACCTCACCTCACCCCCCAACCTCACCTCAACATCCACACCCTCCAAGGCCCCCACACCTCACCTCACCCTCCAACACCCACTGCCCCGTCCCTGTCGTTCATTCTTCCCCTTTATTCCTGCACAGTTGCTTTTCTCCTTTTTAGCCTCTGACATCCCCCACCCACTATTATAAACTCTATCCTTGTGCTCTCCTTTTGCCACGTGTGTTGTTTTTTCATAGCGCCAAGTGCCACAGAGGTGACAGCGAGTCTTATTTAGTACCAGTGCACCAGGTGGATAGTTACACCACTGCTACACCACTGCCTTTTTAGTGCCACTTATCAATCAGTGAGTCAGAAAACCAGGAGACTCCCTCTGGCACAGCATTGGAGATGGATTTAAAGATGAAGTTCAAAAAGGATCTTAGTATATGTTTATAATTATATGTGTATAGAATCTATAACACATATTTCCATTATTCACCATTACACCCATTACACTATGTCCACCTTTATGTAGGGTTTAATATAATTCAGCACTTTTCACCCAGTGCCAGTGTTTTTCTTTCAAGATCAGTCTTTAAATTAAATTCATCATTGAACAAATGAAGATCCTGAACTGTATATACCGTTTTCATGAACTCCTTAGCACTGTTCATGTTTTATCTGGTGCTGTACTGTTAAAATTAGTTACAGGAGCAGCATCATATTGTCTGAGCCTTTCTTTCTTTCTTCCTCTTCTTTGTCTTCCACCCTCATGATTAACTGTTCCGTCAGAGGTCTGGATATAGCAGGTCCACCTGTTGTCATAATGTGTGGCCTTCCAGCTATGCATGGAGTAATGCCAGGGGTTTTGGATTGTGTGTGTGTGTTGTATGTGGTTACTATGGAATTCTGTGAAATGTATTAACTCTGGTGTGTTTGGGGAAAAGGATGACTGGTGTATGTAGTATTGAATGTAAGTAGGAATGATAAGCAGTACATAGCGATGAGCTGGAGGCCTTGCGGTAAATATTTCCTCTTTATAGCCGGCTCCGACACTGGATTGTGCGAAGGAGAACCCATTGTTCTCATTCAGAGACAGACACGCTCTGTTCAGGGTCATGTGAGGAAGATGTATGGCATTCACAGATCCGAAACGTCCCCCAGAGGCGTAAGCTCCTATTGGAGACTGAGTGAGTGTGTGTGTTGCCACTGCTACAGCTGTCATTTCTATTACTATTTAAAACCCAACCTTGATCCTGAGCTGTTATCCTGCACCATTAGAAAATCAATGGTTTTAACAGTGGTCTGCAACACAAGACAGTTTCCAAGATCTATCAGGAACATCTTAGCACATCAGATTTTGTAACTTGTCGCCATGCACAAAGAAGCAGACAGACGGTCCGTCTCTGTGCAGGACACTCCAGATCTTCCACTCCAACCTTAACCTCTACACCATGTCTTCATGGAGCTGTGTGCTTCGTGTACAGGGGCATCGTCATGCTGGAACAGAGTTCTAGTCTCAGTCTCCCGTGAAGGGAAACTGTACTGTTGCAGCATACAAATACATTGTTTATGTATACAGTTTTGGAAAGGATCATACATGGCTGTGATGGTCAGGTGTCCAGAAACGGTTGGCCATCTAGTTTTCAAATCAGAGTAGATCTCTAATTCTCACAGCATATTCTCACAGTAGTGTACTTGTCTCTTCCTTTCAACTTAGTAACAAGGCGATCAGGTTCATTTTTAAGGCACATCAGTCACTTCTTGCTCACATCAGCTTATTACACTGCACTTCAAAAGACCATCAGTAAACATGAGCCAATTTGAATCGAACTGACTTAAAGTGTACATTCGGAGAGGTGCACATTTCTCCAGTGTACTCCCAAGAACATGGTAGGTCGATTAGCTAGACTAAATGGCCCCTTAGGTGTGAATGGGTGTTTGCATATGATGTCCGGTCAGTAAGATAAGCTCAGGATAAAGCAGTCCTCTGACTCAGTCCCTGAAGATGAGTGAGGGATGAATAAACATTACATTAGGTCAGTTGTTTTTGCAGATTGCTAAAAGCCATGATGACACTCTCAGATTTGTCAGTGATTCGCCTGTAAAACATTTTGACTAGAGTATAAAATGTGGCTTAGGTCAAGACTGCCATCATGGGTAACTCAAAACTGGCCATAAGATTCTGGTCTTGGTCTCAGGCACCATCTACTGGTGTGGTACTAGCAATGTCTATTATCATGAATGATCATTTATGATAATAGACATAGACATCATATTGATGTGTAATCCAAGATTCTGAAAGATTTCTGAACAAAATCTAATAGACGTGTGATACACTTCAGGTAAATAAACCTCTCACACCCACACTTATTGAGAATTATACATTAAATATATTAGTGTCATGGCCATATTAGGGACATTGGTGGCTCAGTGGTAGGTTTCTCACCTGCCATGCGGAAGGCCCGGGCTCAAACCCCAGCCGTGGATGTAGTGCCGGTCCCAAGCCCGGAAAAATGGGAGGGTTGCGTCAGGAAGGGCCAAGTTGGTCCAAGTTGTTGTGCGGACCAGTTGGTCTGCTGTGGTGATCCCGAACAGCAACTTCTTCTAGTGTCGTGGATATTACTTAACTAAAATCCTACAGCAGTGAGTGTGTGAATGTAAACAAACTGGATTCACCCTGATCAGGATAAAGCCATGACTAAAGATGAATAAATAAATAAATAAAAAATACATATAGCCCATTACCCCACTACCAGTACAAGTGAGTGGGCAACATACAGATTACAGCTGACCCCAACAGGGTAAAATAGCACATTAAATGTGACCTTTCTCTAGCATTATGACTAACATAAAAGATAACTTTGTCTCCATCTGTTGGCGCAGTTTACGTAGTGCAATTCTCTAGAGGATTGAACAGTAACAACTGGAAAACATTGATATGAAACAGGGAGGAGTGAATATTTTCCACTGCTGCTAGTTCAGGGTTGTTTTCATTTAAAGCAGCACAAAGCTGGTGTTTTCACTCCAGGGAGATGTGTATGGAGTTTCACATGTACTCGCTTCTGGGTTTTCTGTTTTTTCCCCCCTGCTAACCAAAAACTTGCCAGTAAATGGAATGGCTAAAATAAATTGCCCCTAGCTTTGTGATGGACTGGAACTCTATCAAGCACCCAGTGTTACTGGGATTGTCTCAGGGCTCCACTGGGACCTTGACAGTTACTAAATGAATATAAATGAATGCATGAATGAATGAATGTGTTGTCAGGCCATTGTGTGTAAATCAGATAATATTCTTACTTCTTACCCCACTGCTACACGACATTACCATGACTATAGCCAAGCAAACAAGCTAAACCACAGACCACAGCTTAAAGACAGAACACAGGGCACAGCACACACACACACACACACACACACACACACACACACACACAGAATCCCTCATGCATGATCTTGTTTCTAGCCTTCTCATTGCTACATGTATGACTGGGTCTTAGAGTCTGGACTTATATTTGACAAAACTGTTAGGAAAGAACTACATACCTTCTTTTTTAAGTTTATTTAAGATAGAACAGGGACACAAGTGGGCACGGTGGCTTAGTGGTTAGCACGTTTGCCTCACACCTGCTGCCTCCGCCATGTGTGTGTGGAGTTTGCATGTTCTCCCCGTGCCTCGGGTGTTTCCTCCGGGTACTCCGGTTTCCTCCCCCAATCCAAAGACATGCATGGTAGGTTGATTGGCATCTCTAAATTGTCCGTAGTGTGTGATTGTGTGAGTGAATGAGAGTGTGTGTGTGTGGCTCTGCGATGGGTTGGCACTCCGTCCAGGGTGTATCCTGCCTTGATGCCCAATGACGCCTGAGATAGGCACAGGCTCCCCGTGACCCGAGAATAGTTCGGATAAGCGGTAGACAATGAATGAATGAATGAATGGGAACAGGATACTCCCAACATCTTAGATTGAGCAAGAAGGATGTTGCAGGAGTGACACAGTTAAGGTGAGTCTTAAAGTCCTATGAGACTGTTGCAGGTGATAACTCTCCTACCTATGAGTGTGTCAGAATGTTTCAGCACTTCCTGTTTGGTTTTGCAAGACAGAAAGCCAGTGATGTAAGCTTCTCAGGTGTTGTAATGTTCTTAATGCTGAAACACTCCGAGCAAATATGACTTCAGCAACAGGAATGCCCCGTGACACTTCCGGCTCTGAGTGAGAACTGGGTATGAATTTTTCCCTTTTTTTTTTTTTTTTTTCTAGGTGAGTTAAAAGCGTGTAAAGCCAGGTCATAGAAACAAAGGGCCGGAATAATCCTTATTAACCTTGGCGTCTCAGCTATGCCACACCTTATCTAAGGAGCGGCTAGGAATACTGACATGACTTCTGGTGACGTCATTCACCTGGACACGTGTGACGCGCAGCTGGCCAATCAGCTTTCAGTTCAACCGCCTGATCTCTGATCCAGGATCAGCAAATAAAAAAAAAACCTAAAGAAAAAAAAAAAACGGTCAATTGTCTCATTCGGTCTGGGGTGGAGCGAACCGGAAGTGGGCTGGGGAAAGGGGGAAAAAAAAAAAGGGAAAAAAAAAAAAAAAAAAAAACTAGAGAAGAGTTGAGTCAGTCGAACAAACTTTACAAGAGGACAGACTTTAAGAGGGTGAGATTCTTAAGGAAAGAAGAAGAAAAAAAATCTATCATATAATTGGAAGAAATTGTTGGAGACGCAGTGTACAAGCGGAAGCGTGTGAATTTGGATCATTTGCCACGTACTGAGAAGGAGGAAAAGAAAACTTTCAGCGCGTCCTGCTCGGAATTCATGTCCAAAAGGCAGTTTCTGAACACTATCTTTTAACTTTATACAATTACATTTATTGTATAAAAAAAAGAAAGAAAAGAAAGCGCTGCCTCGATCTGAAAAGGTTCCTGTCTCGTCTACATCTCCTACTAGAAGCTGACTAGTTGGCGGGGCGTTGGTTTGTTCCCCCTGCCCTCCCCAACACTCTCATCACTCTGTGCACACACGCTCAGGAGGATACACCCCACATCTCAAGATCATACTACTCTTTAAAGAAAAAAGAAAAGATATATAAAATGTCCGGAACAAACAGCATCGACGCAGTGAAGAGAAAGATTAAAGTTTTGCAGCAGCAAGCCGACGAGGCGGAAGAAAGGGCCGAGATTTTGCAGCGGCAAGTCGAGGAAGAGAAGCGCGCCAGGGAGCAGGTAAACCTCTCAAACCTCAACATTACAATGTTTCTAATAATCGGAAATGTTTCACTGGACGCTTCATTCGTCCATTAGTCCGTCCACTGAGCTGAATTCCGGCTCACACCCTTACAAATCAACGCCCTTTGGAGCAATGAAAGGCATTTCGGGGCAGCATCCTGCTTCGTGACCTAAATTTGTTTCCAGTGAAAAGTTAGCATGTGGCTACTGAATACAGCATGCTGACATGTAGAAAAATATCACTACCTTTTTAAAGCTGTGAAGATTTCTTTTTTTTTTTTGTCTGTAATCTTGTACCATGAATTCGTAGGAGTTTTCTTTAACGTTTAAATCTTTATATACAAGGGTGTGTGTGTGAGAGAGAGAGAGAGAGAGAGAGAGAGAGAGAGAGGACCATGTCGTGGTTCTAGTCCACATCATATGTATATTTATATATAATAAATATTATAATAATTATTAATAAAATTAATATAATATATAACCCGTGTTTATTCGTTCAACCCTGCCTCAGGAGGCTAACTCGGACCTGATTAGACACCTGAGTACGAGCCTCCGGAGACCAGGTGCGCCATGACACCCTGTGCCTGTGGCGTTGTCGGGTTTTTTCGGACCTTTCCGCTTTCTTTCTTTTATTTATTTATTTAACTCATCTCAGAAGTTGTAGAAATGAGTAAAATGTTTCCTCTGTCGGTTTCCCCGTTGCACTCGTTCGTGATGAGCTCACCTCCTTGGACTCCGCAGTTCCTCATACCTTATTAGGAGCGAAACGCCTGTCTTCGAGAGTGATTGCGTCATATCCGGCTGAGCAGAGTGAAGCGGTCGTGCTGCTCTTCTGACTAGGTGTAGCGTTTATCGTGGTGTGGGTGTGTGAGGTGTTCAACAGGCCACGTTTTTTAATTCTTTTTTTGTTTTCAAACCAACCACTGTTGAATCATTGGCCATGATGACCATGGTTTAATCAGACTGACTACTATGAACATACATGGTCATTAAAGAGTGGCTATGAAGCTGTGGGCAATGCAAACTGTTTATCTCTGGTTTCTCAGGGACAAAGTGTGTGTGGGAATGTTTCTCTGTGCCTTCACTGGTCTTCAGGTTTCATTCTCCAAGTCACAGGTTCCTAACTTACATTACGGAGAACCCCCTGTCCGGCATATTGTAGTGTTTTCCATCCACATCCAACACAGGAAGTCTCCCTAATTAACCGATTTGTTGATATGTTAGGAGAAGGGTTTGGGTACCGCAGGACCCGAGATGTGAACCTCGGCTGTATTTTGTTTTGCAGTTCTTCCTTTTTTTTTTTCTCCTTCCATTCTCTCTTTCATTCCGTGTGTTTGTGTGTTGCAGGCTGAAGCCGAGGTGGCTTCTCTGAACAGGCGTATCCAGCTGGTTGAGGAGGAGCTGGACAGAGCTCAGGAGAGACTGGCCACAGCCTTGCAGAAGCTGGAAGAGGCCGAGAAGGCAGCGGATGAGAGTGAGAGGTATGCGAATGAGAACATTCGGTGACCAGCAGGTTATCTGTGCATGCACCTGGTAATAACGTCCATCTCACCTTAAATGCATAGGTGTGGCACCTGGTGTCATGATGAAAGGGGATCCCCTCTGGGCAGCTCCTTTTTGTAGCATCTATGAATGCTTAAATTTTGTCTCTGATCTTCTCCTCACATTTATGTTAGCCTAGTAGTATTCAGCATATTTTGCTTTCCAGGCTGCACTGAGACGCTTTCACATTCATAATGAACATATTTCATGATCCTGCGTGTCGTAGACCAGCACTGAATGTGGTTTGTGTGAACAGATCGCGGCTCTCCGAGACTCATTGGACCCTGTTCACTCTTGCACGGTCACGCTTGATGTATTTTAATGCCAGCTGTGAACGTTGCCTAAATGACATTTCTGAAGCAAATGAAAATGTTTTTTTTCTATCTCTGGAACAGAGGCATGAAGGTGATTGAGAACAGGGCACTGAAGGATGAGGAGAAGATGGAGTTACAGGAGATCCAGCTGAAGGAGGCCAAGCACATTGCAGAGGAGGCTGACCGCAAGTACGAGGAGGTGAGCGACGTGCACACGCACGTGTCCCTGATATCACCTTCTACTGACTAGAGTTCAGTATTAGGCGTGCTGTACTGAAATGACGAATGTATGCACTCTAGTGGATACACACTTGTGTATAAAATGTCATCCGTACACCATCAGGACGTGGAGCCGAGTCCATTTGGAAGTAATCGACTGTGTGTGTGTGTGTGTACAGGTGGCTCGTAAGCTGGTGATCGTGGAGGGAGAGCTGGAGCGCACAGAGGAGAGAGCCGAGCTCGCCGAGGCGTGAGTCATACATCTTTAAACAGACAGCCTTTTCTATGAGCTGCACTTTATTAGTTCAGTGACTCTACCCAGCTGAACATTAACTACGACAGAAAGCTTTAAGCCGTGTGCCTTTTTAATAAAGCTAGATCTAATAGGCATGAGAAATGCTTGCAGTTGCATGACAAAAGGAATGCTTTATCCTGACCTGACTTCTTCTCTCTCTCTCTCTCTCTCTCTCTCTCTCTCTCTCTGTGTGTGTGTGTGTGTCGACTATCCCCTGCCCTCTCTCGTCCCTTTGTTTTGTTTTTGTGCATGTTTGACCCTCGGTGCAACTTCCTTCAAACTAAACTAACAGTAAAAAGAAGCAGTTGGAGGACGAGCTAAGAGTGCTGGACCAAACACTGAAGTCTCTGCATGCTTCTGAGGACAAGGTAGAGGCGCTACATGTGCTGTGTGTTTTAAACCCTGAAGATCCTCTGTTCGTGAGGGTTATCATGTCCGTTTCGCGAGGAACGGTAGCAATTATGTCGCGCCTCACTGTGAACATATTTGCTCTGGCAGCTTTTAAGATCGTCACGTTTATTTGCCTGTGTATCTGCTTTTTGTTTTGTTTCGGAAGTCGAGCAAAAAGTGAACCAGACTCCTTCATTCAGCCTTGGCCATCTTTAATCTCTGCTTGTGCTTCTTTCACTCTTTCTACTCAACTGTTTCTGCCAGAATTCTCTGTGCATGACTGTTTAGACTGAGAAACATGGCCAGTTCCTCACGGCATGACCAGGCATGAATAAGTGCCTCTCGCATGTCGGTGCCACACTACCGCCGTCGTGCTCTGCATTTGCCAACGGCTTACACAACCGTAGATCTGAATACACACGGTTTCCAATTAGATGTAGGTCGACATTTTCTATTTTTGATTTAATAGAAAATATACCTGTTTCAGTTCCTTGGAAACGTAAAGAGAAGCTTCACATGGTCACTTTGCTGTCTTTCATCACCTGCAGTTCTTCTTGCTCTCTCACAGTCTGAACTTTGTTCTTCACTGACTTTGTACTTTGCCTAATTCTTCCCTTCATGCTCTTTTTCTTCTTCTTTTTCTTCCTTTTCTCTTCCTGCTGCTTTTCCCGAAATCAAAAATCCCCGTCCTGCTTTCAGTAAATGTGCCGAGCTGGAGGAGGAGCTGAAAAATGTCACCAACAATCTAAAGAGTCTGGAGGCTCAGGCTGAGAAGGTAGGGAGTGTGTGTTGCATGAACCTTTGAGGACCTGTGTGTGTGTGTGTGTGTGTTTGTATCTCATGAGCCTCTTTTCATTCAAGCCACTCATTCTCACTAGACATATTGAATAAGCGCATAACATCCAGTCAGCATCTCGTACCTCTCCAACACCACTGATCACAATTCGCAGAGTAGAAACAAATGTATTTTGGTAAGTGCAGGCGTTTTACACTTTATCTGGCCTGCATATCGTCCTGGAATGGCAGCAATGAACTGATTCGAACTCTGTTTAGGAGCAACTGTGTACGTTTAGCCCCATTTCAATCTAAAATTACAAGGACTTGCTTGGCCCACATTTCTACACATGTTAAAAACTTTACATTTGGCTGCTTACTGTTGGGCCTTTTTTTTTTTTTTTTTTTTTAATATTTGGCCTGTATTTGTAATTTACAATATAGTTCACTTAAAAAGAAAAGGGACCCAGTAGAGTGGCTTGGTGAATATACTGCGTGTTTGGGTTTATTCTGATTATCTGTGTCATTGTAAAAAAAAATGTGCTTCTCATGGCAGTCTTGTGTATTGAAACACTGGTTAAAATGGACACGTCTCTGCGACGTCCATCTGAGAATAGTTTAGAAACACCTTACCCCACTTTTAATACTGGAAATAATTGGAGGTAAACCAGTTAATGCATTGGGAAGGTGAAAGACTTGGTGGAAAAATCGTTCCTTTTGCCCCGGTTCGGTATTTCCGTGTCCTGTATCAGATGGTGAAACATTGAGAGAAAGCACACTGCAATGCAACTGCTGGATTAGGAAACGCTGTCCCGTTGTACAGATCGTATTAAAAGCGTCTGTTTCGAACGAAATATCCGCACTCTGCTTTCCTGTAGCCAATCAAATCCATTTAATTCTACTCTTAGGAACTCCTGCCAAGTCATGTGCAGAAAATCATGGCATGCCTTTACAAGTGGCCTTTTCCTGGTTGTGTAGCTGCGTTTCATCATCCCCACCGAAATGCCAAACATGTTCCTTCACATTATATCCAGCTTTATAGAGCTGGAGTCAAAAGGGGGGGAAGTGACCGCTCCTCCTGAGTCACTGATCAGTTTATATCCAGAGCTTCCCTGTCGTAGAGGACAATGGGAGTGGCATATAGATCAAAAACCCAGTATATTTTTACATTCTGATGAAATATACTACACTATATATATTTACTGCAGAGGGCTTTTTTTGTGTGTGTGTGAGAAACAAACCAGACTCCAGGTTCAGTGTGTTCCCATGATGAACTACAGCTGCGACATGTTCCCACTAATACAAGCAAAGATCCAGTAATCAAAGCTCACACACTTGCTCGAGATATTAAAGTATAACCTGTTTATTAAACTCAAGCCTAGAATAATCAATTACCTAAAAACGTATTCGTCGAGGGGTAAAAAAAGACGGAGCCATGAGGATGTGTGATTGTATTAGCTGGATGCATTTGCCTAAAGCATGTGTTGCCATGGTAACTGAATAGGGCTCCAAGATGAGCTTTGTCTCAGAACTCAAATTAATGCAAATTAGCCAGGTTTGGTTAAAAAAAACCACTTGTATTATTACACTTACTTAAATAATACCCCTATGCACCTCAAACAGACGAGACTTTTTCATTTCTTTAAGACGTTTATTATCTTGAAGGCCAACGCAGGGGAAAGATCAGATCCTGACTGATTTTCAGACGTAGCCTATATACTGTGTGCTAGATTTGTCTGCACATGCTGTGTTTGGGAAGTGATGCTAACTGCTAGGGAAAAAAGTATAGTGTTTGTTTTTTTTTAATTCATTGTTTATAAGTGACGTGTGTAGGTTACATTTAATGTAGATGTTGGACCTTTATTTAAAGATCAACCTTGATTAGCATTGGGAATGTATCGCAAACTGTGCACATGCAGAACAATCTGATATTAACCGCGACGCTTGTTCCGCAGCTAATATTCCCTATTTAGGTAACTAAACGTCTCGTTTGTTGATGCAGATAAAATGCTGCTCTATAAGGAAGAACAAATAACACGCACCAGACTGTGAAGTTAGCACACACACAGGGTGGTGTGATGCAGCACAGCGCTCAGCGGAGTGCCGCTACTCCGTTTAACAGCGTCTGCACCGATTTGCTGATTGTTACAACGGCATTGTGCTTTCCAAAATATTTATGAATGTTAGAAAAGTTGGACCGAAACTTGAGTACACGCTTTAATGTGTGGTCACTGGTGTGTACGACAACAGCGCGTTCTGTTCAGGCTCGGTGTTCGGCGTTTGTGGTTGTTCTCCTGAATCCTTGTTGCTGTTGCAGCCACATTCCTGCGCACATGTCCTGATCTGTTTCAAAGTTCCGGCAGTGCTGAAAGGTTAAAAAGAAAACGCCTACTACTTCCTCCTCAGCTTTCCCCCTGCCTCAGGGGGACTTTTTGTTCTAAGGTTTCGAAAGCGGCGAAGATCGGTACCGTAATACGACGGATAAGATTTTTAAGTGAACGGGTTCCGCAGAGCTGTTTGGAAGACACGACGATGTAGTTCTTCGTTTTTCTTCTCACACGCTCTTCTTCTCGTCTCTATAGTATTCCCAGAAGGAAGACAAATATGAGGAGGAGATCAAGATCCTGACTGATAAGCTGAAAGAGGTGAGCTGGTTTCTAGTTATCTAAATATCATTAAAAGCTGGTGATGTGACCCTGACTGTGACTTCACACAGGTTTGTTTGAGCAGTGCTGGATGTCATTCAATAAACCAATTTTGTGTGTGTGTGTGTGTGTGTGTGTGTGTGTGTGTGTGTGTGTTTCTGCCAGGCTGAGACTCGTGCCGAGTTTGCCGAGAGGTCCGTAGCCAAGCTGGAGAAGACCATCGACGACCTGGAAGGTAAGACTTTCCGCTCTTTTTCTGAACCCGGATCTTAATTTGCCAACTCGCTCACTTCCCTGTCTCGATGTAATGCCTTCTCAATTCTTCCTTCTTTTCTGATTTTGCCTTTACTCCTGGTGTTAAATTTTGTTTTGTTCCTGTCTTATTTTTTTTTCGTGCAAACAGATGAACTCTATGCTCAGAAACTCAAGTACAAGGCCATTAGCGAAGAGCTGGATCACGCCCTCAACGACATGACCTCTATGTAATTACTTGGCCTGTGTTTTGTTTTGTTTTTTCTTTTTTTTTTGTGTGTACACACATGCACACGCTTGAAGTTTTTAGTCACTTGCGCACCACGGCAGTGCCGTATAGTTCTACGGACAATGAGTTTGTGCAAGCGGCTGCAGATTTGCAGTGTGTTTTTTGGGTTTTGGTTTCAGTCGGCACTGTCCGCTTCGCCTGATTGGTGCACTGCCTGTGTGTGTGAGTTGGTGTCTGAGCCTCTAACATGCTGTTTTATGATTTAACTGCATGGAGCTGTTTGGCTGTGTGACACATGAAAAGATCACTGAAGGCAGAAATGCCATAAGCAATAAAACACAACAGGTCATGCAGTTATGAAATTAATCAACCATGTGTGGTGTGTGTGTGTGTGAGAGATGCTTTTTCACTAGCAGCATGTCCTGTAGTGTTTTATTTCTCTTATACCACAGCAATTTTTCCACAATTACAATTCGTTAATCTTTAAAACTGATCTCTGCCATCACTTGCAAATTGTTCTTGGAAAAATAGCTTCTACTTAAGTTTCATATTTCCAAGAAATACCTTACATCACCTTCTCGTGCCACAAAGCATAAGGTGCGTCCCAAAATCTTAAACACTCTTCAACACCGTTGCGTAGTATACGAAGTGCAAGTAATGCGTTCACGCTAACTTTTAACAAACGTACCTGGATTCAGCCGATTAAAAAGCTGTGGGTTTATGTACACGACAGAGAGGGAGAGGGGCGGAGCTACCAGGTGCTGACGCTGGACGAGAGAACGTAACGTCCTAGAAATGTCTTGTAAATGAAGCGGACCGTGTGTTTGGGGCACAGTTTATACGTCCTGTTATTAAAGGTCCGTTTGAGGTGATGCTACACTTCTTCTAAAATTCATACACACATGCAAGTCATTTGGGCCGCAGCTTTAGTTTCAGAGCTCTGGTGCTGCTGAAGATCGTAACAACCTGTAAAGATCGCATACAATGTATTGGAACAAGTGCCTCACAGCTGGAACTTATACTGAATATTAATCAGCTCCTACTGACCAATCAGAAGGCAGGGTTCAGGAGCGCTGTGGTATAACCGGTGTTAACTTGTGCTTAGCTGGAATGCTATTCAACACTTACACCGTGATGACTCACTCACCCGGTTCTTATGTTGCTGTCGTGTGATGTTATGTGATTGTGTGTGTGTGTGTGGAAAAAGGGAAAGCTGGTTTGAACAGCATTCCGCGGTGATGTCAGACAAAAGAGGAGCTGTAGTGAGGTGTTGTCCATCCCTGTTTGTTTGCAGATGATAACTTTCTGGACTTTCCTCCGGCTGGCTTTCTTCGAAAATATCCTGCTCTCAGCCTCGTCTCCGCGCTGACCGCTCGCACTCGTCTCCTTCATCCTCCTGTTTTTCTCTCTGTGTCTTCACCTGTATTGATGTACCTCTTTCCTTTCCTGCTTTATGTTTCTTCTCTATTTATGATGCGTGCTCTTTTCTTTCCCCACTGTATTGTAATGATATCAGGCATCGATGACTTTTGTCGTTCATCTGTGCTATGATCTATCTCCTGTCCTTTGTCTTCAGGCTGTATTTTGACGCTATCTGTACATGCTAAATGAAGGGAGGGGTTGAAAGAAACCTTTTGTGTTTTAAATGGTTTTTGTCTCACTTCCCCCCCCCCACACATGCACATCATTATGTTTTTATTGTTCTGTGTGTCCTGATCCAGAAAGGTTCATAATGAAAGAATAAAAACATGCTGGGGGTTGTGCTGCTACAGGAAAACAATCTACTCTGTGGTGGTGAGAGAGCCTGAGAGGAAGCAAGAGATTGATTTCCAGTAATGACATACCACAGCAATTTAAAATATATATATATACTATATTGCCAAAAGTATTGGGGCATCTGCCTTTACATGCACATGAATGTAATATGGAGTTGTCCTGCCCTTTGCAGCTATAACAGCTTCAACTCTTCTGGGAAGGCTTTCCACAAGGTTTAGGAGTGTGTTTATGGGAATTTTTGACCGTTCCTCTAGAAGCGCATTTGTGAGGTCAGGCACTGATGTTGGACGAGAAGGCCTGGCTCACAGTCTCCGCTCTAATTCATCCCAAAGGTGTTCTATGGGGTTGAGGTCAGGACTCTGTGCAGACCAGTTAAGTTCCTCCACACCAAACTCGCTCATCCATGTCTTTATGGACCTTGCTTTGTGCACTGGTGTGCAGTCATGTTGGAACAGGAAGGGGACATCCCCAAACTGTTCCCACAAAGAGCATGAAATTGTCCAAAATGTCTTTGGTATGCTGAAACATTAAGAGTTCCTTTCACTGGAACTAAGCGGCTGAGTCCAACCCCTGAGAAACAACACCTGAATTCAGTGTTTTGGAGGGGTGTCCCAAAACCTTTGGCAATATAGTGTATAGCCAGTGATTTTGAAAATGGAGAACAAGAACTGGACTTGAAATGGCAGGTTGTAGATCAGACTAATCAGGCATATGTTAAATACAGGCAGTGTTGTGAAACTAAGCGTTTGTGCCCCACACAAAGGTCAAATTAAAAACTATAAATCTAACCCTTACATGAATGCTAAAACCGTAAATATCCTTTATCCCTTCCAATTAGTTCATTGAGTGATCAAATTGTATTTATTTATATTAATTATTTATATTATGTTAACATTTTTTTTTTTTTGTACATGATGGGAGCTTATTCCATTCAGACGTGATGTGAAGGAGGGTCTAACAGCTCATTAATCATCTGGCCCTTTGCCTGACCATCCTCTCTCGTGTAAATCGTTGTGATCAAAACGGCTTTCCTAATGTTTCCCATCCTGCTTTCATCCTGTCAGAAGTTGGGAATGATTATAATGCATGAGAGAGGCTGATTTGTCGTACACATCCTGCAGTCATTTGGCCCGCCGCTTGTGCTCTTCCTCAGAAATGTCTGCGTGATGCAATTCCGACATAATTAGTGGATTCAGGAAAGCAGCATGTGTCTGAGACGCAACCGAATAAACACATCGCATACTCTTTGGTGCTACTCTCGACCGTCATCGAGTACCAGAGCTGAATTTTAAAACCTCTTAAACATCGTGAAAGGTTTGTTCTGGATTTTGTAGAGAAGGTGTTTGACTCGATAAGCAGAACATGACGACAAACACGGAGACAGCTGGAAGTTTTAGAGAGAAACTGAACTCGGGGCTGTGTTTAAAGTGGATGAACTTGCAGCTGTTAGACTTGGAAGCCCAATGTTTTGGCTCTGATGTACCTTTCAATCCTCTTAGTCCAGATGTACACTAGGAAGAATGTGACAATCTGCTTGTGTAGAGAATAGATGCACACATGTACATATGATGAAAGTGAAGTATAGTTGCACCTTACTACTTCTGTCTTAAAGTCAGGACACAGTATCTGATCAGCCACTGCACTTTGATCTGTCCAATTTTCATCAAAACGTTCTCAGATTGTTTAGGGTCGCGTAAATAACTAACAAAATGCATCACAAATGATTTTATTATAGTCATAGGCACATGAACTTGGTGGATGGAACAAAGGAAGGATTGAAGGAATGATTGTTGGCAGAATGGATGAGGAAGGATGGATGGATTGAAGTAATGATTGTTGGAAGGATGAAAGAAAGGATGTATGAATGATGGTTGGAAGAATGGATGAGGAAGGATGAAAGTAAAGATGGATGGTTGGATGGACTGATAGAAGGAAGGCACGATGGAAGGAATGATTGTTGCCAGAATGGATGAAAGGAAGGAATGATGGTTGGAGGGGTGGATGGATGAAATGAGTGATGGTTGGTAGAATGGATAAGGAAGGATGAAAGAAAGGATGGATGAAATGAATGATGGTTGGAAGAATGAATGAAAGGAAGGATGCATGGATGGAATGATTGCTGGATGGAAGGTTGGATGAACTGATGGAAGGAAGGCATGAAGGAAGGATGAAAAAGTATGGATGGATGAAATGAATGATTGGAGGAATGGGGAAGAATAGATGAAAGGAAGGATGGATGGATGGAATGAATGATTGTTGGAAGAATATATGAAAGGAAGGATGGATGGATGGAATGATTGGGAGAATGGATGAAAGGAAAGATGGAAGGAAGGATGAAAGAAAGGATGGATAAAATGAATGATGGTTGGAAGAATGGATGAAAGGAAAGATGGAAGGAAGGATGAAAGAGGATGGTTGGAAGAATGGATGAGAAAGGAAGGATGGATGGACTGATGGAAGGAAGGCACAAAGGATGGATGGATGGAAGGAATGATGTTTGGAAGAATATATGAAAGGCAGAATGAATGGAAGAATGGATGGTTGGAAGGAAAGAAGGAAGGAATGTACTAACTTTGTCATTGCAAAGTACAGGTTGATGGCATTGGAATGGCGTTTAGCACCAACCAGAACTGACCCTGACCCTGAACCTGCTGGTTCTGATGCGGATGGTCCTGTATCTCCTCCCTGAATGTTGAACAGTTTGTGACTAGGGTGGGAGGAGTCCTTGATGATTTTGTGTACACTGCGGTGAAGAGACTCAATGGCAGGTGGTTAGATGCCGATGATGCATCCAGCGGTTTTCACCAGCCTTTACAGAGATTTCCTTTCACACTTTTATCTTTCTAAAGAAACTCACGTTTAAACTGTTAAAGACGCGTCAAATCTTCAGGTATTGTAAAAATGTCATTTATCTAAATTATAAAAATCCCAAGCTAATTTGGATCAATAGATACACTGGAGTGGGCAATGGTGGCTCAGTGGTAGGTTTCTCGCCTACCATGCGGAAGGCTTGTTGGAAGGATGAAAGAAAGGATGTATGGATGAAATGAATGATGGTTGGAAGAATGGATGAGGAAGGATGAAAGGAAAGATGGATGGTTGGATGGACTGATGGAAGGAAGGCACGATGGATGGATGGAAGGAATGATTGTTGGCAGAATGGATGAAAGGAAGGAATGATGGTTGGAGGGGTGGATGGATGAAATGAGTGATGGTAGAATGGATAAGGAAGGATGAAAGAAAGAATGGATGAAATGAATGATGGTAGGAAGGATGCATGGATGGAATGATTGCTGGATGGACGATTGGAAGGTTGGATGAACTGATGGAAGGAAGGCAAGATGGATGGATGGAATGAAGGATGGATGGGTGGATGGATGAAAGGAATGATGGTTGGAAGGAAGGATGAAAAAGTATGGATGAAATGAATGATTGGAGGAATGGGGAAGGATGGATGAAATGAATGATTGGAAGGATGAAAGAAAGGATGGATGAAATGAATGATGGTTGGAAGAATAGATGAAAGGAAGGCTGGATGGATGGAATGATTGGGAGAATGGATGGAAGGAAGGATGAAAGAAAGGATGGATGAAATGAATGATGGGTGGATGGATGAAAGGAATGATGGTTGGAAGGAAGGATGAAAGAAAGTATGGATGAAATGAATGATTGGAGGAATGGGGAAGGAAGGATGAAAGAAAGGAAGGATGGATGAAATGAATGATTGGAAGGATGAAAGACAGGATGGATGAAATGAATGATGGTTGGAAGAATGGATGAAAGGAAGGATGCATGGATGGAATGATTGGGAGAATGGATGGAAGGAAGGATAAAAGAAAGGATGGATGAAATGAATGATGCTTGGAAGAATAGATTAAAGGAAGGATGGATGGAATGATTGGGAGAATGGATGAAAGGAAAGATGGAAAGAAGGATGAAAGAAAGGATGGATGAAATGAATGATGGGTGGATGGATGAAAGGAATGATGGTTGGAAGGAAGGATGAAAGAAAGTATGGATGAAATGAATGATTGGAGGAATGGGGAAGGAAGGATGAAAGAAAGGAAGGATGGATGAAATGAATGATTGGAAGGATGAAAGAAAGGATGGATGAAATGAATGATGGTTGGAAGAATAGATGAAAGGAAGGATGGATGGATGGAATGATTGGGAGAATGGATGGAAGGAAGGATAAAAGAAAGGATGGATGAAATGAATGATGCTTGGAAGAATAGATGAAAGGTATATGGGGAAATGGATGGATGGAATGGATGAAATGAATGATGGTGGAGGATGAAGGAATGATGGTGGAAGATGAAAGAAAGATGGAAAGAATGATGAAAGAAGGAGGATGAAAGAAAGGAGGATGGATGAAATGAAT
Organism: Hemibagrus guttatus; assembly: GCA_033459395.1. NCBI lineage: Eukaryota > Metazoa > Chordata > Actinopteri > Siluriformes > Bagridae > Hemibagrus > Hemibagrus guttatus. The sequence goes on from JAUCMX010000028.1 coordinate 7,894,695, forward strand.
GATTGGAGATGAAAGAAAGGATGGATGGAATGAATGATGGTTGAAGAATGATGAAGAAGGATGGATGGATGGAATGATTGTGAAGAATGATGAAGGAAGGATAAAAGATGGATGGATGAAATGAAGATGTGGAAGATGATGAATGAAGGTGGATGGATGGAATGATGGGAGAATGGATGAAAGAAGATGAAAGAAGGATGAAAGAAAGGAAGGATGGATGAAATGAATGATTGGAAGGATGAAAGAAAGGATGGATGAAATGAATGATTGGAGGAATGGGGAAGGAAGGATGAAAGAAAGGAAGGATGGATGAAATGAATGATTGGAAGGATGAAAGAAAGGATGGATGAAATGAATGATGGGTGGAAGAATAGATGAAAGGATGGATGGATGGATGGAATGATTGGGAGAATGGATGGAAGGAAGGATAAAACAGTATAGAGAAAGACCCGAGCACAGATCTGTTCCACACGATGCATCAATCCCAAGAACCTGACCATCCCGTAAAAAGGGCGTGTTTGTTCATATAACCATGGAAGCAGAGGATTTGGACCGCTGAGAGGAGCATGCAAAGTCAGAAAGTGCAGACTTCACTAGCTTTCTTTTCAGTTGATCTAATAGCAATTATAACTTATGACATATTTTCTTTTGTCCATTTTTGATGGTCAGGCTTTAAATGGATTGGTCGGCATTTTCAGCTGTTCTACCTTGGTGTAGACTGATGAACTCTTCCTCCCTAATCTTCCCATCATGCAGTATTTTGAATATCTAAGCATCAATAAATCAGACCGTATATAACGGTTCAGATGCTTTGAGGACAGACTGCTGTACGACGTTTCACCATTTCTCATCTCATATGGACATGGATGGTCATTAAAAGATATTATACACTGCGATTGGTTCACACTTGTATCATAACACTTACAATCATCAGGAATGCTGTACACCTGCTCCTTCATGCAGTTTTCCAATCAGCCAATCGCTTAGCAGCAGCAGTGCCTCATCCAATCCAATGAGCAGCAGTTCTGCAACCTATAATGCCTGGTTTATTAGAGAGGTCAGAAGAGAATGGCCAGAAAGGTTTGAGCTGACAGGAAGTTCTACAGCGACTCGTATAACTGCTCTTTGCAGCTGTGGTGAGCTGAAACGCATCAAGGTGATGTTTCAGTGTGTTCTTGGCTGACGGCAGACGAACCTAATGAGATAATTTTCTGATGGTTGTAAAAAGTGGTTCCCTGCTACTTCCCGTCAGCTCAAACCTACCAGGCCATTCTCCAAGGCACTTAACCAACCCTTAGCCACTTAACCAACTAGTCTTTCTCTACACAATAAACAGTTTATTTACAGCGTCTGTGCTTTCGGTTCAGCTGAAGGCCCTTGTTTTGGTGAGCTGTTGATCCTAGTTATGGTCTATATACAAGATCTTGTAATCCTGAGTATAAGTTAAGGCATGTATACCATAACGCTAACCAATAGACTGTTTTGTGGAAGTTCTTCAGCATTATAAATGTAACTGTAAATGGATAAAAGCTGTTCACTTTCAACAACTAGTATTCAAGTGGTGACGATCCTCAATGCTATCTCCTCTTATCCTGGACACTCTGTCCATTTATTTTCCTTTCTGTCCTCTTACGTTTCTGAATATTTTTCTAAGTAAATATCGGACGATTCTTGTTTATATATCATTTTGTTATTTCTAATTTGAACTAACTTGTTGTTTTTATCCAACTCAGTTCAGAAATCGGTTCAAATCCTTTTTGTTTTTTTGTCCTCACTTTGCAGAAAAGCTAAAAGATGCCAAGGAGGAGAACCTCAAGATCCACGCCACTCTAGACCAGACCCTGAGCGAACTGAACAGTTTCTAGACATCATGGTCCAGGACATTCCTCCTTTCCCATTTTCAACACACTCATCTCACGTCTCCAATTCGGTCCAAGTAGTCTAATTTACCCAAAGTTGTTTTCTTTCTCCTTTCCTCTCCCTTCACCCAAAATTCTGTTTAAAGCTGTGCTCACAGAACCCAAGCAGCTCTGGCAGCACAGCTCTCAGCAAATCTTCGGCACACTTTCCTCCTTCGAGCCGGTCACCGAGTCTCGACCGTGGAGCTTTAAGTGGCCCCTCTTTCACCCTGATGTGTCTGTCTATTGTATTGGTCAGAAGAAGTGGTGCTTTTTTTTTTCACGTGCCAAATCTCTGAGATGGTTCATCTGAAGCTTTTCAGTGTCTCTTGCTTTGTCACAAAGCTTAGGTACAGTTCACTTATCCCTTTTCCTTTTCCACAAACATTGTGGTCTCTAGACATCATCCTTCCCTAAAAACCTTTTTTTTTTTTTTTTTGTTGTTGTTACAATTCAGGCACCGTTAAGTATAATCCTTGCTCTGTGGTAAACGATGCACCTGTCCTTTTTTTTTTCTCTTCTCCATCACCGTTTTCCTGCAGGCTTTTAAGACCATTTCTAATGGTGATATCTTAAAATGGTCTGTTTTCAAAATAAGAGCCTTTAATTAGTGTGTTTTTGGGTTGTTGTGTGTTTTTTAATTCTATTCTATGTATTGTGTCCAGTCATGATGATGACGATGATGATGATGATGATGATTATTCTCACTGTTTTAACAGTAAAACTGGCTTGCATTGTTTGAACCACTACACGTGAAACACTCCACTGTTTAAGGGCTCATGGCAAACATCAAGGCCTGAAATCTGTTCATTAATGACGATGGACGATGGTGCATGCTTTTACATAGAGTAGTAGAAAAATAAGCACCTAGCAGGAGCAAGGGATTTTTTTTGTTTGTTTTTACAGACAATCACGCAGCCTCACTGCCAGATGTTTCGTTTTACGACATCGAAGATATCTAAGGATCATTTCTGGCCTAGAAACTGAGTAAAAAATAAATAAAAGATTTAAGAGCAAATGCATATTTTTAACTGGAAAAGTCCTAAATTCATATGTAATCATTTTGTTACTATATTTGTAATGGTGCAGTTTTGTTTTGTTTTTTTTTAAATAAAAACCATGATTTTTTTTTTTAATGTCACACCAAAAATTGTGAATATTCCTAATTTTCAAGAAATGTCTTTTAATAGCTACATTAAGCAGGTGAAATTTATTTATTTTGTAAAAATTACATGGGCGATGGCTTGGTGGTTAGCACGTTTGCCTCACACCTCCAGGGTTGGGGGTTCGATTTCCATCTCCGCCGTGTGTGTGGAGTTTGCATGTTCTCCCCGTGCCTCGGGGGTTTCCTCCGGGTACTCCGGTTTTCTCCCCCGGTCCAAAGACATGCACTGTAGATTGATTGGCATCTCTAAATTGTCCATAGTGTGTGATTGCGTGAATGAATGAGAGTGTGTGTGTGTGCCCTGCGATGGGTTGGCACTCTGTCCAGGGTGTATCCTGCCTTGATGCCCAATGACGCCTGAGATAGGCACAGGCTCCCCGTGACCCGAGGATAGATCGGATAAGTGGTACAGACGATGGAAAAAGAAAAAAAAAAATTACATGGATCAAGAAATAAGATCTGGAAAACAAACTGCTAAAATAACACAGCCTCAAGATAGAAACAGCAACACAAAGCAAAAATAGTAATAAATAATTGACACATTGTGACCTTTTTTGGGTCCAGTGGGTACAGGGAAGATTTAAGATACGTCAGTTCCAAAAATGGACGAGTCTTGTCAAATAAACCTTGCTGAGTTATTGAGTCTAGGGTCATAGGTCATCATCAGATGCTAGTCAGCTTTCCCGGTTAATGCCCTTCCAGACCTGAAACATGGCCATCTTTAGTTCTAACACTTTATACCGAGGCTTGAAGCATGTGAATAAAGATCATACAGCTTCAGTTCTTGGGAACTTGAGCACACAAGATAATTCCACATTTGGTCTGGCCTTGGAGGAAAAAACAATAATTTTAGTTTTTGCCATGTTTGACTTTATTACTATGCACAAAATATGATTTACAGTTTAAGCATTTGCAAATTCTGGGACTTTTCCCAGGCATATTGTGGCCTTTTGGTAATCCTTTTGTCTGTAATGGAAGGAATGGCATATTTTTAAAAAATGATAATCCACTACATGGCTAAAAGAATGTAGAAGTATGACCATGACCCATGTACATCGATCAGGCATAACATTATGACCACCTGCCTAATATTGTTTTGGTCCCCCTTTTGCTGCCAAAACAGCCCTGACCCGTCATGCACTGTGTATTCTGACACCTTTCTATCAGAACCAGCATTAACTTCTTCAGCAAGCTGAGCAACATTAGCTCGTGTGTTGGATCGGATCACACGGGCCAGCCTTCTCTCCCCACGTGCATCAGTGAGCCTTGGTCGCCCATGACCCTGTCTCCGGTTCACCACTGTTCCTTCCTTGGACCACTTTTGATAGATACTGACCACTGCAGACCGGGAACACCCCACAAGAGCTGCAGTTTTGGAGATGTTCTGATCCAGTGGTCTAGCCATCACAATTTGGCTCTTTTGGTCAAACTCGCTCAAATCCTTACGCTTGTCCATTTTTCCTGCTTCTAACACATCAACTTTGAGGACAAAATGTTCACTTGCTGCCGAATATATCCCACCCACTAACAGGTGCCATGATGAGGAGATCATCAGTCTTATTCACTTCACCGGTCACTGCTCACAATGTTATACCTGGTCGGTGTATATGGATCTTATATTGGATTGTCTATTCCCTTCACCCAAACTTGTCCGAACACAAAGCAAGCGTCACTGGCGTCAAGTGGAAGAACTGGAGTGTCCTGTCTAGACTCCTGACTCTGACTCAACCCCACTGAACACCTTTGGGATGACCTGAGACTGAACCCCCAGACCTCCTCAACATCAGTGTCTGATCTCACTAATGCTCTTGGAGCTATATGATCACTAATCCCCAGCAGCAAAGAGCGACAAATTCTGGTATAAGACATTCAACAATGGGTTTTCGACATAAATTTTTGCTCATATAGTGCAGTTTCTGACTTTAGGTAGGAGAAAGGATTATAACTGGCACACAATATATTTCCTAGGTAGAACACCGCATTGTTTTATTTGCTCTCAGTAAGTCTATCAGCTGTTTGTGTTGCCTACTTAAACTCTTCCCTGATTCATATCTCCTGAACAGTCATGTAAACACACATCTGTTCCAGCACCTACTCTTTTTTGTGTGTGTGATGCTCTTAAAACCATAACGCTATCTGTTGTTATTGGTCTCTTGGCTAAAACCATGCAGAAGATTCCCTCAGGTCTGTCTCCAGGCTTGGGTGTGACCTTGGCTCAGGGATCGTGGCTTATGTGTGTGTGTGTGTGTGTGTGTGTGCTGCACATGCAAATAATTTATAGAATGGACCATTACTAGCATGCAAATGACCGTATGGAAAGCTAAGCATTTCTTAAATTAAGGACTTTTAATGCTGTAGCTGTTGATAAGGAAATATTTGTTGAATGCACCAAGGTCAGTATCTGAGTGGGGCAGTTCAGATCTGATCAGTTTCTAAATTTCTAGCCAGGAAGAATTACCCCTCTTCATTTAAGATAGAACATCAATGGCCACTTTGTTAGGAACACTATACTAATAATGGAGAGGACTTTTTTTTTGCTTTTAGAACAGTTCTTCATGGCATGGATTCCACAAGATGTTGGAAACATTCATTAAAATGGCTCTAAATCCTGAACAGTTAATACCATATTTCTGTTAAACCCCTTGAATTAAAGCTGAAAGTTTTTTTGAAAAAAAAAAAAAAAATGATTATGATATTAAGGCAAGATTGTGAAAATTGTGTCGCTGACGAAGTGCTGGTGAGAAAATGCTATAATGCTAATAAAAGACAAAGACATGATTTGGGATAAGCCTAAAGTAATAAAACGTTTGAATACACCCTGGACAGAGTGCCAACCCATCGCAGGGCACAAACACACACTCTCATTCACTTCTACAGACATGAAAAAGAAAAAAAAAAAACCATTTGACATAATAGCAATTTAACACTTTTTTTTTTTTTTTAATAAATAAAGCAAATAAGCTGTGATTATATGAGATACATTTTAAACAAAATTCCAGACATAAAAAGCTAAATATTTTATTTTCAGCAAAATCCCGTAGGCCTTATTTGAATGTGTAGAAAACCTCGATTTCTTTGGTCTCGATGAGGATCAGAGCAGAACTCTAGCTTCTGGACGATCTTAGACTGCTTCTTTTCCGCTAGGGGGCAGCAAAGGACTTTAAAAAGGCATTAAAGTACTTCATCTGTTTTTACTGTTTAAATGACTAAAAGTTCTCATGTATTTTTTATATATTCTTATATGCTCTTGAATTATTTTAGATTTATGTTAGTTAGTTTGGTTGTGTATTAAATTAACATTAAAATAAGGATTTTAAAAAATAAAAATTATGCTCAAAGGTAGGTCAGCATCAAGAGCCTGGGAGGAAGTGCCACTGCGACAAAACTTGGGCATTTGGCAGATGCCCTTATCCACTTACAATTTATTTATTTTTTACAACTGAGGATTAAGGGCCTTGCTCAGAGGACCAGCAGTTGCAGCTTGGAGGACCTGGGATTCAAACTCACAACCTTCTGATCAGTAGTCAAACACCTTAACCACTGAGATACCACATCCTGACATTTATTATATTAAATGAATGAATGAATAAATAATACACTAACCAAAGTAAAGCGTCCGATGTATTTTTTAGTCCCACTTTTATCCCACCCTGGATAAGGTGCCACCCTGGACAATTCACCAACTTGCATGATTTAGGGAGGTGGAAAGAAAGCACCACACACTCTGGAAGAACATTTTATTTTACGAATTAAGAATATTTTACACCGATCAGGGATAACATTATGACCACCTGCCTAATATTGTATCTGTCCTCCTTTTGATGCCAAAACAGTCCTGACCCGTCGAGGCATGGACTCCACTAGATCCCTGAAGGTGTGCTGTGGTATCTGGCACCAAGATGTTAGCAGCAGATCCTTTAAGTCCTGTAAGTTGTGAGGTGAGGGCGCCACGGATCAGACTTGTTTGTCCAGCACATCCCACAGATGCTGGATTGGATTGAGATCTGGGGAATTTGGAATTTTGGCCAAGTCAACACCTCAAACTGGTTGTTGTGTTCATCAAAATCATTCCTGAACCATTTCTGCTTTGTGGCACGGCGCATTATCCTGCTGAAAGAGGCCACAGCCATCAGGGAATACCGTTTCTATGAAAGGGTGTACATGGTTTGCTTAGGTAGGTGCTACGTGTCAAAATAACATCCACATGGATGGCAGGACCCAAGGTTTCCCAGCAGAACATTGCCCAAAGCAGGACACTGCCTCCGTCGGCTCGCCTTCTTCCCATAGTGCATCCTGGTGCCATGTGTTCCCCAGGTAAGAGACGCAAACGCACCCGGCCATCCACGTGATGTAAAAGAAAACGTGATTCATCAGACCAGGCCACCTTCTTCCATTGCTCCGTGATCCAGTTCTGATGCTCACGTGCCCATTGTTGGCGCTTTCGGCAGTGCACAGGGGTCAGCATTCACCATTATCACTAATTTACCATCCCCGTGTGCAATATCACAGTTCTACACTATTATTTGTACAGTATCTGTACTGGGAATAGGGTGGTCATTTTGGGCTTAGTTGTATTTTCAGTCCATTTCAGGGATGACATCATGAATCTTCTTCTTGGCCTGCTTCACTTTGCCATTGGAGTCTGAGTAGTACTTAGAAGTGAGGTTGATAGTTAGCTTTCCCATGAACCTGCCCCACATTCTGCAGATGAAATGGTGGCCCTGGTCATTCACTATATTCACTATATGCTCAGAGGGCAGGCTGGAGAGATGAATGAGGCATAGTGTCAGGTACTCATGGTTCTTGTGATCCATAAAGATAACACATGGATCTTCTGCCCCATCCCGCCAGTGTCTCCACTCATCAGACACCCACCTCACTGCCAGTAGCTTACAGTTACCCACTTACTCTGTTTGGTTGCTGACATTACAAGACAAGGAACCTAGCTAGAGCTAAGGTCTCTCACCAAAGCACTGAGAGAGGATTTCCCAGATTTAGATTTCTGAAGAATCCACTTTGACGGTAGAAGGATCAAAAAAGATCAGGATGCTCGAGGATGGGGCTGAGGTGAAGGCTGGTTTCAGCTAGTTCATTTGACTTCTGAGTTTCACACTAGACATTTGTGGCCACTTCGCAGGATGTGAGGGGGAGGGCAATAGTATTGAAGCCCTGCAACGGCTACCTAGGGTTGGTCAATCAACGCCCCACTGAGACTGATCATGAAAGGAGATGGTGTGCTGATGGAACTCACATGGCTCCCCCTACATATACATCCATACTACATATACTACATGGGATGTGGTAGCTTAGTGGTTAAGGTGTTGGACTACTGATTGGAAGGTTGTGAGTTCAAATCCCAGGTCCATCAAGTTGCCCCTGCTGGGCCCCTGAGCAAGGCCCTTAACCCTGAATTGCTCAGTTGTATAAAATGAGATAAAATGTAGATTGCTCTGGATAGGAGCATCTGCCAAATGCCAGAAATGTAAGTGTACATATCGTACATCATTTATGACAGACTGGAAGAGTGAGGCGGTGCTAGAGAGCCAGTATTGCATGGCAAGGTATATTCATAGCAGCCTGTGCCAGTACTGAATGCCATCTTCAACTCGTCCCCTTCACGTATCCAGCAGGCATACATGGTGCAATCATAGAGTCAGGGTAGGGGACTGGCCTTTAACTTACTGAACATCTCCCTGAAGTCCTGTTACTTTTGAGGAAGGTGGAAACAGGGCTGTGTCTCAGGGCTTTCATTGAAGGGGCAGGCCACTAACAGTGCCAGCTTGTGGAAACAAAGACTGTGACAGTAAGAAGACCAATGACATGACAGCTGTGGGTTAGGTAGCTCCATGCATGGTAGCGCCAGCATGATGGGATGTCTAGCAGAGTTAGGAGAGGCCGCCCCTATTGGGTCTTCCACTGATGGCTTGACTCTTGATAGGCTGGATCCATGGGGAGGCCAAGCTGATGGACAGTCACCTCATCTATGAAACGGCCTGCCGCCGTTTTAGCGCAGTTAGCGCTGTGAACACAAAAGGGGCAGTAAAAGAATAAGTAACAAGACAATGGGATGGACTCATTGTTAAAGTGTGGGGGTAAGAGCTGCACTGTTATTGGTGTGTAGGAGACACTGGCTAATGAAGTGGTCAGCTTGCCAAACAGAGAGCCATGAGTGCAAATAATGGGCTTTGTAATGACAGAACATAAAGGAAACTGCAGTGATGCGGTAACAAAAATAAAGGTGCACAGGTTGAGTGTGTAGTCTGTTTGTTGGCTGCTGTGTGTGCTAGGATATGGAGTTTGACCTGTTGTATTTTTTTCATGTAAGAAATAAGCCTTGCCTCATTTGATGAAATCTGTTACACGATATAGTCAAATGAAATAACATGTATAATTGAATCTGAATTTGTAGACTGAATCTAGCCTAAAATATTTTCAGACTATCAAAGTTAGCTCATTTAGCATGCTTTGTTTACTGTCTACTCCATGCCTTGTTGTTTCGACTGCCTCTCTAGCCGAAATCAACTAGGCCATGCATGCGGCTACTGTTATAAACTCTTATTCCAATAAAATTCCAAATATCTCCACAGTTCTGTATTAAGATGTTAGCAATGACTGAACCGTTGTAGCATGTGCGTGTGATAGCTAGTGCATAGCCTTAACAGCCTTGGCACAACCTTAGGACTGCAAGGCTTCTAAGGTGAAAAGGTTCAGCAAATATTTTTCCCATTTATTTCAGCTGCCAGGTAATGTGATACAGTAATCTGTGATATAAATGAAGGCTTTAATTATTCTACGCTTTATCTCCAAGTAAATGTTGTTGTGGATAAGCAAAGCCTACTTTATTGACCTAAGGTGTTACGGTAAAAAAAAAAAAATTAAACAATGCGAAAGTGAACTTGTCCTAAACTTTATCAGCAACAGTTTTAATGTTTGATAAAAGCAAATGTCCTGATAGATAAATGCTTAGTGTATTGCTTTATTTTAGCACACAATGTACCTTTCATTATCTGATACTCGCTACTTACCTCCGGAAAGTGTATTTACGAGATAAGATAGGATTGTTTGGCCGACACGATATAACTGTAGATACCTTCTCTAAAAATTAGGGAGTTACCAAATGTAATTTTATTTTTTACCTAACTGAAAAACTAACGTACATTTTTTAAGTAACTAAAAACACTTCTTGTGTAATTGTGGAAAAAACAGAAAAACCTGCCCAGATTGATCTAATCTCCCAAGAGCATTCCCAGATATAACTGAGAAGTATAACCGAGAAAGGCCTGGCTGAGCTCATGGGAAATTCCTAGAAAGTCGAAATTTTCAAGATGATTTCACCGACTTTTACATAGAAAGCATAATAAAAGGTATGGCAACTCAGCTAGCTCTAGCCTTAACATTAACTTAACGTTAACATGCAGCGGGTAAAATAACAACCCATGCAATCTGCACGTGCAAAGAAATTAAACCATATATGTCCATAATTCCAGTTATGTGTAATAATGTGAAATGATAAACTGAACACGCTTACTGAAATTTATTTAATACTTCTTACAAAAGCCTTTGTTGGTAATGACAGCTTGTAGATGCCTCCTGTATGGAGAAACTAATGTAGTTGCATGCATTGCCCAGGTGTGATTTTGTGATTTCAGTTCTTTCCAGCATCTGGTGAAAACTTCATGTCAATAGCACCTTTAGGAATAGATTTCCTGAGGAAAATGCTGACGTGTTCAGTACTTATTTTATCCGCTGTATAAGTGCACCTGTGAAAACTTCTGCTACACTCACGTAAGCTTTCTCACATAAGCTTGATTCAGTTGAGATCTGGTGACTATTAAAACCATAACATATGCCCTGTGCTTGGGTTCAGGGTCATCCTGGAAGAGACCGGTTCCATCAGGATAGGAATATTTCGTCATAGGATAAAGGTGATCAGTCAGAACGATCAAAATGTATGTAATGTATGTATATCTGGGAGAAAATTCCAACCATAGACACAATTCCAAAAAAAGGTAGTACATATTATAGTTATTCAGTTAAATTCTCTGTATTTGACCTCCAACAAATAAGCCAGAATATTTCTGTACACTTCATGAGCCTATTGTTTAGAGTAGCTGGATTCTGTTCATTAAAACATTTAAAGCTTTTAAAAAAAGAGTTCATACACCGATCAGGTATAACATTGTGAGCAGTGAGAGGTGACGTGAATAAGACTGATGATCTCCTCATCATGGCACCTGTTAGTGGGTGGGATATATTAGGCAGCAAGTGAACATTTTGTCCTCAAAGTTGATGTGTTAGAAGCAGGAAAAATGGACAAGCGTAAGGATTTGAGCGAGTTTGACGAATTGTGATGGCTAGACCACTGGATCAGAACATCTCCAAAACTGCAGCTCTTGTGGGGTGTTCCCAGTCTGCAGTGGTCAGTATCTATCAAAAGTGGTCCAAGGAAGGAACAGTGGTGAACCGGAGACAGGGTCATGGGTGGCCAAGGTTGATTGATGCACGTGGGGAGCGAAGGCTGGCCCGTGTGATCCGATCCAACAGACGAGCTACTGTTGCTCAAACAACATTAGATGTAATTATATTAACATTAATATGTACATGTACATTTACTCAATAACTCTATTCTATATTATCTGTAGTGGAGTTTTAATATTATCCTGGGATATCAGCCTATGGCATACAAACGTTCCATCTATCTCTACATTAGTAATCTAATCTACTTATGGAAATAAAACAACAATAGATGCACTTTAATATAAAATTCTCATGAAGTCAGTGGTACGTAAGGGCATTTATATCACAGCCTTTCAAGACATATTGTCAAAAAAATTCTCATTCATAACTCCATACGTTGTAATTTCTGCTAAAATAATTAATACCTATTTATTAAAAAAATAATCTTGTTGCCAGATTGGGGTTGCATGCTAGATGCTAGGATTGCCTAGGAATGTCAGAGGTTGCTAGACTGGGGTTGCATGCTAGATGCTAGGATTGTCTAGGAATGCCAGAGGTTGCAAGCTAGGTTGCATGCTAGATGCTAGGTTTGCCTAGGAATGTCAGAGGTTGCCAGATTGGGGTTGCATGCTAGATGCTGGGATTGTCTTGGAATGTCAGAAGTTGCCAGATTGGGGTTGCATGCTCGATGCTTGGATTGTCTAGGAATGTCAGAGGTTGCAATCTAGGTTGCATGCTAGATGTTAGGATTGCCTAGGGATGTCAGAGGTTGCCAGATTGGGATTGCATGCTAGATGCTAGGATTGCCTAGGAGTGTCAGAGGTTGCCAGATTGGGGTTGCATGCTAGATGCTAGGATTGTCTTTTAACACATTTGTTAAATCGGCTCTTTACCCAGCTTGGGTTTTGAAGATCTTTGCCTAGGTGAGATTAGAAAGTAAATAAAAAAGATTTCTACATCATTTTGGTGCAAACTGGTCAGTTGATGATTAGAAAAATGTTGCTTGATCTTTTTGCAGTCTTCATCTGTCCAGTTTTGGTGAAGCTGGATCCAATAGACAGAAGTCCATCCTCATTGAGAACTTGCTGTGCATGAAAATCAGTGCGAGTAAGCAGATGGTTGATGTGAACATTAACTGAAGCTCTGCATGATTTCATGCTTTGAGCTGCAGCTACATGGATAGTTGAATACTTTCTATAAAAGTGGACACCGGGGTCAGTTTCACCCCCTTTTTTTTTTTTTTTTAAATAAATGTTTGCATATACTCTTATATATTGCCACGCCTAAAAGTGTACTACCTGTGATATTTATCAAATGATTAAGTAACTGATGGCGAAAGTACAGTCTGTTCGCACACAGAAATAGCGAGCATGATGGATTAGCTATAGAAGTCGTCACGTGCATGATGCCAAATGTGCATGTGCAGCATTACTTCTTAGCTTTCATTGGTTCCTGGTCCAGTCATCCAAACCAATATAAGACAGCTGCTCCTAAAACCCAACCGACTGCAAGAAAAGAGCACGTCCGGTATGTACCAATACTTTCATTAAAACATATCGCTATTTTTTTTTCTCCATCATTAAGAGTTAATAGCCAGTTTCTTTCTAACATCTTTAGTTTTCCACCAAAGTGAAGGCACCCTCGTAACAGGCTTCAAGATGAGAGCAGCTCTTTGGACCATCGCTTTATTGCTCGTCTTTGGTAAGTTCTGATAGAAAGAAATGTCCAGTGTTGTTGAATAAGGAAAATTTTCCTTCGGATACAAATTTGGAACTCAAACTCTAGCTCAGCCTCCAAAAGCCAAGCAGTTCTAACTTTCTATAGTTGTATAAACTATGTGGAAATGAATATAACATGAATTTTTTTTGTTTGGTTTTGTTTTTTAGAATTTTGTCTCAGCAGCAGTTCACCTCCTGCTCCAGTGGGCACCTGTTTGATTATCGGTGACCCACATTACAGCACGTTTGACGGCAGTTACTACAGCTTCATGGGAAACTGCACCTACATCATCGCTAAAAACTGCCACGCAGATGACGAACATCCAGCGTTTCAGATTAACACCAAGAACGAACGCAACGGCAAGACGCAAAATACGCTGGTTTCTGCGGTCACTATTTTAGTGTACGGCAACACAATCACCTTCAACCGCCTTGAGAATGGGCTTGTAAAGGTATGAGATAAATTCCAAAATATTTATACAAGCAGAATTTTTTTTGAATGAATGAAATTGTAGTTGAAATTGTATTTAAACGATTTTTTATTCATTTCTTTATTTTTCATTTCAGATTAATGCTTCGTTCTGGAACTTACCGGTGGTTTTGAACAACGGTCGTGTGAAAATCAAAGCCAGTAGCCTCACAGTGACCATGCAGACAGATTTTGGCCTGTCTGTTCAGTATGACTGGGATCAATATCTGGTAGTGACAGTCCCAGAGAGCTTTAAGGGAAAGATGTGTGGTATGTGTGGGAACTTCAACGGTAAGAAGGAAGATGACCTGACTACTCCCAGTGGGAGTGTAGCAGGCAGTATTCCAGATCTGGGAAAGAGCTGGAGAGCAACTGGCATGCCAGGAGAAGCTTTCTGTCATGATTCGTGTCCAGGACAGTGTCAGAGTTGTGAGGGTGTTTCATGGTTCACACGCATGAATGCAAAGATTAGCTGTAGCATCGTAACATATCTCACTAAAGGACCTTTCCAAAGCTGCAAGAGCGTCATTGACCCCAATGTCTTCTATGAGAACTGTCTATTCGACTACTGCGCTGGCAAAGATATCAGCAATTTCTTATGTCAAACTGCTGAGATATACACGGATGCCTGTAGGCAAGCTGGTGTACATGTTTATGACTGGAGAGGCTTCCTTAAGTGCCGTGAGTATCATCTATAAATAAATAAATAAAGACAGTAAATGCATTGTGCAGAAGCCCTGAAATGTGAGATGCCGTGAAACCATTTCAGGGTTAATATCTCACTATTTCGAACGGATAGTTCATTATTGTGAGTAAGTTCAAACTGTAGAAATGGAATATTAGGAAATTCTCTCAATTTAAATCGAAACATCATTAGGAATATATGTGTCGAGTGAATTGTGAGTAAAAAGCAACATCTGGCTTACTTGCAGCAGCTAATATTCACTATGGTGCACTGGTGTGTATTTTTGAGTCATGCCTAGCGTGCCTGGCTTCAGATCCAAACCTGATCAGGAAAAAGTGGTTACTGATCGATTGAGGTGTGTCGGAATAACAACTCAAAATAATAAAATGATAAATAAGTCAAATTATCGACATCAACGTCTCATTTTTCGGGGTTTCTAGAGTATTGTTTCCACGTACCAAAGGATACCCTCCTCATACACAAGTATATGATTTGTCACTGCAAAATTCTGTGTAAAATCCATCTTGTAATATATGTATCCTCTTTCTTTACTCTTTCTTTAAAGCTACCCCTAACTGCCCTGCAAACAGTCACTTTGAGTCCTGTGCCTGTCCTGCTACCTGTGAGAATCCCACTCCTTCTGCTGCATGTAAAGCAAACTGTGTAGAGGCTTGCACTTGTGATGATGGATACTTGTGGAGTGGAAACAAGTGCGTCCCTAAGAATCAGTGTGGCTGTGTGTACAAAAATGATGGTGAGGAACGTTACCTACAGGCTGGAGAATCCATCTGGGCTGACAAAAGTTGCACCAAAAAATGCACCTGCAGTTCAAATAATGGTCAAGTCACTTGTGAAAATGAAAGCTGTCCACTTGGAACGGAATGCACGGTTGTTAGTGGAACAAGAGGCTGCCAGAAAGTACCACAAGCCACCTGTAATATCTACGGAGATCCTCACTACAACACGTTCGATAACGGCACCTACGACTTCCAGGGCACTTGTACGTACACCGCCGCTAAGGGTTGCCACCTGGACGGAACAAAACTCACTCCGTTTGAAGTTGTAGTCGAGAATGAGAAATGGAGTGAAATCCAAGCCACTCCTAATGTCTCCATGGCCAAGGTGGTCGTTGTGGAGGTGTACGGTATGACCATAATCCTGAGAAGAAATCAGCTACATCAGGTCATGGTTAGTATTCTTTAATTACAATTTAGTTGAATATAAAGGCAAAGCTCAGGTGGTACAAAGTTTCTCCAGAACTGCAGCTCTTGTGGGGTGTTCCCGGTCTGCAGTGGTCAGTATCTATCAAAAGTATCCTTTAAGTCCCCATGGAGGCCCAACCTCACAACTTACAGGACTAAAAGGATCTGCTGCTAACATCTTGGTGGCAGATACCACAGCACACCTTCATGGATCTAGCGGAGTCCATGCCTCGACGGGCTGTTTTGGCAGCACAATATTACCGACACAATATTAGGCAGGTGGTCATAATGTTATGCGTGATCAATGGGTCTGATAGTCAGGTGTCCACATACTGTATATTTGACCATATAGTATTATATTTATTGATTTATTATTTACTCTGGAAATAACTGCATGTTTGTTACATTATAAAAAAAAAAAATTATTATTATATTAATACTCTCACTTCTCAATGTTCAAGAATGATTGTCCTGTGATGTATTTCCACCTGCTTTTTCAGATAAATGGTGTCTTAACCAACATCCCTGTAAATCTCAATGACGGTGAAGTGATAGTCCAGCAGGAGGGCTATCATAATGTAATTCTGACTAACTTTGGACTAAGAGTGGCCTATGACATGATTTATCAAGTTCTCATCACAGTCCCTGGCACATATGCAGGAAAGACCTGTGGCATGTGTGGAAACTTTAATGGTAATAAAAACGACGAGCTCCTGTTGCCGGATGGGAAAGCAGTAGAAAAATCAGACGTAAAAACATTTGGAGCGGCTTGGAAAGTGGCTGTCCCCGGCGTTGTGTGTGATGACGGCTGCAGTGGTGATTTCTGTCCAAAATGCCCTCAAAAAGAGAAAGCTGTATTTGAAAAGGACTGTAGTATTATTACTGACCCTAAAGGACCATTCGCTGCTTGTCACAGTGTAATTGACCCTCAATCCTACTTCAGAGACTGTGTGTATGACGTCTGTATGAGCGAGGGAGATCAGCATATGCTGTGCCACAGTGTCGCTGCGTACATGAGCGACTGTCAGAACTTTGGAGTCAAGGTTAACAACTGGAGAACATCAACATTCTGTCGTAAGAACATCACTCATTTTATCCTAATTCTATCATAGCTAGTTAGTGCAAGTTAGCTAATATAAATGCTAATATAATTTAACCAGATCATGAAAACAACAGCTAGACTGTGTTACCCGCTAGCAAGGTAAGCTAAGTCTTATAGAAACATTAACCAGGAGAAACAATCATGGTCTTGCCTCAAGTTCCGAGTATATTAGCTAGACTAACGCTAATTTCATTTAGCCAACAGTTAGCTGAGTAGGTAGCAATATTAACTGGGTGAAAAAATGGCAGCTAATGGAAATTATAGCAGTACAGTATGTAATTCATTGCGATTTATAGTAACATTAATGCTTTATCATATTATTGCAATAATATGGGTTAATTCTAATATAACGTAATATGACCAGCGGCTAAATTGTGTCCTAGCATCAAGTAATGAGCTATGTTTCTAGCATTGAGGCCGTGACACACAGCTTTAGACCTAGCTGCAATTGCGAAAGTATTCTCGATTCCGTTGATTATAAGTCTGCGTCTTTTTTTTTTTTTTTTTTTTTTTTTACAGCCTTATCCTGTCCTCCCAACACTGTCTATGAAATCTGTGCAAAAGCATGTAACACACCTTGTCCTGGCCTTTCCGGTGTAATGAAGTGTGATATTCAGACCTGCGCTGAAGGCTGCATGTGTAAACCTGGATTCTTCTACAATGGGACTGGCTGCATCCCAGCAGATCAGTGCGGCTGTTACGAGAATGGACTCACCTATAAGGTAAGACCCAGACAAAATAAATACGGATATTAACATAAGTACATCACTATAGTTTAGTTACTAACATTTTTTACATTTGTAGATTGGTGAGACCATCATCACAGATAACTGTCAGGAGAAACTGACCTGTCTTCCGTCCGGCAAATTAAATAAAGAAAGCATCAGTTGTAAGAGTAGTGAGGCCTGCAGCGTTCAGAAGGGCATTCGCGGATGCTACCCAAGGCAGTGCCTGTTGAAGGCGGAATCCTTCAGCCTTTTCAGCGGAGAAATACTAGGCATCATGTCTGTAGGAGCCTACGAGTTAGTGAAAGTGTGTGACAATGGTCTTGAAGCCGAATGGTTCCGGGTGGTGGTTGAAGTGGGATCTTTCGGAAATCTGAAGAGCGTTGTTGCCGTGTACGTCTACTTTGAAGGGGTCTTCATTACTGTCACCAGCAGTCAGGACACTTGGGTATGTATCCTAGATAAAATACCATATTCTTACACTCTTAACTTTTAAAACCTTCTATTTAAAGCATCCATTAATCAACCAGTAAAAAATATATTATATAGTGTATATTCATATAAATATAGAAATGAATATTAGAACAACAAACGCAGGTCAATTCCGGCAATTTTACAAGACTGCAGTAAGGCATGCAAATTAAGTGCATGGAAGATAAGTGATAATTACCAAAAAAGTTAAATCAAACAAAAAAATCTTATAAAAACAGAAGATTATCACAAACATACAAGAAAGTAAAAATATATATAGGTAATTATTAGGGCATGTCATTTTCTTAGAATTTTTTTTAAAGGTTCCTTTATTGGCTCCATAATTTACTAATGAATTATTAATTAAGAATTAATTATAATTAAGAATTAATTATAATTAAGAATTAATTCATAAGTAATTATAAAAAATGAATATTTATATTTGTTTTTTTGTTGTTGTTTTTTTTTTCAGATCAATGGAAAGGCTGTCACTCTGCCACAGCAGCTGAAGAATGAGGTGGTCATTCAGTTGACTGAAGACACGCTCATTATTGAAAAGAAGAACAGCTTGAAAGTCTCTTTGAGTCTTTTACTTGAGCTTGTAGTGATTGTGAATGATGAAATGGCGTCAAAGGTGTGTGGTGCCTGTGGAAGTGACAACAAAGTATTCGATGTCCAGCGTCAAGAGGCTCAGGAGTACTGGGCTTTCTGGAGAGCACTTGACTTTCCAAATGCCCTTTGTTAAAACCCAGTTTGATCTGATGACTAGGTGATTGGCATTGCTTTGATTTAAGATCGGCTTTAAGGAATAGGAAGCATCTCACAATAAGAGCCTGTTTACATCTGGCTATAAACATGTGTTTGGAGTGATCAGATCAGCGATGGTTCCCACGTGGCGTCTTCACTGACCACTTGTGATTGTATTTCATGTCAATGAAGGGTTGGAATGACTTTGGTCCAAAAACAACCCCAAGCATCCTATCATAAAAACAAATATGTGTCTATATTAATCCACATGAGGGCAATTTCCTGATTAAGCAGAAGACCACATGGCGTTGTTCAGCTATTACAATACACAAGGATGTTATATTACTACTGCAGTGAGAAATTAACATTCTCAATGCAAGATTTTGTTATTGACCATTAGCATATTTTGTGTGCCTTACACATTAAGCGTCATTCAGATCGCCTCATTAAAATAGAACGCTTTACAGATAATAATGCAATCTTGAATTATTTAGAGAATTAAAACCAATTGTAATCTTTTTTTCTGCTTCAATTAAGATCCGAATCCAATCAATTTTGCAGCGTAATGCTGAAACACACACTTTACTCTCTGGTTACATGATTTAACTCTTTTTACTGACACCATAGTTTCAAGGCATTTCCAAATAAAGGTTTTACCATCACCTTAACCACTTGTTTTCCTCATTATGAACTTTATTGTGAATATTATTCTGGTGACATGATTAAATAAAGAATGTTTAAAAGTAATCGATAAATACATAATACATGTTAAAAAGTAATAATTCATTCATTGTCTACCGCTTATCCGATCTATTCTCGGGTCACGGGGAGCCTGTGCATTATCTCAGGTGTCATTGGGCATCAAGGCAGGATACACCCTGGACGGAGTGCCAACCCATCGCAGGGCACACACACACACTCATGCAATCACACATTACGGACAATTTAGAGATGCCAATCAACCTACAATGCATGTCTTTGGACCGGGGGAGGAAACCGGAGTACCTGGAGGAAACCCCAGAGGCACGGGGAGAACACACAAACTCCACACACACGGCAGAGGCGGGAATCGAACCCCCAACCCTGGAGGTGTGAGGCAAACGTGCTAACCACCAAGCAACCGTGCCCCCAAAAAGTAATCAATAAATATTAAATATTAATATTAATATTAAATATAAGATTTTGTTTAAAGGACTGGGAGATACTAAGCATGCAAGCTATGTTTGTAGGTTTTATTTCATGAAAAGATAGGAAAGAAAGATATATATTAAGAAATAAAGGAACATTGCTGTCCAGATAATTTGATAAGATGTCTCTAGGACAGAATATTCTGCATTGTCTACTATTGTGAGTATATTAAAGTAAAATAAATGAAGTAGTTGAACATTAAAACAATGGATTTAGGTTATTTACTGAGATGTGCTAAGGACCAAAGTATTAAAGCAGTGTTTCTTCTGACTAAGAGCCATCTTAAATGGGCTCTATGTTCTTCATTATCATTATTTTGACATATTTCCATAGATTCTTTCAATACTTTCATAGAAGCAAAAAAGAAGCTCTGTACTTCTACTACTACAAATAATAGTAATATTAATATTAATAATAATAATAATAATAATAATAATAATAATACGTATGATCAGGCAAACAGGTAGTTCTAAAATCCAAGAGAATAAAAAAATATTTTTAAAATTTCCTTTTCAATGAAACTCCTGTGAATTTGATCCTTCAATCTTCACAGCATATCAAAATGGATAGACTCCAAAGTATAGACTCCAATTCCCAACATGTTTGATCACCTAAAAATATGGCCACACCAGACTTCACAACCCAGAACACACATGCACTTCCCCTTCCTGTTGTCCTGAAGGAAGACATGCTGAGAGATTATGTGGAAGTTTGGCACTGTGTGTTTGAGGTTAGCACTGTTACAGTCCCCTGACATGAGCGCAGCATCATGGCGTTGTGTCAGTTGCAAAGTTAGAGCCTTATTTAGTTCCCAAAAGGCAGTGTCTGTATTTGCCTGAAGAATGTAAACGACACTGATTATGACCAAGCTAAATTCCAAAGGAAGGTAGACATTTGATGGTCAGAAGCTCCAGGGTGGGTGTGCAGGAGGGTGAAAGAGATACATCTGTCATTTACCATCAGACACATTCCACCTCCCCTTGACCTCCCTGCCTCCATAGTTCTGTCCATGCAGCGAATTGAGAAGAACTTGGCCGGCTGGACAGCTGTGTGTGGTGGCTCTCCATGCACTGACTCCAGCCTTAGACCGCTCCTTGTGAAGCTCCTCCACATCCTTGAATCTTCTTTTGCTTGACAATCTTCTCAGTGCTCACCCTTTACTACCACACTTTGCCCTTTCCATAAATATGCTTTGATACAGCACTCTGTGAACAGCCAGCCCTTTCAGCAATCAGCAACTTCTGTGGCTAACCATCCTTATGGAAGGTGTCAATGAGTGTCTTCTAGACAATCGTCAAGTCAGCAGTCTTCCCCATGATTGTAGTAGTGTGTATTGAACCTGACTGGGACATTTGTGGTAGTTATACTGCATAAAAAGTGATTTGCTTGAAGTGGAAATGAAATATTCTTATTTTTTGAGATATGCTTTTTCAGTGTTTGTGAGCTGTAGGCCACAATGATCAAAATTTAAATAAAAAAACCCTTGGAACATTTTAGTGTACATGTAATGAGTCATTTTGTGAAGTAAATTGCAAAAAAATATTGAACTTTTTTATGATATTCTAATATATATATATATATATATAGTATTTTACAGGAGTTTAAGTACTTGGGGTCAACAGTCCAGAGTAATGGAGAGTGTGGGAAAGAGGTAAAGAAGCGAGTGCAGGCAGGTTGGAATGGGTGGAGAAAGGTGTCGGGAGTTCTGTGTGATAGGAAAATATCAGCGAGAATCAAGGGGAAGGTGTACAGGACAGTGGTGAGACCGGCCATGCTGTATGGTTTAGAGACAGTGTCACTGAGGAAGAGACAGGAGTCAGAGCTAGAGGTAGCAGAGCTGAAGATATTGAGGTTCTCTTTGGGAGTGACAAGATTGGACAGGATTAGGAACGAGTACATCAGAGGGACAGCTCATGTTGGACGTTTGGGGGACAAAGTTAGGGAGGCCAGATTAAGATGGTTTGGACATGTTCAGAGGAGGGAGAGTGAGTATATTGGTAGGAGAATGTTGGACATGGAGCTGCCAGGCAGGAGGCAAAGAGGAAGGCCAAAGAGGAGGTATATGGATGGAATAAATGAGGATATGAAGCTAGTGGGTGCAAGTGTTGAGGATGCAGAAGATAGGGATAGGTGGAGAGAGATGATTCGCTGTGGCGACCCCTGAAGGGAAAAGCCGAAAGAAGAAGAAGACTGCACCCCTGTATATATCACCCCCACAGATGTGTATCTATTCGTAATTTATTGTAACTATACCACTTTGCACTCCTGGTTATATGCTAACTGTATTTCTTCGGCTTTGTACATGTATCTTGCACAATGTCCATCAAGTTGAATCGAATCTGATCTAATCTAATCAAATTAAGTCACAGTCTTTTTTAATAACCACTCATCCAGAAACTGATCCACATACTCATTTCACGGATCGTTGGACTCTGTATTAAAACACTTTATGTACTTTCAGAAACAGGAGTTTGTTTCATTTACAGTAATACTTTATTTATTACTATTACTTTATTTTCTTATTGTTCTTACATTTACATTTCTGGCATTTAGGAGACGCATTTATCCAGAGCAACGTACAAAAGTGCTTTAAAGTCTCTATCAATTAATACGTTAACACTGGTGCCATGGGTCACAGACTTAGGATACCATTAGCCTAAAAACAGTTTTTTTTGGGTTTTTTTTTAAATATGTACATACAACATTCATTCATTCATTGTCTGCCGCTTATCCGATCTATTCTCGGGTCATGGGGAGCCTGTGCCTATCTCAGGCGCCATTGGGCATCAAGGCAGGATACACCCTGGACGGAGTGCCAACCCATCGCAGGGCACACACACACTCTCATTCACTCACGCAATCACACACTACGGACAATTTAGAGATGCCAATCAACCTACAATGTCTTTGGACCGCAGGAGGAAACCGGAGTACCTGGAGGAAACCCCAGAGGCACGGGGAAAACTCCACACACACACACACACACACGGTGGAGGCGGGAATCAAACCCCCAACTCTGGAGGTGTGAGGCAAATGTGCTAGCCACCAAGCCACCGTGCACCCCAAACATATAAACACACCTCTTTTAAAATTTTCTGCAATATAAAAAAAAGAATTTAAAAAAGTGTCAGAAATCATTAATTAATTAATTCATTCATTTCTACTGTCCTTTTAAGAGGTCATCTTGCAGTCAGTGGACTGGGAGGGGCATTTAAAAAGCATACATGGTAGTTCATTGTGTTATTTTATCACACACACACCCCAACACACACACACACACACACACACATTAACTCCAAAAAAGACCTTTGTTCACAGATTTAGTAACAGGACAAGAAAAGCATGTCATATTGCAAAGTGCTTTATTTCATTTTTTGATTTTGATTTACAATTTCAGCAAATATTATATATATCATTTATAATTTCAGAGAATCATGTAAGAAATCGTGTGGTATATTATCAGACATTTTTGTTTGATTGATCTCTCAGCCTCCAGAGTTTTTAAGCAGTCCTCTCCTCATCACAAGATGCTGAAATACAAAGAAAAGAGATATCATAGTTTGTTTCCCAAGCAGTTGTCACATTAGATGTAATATAACCTGTTAGATTTAAGTTTTTACTTCATATATGCACATATGTCCTTTTGTATATATATAACACATATCAGAAAAGACCATGACATCATTTACATATACAATCCACAGAAAAATAGATTTTTACATTTATGTAATGTCGTTTCATGCTGTAATACACTATATGCCCAAGATATATAATCTTGTAATATATACACTATATTGTCAAAAGTTTTGGGACACCCCTCCAAATCATTCAGGGCTTGGGCTCGGCCCCTTAGTTCCAGTGAAAGGAACTCTTAATGCTTCAGCATACCAAGACATTTTGGACAATTTCATGCTTTGTGGGAACAGTTTGGGGATGACCCCTTCCTGTTCCAACATGACTGCACATCGGTGCACAAAGTAAGGTCCATAAAGACATGGATGAGCGAGTTTGTTGTGGAGGAACTTCAGAGAGTCCTGACCTCGAACCCGATAGAACACCTTTGGGATGAATTAGAGCGGAGACTGCGAGCCAGACCTTCTCGTCCAACATCAGTGCCTGACCTCACAAATGCACTTCTAGAGGAATGGTCAAAAATTCCCATAAACACACTCCTAGACCTTGTGGAAACCTTACAGAGTTGAAGCTGTTACAGCTGCAAAGAGCAGGCCAACTCCATATTACATTCCTGTTAAAGTCAGATGTCCCGGTTTTGGCCAGGCTCACAGTCTCCGCTCTAATTCATCCCAAAGGTGTTCTATCGGGGAGAACCTTCTCCACTAGATGTCAGATTGTGTCTGTGGGGATTAGTATTAGTGAGATCAGACACTGATGTCGTAAGAGTGGGGAGGTCTGGGGTTCAGTTGGTGTTCCAGTTCATCCCAAAGGTGTTCAGAGGTCAGGACTCAAGGACACTCTTCTACAGGGGCATTGTCATGCTGGAAGAGTGTCTGGGCTTTTACATTTCCAGCAAAGAGAAATTGTAATGATAGATCATTAAGACTATTTATAAAATCTAACACTATGCAACACATAAGGGTCTGATGGTCAGGTGTCTACAAATCTTCAGCCACACAGTGTAATTAAGAGAAAATTTGCTAAAGAATATCTAAGAGTAACATTTACTTTTAAGTATAGAGACAAGTCAATATTCAAGCTCATATTTTTACTTTCGGTCTTTGGTGTTTAGCAGGTACTGTATATTTTCGATTCAATTCAATTTATTTGTATATAGCGCTTTTAACAATGGACATTGTCTCAAAGAAACATCGAATAAAATGATCAAATTTAAAGTATACTCACCAAGTGGGAAAATCAGGAGCTCTGTACTGATCCATATAGAGCATTATGCCTTCTCCAGAAATAGAACCACTTAATTTTCCACATGCACCACAGACTTTATCAGCCATTCCTTTGCTCACTGTGATGATGACCTCCTGTGATTGACTGTAGGACAATCTCATGGCAGATGTCTTCTCAATGGTCACTGTCTGATCAACGACCTTAACAATCACCTCATTCATTTCCATAGAAGGCACAGTCATCTTTTTGCCGTTGAACTAAAAGTTTAAGAATGAAAACGTAAGTTAAAGGATAAGTTCTGAAGTAATATTTCTATCATTTAATGGCTGGGATATTTTGATGGGATGGTGAACAGAATGGATTGGAAAGATTTCTTGCTTACCCAAATGTCATTTTGGCTGGTAATAGTGACAAGAACATTTTCAAAGAAGATATGAACTGCTGCAGTAGTGAGGACTCCGTTTCTCTCTTGCAACACTGCCACCACACGGAACCAGATCCCTATAACGATATCGTCACATACGTTCACCAAGTCATACGCTCCCATAGATGGGATGCTCCAGGTTGTTCCATTGAAAAGGGTGAAGGAGCCTGCCGTCTCCAACTTGCACTGTTTCGGGTAACATCCAGTAACACCGTTCTCTAACTGACATATCTCATCAGTTTTACATGTCATGCTTTCGTATTTCACTATACCAGATTTCTGACAGATTAATTTTTCTTGACAACCTTTTTGGACAACAACCTCGCCAATCTGTAAAAAAAAAAATATATATATATATTGAGAAATTGTTAAATCATGTTTGATCATTTAACAAAGATCTGTTCATTTAATTATGAATTGTTTCATTCATTCATTCATTCATTCATTCATTGTCTACCGCTTATCCGATCTATACTCGGGTCACTGGGTATCAAGGCAGGATACACCCTGGACGGAGTGCCAACCCATCGCAGGGCACACACACGCACGCACGCAATCACACACTACGGATAATTTAGAGATGCCAATCAACCTACAATGCATGTCTTTGGACTGGGGGAGGAAACCGGAGTACCCGGAGGAAACCCCCAAGGCACGGGGATAACATGCAAACTCCACACACACTGCAGAGGCGGGAATCGCACCCCCAGTCCTGGAGGTGTGAGGCAAATGTGCTAACCACTATGCCACTGTGCCCCCCAAGATCTATTCATTTCATTATAAATTGTGTCAAATTTTTTTTCTTTCATAAACATTTTGCTGTTGCATTTCACAAAGTGGTAACCAAATACACCGTTCAGGCATAACATTATGACCACCTGCCTAATATTGTGTCAGTCCCCCTTTTGCTGCCAAAACAGCCCTGACTCATCGAGGCATGGACTCCACTAGATCCCTGAAGGTGTGCTGTGGTATCTGGCACCAAGATCTTAGCAGCAGGTCCTTTAAGTTGCCTTCATGGGCTCCACCTCGCAACTTACAGAAATTAAAGGATATTTTTGATAGATACTGACCACTGCAGACCGGGAACACCCCACAAGAGCTGCAGTTTTGGAGATGTTCTGATCCAGTGGTCTAGCCATCACAATTTGGCCCTTTTGGTCAAACTCGCTCAAATCCTTACGCTTGCCCATTTTTCCTGCTTCTAACATCAACTTTGAGGACAAAATGTTCACTTGCTGCTGAATATATCCCACCCACTAACAGGTGCCATGATGAGGAGATCATCAGTCTTATTCACTTCACCGGTCACTGCTTAGTATGTTATACCTGATCGGTGTACATCATGAGTGGTCAACCAAACAAGTTAACGTAGGCAATGATGCCACACTTCCAAGTGCACCAAATGTGTTACTTCTACTTTAAATCCCAATCAATTTTAACTTACTTTAAAGGTTATTCCGTTCGCATAACAGCTACACTGATCTTCTTTAACACAACCTGTGCCATTGCTGAAGAATCCAGGTTTACACCTACAGCCTTCCACACAGGTCTGAATATTACATTTCATGACATCACTGAGGCCAGGACAAGGTGTGTCACATGCCGTTGCGCAGATCTCATAAACGCTGTTTTCAGGGCATTTCAGAGCTACAGAGAACAGGGACAAGGGTTTAGTTTAGTTTAGAAATCTTTAGAAATATGTTCATATTAAGATGTTAAACAGTAATTTGGTGGAACAAATTTGATTGCATTAAAATGTGGCTTGCATGTAATAATAATAATAATAATAATAATAATAATAATAATAATAATAAATACATGTCTGTTTACTTCACATTCATTTTCAACACATTTCTTTTAAAAATCAGTTCATTTTTGTTAGCTTTACCCCTCCTGTAACTCATCTTTCCGAATATATTTGACACTTACGGCAAAATGTCAACGTTCTCCAGTTTTTAATAGGAATCTTAAAGTCCTGACATGCAGTCATGTACGCAGTGACACTGTGGCACAGCATATGCTGATCTCCCTTGCTCATACAGACGTCGTACACACAGTCTCTGAAGTAGGATTGAGGGTCAATTACACTGTGACATGCAGCGAATGGTCCTTTAGGGTCAGTAATAATACTACAGTCCTTTTCAAATACGACTTTCTGATCTTCTGCACATTTTGGACAGAAATCACCACTGCAGCCGTCATCACACACAACGCCGGGGACAGCCACTTTCCAAGCAGCTCCAAATGTTTTTACGTCTGATTTTTCTACTGCTTTCCCATCCGGCAACAGGAGCTCGTCGTTTTTATTACCATTAAAGTTTCCACACATGCCACAGGTCTTTCCAAGGTAAGTGCTGGGGACTGTGATGAGAACTTGATAAATCATGTCATAGGCCACTCTTAGTCCAAAGTTTGTAATGATTACATTGTTGTAGCCCACCTGCTGGACTATCACTTGGCCTTCATTAAGACTTATAGGTATATTAGTTAAGACACCATTAACCTGAAAAGAGAGTAGTTATAGTAAATGCATTATTTTATCCCAAAGTTTAATTTCAATGCTAACACTGGGTTTGTAATTATGGAACGAACAGAAACTATAAAGAATACTAACCATGACCTGATGCAGCTGATTTCTTCTCAGGATTATGGTCATGCCGTACACCTCCACAACGACCACCTTGGCCATGGAGACATTAGGAGTGGCTTGGATTTCACTCCATTTCTCATTCTCGACTACAACTTCAAACGGAGTGAGTTTTGTTCCGTCCAGGTGGCAACCCTTAGCGGCGGTGTACGTACAAGTGCCCTGGAAGTCGTAGGTGCCGTTATCGAACGTGTTGTAGTGAGGATCTCCGTAGATATTGCAGGTGGCTTGAGAGACTGGTTGGCAGGCTCTGATCCCATCATGAACACTGCATGCTGTTCCGACTGGGCATTGTGCATTTTCACAAATAATTTTCCCGTTTGTTGGGTTGCAGGTGCAGTTTTTGCTGCAGTTGTTATCAGCCCAGATGGATTCTCCAGCCTGTAGGTAACGCTGCTCACTTCCACTTTTGTACACACAGCCACACTGATTCTTAGGGACGCACTTGTTTCCACTCCACAAGTATCCATCATCACAAGTGCAAGCCTCTACACAGTTTGCTTTACATGAAGCAGAAGGAGTGGGATTCTCACAGGTAGCAGGACAGGCACAGGACTCAAAGTGACTGTTTGCAGGGCAGTTAGGGGTAGCTGGATAAAAAAGATATTCAGTAAATCTACACATTCTTGTTTAAAATCAGTGCACAGACATTTACAGGAAATTTAGCGGACTTATTTGGGAGTATATGTTATAATTCTACACAAAATAACTCATAATATTGAAGAGCTGTTACGGGAAAAAAGGCAAAATGGTAGCTTAGTGGGTAAGGCATTAGCCCTTAACCCTTAACTGCACACTTAAATGAGATAAATGGAAGTGACTCTGGATAAAGGTGTCTACTAAACGCCATGAATGTAGATGCTGGTCACTCTGAGAACTCACAGTGAAACATGATGGTGGTAGCATCGGATGCTTTTCATTAACAAGGGCTAGATAGGGTTTAGGGCAAGATGGATGGAACCAAGTAAAGGACCATTCTAGAATAAATCCTTTACAATCTGAGAGACTTAAAGCGAATGGAGGTTCATCTTCCAACAGGCAGTAAGTGTAGTGCTAAAGCTACACTGAGATGGTTCAAAACCAAGAACCTGGTTGTGTTAGAGTGGCCTGGTCAAACCCAGACTTCAATCCATTTCATAATCTATGATCAAACTTGAAAAAATGCTGTTCGGTTATGGCCTCCATCCAACATGACACAGCTTGAGAGGATTGTGAGCAAAAATATCAGATTCCAAAAATTGCAAAGACACAAAAAGAGATATCGCAGACGGTCTGCAGTTGTAATCATTCATTCATTGTCTACCGCTTATCCGATCTACTCTCGGGTCACAGGGAGCCTGTGCCTATCTAAGGCATCATTGGACATCAAGGCAGGATATACCCTGGATGGAGTGCCAACCCATCGCAGGGCATACACACACTTTCGCAGTCACACACTACGGGCAATTTAGAGATGCCAATCATCCTACAATGCATCTCTTTGGACCGGGGGAGGAAACCGGAGTACCCGAAGGAAACCCCCAAGGAAAGGGGAGAACATGCAAACTCCACACACACATGGTGGAGGCAGGAATCAAACCCCCAACCCTGGAGGTGTGAGGCAAACGTGCTAACCACCAAGCCACCAAGCAGTTGAAATCAATTACATAGGATATAACATTTTATATTCCTAAGTAATGCTTTATATTTATAAGGGTTTTCTGAAAGCACACACACATATCATGATACTCACGACAGCCAATGATGTGTCTCCAGTCATGCACATGAACACCAGCTCGCTGACAAGCATCTGTATAAATCTGTGCTGTTTTACACAGAAAATTCTTAAATCCTTTTCCCATGCAGAAGTCCAGAAGACAATTTTCATAGAAAACCTTGGGGTCAATGAGAGAGTTGCAATCCCGGAATGGACCATCAGTCAGAATGGTGGACAAGTGACAGAAGGACTCTGCTGCTAAACGTTCAATCCATGATTCTCCTTGACAGCTCTCACACTGACCCACACAATCATCTGTACAATAGGCTTCACCCACAGCACCCGGTACTCTCCAGCTCTTTCCCAGTTGGGCAATACTGCCCGCCTCACTGCCACTAGGAGTGGTAAGGTCATCGCCCTTAATTCCGTTGAAGTTCCCGCACATGCCACACATCCTTCCCGTAAAACTAACTGGAATTTTCACCACCAAATACTGATCCCAGTCATACTGCACTGACAATCCGAAGTCTGTGCTGACGATAACTGACAGGCCGCTTTGCTGAAGAGTCACTCTGCCATTGTCCAGGGAGATTGGAAGATACCAGAGTGAATCACTAATCTAAAATGTATGAAAACATGAACATTAGAACAGTAAGATTTAAAATAAACTCCCGATTACTAAAGCAGGTTTTTAACTCACTCTGACAAGCCCATTCTCATGTTGGACAATGGTAATGGTTTGACCATAGACTTGAATGATGACTTGACTGACACTGGTGCCTTTTGAGCTTCCAGTGCGTTTATTCATGGCCTGGACTTCAAATGCTGGGTGGTCATTGTCTGTGTGGCAATTTTTAGCCATGATGTATGTACAGTTGCCCATGAAGTTGTAGTACTCGCCATCAAAAGTACGGTAGTGTGGATCTCCCATGACCCAGCAGATACCTGGTGAAGCTAGGGGAATAATTATAAAATAGTAATATTTTAAGACATTGGAAATGACTTGAATGAAAAAAAACCTTGTCCTTTACTAATACATTCATTGAAATCCATAAAGTTTAAAATTTTCTACAGATATTATTATAGACATTTATATAAGCACATGCATAAATTGGTATTTTTGTGGAAATTGAACATGACAATGCTTAAATTTCATCCGGGATCAAAAAATTGTCTGTCTGTCTGTCTGTCTGTCTGTCTGTCTGTCTGTCTGTCTGTCTGTCTGTCAAGCTAGCTATCCATCCATCCATCCATCCATCTATCTACCCTATCTATCTATCTATCTATCTATCTATCTATCTATCTATCTATCTATCTATCTATCTATCTATCTATCTATCTATCTATCTATCTATCTATGTGTAGGGGGTGTGACAATACAAAATCCACTGATTTAGTGGTATTTATTAGTGTCCTAAATATTTAACAGCATTTAATTTGAACAGTATGGCTTCCACTTGCATTATTTAGCAGCCTCTCAAAAATTTTCTAGAGCATTCTATTGTTTTTCGGACAGTTTTGTGCACACAGTTGAATTAGTTCTTTTAAAATTCAATTCGATTTATTTCTATAACGCTTTTAACAGTGGACATTGTCTCAACGCAGCTTTACAGAAGTATAGAAACACAGAACAAAAAAATAATAAAGTTTAAAGTGCCTATTTATCTCTAAGATTTATCCCTAATGAGAAGCCTGAGGCCATGGTGGTGAGATGGTATGAGGAAGAAACCTTGAGAGGAACCAGGCTCAGAAGAATCCTCATTTGGGTGAATCATTAAGTCACCAGATATGAAATTGAAGCCATGAAATTGTACATTTTTCTAATTTATGATTGGGCAGAAATGATTAAACAATGGCAATGTGTGTTCTCCCATGATTTAGAAGATAAACTGACCAAGCACTCATCTGCTTCACGCAAAACTCATTTCAAGGAAAAATGTGCAATCTTATTTACATAAAATTCAGACACTGAGATAAGCCTTGTCACTTATTTACTTATTTATTACTAGCTCTTTTCTAGTCTGTTCTTATTTATTACATTTAGAATCATTTTACATATAAGTATTTACAAGTAGAGTTTACAATTTAGAGCAGGAATCCAGCAGAAGTGCTTCTACTCACCGTTAGGTTTAGGATAGCAGCCACGAACTCCATTCTTTACTTCACACACTTCAATAGAACTGCATTCTATGGCTTTATGTATTACTTTTCCAGAGGGAAGACAAGTCAAACTTTCTTGGCAAGATTCCATGATGACAGTCTCATTAATCTGTAAAAAGGGGTTTAACACGGCATCACTACCACTCTCTTGTTTTGGATACGTTTTTTTAATTATCTATCTAACAAAAGCTTATGTGATACTATCAGAGACTGTATGGAGAAGCAACTGGCCACTGCATGGGGTAGCATGGACGCTGTATAAACGATAGTGGCTCGATGTATAGTTCTGAGCCAAGCAAGCAAATGTTGATAAAGTAACAGTGAAACAAAAACGACAACACTATTAGATTGCTATATACAGTATAGCACCACGGTCTCTGCAACAATCTTTAGTTAGTTAGTTTTTGAGACACATTATGACTTATAGTTTTTGTCTTCATGCCAAAAGATTCAGAACAATTCGTAAAAAAGTTGCTTTCGGCTGCTCCATGTTCGGGGCTACCACAGCGGACCAACTGGTCCGCACAACCACTTGGCACAGGTTTTACACCGGATACCCTTCCTGATGCAACCCTCCCATTTTTCCTGGCTTGGAACCGGCACTGCATCCAGTGGCTGGGGCTTGGGCATTGGCTGGGAATCGAACCTGGGCCTTCCGCGTGGTAGGCGAGAAACCTACCACTGAGCCACATAAAAAGCTTGTTTAAAATAAAAAAAAACAAACCAACAAAGCCAAGTGGCACGATTTTGGAAGTGCAGGATGAAACAGTGCTTGTTTTTCATTCATTCATTGTCTACCGCTTATCCGACCTATTCTCGGGTCACGGGGAGCCTGTGCCTATCTCAGGCATCATTGGGCATCAAGGCAGGATACACCCTGGACGGAATGACAACCCATCGCAGGGCACACACTCTCACTCACGCAATCACACACTACGGACAATTTAGAGTTGCCAATCAATCTACAATGCATGTCTTTGGACCAGGGGAGGAAACCCCCGAGGCACGGGTAGAAGATGCAAACTCCACACACACATGGCGGAGGCGGGAATCGGACCCCCAACCCTGGAGGTGTGAGGCAAACATGCTAACCACCGTGCCTCCCCGTCCTTGTTTTCATTAACTTAAAACGATACTAACAACACGACGTGGCACATGAATAACTGGGGACGTGAAGGAGTCAATGAAACAAAAGGCACAACATTGATAAACAAGAAAAAATGTGACAATGGTTCAACAAAGACATATACAAAATGAATAAATAAGGCAACGCATTAGGAATAATGGTAAACAGGTGACAAGACACGGGATATAACCACGACATTAAACAAGCTGTAGCAATACACCTGACAGCACATGCCCCCTCTAGTGGTCTGGCAGGGAATTGTCACAGCAGATTCATAACAAACCTGCCAGCTCGATATGATAAAGATAATGCAGAGGAGATGTGATTTATTGTGGATCAGCTACATCAAACTTTTATGCTTTCATAAAAACAGAGGTCAATATCAGTGCCTGACCTCATTAAATCCACACTCCAAAATCTAGTGTAAACCTTCAGGGAAAGAGGAGGTTATTATAAGAGCAATCAGAAGGAGATATGTCTTACCTTATAGGTGTGTCCATTCTCATAACAGCTGCACTGATTTTCTGTAACGCAGCCAGTCCCATTGTTAAAGAATCCAGTGTTACACACGCAGCCTTCAGCACAGCTCTTTATATTACACTTCATTATCTCAGAAAGGCCAGGGCAAGCTGCGTCACATGGCTTTATACAGATGTTATAGACACTGTTTTCAGGACAGGTAAAGGCTGCAAGGATTAAGCACAAGGAGTAGTCACAAAAAATGTTTTTTTTGCTCTTAATCACTTCCTACAAGCTTGCTGTATACTTACGACAAAATGTTGGTGTTCTCCAGTTTTTAACATTAACGCCTGCTTCCTGACAGGCAGTCATGTATGAAAGCAATGTCTTGACAGAGCATCTTTCGATTTCCTTCACCCATGCAGACATCATAGGCACAATCTTTGATGTAGGATTCAGGGTTAATTACACCATGACAAGCAGCGAATGGACCTTCGGGGTTGGTGATAATACTACAGTCCTTTACAAAGGCAATTTTCTTATCTTCAGGGCACTTTGGACAGAAATCACCAATGCAGCCGTCGTCACACACAACACCAGGAACAGATACTTTCCATGCAGCTACAAACGTTTTCAGTTCTTTAGTTTCCTTGCCGTTTGGTAACAGGAACTCGTCGTTTTTATTACCGTTGAAGTTTCCACACAAGCCACAGGTCTTTCCTGAATAGCTGCTTGGGACTGTAATGGTGACAAGGTAGATCATATTGAAAGTGACTCTCAGGCCAAAGTTTGTTAATATTATGTTTTGGTCGCCTTCTCGCTGGACCGTTACTTTTCCATTATCCAGACTTACAGGAATGTTGGTCAATATTCCATTAACCTAAAGATATAGAATAAAATAAGTGAAAGATTCTGGATTTGGTTATTATATTGGCAAGACCTAGAAACTTCTAACTAACCAACGAACCATAATATTTACTAACCATAATTCCTGCAGTGGAGCTCTTTACCAACTACCTGGACATTTAAGTTAACTTGGCTAGCAAGTCTAATTACTCTAGGAAAAGCAAAACATAAACAGGACTAGGAAGGTATAGTTTTTGCCAGACCTTTACGTTGTTTACGTCTTGCTGGATATTCACCCCAATTCCCGTTAACTCTTTAAAACATAATAACAAGCAAGTTATTATCCAAATTATTCTACCTTCATCATACTTCAGGATGCGTCAATTTCATGTTTCAGAGGTCTGAATATCAGAATCTATTCCTGATACTGAATTGATACTGAGTGCTGAGCCTGTAGTCTGGAAGTATCTCTTGCTAAGCTATGCTCCCTGTTTGGGGTCGCCACAGCGGATCATTTGGTCCGCAAGTTTTTTTTTTGGTACAGGTTTTATGCCGGATTCCCTTCCTGACGCAACCCTCCCATTTTATCCGGGCTTGGGTGTTAACTCTTCAGTGGCTGGGTTAGCTCCCTGCCTGGGAATCAAACCCAGGCCACGGCAATGTGAGCAGGGGATCCTGCTACTGGACCACCAGGAGGCTTAGTGGAATGGATCAGAAGATATAACAAATCTGATCTAATAACAATCCAGTGTTTCGTGATATTATACCCCTGATACTTACATGTGGTACTGGACTGGTACATCATTTTTAGTATTTTAAAATAGAATTAAAATGATAAAATCATAATTTTGCAATCATAAAAGACAATGTTTTACCACAAATAGTCTAGGATATAGCTTTTTATCCATGTACTGACTAACTACAACTGAGTGAATTATGTTTTTTCTTTCATGTTAAACAACAACCAACAAGTTAGTTGTAAAAAAAAAAAAAAAGAATCAGTATGTTTGCTTACTGTGCTTGTTAAATACAGTATATAGGTATAGTTGACATTGTACAGCACACAGTTGTATTGTACTAACCATTATCTGATACAATTGATTCCTTTGCAGCATTAATGTCATGCCGTACACTTGGACAATCACCACCTTGGCCATGGAGACATTTGGACTGGCTTGGATCTCATTCCACCGAGCATTTTCGACTATAACTGCAAACGGAGTGAGTTTTGTTCCCTCCAGGTGGCAACCCTCAGCGGCGGTGTACGTACAAGTGCCCTGGAAGCTGAAGGTGCTGTTGTCAAATGTGTTGTAGTGAGGATCTCCATAGATATTACAGGTAGCTTGATGTACAGGATGGCAGTCTCTGATCCCGTTGACCACACTGCATTCAGTTCCACCGGGGCAGCCGCTGTTTTCACATACAACTTGACCGTTTGTTGGGTTGCAGGTGCAGTTTTTGCTGCACTTGTTATCAGCCCAGATGGATTCTCCAGCCTGTAGGTAACGCTCATCACTTCCACTTTTGTACATACAGCCACACTGATTCTTAGGGACGCACTTGTTTCCACTCCACAAGTATCCATCATCACAAGTGCAAGCCTCTACACAGTTTGCTTTACATGAAGCAGAAGGAGTGGGATTCTCACAGGTAGCAGGACAGGCACAGGACTCAAAGTGACTGTTTGCAGGGCAGTTAGGGGTAGCTGAGAAGATATAAATGAACCAGTATATAAAAATATAAAGTAAACATTATAAACATTATGCTCTGATATTCTATAATCTATTATATAATCTATACTTACAGCAGCCAATGAGGTGTCTCCAGTTATATACATGGACGCCAGCTCGCTGACAAGCATCACTATAAATCTCTGCTGTCTTACAGAGGAAGTTTTTGTATCCTTTTCCAATACAGTAGTCGAAGAGGCAATTTTCATAGAAAATCTTGGGATCGATGACAGAGTTGCAATCTCGGAGTGGACCATCAGTAAGAATGGTGGTCAAGTGACAGAAAGCCTTTGCAGCCCAACGTTCATACCATGATTCTCCTTGACAGCTCTCACACTGACCCACACAATCATCAATGCAGTAGGCATCCCCTGGTAAACCTGGTACTCTCCAGCTCTTTCCCAGTTGTGGAATATTGCTTGCTACACTGCCACTAGGAGTGGTGAGGTCATCTTCCTTCTTTCCATTGAAGTTTCCACACATGCCACACACTCTTCCCATGAAGCTCCCTGGTATATTCACCACCATATATTGATCCCAATCATACTGAACTGACAGTCCAAAGTCTGTCGTGATAATAACTGACAGGCCGCTTTGCTGAAGTGTCACTTTGCCATTGTCCAGGGAGATCGGAAGGTACCAGAGTGAATCACTAATCTGAAGAAAGTTAGCAAATGAATGTCACGATATGAACTAGTAGTACAGTTATACTTTACAGTTGTGACAAATAATGATAGCCCTTCACCTAGGTAACGCATTTTTATAGAGTATACTTACTCGTACAATCCCAGTCTCATGGCGGACAATTGTGATGTTTATACCGTAGACGTTGATGATGACTTTGTTGACAGCGGTGGTTTTTGCACTGCCAAGGCGTTGATTCTCAGTTTGAACTTCAAAAGCAGGGTGAATATTGTCCACTTCACAGTTCTTGGCCATGATATACGTACAGTTGCCCATAAAGTTGTAGTAACTGCCATCAAATGTACGGTAATGTGGATCTCCCATGACCCAGCAGACACCAACTTTAGCTGAAATTAATTTTGGAAAATAGGTTCATGTATCCTATAATTCATCTACTGCATTCTGTAAAAATACTTCTGTAACTACATTCATAATTATATTTTGTCTTACCTGGAGGATTAGCAGGGGCAGGAGATCCATATCCATTTTCTGGTGATGCACCAAAGCTGTAGATAGCGAAAGGTGAGTTTGGATGGGAGACTTGATGGAAGCCAGTGCCTTCAGCATAACTTAACTGTGTCCATGAGTATTCACTTTCCCCTGCTTGAGTCCACTGAAGGTCAGTCGGTAATGGTTTATTATCTAGTGTCAGTTGTCCCAAGTTTTTGGTCTGAGCTATAATAATAGCTTCATTGGTAAAGCCTTCTTGACTATCTAATGTATATGAGGTGCTAAAGCGGTCTACAGGCAGGACGGTAATGAGGAAGGGGTCATTTGTTTGTCCCTTTTCTGTGATTCCACCATTAAATTGATATAGCACTTGAACTCCTTTATCAGCAATTAAATGCAGAGAGTTTGGATATGGAAGGTTGACAAAGAGCGTTTCTCCAGCCACCATTTGTTTTGGAGACTCTCCGCTGTCTTGAGTAGTTATTTGGATTTTGGTGTTCTCAGAGGCCTGAATGATTACTGTATCAAATCTGTATGAGGGTGATTTGTATGCAAGAGTTGCCACTATAAACTCCTGTCCCCAGCTACTTACAGGAAGCAGTTGTTCATACACATGATTGCAATCTGTAAAATACCAGGTACAGCTGTGTCCTGTGAAGACTGCCACTGGTTGCTTGGCAGATACTTTGGAGCCAGTCAGATCTTCTGCACTTTGGATTTGCACACTTTCAAATGGTTCCAGATCAATGACAAGGGTGCTACCTCGTGTGTATTGCTGCCCTGCGAATGTCACCATGCCGTTGAACAGAATCGCCACTGTGTTTTGTACGCCTTGATTTGTAATGGAGAACTCTTTATATTGATCAGCCGGACCCATCTGTGGAGTATAGAGGTAATACTCCGTCCCCCAGTCTTTGATAGGGTAGATCACTGAAGTGTCGGCTGTGAAGGGCTTATAGTTGAGTGACAACACCAGAATGTCCTGATCAGCTTCTACCTGGACAGTCTGTCTGTTTTGGGAGCTTCCAGTCATCTCTACCCCATCAGGAAGCAGGAAAGACTTGCCGCTTCCAGGTAGAAGAGTAGCCTCGAAGACATTTCCCAGGGCGGTCACTTTCACCTTTGTGCTTAAGAGAGAATTTGGGGGGCTTGAGACATCTACAGTGAAACGTGGCACACCTGTATACTTATAATTCTGCATAAAGGAAAGTGCAAACTCCTTCCCTGCAGGCCCAGCAGCACATAGCCCTAAAATGTTTCAATAAAACAACAGTTTCATGAAAAATTTAATATAAAAGTTAATGTGTTCTCAATCATGTGAACAGTTTCAAACAAACTAGCAGTTTATTTAAGACAGTATATCGTTAAATTCTACGTGTCTTATTCTGGAGTCTTACCACAGAGCAGGGCCGCGACAAAAATATGGAGAATTTTCAACTCCATCTCTACAGAAAAAGAGCAAATAAAATTAATTCTCAGACAAGCAACTACTACTAAAGCTATAGATTAAAAAATGTTTTGGAACGCATCAACTTTATCCATTTTAAGTCAGTCATTAATAGCACTGTGTCTTACCTGTGTCAGGGCTGTGACACTCCTGAAGTCTGAAGCTGACTTAGGTTTTAAATGCTCTCCTCCACCTCTTCAGCAGCCAATCAGTGCTGCTTTTACCACTGCAGAAGTGTTTATGTGTGGAGCTAAACCAGGCTTAATAAATGAAGTGTTTGTAGATGACAAACAAAGTGTTTTTGTTAAAAAACTAACCAATCACCTCATAGTCATGCTAACAGAAAGCCTGAGATAACATAGGCGGTGGCTACACTGTCCACACCTGTGCTATCTCATACCTCCTCCAGCTAAAATAAAGTCATCATTAATTTTGCGGTAAACCAGCATTACTTTGTTGGCCAATGTCAATGTTTTGATATGATAAGGTAATTTATACATATTGAACAATAATCATGTCACACGTACATTTTTCCAGCTGACCACTCAATTTGAAACGGTCTATCAGATATCACTTAATTCATTTCTGAATTCGTGTGAATCAGTACGCCAGGGTACTTAAAACCTGTAACCATTATTTTTATGATTGAGACCAAAAATTTTATTATTATTATTATTATTATTATTATTATTATTATTATTATTATTTATGTTAATGCAGACATTTCTGCATCATAGTAATAAATATGTGATGTAAACAGACAGAATTTCTCTGACTGTGTGTATGCAATTCCGAAGCTGTACAGTTCTTCAAGTCATGATTTTACATGATCTTATAAGAAATGTCTACAAAAAGTATATTTCTCATGAATAAATTTGTGGGAAGGGGTCAAAACACCAAGCCGAAAATTTTGCTCAATCCTCTTTGTGCGTCTCGAAAAGTTAGCCTAGCCATGCACGTATTTTACTGCTCTTTTCCTTGAACAAAAAGTCATTTAAAGTAATTTTGTCTCACAAAGCTTGTTATGCAGGTGGTTGTCCAGTAGATCATTAAAAAAAAATCATTCACTATCTTAATGGTTTTATAGGATGAGAGGTGATGATACAGGATATAAATCAAAGATTCCTTCAAAACTATGAAACATTTCTGAATTTACATTTCTGATATCTAACAGACTCAGTGACTTAAAAATTATGTCATTTTATACTACTAAGCAATTGACAGTTAAGGGCCTTTCTCAAGAGCCCAGCAGTGGCAGCTTGATGGACCTGGGACTCAAACCTACAACCTTCTGATCAGTAGCCCAATAGCATAACCGCTAAGCTACCACATCTCTTTTAACTGTTTTAACGGACATTGTCACGAAGCAGCTTTTACAGAAATCTGGATTTAAAATTTAACTTGAATCGTGTACATTTGTCCCTAATGAACAAGCTAGAACCGCTAAAAGCTAAAAACTGTCTGAGATGAAGATATATAAGTATATAAAGATTATACACCAACCAAGCATAACATTATGACCACCTGCCTAATATTGTGTTGCTTTTGCTCCTCTTTTGCTGAAATATCAACTATCAATATCCAAATATTTCATAATAATCCATTGTAAAGGAATTCTCTGGTCTTGAGATTATTTTTTACTAACATGTATATCAATGCAGTTAGCATTTTTTTCTCTAGCTATTATATGCATTTATGTGTGTACGCTATTTGTCACCATGGGACTTTTTCTTCATAGTCTCCTCCTTTAAACTTCCAGGATATAAATTGTTAAGTGGTACTTGATTGCAGTATCAGTATATGAAAATATAATCTCCTTTATTGAATTATCCGTAACACACCCACTTAAAAAATACTATTATGTGCTGTGATATCGCTGCCCTGCCAAGTGTGGACAAAAGCTTGACACGCACATGGGCTCTCATGAACTTTAGATCACCAATTAATAAGACGGTTAACCCCTTAAAGCCTAATAAGTACTATCAGTTATGCAGTGTGCCTATAATGTGTTAGAATTTTAACATAAACCATCCCAGAACAATTCCTACCTTGGATTGGATTGACACTATGCTTGTCCTAAATAGAAGAGCTTACTCAACCATTTACATCTTTACGAGTGGGAACAAAATCATTTCTGCCATGCAGCTAGAGTCAAGAACCTCAGAGTTCTTACTAGGCCTTGGAAAATGTTCATCTGTGGCTCACCCTGGGGCCACAGCCATGGCCAAAGCACTTTCTGTAGATTTTAGTAAAGTTCCAAGGTGCCTTTAGAAGTCATGGTTATCTCTGAACCAGGAAGCTTGCTAAATTTAAAAAAATATCCATATATTTAATAGTTAAAATTCCATTTCCCATTAAAATCCATCTTTAAGATGTCCCTGTATAAATATAAACATTTTTCTATTGAAAATGCTTGTAACTCCCCCAATATTCTCTAATATGTCTAGAAAATGTAATGTTGAACAACATAAATATAATTAAAAAATAAACAATAAGAGAAAAAATATTAGTAAAAAAAACAAAAACAAATTTACAAGATGCTATCTTTAAAAAGAAAAAAAAAAAAAAGGTGTTTGTTGAAAGGGTGCTAGAAACTTATATTAGCCTTAAATTGCCTTGGACATCTAGTGCATTTTTTGAAAAAATTTACAGAATGTTATCTCCTAATTTGATCATGCTTAAGTCTGGTGCTATTGAGCAATGAGAGTATTGTGACCTGAACCGCTGTGCTTGATTCTATGCTGATGAACACAAGCCGTTGGTTCATTTGGAGCTAAAGAACATGAACACTCTCCTCAGTTTAGCAGGAAAACCTGCCACCATGAGAAAAACATTCAGTCATAGCGCACTCGTCTGTATCAAAGGAGTCTGTCTTAGCTTGCATAGGAATAAGAATAGAAAAGCATTACAGCATCCTGAGCTCCCTGTAGTAAGATTCTTTCTCAAGCACTAGTGCCATGCTACATGATGGATGGGGCTGATGAACTCACCGTGTCACCACACCATATTTGAGAAACAATAGACCAGTTATCTCAGCTATGCTTGTGTCTTTTTATGTTTATTGTTAACCAAAAAGTTGAAATGCACACTTGCTTTTTTTCCATGCTGAACACTGGTGTATAAAATCCAGCACCTAGGCATGCAGACTGCCTCTACAAACATTTGTGAAAGAATGGGTCGCTCTCAGGAGCTCAGTGAATTCCAGCGTGGTACCGTGATAGGTTGTCACCAACGCAGTAAGTCCATTTGTGAAATTTCCTCACTACTAAATATTCCACGGGGGCACGGTGGCTTAGTGGTTAGCACGTTTGCCTCACACCTCCAGGGTTTGATTCCCACCTCCGCTGTGTGTGTGTGTGGAGTTTGCATGTTCTCCTCGTGCCCCGGGGGTTTCCTCCGGGTACTCCGGTTTCCTCCCCCAGTCCAAAGACATGCATTGTAGGTTGAATGCGTGAGTGAATGAGAGTGTGTGTGTGTGTGTGTGTGTGTGTGCCATGCGATGGGTTGGCACTCCGTCCAGGGTGTATCCTGCCTTGATGCCCAATGACGCCTGAGATAGGCACAGGCTCCCTGTGACCCGAGAATAGATCGGATAAGCGGTAGACAATGAA
Source organism: Hemibagrus guttatus (assembly GCA_033459395.1). Lineage (NCBI taxonomy): Eukaryota > Metazoa > Chordata > Actinopteri > Siluriformes > Bagridae > Hemibagrus > Hemibagrus guttatus. The sequence goes on from JAUCMX010000028.1 coordinate 7,936,665, forward strand.
TGAATGAATGAATGAATGAACGGTCAACTGTTAGTGGTATTATAACAAAGTGGAAGCAATTGGGAACAACAGCAACTCAGAGACAAAGTGTTAGGCCACGTAAAATTACAGAAGCCACCAACTTTCTGTAGTCAATAGCTACAGACCTCCGAGTGGCCTTCAGATTAGCTCAAGAACAGCATGTAGCTTCATGGAACGGGTTTTTGTGGCCGAGCAGCTGCATCCCAGCCTTACATCACCAAGTCCAATGCAAAACATATGTGTGGCACCCCCGAGGCAGGGGGAGAATATGCAAACTCCACACACACATCGTGAAGGCGGGAATCAAACCCCCAACTTTGGAAAAGTGAGGCAACACGTGCTAACCACCAAGCCACCGTGCCCCCAGCTAAACAAAGCAGAAACACAGAAAGGTTTTGTTTTCACTGATGTCAGAGCTAGAGGTAGCCGAGCTGAAGATGTTGAGGTTCTCTTTGGGCGTGACAAGGTTGGACAGGATTAGGAACGAGTACATCAGAGGGACAGCTCATGTTGGACGTTTGGGGGACAAAGTTAGGGAGGCCAGATTAAGATGGTTTGGACATGTTCAGAGGAGGGAGAGTGAGTATATTGGTAGGAGAATGTTGGACATGGAGCTGCCAGGCAGGAGGCAAAGAGGAAGGCCAAAGAGGAGGTATATGGATGGAATTAATGAGGATATGAAGCTAGTGGGTGCAAGTGTTGAGGATGCAGAAGATAGGGATAGGTGGAGAGAGATGATTCGCTGCGGCGACCCCTGAAGGGAAAAGCCAGAAGAAGAAGAAGAAGAAGAAGAAGGGATTTGTTTAGCATATCAATTTCCAACATCAGTTTGAACTGATAAGCATTCGATTAATACAGCTTAGAAATGCTAGGGGATTGTGAAGGATGAATGAGCATGATTTTTTTTTTTTTTTTTTTTTTTTACAAAATGCTGATTAAAACATTAACGTAATTCCAGTTGAAATGCGACAGCTTGGTCCTTCGAGTGAAAGTGTCTAGCAGCCATGTTTAGACGTGTGTGTGGTAGTGTGTGGTAGTGTAATGGCGCTGAACAACCACTAGGTGGCGCACGACAGATTTCAATACATAGACAGCAAGCTTTTAAGGATGTTATTAGAAAAGAGAAGGAAATGGATGCCACTGAAAAGTATGCGGAGCAGATTTGATAAACACGGCGAATTAGGGGTGTAGTCTTCTTGATGAAGAAGAAGAAGAAGAAGAAATAAAAGAAGAAGAAGAAGAAGCAGTTAATAATAATAATAATAATAATAATAATAACAATAAGTCGACTATCAACTTAAACTAACTAGACTGCTACAAGAAAAAAAAATATATACAGCTTTGCACGGCGACTGTAATCATTCTGTCTCGGTGGGATCAACAAGTGAAGAGTAAACTATCGAAAAAACAAAAACAAGAAGAGGTTAGCTGACTTGCTAAGACAGTTGTTTGTTTGTTTGTTTGTTTAACTTTATTTACTGACCAAGAGTTAACGTGTAAGGCAACGCTTTGACTAGCAAAAGCCCTGCAGTGACTCTTAACTGTTTGCTAGCTAGCTAAGAGTTTTCAGCAAGATTACGTGTGTATTCGCTGTAGTGAACGATTGGTCAGGGATTATTATCGTGCTGACCAAACAAATCTAACTTTCTAACACTTGGAAACCGCTTGGCTGGTCATTTTGAAGCGTGTAATTTGCAGGTAAGGTTGCCAAGTCTTTTCAGGGGTAAGTAGCTAAAGCACGGTAAAAGTCGTCGATGACGCAATAGTTGCTCATTTGCATATTGCTTTCTTTAATCACCATCATTGGAAAATTCCTACTTGAAATCATGAGATTTTTCTGAAATGATTGACGAAAGGAGAAAGGAGTCATCTTTGGTCATGGTGACAGGCAAAAATCCAATATATCAATATTCTATCAATACATTAGACTGGAATAAGCAGTGATGGTGAATAATGGTGAAAAAAAAATGGATTAATTGCGTTTATTATTTGTGGAGAGGTCGAAATGAAGATATGGGATAAACAGTGATTGAACAGCGGTCATAGGAAGTCCTTCTCATCTAATAACTTCTTCTGAAATCGACTTCATTGGGATTAAACTCTCGCCGTTCACTTTATTAGGGACACTTGCGCGTTCATGAAGCAAAAAAAACAAGGACCTTTGGAGCCTGATGTGATCTCCAGCTGTTGGCTATCCTTGTGAAGAGTGATTTATTTTGCTAACTGTATCCTTCCTGGAACCTTGAACCATTCCATTTGGCACCAACGTCCATGGATATAATGAAGATCTCGCACTTCTTTCCTCATTCTGGAGTTCTCTGTGGACTTTAAATGAAGCTGTAGGTTCTTTTATTTATGCTGTGTTGCTGCTACACTATGTTGCCAAAAGTTTTGGGACACCCTTCCAAATCATTGAATTCAGGGGTTGGGCTCGGCCCCTTAGTTCCAGTGAAAGGAACTCTTAATGCTTCAGCATACCAAGACATTTTGGACAATTTCATGCTTTGTGGGAACAGTTTGGGGATGACCCCTTCCTGTTCCAACATGACTGCACACCAGTGCACAAAGCAAGGTCCATAAAGACATGGATGAGCGAGTTTGGTGTGGAGGAACTTGACTGGCCTGCACAGAGTCCTGACCTCAACCCCATAGAACACCTTTGGGATGAATTAGAGCGGAGACGTCCAACATCAGTGGTCAAAAATTCCTATAAACACACTCCTAAACCTTGTGGAAAGCCTTCCCAGAAGAGTTGGAGCTTTTATCAAAAGGGTGGGACAACTCCATATTACCTTCATGTGCATGTAAAGGCAGACGTCCCAAAACTTTTGGCAATATAGTGTATATGATTGATTAGATAGATGCATGAATTCGCAGATGTTCCTCATAAAAAGGTCGGTGAGTATAAGTCCTGAATCGACACAAATGATTTAAAGATGAAGAGCTTATAGTGATCATATGTCCTGTATGTCACACATTTTCTTGGAAGTACCTAAGGGTTAGTTAGAGAACACACCCGAACAAACATCCTCATGTTGACCGTGGAGCAAGCTGATGGTAGCAGTGGAATTATAAATAGTCAAAAATAAATAAAAATGTTTCTGCTTCTGATTTCTAGACACTGTAAGTGACCTATGAAACTTCCTCCCGAGAATGGCTACAGCTGGTCCAGTCCCTACCGAGGGAGCGAACTCCACTAGTAAGTCTCAACACTGGAGAGAAAGAAAAAAAAATGACTGATGTTTATTTTATTACTACAGGTACAGAGACAAAGGCTTATCGAAAATCATTCCTAGCTGTATTTCTCTGTTTCACTTCTTCTTCAATGTAATGACCACATGTGAAAGTAAAATGTTTTGTCTCAAATATTTATTTGAAAGCCTAAAGAGTAGTCTTAAAGGGATTTAAGACCCATATAGAGCCATGTAGATGGTCTGGTTCTAATAAACACCTTTTTTTAAAACACAGATTTAAGTAGAAATTTTATACAATACAGTTCTGGCTTGACCTTTAAGGACTATCTTGCTCTGTCTGTGTGTCCTTGCTCTGTAAAATGGCACAGTATAATATGATAATAAATAGTATATTATTACTTATATTGCCAAAAGTTTTGGGACACCCCTCTAAATCATTGAATTCAGGACTCGGGCCCCTTAGTTCCAGTGAAAGGAACTCTTAATGCTTCAGCATACCAAGACATTTTGGACAGTTTCATGCTTTGTGGGAACAGTTTGGGGATGACCCCTTCCTGTTCCAACATGACTGCACACCAGTGCACAAAGCAAGGTCCATAAAGACATGGAGGAGTGAGTTTGGTGTGGAGGAACTTGACTGGCCTGCACAGAGTCCTGACCTCAACCCTATAGAACACCTTTGGGATGAATTAGAGCGGAGACTGCGAGAGCCTTCTCGTCCAACATCAGTGCCTGACCTCACAAATGCGCTTCTAGAGAAATGGTCAAAAATTCCCATAAACACACTCCTAGACCTTGTGGAAATCTTTCCCAGAATAGTTGAAGCTGTTGTAGCTGCAAAGGGCGGGACAACTCCATATTGCATTCATGTGCATGTAAAGACAGACGTCCCAGTTTTGGAATGGCTCGCAGTCCAAAATGTCTTTGGTATGCTGAAGCATTAAGAGTTCCTTTCACTGGAACTAAGGGGCCGAGCCCAACCCCTGAAAAACAACACCTGAATTCAGTGTTTTGGAGGGGTGTCCCAAAACTTTTGGCAATATAGTGTAGGCATTAACAGTTTGCAGTTTTGAGACTGTAAATACTTTATAAACGGATGATCTTGCTAGCTTGTTGATTACAACACACACACATTCATTAAGTTTAATGCAACACTGCTTCTGTTCCTCTCTGTGAGTTGCTTTCATGGCCATGTTTTTCATATTTAATTCTCAGAAGGTTTATACATATCCATCCTTCTGTACTCTCGCTACTCTCATAGAGCGATCGTCTGACATTATGATCATTATGACTAGTTTGATGTTTGTCCTTCAGATGTGGTTTCTCTGTTATGGAGATTGTTTCCTCACAGAGGTACATATGCATGGGTGTGTGTCAGAGTGCCTTTGTTGAAATTGAAGCATTTTCAAGGTCTTTTGTTGGCGCTGTTTTGTTACCGTTCCTATTCTTAGTGCGTGCAGATGTGTCGTCGTTCAACAAAGGGGGAAAAAAACTGAATCAAAGACTACGGGGGCAGGTGTTAGTGCATGTCGCGTGTGTGTGTGTGCGTGCGTGTGTGTGCGTGCGTGTGTGTGTTTTTATCTCTCGATGATTGCCTGTTCCTTCCAAGACAAACATTTTATTGAGTACTATCAGTAGGACATGGTTAGTTTAAGATATAAGAATGATAGAGGTAATAATCAACACTTTTGATCATCACTCAGAGGTTCTGTGGGTCAGAACAATTTGGTAACTAACTGACCTGTCCCAAGCCTATATACACACCGGTCAGCCATAACATTGTGAGCAGTGAGAGGTGAAGTGAATAACACTGAGTATCTCCTCATCATGGCACCTGTTAGTGGGTGGGATATATTCGGCAGCAAGTGAATATTTTGTCCTCAAAGTTGATGTTAGAAGCAGGAAAAATGGGCAAGCGTAAGGATTTGAGTGAGTTTGACGAAGGGCCAAATTGTGATGGCTAGACCACTGGATCAGAGCATCTCCAAAACTTGTGGGGTGTTCCCGGTCTGCAGTGGTCAGTATCTATCAAAAGTGGTCCAAGGAAGGAACAGTGGTGAACCGGAGACAGGGTCATGGGCGGTCAAGACTCATTGATGCACGTGGGGAGCGAAGGCTGGCCCGTGTGATCCGATCCGACAGACGAGCTACTGTTGCTCAAATTGCTGAAGAAGCTAATGCTGGTTCTGATAGAAAGGTGTCAGATTACACAGTGCATGACGGGTCAGCAAAAGGAGGACCAACACAATATTAGACAGGTGGTCATAATGTTATGCCTGATCGGTGTGTATATCGAGATATTCCAAAAAAAACCAATAGTATTTAAATCCACTGTAGCCTCATCTGCCTCAAGATTTGATATTTAACACATTCTGAAATGCTAATCATTCTCTGATCTGACCTCTCTCATCAACAAAGCTTTTTCTTTGCTCCCTGTGCTGTTCTGTATAAACTCGAGACATTGTGTGAAAATCCCAGATCATCAGCAGTCTGTCGCCAGCAACCGATCCACGTCAAACGAACGAGCAGAGTCACTGAGTCACTTTTTCTTCTCTCCCCTTTCAACATTGAACAGATCTGTATCTGCATGATTTTATGCATTGTGCTGTTAGGCTAATTGCATGAATAGATGAGCAGGTATACAGGTGTTCCTATATGTCTATACATGGAGCTGACATTTTTCTTTATGTCCATACAGGACCTGCTGGAACTGTAAGGATGGCATCTGTTGAAGTAAGAATCCATTTCTGCTTTCACAAACAATTGTCCACTTGTCCTGGTCAGTACAGTGAAAGATATTTTGCTCTCATCACTACAATTCCCAGGGCCAGAACTCTTTGAGTTCATCGCAGACCAATAAGAGAACCATCGGTCATCGTGGGATTGACCCTACAGGGGAGACTACATACAAAAAGGCAAGAAGGCTAAATCATGTGTACTCACGCACAATGGCTCAGTTACTTTTGTGGCACTGAACCAAGTGACGTAATGGATTTTTCTTTTGTGTACTGTTTCTTTCTGTCAGTTCATAAATTGGGAAACTGCACTGTTTGTTTTTTCGACACTTGATGGCTTTTGCCAAATATGTAACACACCCAAAAGTCATTCGAGGTTGAAGGTTAACTTTTATTGCTGATGTGGCCTATCGCCAAGCAGAATGTCGATGTTGCATGAATATTGTGTAACAATGGCAATTATTTAGTGGTTTGTAACCTTGCATAACTCCTGTCACTGTTACTAATGACCATGCTATACACCGATCAGGCATAACATTATGACCACCTGCCTAATATTGTGTTGGTCCCCCTTCTACTGCCAAAACAGCCCTGACCTGTCGAAGCACTAGATCTCTGAAGGTGTGCTTGTGGTATCTGGCACCAAGATGTTAGCAGCAGATCCTTTAAGTCCTGTAAGTTGCGAGGTTGGGCCTCCATGGGCTTAAAGGATACTTTTGATAGATACTGACCACTGCAGACTGGGAACACCCCACAAGAGCTGCAGTTTTGGAGATGTTCTGATCCAGTGGTCTAGCCATCACAATTTGGTCCTTCATCAAACTCGCTCAAATCCTTACGCTTGTCCATTTTTCCTGCTTCTAACACATCAACTTTGAGGACAAAATGTTCACTTGCTGCCTAATATATCCCACCCACTAACAGGTGCCATGATGAGGAGATACTCAGTCTTATTCACTTCACTGGTCACTGCTCACAATGTTATGGCTGACCGGTGTATGTTGCATGGGATGAAGACCAGGTGATCTCATTAGTATGTATTTCATCTGTCTAGACAACTTCATCTGCCCTGAAAGGTGCGATCCAGCTGGGCATTGCACACACCGTGGGCAGCTTGAGCCAGAAGCCAGAGAGAGATGTTCTCATGCAGGACTTTGAAGTAGTGGAGAGTTTCTTCTTTCCCAGGTGTGTTCTTGTATCTGAAGTGTTTATGGATTGATGATCAAAAGTGCTGTGGAGATAATGTTACTGCAGCTTGTATAGTCCTGATTGTACAATCCTTTTTATTCCCTGAATTTATCTCTTTAATGTTTCCTTGTTTCTCTCTCTCTCTCTCATTTCTTTCTCTCTCTCTCCCCCCCTTCTCTCTCCCCCCCTTCTCGCTCTCTCCCCCCTTCTCCCCCCTTCTCGCTCTCTCCCCCCTTCTCCCCCTTCTCGCTCTCTCCCCCTTCTCGCTCTCCTCCTCCCTTTCTTTCTCTTTCTTTCTTTCTTTCTTTCTTTCTTTCTTTCTTTCTTTCTTTCTTTTCTCTCTCTCTCTCTCCCCCTTTCTCTCTCTCTCCCCCTTCTCGCTCTCTCTCCCCCTTCTTGCTCTCTCTCTCACTCTCTCTCTCCCCCCTTCTTTTTCTCTCTCTCTCTCCCCCCTTCTTGCTCTCTCTCTCTCTCCCCCCTTCTTGCTCTCTCTCTCTCCTCCCCCCTTCTTGCTCTCTCTCTCTCTCTGTCCCCCCTTCTCTCTCTCGCTTCCCCTCGCTCTCTCTTAACCCCTCTCTCTCTCTCTCTGCCCCTCTCTCTCTCTTCTCCCTCTTTCTCTCTCTCTC
>JAUCMX010000028.1:7949428-8061928 GCA_033459395.1 Hemibagrus guttatus
TGCGTGGAGGCTCTTGATGCCTTGACCCCAGCCTCAGTCCATTCCTTGTGAAGTTCACTCAAATTCTTGAATGGATTTTGCTTGACAATCCTCATAAGGCTGCGGTTCTCTCGGTTGGTTTTGCATCTTTTTCTTCCACACTTTTTCCTTCCACTCAACTTCCTGTTAACATGCTTGGATACAGCACTCTGTGAACAGCCAGCTTCTTTGGCAATGAATGTTTGTGGCTTACCCTCCTTGTGAAGGGTGTCAATGATTGTCTTCTGGACAACTGTCAGATCAGCAGTCTTCCCCATGATTGTGTAGCCTAGTGAACCAAACTGAGAGAGCATTGTGAAGGCTCAGGAAACCTTTGCAGGTGTTTTGAGTTGATTAGCTGATTGGCATGTCACCATATTCTAATTTGTTGAGAGAGTGAATTGATGGGTTTTTGTTAAATGTGAGCCAAAATCATCACAATTAAAAGAACCAAAGACTTAAACTACTTCAGTCTGTGTGCATTGAATTATTTAATACACAAGTTTCACAATTTGAGTTGAATTACTGAAATAAATGAACTTTTCCACCACATTCTAATTTATTGAGATGCACCTGTATTACTTACGCCCCAAAAGTATTTGGACGTTTAGCCACACTTACAAATGTATGAATTTTACTGCATTTATAACTAACATGCTTCTGCTACACAGCCATTAGCTTGGGAAACAATCGACTAAGAAGAGGGAAGTAAGTTTAAGAAAATGTCTAGCGTCATCATTTTTCATGAGGAAAGGTCGCTCTGTTTGCCAGATCAGCATAAAACAATTTCTTCCTTCCGCATTGGTTAAGATTTATTGTTAAAAAGAGTTCAAAGATGAATGAAAGTTCGAAGGATTGCCAGATATACAACTTGGTGAGAGAGAGATTAATGTGTTGGATTTCATTCATCAGCCTCAAGAATTTAGATCAGTCTGAAAATAAGACCGCTGTCCAGATTCTTTTTCGTGTGAGACTAATAAAGGCAACGAAGGTGGATGAATGAAAACATCACCCTCACAACATCTGCCAAGTAAGAACACATTCAAGGAGGTAGGCATGCCCCTGTGTCAAGTCATGAAATGGCAAAACAAGCAGCAAAGGGCATGTAAAGGCCTGGCAAAGCATCTCAAGGGAAAAATAAACTCAACATTTAGTGATGTCCATGGGGTCCAGACTTCAGGCATCCACGTGTCAGAAATAATTGTTTATGTCCACTATGTATATATATTAAAAAAAAGACAGTTAACCCCTTGGATTAAAGCACAAAGTCTATACTTATGTTCTTTCCTTAATTTCAAATCCATTATAGTGTTGGGGGGCACGGTGGCTTAGTGGTTAGCACGTTTGCCTCACACCTCCAGGGTTGGGGGTTCGATTCCCGCCTCCGCCATGTGTGTGTGGAGTTTGCATGTTCTCCCAGTGCCTCGGGGGTTTCCTCCGGGTGCTCCGGTTTCCTGGACTGGGGTTTTCCCCCAGTCCAAAGACATGCATGGTAGGTTGATTGGCATCTCTAAATTGTCCGTAGTGTGTGATTGCGTGAGTGAATGAGAGTGTGTGTGTGCCCTGCGATGGGTTGGCACTCCGTCCAGGGTGTATCCTGCCTTGATGCCCAATGACGCCTGAGATAGGCACAGGCTCCCCGTGACCCGAGTGTAGTTCGGATAAGCGGCAGACAATGAATGAATATAGTGTTGTGAAAAATCAAACTGACCAAAATTCTGCCTCTGTCCAAATACTTATGGAGTAGGCTGTATAGCAGTAATGACCATGTAACCTAAATAAAACAGATATCTACATTCCTGGTATTTGGCAGACGCCCTTGTCCAGAGTGACTTACATTTTTTTTATACAACTGACCAATTGAGGGTGAAGGGCCTTGCTCAGTGGCCCAGCATGGTGGACCTGGGATTTGAAACCCCACAACCTTCTGACTAGTAGTTCAACACCTTAACCACTAAGATGCCACATCCCACAATGTGGTATCCTATATCTCATCATCCGCTTTAGGATTGTCATTTTTGCCTGTTGTGTCTACATTTTAGTTGCTGCAGAGCTTTAAGATCATGGACTACAGTCTACTCGTGGGGATTCACAATATGGACCGGGCAGGAGAAGAGGCGTCCACGCCAGTGCCTGATCAGAAGAAGAATCAGGGTCAGAAACCCCTCTACTGCACAACCATGGAGGCAATCCAGGGAGAGGTCAAGGGCAAGGCTGCTCCACAGTGCACTGAGAGGTCAGACACCGCTTGACCAGTGTGAAAATCTTGTAGTTTTGCGAATGGAGAATTTAAGGCTCTCCTCAGCATCATTGCATGTATTCAGATATTCACGTCAAGCATTATGGCGTCTACTTGGGCATACCACTTAAGCTTTTTTTTTTAATCCTTGTTTGATTTTTTTTTTTTGGTGTTTCTGTCACTGCAGCACGGGAGGAATGCCAGCTCATAGCCCAAAGGGGGAAAGGTTGCTGATTTTTATTGGTATCATCGACATTCTCCAGTCCTACAGGTACCAGGCTTCAGTACAGGTCCTACTGTTGGTGCTAGTATTTAATCATGTAACATCTATTCTTTAAAACATGTATGAATCTTGGCATTTATTTATTTATTTATTTATTTATTTATTTATTTATTTATTTATTTATTTATTTGTAGGTTTGTGAAAAAATTGGAACATTCGTGGAAAGCCTTGGTTCATGATGGGGTAGGTGGTTTATTAAGTTATACAGTTCTCACAGTACAGCGATATTCTCCCGTAACACAAAATACAACAAAAACTTGATCTCGTGAAAAACAGAGTGAAATCTTTGAGGGTTACAGCTATCAAAAGTTATTAGGAAGTGTAGAAGTCCTTGCTTCAGCTGACCTCAGCACATCCGCGGCTGCAAGACGTCGCTACTTGCAACATGTTCCTTCCTTGTGAGCGTCTTCCAATCAGCCCACGGTTTTCACGCGAGACGGAGCCTTCATCACGCTGTAAAACGAGCAGTTACCTCAGCACTGAAGTAATGAAGTGACCGGCGCAGAGTCCTGATCTTAAACCCGGCTGAAAATCTCTGGTTATTGCTAAGAAACCCGAAGAAGTATGGAAGAGACCGAATGAAGACGAACCCCTTCTCTCATTTTAATCACGATGTTTCCAGAAAATAAAGCTTTTTGTTGCCTAGGTTATTTCATAAAGCATGCTAAAGTTGTGCAACCACAACTAATATTCCTTCAGATTTTAAGTGAAGATTAACAATATTTCAGGATTATTTAAGATCGTTTCAATATTTCATTATTTTTAAACTGTGTGGCTAAAAACACACACACACACACACACAACCCCCGTTTTGAAAGTTATTGCATACAGCAGTTAGTTAGTAGACTTGCCTTTAAATAGATTCTTAATAAATAGAAATTAAAGATACTCTCTCTCTTTTAAACCCCCTCTCACTCTTTTAAACCCTCTCCCCACTAGTCCCTCTCACTCTTTGTCCCTCTCTCTCTCTCTCTCTCTCTCTCTCTCTCTATCTCTCTCTCTCTTTGTCTCTCTCTCTCTCTTCCCCCTCTCTTTAGTCCCCCTCTCTCTCTCTCCCCCCTCTCTCTAGCCCCCCTCTCTCTCTAGCCCCCCTCTCTCTCTAGTCCCCTCTCTCTCTCTCTAGCCCCTCTCTCTCTCTAGCCCCCCTCTCTCTCTAGTTTTCCCTCTCTCTCCCCCTCCCCTAGTCCCTCTCTCTCTCTCTAGCCCCTCTCTCTAGTCTCTCTAGTCCCTCTCTCTCTCTCTCTAGTCCCTCTCTCTCTCTCTCTAGTCCCTCTTTTTCTCTCTCTAGTCCCTCTCTCTCTCTCTCTAGTCCCTCTCTCTCTCTCTCTAGTCCCTCTCTCTCTCTCTCTAGTTTTTTCCCTTCCCCCTCTCTCTCTCTAGTTTTCTCTCTCCCCCTCTCTCTAGTCCCCTCCCCCTCTCTCTCTAGTCCCCTCCCCCTCTCTCTCTGTCCTCTATTTCTTCCCCCTCTCTCTCTCTCTCTCTTTTCTATCTCTATATAATATATATATATATATATATATATAATCTGTCTCTATCCCTCTCGCAAAATGCTAAAACCCAAACCATCTTCCATGAATGTTATGTAAACATCTCTGTAACAAGGAACAGTCGCGGTTTGGGAATGAGGAAGCTGAAGACAGGCTCTGAACAACTCAAAAGAGCGCTTTATTTTTTTTACTTTCATTTTTCAGACGCTTTATTTCAGACACACGTACAGACTCGTGGCTCTGAGCCGGTTCGCTCTGGTTCACTGTTGAGGTCACTCTCCCAACAACAACCACAAAAAACTTTCTCAGTTACAGAATCTTCTTTGTGAAACATTTTTTTTTGTGAGTGAATGGATTTTATTCCATTTATTATTAGTCTTAGAACACATTGAGCGTCCAGGATATGTCCCTGTGCGTGAGCTGTTCCTTTAGAGCAGGGCTCTCCAGCCTTTTTTGCTCTAAGAGCTAACTTAAAATAAAAAATAAAGGTGGTGCAGAGCTACTGCTGCCATATTATTAGTAACATTTATTTACATTAACTTATTGCCATAAACCAAACCATCTGAAAAAGCTATTTTTGTGTGAACTTAAAAAAAATAAAAATATCAATATTGAACATTTTCCAATAAATCAATTTAAATCCACATAAGCAGCATGTTAACTGTTGAGTCCAGTTAACTGGTTAATTCAACGGGTTTACTGACCAGATATCCTTCATTCACATGGATTCTGTTATTTATCCGCACATTGTTCCTGACAGTCCCATGGCTCATACCCTGATGTCCTTAGCAAGACTGAAAAAGTCTCTTTTCATAAAACAGAGACCTGACATTGTATTAGACTTTGTGAGTAAATAATAGTATTTTATGACCTTCATATTCATGTGCATTGGGAAATATTAAAGAGTACTTTACTCTGGAACAGCTGCTGCACTAATAAGAAATGTCTGCAGCAGAATCGTCCTGCATCTCTAGCAGCTCTTTAGCTTTATTCCTAACACTGTCGAATCTCCAGCAGCTTAAGAGTTAAAAGAATCAGCCGTGTGTGTTTACTTTGTCCTTTATCCAAACTACTACAATTTCTGCTTATAGATTTTAGTTTATATAAGACTTCCATGTCTGGTCTTGGTGTGTACAAGCGATTGAGGATTTGTCCAGGGAGTCAGGTTTTGGTATAAGGGGCGGGACTTCTGTGAGTTTGATTGGGATGAAATTTTAAACAGGTTTAATGAATGAATTGAATCGATTTGATCGATTTTGTACATATTCTATGAAACTTTAGGCGATCTTCTCAGAAGCAATATGTTGGAGACCCCTGCTCTAGAGATATTATAATTATTAGAGATGTTATACATAATATAAAGTGCACACTAATAGTAAACCTATTCAGGCAGAACTATTGTCTGAGCTGTGCTGTTATACGGAAATTATTTGCTCCTTCTAAACCGATTCAAGAAATTACATTATATTATGATGTACACCGGTCAGCCATAACATTCTGAGCAGTGACCGGTGAAGTGAATAAGACTGATGATCTCCTCATCATGGCACCTGTTAGTGGGTGGGATATATTAGGCAGCAAGTGAACATTTTGTCCTCAGAGTTGATGTGTTAGAAGCAGGAAAAATGGACAAGCGTAAGGATTTGAGAGAGTTTGATGAAGGACCAAATTGTGATGGCTAGACCACTGGATCAGAGCATCTCCAAAACTGCAGCTCTTGTGGGCTGTTCCCGGTCTGCAGTGGTCAGTATCTATCAAAAGTGGTCCAAGGAAGGAACAGTGGTGAACCGGAGACAGGGTCATGGGCGGCCGAGGCTCACTGATGCATGTGGGGAGCGAAGGCCGGTCCGTGTGATCCGATCCAACAGACGAGCTACTGTTGCTCAGATTGCTGAAGAAGTTAATGCTGGTTCTGATAGAAAGGTGTCCGAATACACAGTGCATGACGGGTCAGCAAAAGGGGGACCAACACAATATTAGGCATAATTGTATGCCTGAACAATGTGCTTGTTTTAATATGCTGGTTTTTATAGTAATTCACCATTCATTAACTTGTATGGTGGGTGAAATAAACTGCTTAAAATTGTTGTTCTCTTCTTATAGAATACATTATACGTCCATATGCATCGTATGCGTTCAGTAGAAGAAATGGTTTATGAGATTTCCAGAAAAGATTATGACTCTTCTTTCTCGTCAGTATGACTGCTGCTCAACATGCGTAGGCTTGCCGTAGTGGAGGTGAACCAGTGCGTCACCTGCAAGTCGACGCTTAAACACTGCTGATTAGCTCATTGCTCTCTCATACAGCAAATGTGAATACTTCATGCAGTACTGTGGGATGTGGCTTTAGGTGTTAGGCTCTGAGTTCAAATCCCACGTTCACCAAAAGCTGCCACTGCTGGGCCCTTGAGCAAGGCCCTTAACCTTCAATTGCTCAGTTGTATAAAATGAGATAAAATGAGAGTCGCTCTGGATAAGGGATAATGGTGTCTGCAGAATGCCAGAAATGTAAACGTACTGCAGTTGGTAATAGAAAATATCGCAGCGCCGAATTCTTACATGGTCTTGGAATGCGTTTTGATGTGCACAGATTAAACAGGGTGAGGCAAGACTCCACACTCTACATCCTGTTACAGAATGTTCTTCCATGAATAATGGGATAATTACGCACAGGAGAAACTGTACATACATGGAGTCATTTTCTCATAAACTGCTTTCATCTTTACCTGGAAGACAAAATATGCATTTACGTCGGTATTCATATAAATATGTCTGTATATGCGTGTATTTATTTATTTATTTACTGACGTATCTATTTGCTTCAGGATACAGTGTCAGTACACAGGCCTGGCTTCTACGCAGAACGCTTCCAGAAGTTCATGTGCAATACGGTTTTCAGGAAATCTTCACGTAAGTCCTAGTCACGTCATGTCTCCAAATGCTGTTAAGGTTTTCAGTCATCTGGTTCATTTTTATGGTCTGGTAGGAATTAAGGTGAGACAGGTGACAGGAATTGTTATTCGTAGTCAAATGCTGTCCTGATGGCTGATGGTGCACGTGTGCTTCGAAATAACTCATTATTAGAAATCCTCTTACAGATTAGCATAAGATTCAGTGCACCAAATTTCACTGTAAGAAAATTACTTCGGACCTTAGCTCCACCCCCATTTATAAACACACCCCCCAAAAAAAACTCAAGATATGGTCCAAAAACTGAAACGTTTGCACTAAAGCGCCATCATTAGGAAGACTGGACCTTCCTTGTTTGCCTGAGTAAACACAAGTGGACCATGTTTCTTGTCTTTGCGACTAACAGTTTGATCAAGTTGACTAGTTTCAGCATAAAATCAGAATAAAAATAAGAATATATATATATATATATATAGGAATAAAAATGAACACTATATGCCCCTAAACTGAGGAACTCCTTGTTTCTTTCTCCTCCCTAGTAAAAACGTTCCCTTCTAAGAAGTTGCGCGGAAACACTGCAGTACAACGCAAGGCTAACGCTGCAGCAGCTGGACAAACCCAGCAGGGTCAGTCGTCGGGTATGGTAGCCCAGACGAGCGCAGAACAGACTCCTCCAGACGAGGAGTCAACTCCGATACATAGCGACAGCGCCGCGTCTCCCGCCTCAGAGACACCAGGAAGTGGAGGTAAGACAGAAAGGTGGAGTAGTGGCATGACGATGGAGGATAATTGCTAAAGAATTGCATGATTTTCATTTCTTTCTCCAATGAACACGTGTAATCCTCCTACATGCATAACGGAGATGTTTCTTTGAATCCCTGCTCGCGTTTATTCTCACAGAAAACGACTCTAGCCCTGACCTCATTACTAGCCCTGTTGCATGCGACTTAGCTGATGCATCACTCTCGAGGTGCGTAGGTGTGTGTGTGTGTGTGTGTTATTTTTCAGTCAAACATGTGCTGTCTCTGTGTAATCGACCTCTTCATGTTTTTCAGAGAGGAATAGCAGACGCTAAATTGCTCTAAAAAAAAAGGTAAGATTCATACCCAGTGCACACGCTCGAGTCTTGTAGCCGTGTTGATTTTATACTCGTGCGTCTTTGGATCCGTGAGAGCGGTCATATTAGTGCCTCCACTTGCGAGCGATTCAATCTAACATATCTAGCTAGGGGGAACCAGTACATTTCACCCCCCCTTTTTATAGCACAGTTTTAGAGGAAGTACCATGGTTTTGTTTTGAGGAATAGTGTTAGTTCATTCAAACCTCTTATTAACCTACGCTACCAGCTAATACTCCATATTTCCTGATAGAAAGATATAAGATTTCAAAATCCTGTGGCAGTCAAGAGCTTCATCAACCTACGCACATCAGAATAAGGGAAACATGATCTCGGCGACTCCTGGTTATTAGCGCTTGATGCTAATAACCAGTATTTCAGAAACCGTCAGAATGAAACGAAAAGCAATAAAGCCTCCAGTGAGCGTGGAGAGCCTTTGTTGATGAAAGAGCTGACAGGAAGTCGAGGTAATCGTCTGCTTTTGTAGCTCATCCGACTTAATATCCGAAGGCGTTGTGCATTCGAAGTCACCGTAGTCTTACCACAGTCTGGCCGTTCTCCTCTGACCCTCTTTCATCAGCAGAAGGTTTCCGAGCATTTCTCACTCACATTTACCTGCTTAATGTGATGCAGCTTGCGTAAGAGAGAAGTTTTGCTCGTTTCCCCGATGAGGAGAAATCGATCATTTGAATCGATGCAAATTCAAAATAATGATAAATTTGCATTTAAAATTCTAAATCAAACGATGGAATGATTGTGTGTGATGCAAAAGCACCACCAAGAGGCACAATCTGGTCATTTCCTTTTTTTAAGCACAGCGTTATTAACTACCGTGTCTGCCGGACGCTGTAGGGGTTTTTTTTTTTTTTTTTTTTGTTTGTTTTTTTGTTTTTTTTAAATCGCAGGCTTGGATTCCCTAAATGTACAGGTGGGGTGGGAGTAGGATTTTTCCCATTTATTGTATGTAATTCATTTGTTTTGCCAGTTTGCCTTGTGTAGTTGTGTGTAGTGTAAGGAATGGAAACAATTTTCTGTTAATAAAGTGATAATGATCAGTGTTGTCTTCTCTCAGGAACAGCGATATACTGCTTTAAGGAAGACGGGCCAAAGGTTTTCTCTTGGACAGACATCAGCAGACGTAACGTATGAGGGGGAGGAAAGTACTTTACACCGCAGCAAAGCACACACAAGCTGTACAAAGGTGTTTCATAGGTGACTTCTGCATCTACGGTTGCTGCTAAAAGACGTGAAAAGTGAGGAATTCCAAACACACACAAATATGAACTCCTTTTTAATGAACTCTTATTTTGTGCCTCTATACACTTTATGCAAAATTATCTAGGAAGTTGGTCGTGTGTGTGTGTGTGTGTGTGTGTATGTTTTACATGAACATGGTTAAACACTGAGCCATAAAGGAGAGAGAAACGAACTGCTGCCATTTAACAGTTTCAATAGAGGAGGTTTGTTGTTGCTGTTGTTTTTAAGTATTAAATTTTAACTAGAAGTGCAGGTTATGATAAAGGCAGGGCGCAAACGTGACCAAGATTTTAGTCAAAACGTTGTGTAGAGCCGTCGAGGCGTAGACTCCTCTAGATCCCTGAAGGTGTGCTGTGGCACCAAGACGTTAGCAGCAGATCCTTCAAGTCATGTAAGTTGTGAGGGAGGGTCTCCATGGGCTTAAAGGATACTTACAGGATACTTTTGATAGATACTGACCACTGCAGATCGGGAAGTACTCAGAATGTTATGCCAGATCAGTGTATATCTTTAAGGAAATTATATCACCATATTATCCAGCCCCAAGCAGATTTTATTTCATCATAACCTTAATTGCATGTGACTTTAACCTTTTCAGTGTATTATTCCATCGCTTGCTAGATAAAACGTTTGTTTACTAATCTATTTAACTTTTATTCTCATTAAAAGACCTTATGCCTGCTTTAGATTTTTTTTAATTTTTTTTGCATGCAAATAATTAAAACCAAGTCTTTGTGTTAATTGTAATCAAAATGGGGTGTGTGATTTGGCATGTGTATACGCTACATGTTGGCATTAAGTCTTTTGTCTTTAATCGTTTATTTAATTTAGGTTCAATAGACAAAATGAAAATACTAGGGTTGGTGTAAAATCTGGTAGACTGGGCCTTGTTTATCAATCTGGATATCAAGAGATTTATTCGTTAATACGCGTATTTAAGCATGAAAATCCCATAACTTAATAGCCGAAAAACGTGTACTCGTGATCCTGAGCGTGTTTATAAACCCTGACTTGATTTGCTTAAAATCATATCATTAGCATGGATTACTGCACTTTAATATTTATATTAGGAATATCTATACGGTTAAGATAAGATTGTTTGTTTATTTTTATTGTGTTGACAGCATTAAGCTGACGCACGATCCAGAACGACTTCAAAAAGTGATTTGGAGTCTCGATCCAGAACACATCCTCGTGCTAGTTTATTAGCTCAGGAAACAATCAAAACGAGTTTTTTTTCCATTATTATTAAACAATTAATATCCGTAAACAAATGCCTCTTTTGGTGTAGAGGTGAGTCAGAATGATCTTCACCTCTCTGCTGTTCAGCCTTTACCCTGATCGCTCATCTCCTGCTCCTGGCTATCGGCGCACTTGACCTTTTATGGAGTTTGTGGGCGTGGCTAGATGCAAATGAGCTGTATCAGGAAGACACTTTGAACCTTTTGCAGATCTGTCACAATTCGGTTCGGCTTGCACAAACGTTTATGCACAACTTTGAGAGAGATTGATAAACGAGGCCTGATCTGATCAATACGCAATTTTGATTCAAGTGTACACTTTCAATTTAGCAAAGATGTTTTGTCTGATTTTTATATGAAATGTACCTTTTTTTGGTCATTTTTTCTTTAACTACAATGTCAGCATTAGATTTTGGAGCATTTATTGGTATTAGTTTAACGAAATTGGATTTTTAAAAATTGGATGCGAGAGCGAACTTTTTTTTTTTTTTTTTTTTTTGCACATAAAAAAGCACTTGCTTTGAATAGTTTACATATTTTAATGATGCCTTGCTTTTTCATATTTGTTGTTCATCAAGTTGTAATTCTCTAATTTAAGATTTTTATGAACATTCAGGAAGAAACCTTATCGTGGAATTGGAAATAAATCATGGATTTAAGAGATTTACAAGTAAATATTATCCGACACAGAATAAGCCACTTTAGGATGCAAGCCTGGAAAAAAAAAAAAATTATTTATATATCTATTTTCTTCTTTAAAAATGTATATGTACTGCTTTTGGGTTTATGTAATACAGTACAGAAAATGATGTTTACAAAAATGTTACAGGTTTTAGGGTGAATTTTCTTTTAATACACTGCTGAAAGTGCCAAGTTTAAAAAAAATAAAAATAACGGGGTTATACCATAGTATAATATAATATAGTATAATATAGACGAGTTATTGTCTGTCTAAATGTCTGAAGTGGTCTTTTCATATTTTTCATTCTGTTTGTATATATATTTTTTATAAATGGTGGCCAAAAATCTTGCTAAGACACTTTGTACTGTTTGTTTTTTTCCCTTTAATTTGTCACCTTTCTGAAGCTCCTTCAGACTCGAGCAATAAAAGCAAATTTGACAAATCAGCATGTCATGCTTTGTGTCAAATCCTTTGTAATAAATTTAAGGAGGTAATAAGATGTTTACATCGATCAGGTATAACATTGTGAGAGGTGAAGTGAATAAGAGTATCTCCTCATCATGGCACCTGTTAGTGGGTGGGATATATTAGGCAGCAAGTGAACATTTTGTCCTCAGAAGTTGATGTGTTAGAAGCAGGAAAAATGGGCAAGTGTAAGGATTTGAGCGAGTTTGATGAAGGGCCAAATTGTGATGGCTAGACCACTGGATCAGAACATCTCCAAAACTGCAGCTCTTGTGGGGTGTTCCCGGTCTGCAGTGGTCAGTATCTATCACAAGTGGTCCAAGGAAGGAACAGTGATGACCCGGAGACATGGTCATGGGCGGCCAAGGCTTATTGATGCATGTGGGGAGCGAAGGCTGGCCCGTGTGATCCGATCCAACAGACGAGGTACTGTTGCTCAAACTGCTGAAGAAGTTAATGCTGGTTCTGATGGAAAGGTGTCTATATATATATATATATATATATATATATATATATATATATTCATATATTCACAGAATTTATCCTTCTATTCCTTTTTGTAGCTTAATAGGATAAGCTTTGGATTACACCTGCTTAATACTGATTGATTGTTTATTTATTGATCACCAATAAATAAATAATTGTGTTTTAGTCAAAACCAGTTCACATAAATCCATGCATTTGAAAGATAACTCACTCACAAGCTGCTAAAAGTTTTAATGAGAGAGATTAGAAGTAAAAAATGTAAAATGAAAAGAAAGAAATAGAAAAAAAATGCATATAAAGATACATAAATATGCAGACTGTTTGTGCAAATGATTTAACCTTTAATACATAACGTAGCGTCAGTTGTTCAGTCTGTTGTAATACAGTGCTTCGCCGATAGGAGGCGGTAGTCAATAAACCGATAAAGCTCTCAGCCAATCAGCTGCGTTGTTATGAAAAGCGTCATTTGGTCCAATCAGCATCCGTGTTGTTCGTGTGTAGAAAGCTTCCAAGATGGTGCTCGAAAGCACTATGGTCTGGTAAGAAATAAAAGAAAATGCTTATACGTTTTGTTTTCTTTAGGCTTTATATGAGCTGCTAGGATGCTTTTGGGGTTTGTTGATTAGAGATGCGGTTGTGATTTCGTTCAGAACAGTGAATATGATCGAATCGAATAATTCCGTTGCACTCGATATTCTCCTGAGTCATTATCTCTTCCACCTCTACCGGGAAGCTAGCTAACGTATTAGCCGCCTGGATAAAAACTGGGGCTTATCACCAAAACGTACTTTATGCACAGTTAATAAAATGAATTAGATGTGTTTATTAACAGGAACAATGTTTGATGGGAATGTGAATTGTGCCTGATTGTTACACAGCAGTGACATGATTAAGCTAGCTCTATAGCTGACATTAAGCTAAGTAAGCCTTACAGTACAGTTATGGTTATTATTCCTGATTTTTCTTCTTCTACTACTACTACTTATTCTTCTACTTCTTATTATTTATTAATTAATTTCCTGCAAGGGAGCATTTTAACGTTATTTTACTGCCACTATATCAAGCTAGCCATTGTTTCTTTTTGGTTTTTGAAGAGGATGCTGACTTGGGATTATAACAAATTTTTTAAAAACATTGAAAATAAGAGCTAGCAAGTCTGTCTGGCTGATTTAGAGGTGCGTTGGTCAATATTTTTTATTTCTTAATATTTTTTCCCTAAACTTTCCGTTTGGGAAAAAAAAAACCCGACTTCCGCTCCGGAATGCTTCTTGTTGTTTGGATGTGAAACCTGTCAGTCATTTTATAGGTCACTGTGGACCCTGGGGGCGGAGCTTCGTGAACGGGGGTGGGGGGTCTAGGGTGGAGAGGGGTGGTCTTAAGGTGTAAAACAAAAAAAAAACCCATTCAAAACAATTAAGCTAGTAAACTGTTAAGCTAATTAACTGTTTATTGTCTCATTAAGATTCTTTTTACTCATACACATTCGGATTTAAGACCAAAAGATGAATATTATATGATAGATTTAATTTCCTGGTATCTACCCCTGGATGTGTTAAACAATTTAGAGCATGTCGCCTTTGGTGGCAACAAACCAGCCGGTTTTTAGGCGAGGCAAAGAATTGGAACAGATAATCTTAAAGTAAATAACACTTTATTTTGAACTATTTTTGACCACGGAGCAATGGAAGAAGGTGGCCTGGTCTGATGAATCACGTTTTCTTTTACATCACGTGGATGGCCAGGTGCGTGTGCGTCGCTTACCTGGGGAACACATGGCACCAGGATGCACTATGGGAAGAAGGCGAGCCGGCGGAGGCAGTGTCATGTTCTGCTGGGAAACCTTGGGTCCTGCCATCCACACGTACCACCTACCTAAGCATTGTTGCAGACCATGTACATCCTTTCATGGAAACTGTGTTCCCTGATGGCTGTGGCTTCTTTCAGCAGGATAATGCGCCGTGCCACAAAGCAAAAATGCTTCAGGAATGGATTGATGAACACAGCAACGCTGGACAAACAAGTCCGGTCCATGAAGGCCCCACCTCGCAACTTACAGGACTTAAAGGATCTGCTGCTAACATCCTGGTGCCAGATACAACAGCACACCTTCAGGGATCTAGTGGAGTACATGCCTCGACGGGTCAGGGCTGTTTTGGCAGCAAAAGAGTGACCAACACAATATTAGTTTATGTTATGCCTGATGCCTAGGATATTTCTCTGTAAACTTCAGAATTAATTCTGCTGCTAAATTGTTGAGTTAGTATAGATCGTCAATAAAGATTAGTGAGTCTGATCCAGAAGCAGCCATGACACTACCTCCAACATGCTTGACCGATGAGCATTATCATGAGCAGATGTTTCTGCACACTTTGGCCTTTATATCAGTTTAGTAGAGGTTTATTTGGTTCCAGAACTTTTGTGGATCATCTCTGCATTTCTTTGTGAATTCGAGTGTGTTTCTCACTGCGGGTGATTCTGCTTTGCTTCGCTCTACATTTTTCATCAAAGTCTTCTGTGAGTGCTGGACTGTTATACCTTCACCCCTGCTCTGTGGAAGATGTTGCTGATTCCACTGACCGTTGTTTTTGGGGGTTTTTTTTTTTTCTTACAATGGTTGTCCTTGTTTTTTCATAGCTGACCTGTTCTTCGTCAGGTTGTTGGTACATTAGTGGTTTCCTTCTTTTTTCAGATTGTTCTAAATCGTTGTCATGGTTATTGTCGCGCTCTCTCTCTCTCGCTCTCGCTCTCGCTCTCGCTCTCGCTCTCGCTCTCGCTCGCTCACTCGCTCTCATTTTACAGAGCTCAGAAACTGTTTTATTTCCTACTTAAATCACTTTATTTAGTTTCATGCATACTAAACCTTTTATTGTTCAGCATCTGAGTGAATATTTTATTTAAAATAAAAAAACGTAAATGAAAGAGCTGATAAATCTGTCGCAGCTCACAGTTATAGTAAAGCTTAACATTTGTGCGCGAAACCGTTCGATTTATTTAACGTTTTCAAATCATTGCCAACAAAAGAGTGAGGATTCTCAGTTTTGACCACGAGCCCTTCTTCAGCATTATCCACGGTTACTTTCTGAAGTATATAAAGAATAAAAGACACGACTGGACCTTACTATCTCTTCTGAAGACTAATCCCAGACGAATCCTATAACTGTTATATTTTTCTTCTTGGTTTTTATCAGTTTTAACGTAATCTTTGGTGTTGTCTAGCACAATCTCTACACTTATTCATGTTCTTATTTATTTTCTCTGCTCTCCAGTGTAGACAACAGCGAGTACATGAGGAACGGTGACTTCCTGCCCACTCGACTACAGGCACAGCAGGACGCGGTCAATATCGTTTGTCACTCAAAGACGCGCAGCAATCCGGAAAACAATGTCGGGCTCATCACTATGGCCAAGTGAGTGTGTAAAGACACTGTAACACAGATCTTATATTAATATGGATCACCTACTGGAAAGATTTCATCTTTCGAATGAAAAGCATTCACAATGTGAGAGTGAACACAAACATGACGCAAACACACCAGACTGAAAAGCAACACCCTCACTGCATGTCGCACTGCTGCACCTTCCTGGACAGTGACACTCTCATGCCCTTCTCCGAATTCAGCCATGTAACGGGGAACAGTAGCAGCGTTTAAAGTCTTAGAAAATAATTTGTTTTTTCCTTGAAGTGATCTACTCTGAAGGGTTTGCATTTCAGTCTGGTGCTACACGGTAATCCCAAAAGTTTATGGACACCAGACCATCATACCCATACACCGATCAGGCATAAATTATGACCATCTGTCTAATATTGTGTTGCTCCCCCTTTTGCTGACCTGTCCTCCACTGTGTATTCTGACACCTTTCTACCAGAACCAGTATTAACTTCTTCAGCAATTTGAGCAACAGTAGCTCGTCTGTTGGATCACACGGGCCAGTCTTCTCTCCCCATGTGCATCACTTAGCCTTGGCCATCCATGACCCTGTCTCCGGTTCACCACTGTTCCTTCCTTGGACCACTTTTGATAGATACTGACCACTGCAGACCGGGAACACCCCACAAGAGCTGCAGTTTTGGAGATGTTCTGATCCAGTGTTCTAGCCATCACAATTTGGTCCTTCATCAAACTCGCTCAAATCCTTACGCTTGTCCATTTTTCCTGCTTCTAACACATCAACTTTGAGGACAAAATGTTCACTTGCTGCCGAATATATCCCACCCACTAACAGGTGCCATGATGAGGAGATCATCAGTGTTATTCACTTCACCTCTCACTGCTCACAATGTTATGGCTGATCGGTGTATATGGATCTTCCCCAAACTCCTGCCACAATGTTAGAAGCACTACACTTTCCCTTGATTGGAACTAAGAGGCCTAAACTCTGTTCCTCTGTGCCCAAAGAAAGCTTCATGAAGACATGGTTTGTCAGGTCTGGAGTGGAAGACCTCAGCTTGAGAGTCCCTGACCTCACGCCTTTGGGATGAACTGGAACTGCAGCCCAGACCGCTTCACTCTTACAACACCAGAATCTGATCTCACTAATGCTCTTGTAGCTGAAAGATCACTAATCCAACATCTAGTGGAAAGCCTTCAGAGAAGAGAAGAGTGGAGGAATCTGGAATAGGATGTTCAGCAAGCGCAAGTGGGTGTGATGGTGCGGTGTCCACATACTTTTGGTCAGGTGGTGTATCTAGGATCACGACGATGCTCGTGTTACACAACATCCGGTTAATTGTTCTGATGTAAACACGTGACTGTGTGTGTGTTTTGTTTGCAGTAACTGCGAGGTCCTGACTACTCTAACACCAGACACCGGGCGCATCCTCTCCAAACTGCACGCCGTTCAGCCCCGGGGCAAGATCAGCTTCTGCACTGGCATCAGAGTAGCCCATGTGAGTCAGTCTCTCTCTCTCTCTCTCTCTCTCTCTCTCTCTCTCTCTCTCTCTCTCTCTCTCTCTCACACTCTTTCTTTCTTCCTTCCTCTCTCTTTTTCTTTCTTTCTCGCTCTCTTCTTTCTTTCTTTGTTCTCTCTCTATTTTTCTCTCTTTCTTTCCTTCCTTTCTCTCTCTCCCTCTCGTGCTTTTTTCTTTCTCTCACACTCTTTCTTTCTTCCTTCCTCTCTCTCTCTCTCTCTTTCTCACTCTTTTCTTTCTTTTTGTTCTCTCTATTTCTCTCTCTCTCTCTCTCTCTTCTCTCTCTCTCTCTCTCTCTCTCTCTTTTCTTTCTCTCTCTCACACTTTTTTTCATTCTCTCTTTCTTTTCTTTCTCTCACGCTTTTTTCATTCTCTCTCTCTTTCTTTCTTTGGTTCTTTCTTCCTTTCGTTCTCTCTCTCTCTCACACTTTTTCATTCTCTCTTTCTTTTCTTTCTCTCACGCTTTTTTCATTCTCTCTCTCTTTCTTTCTTTGGTTCTTTCTTCCTTTCGTTCTCTCTCTCTCTTTTCTTTCTCTCTTTCTTTTTTTCTCTCCCCTTTTTTCTTTCTCTCTCTCACTTCTTTCTTTTTCTTTCTTCCTTTCGTTCTCTCTCTTTCTTCTCCCTCCCTCTCGCACTTTTTTTTCTTTCTCACGCTCTTTTCTTTTTCTCTCTCTTCCTTTTCTTCTCTCTCTTTCTCGCTCCTCCCTCTCTCTCTCTTTTCTTTCTCACGCTCCCTCTCACGCTTTTTTCTTTCTCTCTCACACGCTCTTTCATTCTCTCTCTTTTTTCTTTCTCATGCTCTTCCTTTCGCTCTCCCTTTCGTGCTCTTTTTTTCTTTCTCACGCTCTCTCTTGTTCTCTCTTTCTTCCTTTGTTTCTCTCTCTCTCTCTCTCGCTTTCGTTCTTCCTTTTGTTCTCGCTCTCTTTAAAGTTTACCTTCTTTAGTGTCTACACATTGCACACTCTACAAGTTTTTGATCATTTTATTTCTGTTCGTCTTTATAGTTGGCACTGAAGCACAGACAGGGGAAGAACCACAAGATGAGGATCATCGCTTTTGTTGGCAGTCCAGTGGAGGACAGCGAGAAAGACGTGAGACGCCGTTTGTCTAATGAGTTTTCACTCCTTCAGTTGAATATGCCAGTGGAACTGCCAGTATGTCGTTTTCTACCCTCATAAAACTGAAACCATTTCTCTTTCACAGCTGCTGAAACTGGCAAAGCGTCTGAAGAAAGAGAAGGTCAATGTGGATGTGATTAATTTTGGAGAGGAGGTGACTGGCTCTGGTCCTTTTTTTTTTTTTATATCAATTATAAAAAGCCTATGTACAATATAAAGGCTGTGTTTTTTTTTTTGTTTTTTTTTACATTTAAATGTAATCATCTAACTTGTTTACGTGAAGATTTCTGGGTAAATCAATGCAAGTCCTTCTCTAATAACTCCCATATGTGGGAATTAGTGTTCATGTTTAGAGTGGGTAATATAACAGAAGCTCTTTTATTTGTCCGGGTGTGGACATGCTGGACATTTTCCTGACCGTTTCGTTATCACCTCCTGTTTTATTTGTAGGAGGTGAACACTGAGAAGTTGACTGCGTTTGTAAACACTCTGAACGGAAAGGAAGGAACGGGCTCTCACCTGGTCACAGTGCCTCCTGGTCCTAGCTTGGCAGATGCGCTGCTGTCTTCTCCTATCCTGGCAGGCGAAGGCGGCACCATGATGGGTCTGGGAGCTAGTGACTTTGAGTTTGGGGTGGATCCCAGCGCTGACCCCGAGCTCGCCCTGGTAAGATTGGTGGTGAAGGGCAACCGGCTTTGTGATGTAGAGCATGTGTTTCTCCACTTTCAGTACAGTGAAGACCGCAGATGCTTCTTTGTTCCTTTTTCTGTTTCCCTTCCTCATGTCTTAGCCCTCTTGGACAAATATACAGCGGAATCAACATCGTTTATTAAAGCGATATCGCACTGTACACATAGGCTTTAGACATTCCTGTGAACATTTGGTCAAATTGTCTTTCACCGTAACATGTGAAAGAGACTTTCTTCAATAGCCTCCTGTGTGCTTTTACCAATATTTTAAGAGCAGTTCATGAATACAAATTAGTAACAAGAACAACTTAAAAGATAGATAGATAGATAGATAGACACACACACAGAAATGGCAGACAAGCAAAAATAAGGGTAGATAGATTCTTTCTTTCTCTCTCCGTCCCTCCTTCCCAATGGGAAATGTACAACTTCCAGCAGTATCCACAAACAGTAAATAATGAAAAAAAAAAAAAAAATTTTTTAGTGGAGGAGCAACATCAACTTGGAAAAAAAAACCCCATATGGTTCATTTTAGAATAGCAGTATCAGTTTTATCTGAACATTCAACATCTTGCATACGTCTTCTCTCTCTCTCTCTCTCTCTCTCTCCTCAGGCTCTCTGTCTCCCCCTGGCCATCAGGCCCGCGTGGAGGAGGAAACCCGGGGGCAGCGCCCAAAGAGCTGCTGAAGCCAGGAACTACCACTCCTTTTTCTGCTGATGGTAAGATGCACCTATGACTACAAGTTAAGCATGGCTTGATTAATAAATAGTTTGTTCATTTAATTAAAAAAAAAAAAAAAAAAACCCACTACATATTTCCACGCGTTATTTAAAATGATTAGTGGAAATCTCACTCGGTGAAAGAGAGTACATGCTTTGCTTCTGTTCTGTTAGACTTTAACACCTCTTTGTTTCCAGAATCAGAGGAAGCTCTGCTGAAGATGTCCGTGTCTCAGCCCGAGACCGGTGTGACATCACTGCCGGACTTCAGCAGCATGACTGAGGAGGAGCAGATCGCTTATGCTATGCAGATGTCCCTGGCTGGAGGAGGTTTGTTGCCACTTTGGATTCATGTTCATTGGAAATAACCTAATGTTTCCAGCAAGCGAGTTAAAAAAGTCTAGGCTTAATTGAAAAAACTCACCTAAATTAGTCAGACTGGTCACTCTAGACTGTGAGTGTGTTTCCCCTAAATTAGTTCAGCTGCACCATTTTCACATTATTTCAAGTGAGTGGTATTCATTCTGGGCAGTGGTGGCTCAACTGCTTAAGGCTCTGGAGTGTTGATTTGGAGGATCAGGGTTCAAGCCCCAGCACCACCAAGCTCTACTGTTGGGTAATTGAGCAAGGCCCGTAACCCTCTCTGCTCCAGGGGCGCTGTATCGTAGCTGCCCCTGCACTCTGACCCCAACTTCCTCTTCCTTCCTATGTGAGGATGTCTAGATGATGTAGATTGCATAAGACGAGTAAAAACTGATAATAGACACTTCAGATGAAATAACAGTTCAGAATCGAACATACGTTAATGTTAAATATAAATGTACTTAAATGTACCCCCGTGTATAATTATTACACTGTTATCCGGTCAGCCAATCGTGTGGCAGTAGCACAATGCATACAGTCCTGCAGATTGTCGGTCAAGAGTTTCATGTCCACATCAGAAGTCAAAAAATGTGAACGTGGCTTTTATACAGTGCATTTCATTTGATTCCTGTTTGCTTTACAGAATTTGGCGAGTCGATGGACACGGGAGCTCCGATGGACACGGCCGAATCGGCAAAGGTAAAGGCACCCGAAACCTACTGCGCACGATGGTTGCGTGTGCGTCCGGCAAGGGTTTTTGCTGCAGTAACCAGCTCGAATCGACGTGTTCAGTTCAGTTTTATTTGTAAAGCGCTTTTAACAATGGACCTCCTCTCAAAGCAGCTTTATAGAACATAAGAAACGGTACAAAAGTCCTAGATTAATGTTAGACAAAATAACACCTAATGAGAAGCCTGAGGCAAGGAAAAACTCCCTGAAGAAACCTTGAGAGGAACCAGGCTCAGAAGGGAACCTCATCCTTATTTGGGTGACCCCGGAGATGCGTGATGTCTACATCAAGCTAAAGTGTGTTCTGATGCAACGTAATCCTACCAAAAATGTACTAGTGTTTGAAATAAATATTCGTAAGTGAACTTCGTGATCTAAAACCAATCATGGCGACCATGACATCTGAGATAACGTTAAGTGCATTAAATGCTCCAAATTTTAACGTTTCAGGAACATGCTCCAAAACACATTCATTTTTAAAATGCATACATGTTTTGAACAATATTAATGGACACTCTTTGGAAGCCCTGACCCTTTCTGTCTCTCACAAGCTTTGGCCCGTGCTCTTAGTGCTTGAATGATGCACTGATGAGTTGATGAGACTGATGAGTCTACGTAAAAAGGAAAATGTTCAGCTAAACAGTTCTGACAGAAATTGTGCTTTTATTTCCTCCGAACAGAGTTTTAGACTGATGGCATCCTCAGTCTGTGTCCTAGTGAACCTGTGTCCATGTGTTCATTGATGGAGACTACTGCACTGGTCAGCACTCAGACACATTCAGACAGTTTGAGCAGCAGTCCTGAGGAAAATGTCTGCTGGCGAGAAAGTTAACTGTGCTGTTCATGTAGCAACCATGTGCATATGGCCAAAAGTATGTGGACACTTGACCATCACACACACACATTGTTCCTTCCCCAAACTTTTGTATACTATAACAGTACGCTTTCCCTTCACTGGAACTAAGAGCCCCACCTGACCTCCTCAGCTGACATCAGTGTGATCAGGATCTCCCTAATCCCCACGGCCACGCTACAACATCTAATGGAAAGCCTTCGCAGACTAGTGGAGCTCATTATAACAGCAACAGGAGGACCAACACTATATTAGGGCCCAAGGAATTGAGATGTTCAACAAGTACACCTGGTTGTGATGGTCAGGTGTCAACATAGTGCCAGGGGTGTCCAGTCTTATCCACATACAGCCAGCGTGGGTGCAGGTTTTCATTCCAACCGAGCAGAAGCCACACCTGAGTCTATTGAAAGCCAAGATTAGTTGATTAAACAGGTGGAATTAGGTGTGCTTGATTGGAATGAAAACCTGCACTCATACTGGCCATTTGTGGATAAGACTGGACAACCCTGATATAGTGTGTCTAGTTTAGGTTTGTTATTATATTTAAAAAAATGAGGAACCACTTGAAGGAATGTAAGCAGCTACAGTTAAAATGGGAGAGTTTTTGTTGAAATATTTCAGTCAATATCTTCTAAATCTTTGTATATTTGCTCATCAACGACTCACTTCGTCTTCCATGATCATTTTTCTTGCTCGACATCAAATGCGTGCTAGTGGTGAAAGTACCCTATCGTCTCTCTCTCGTCCTTTGACCTTATTCATAAAATATTTTCTCGTTAACAGGAGGAGGACGACTACGATGTAATGCAGGACCCAGAATTCCTCCAAAGTGTACTCGAGAATCTGCCTGGTGTGGACCCCAACAACGAGGCCATCCGTAACGCCATGGGCTCCTTAGCTTCTCAGAGCGGAACCAAGCCAGACGGCAAAAAGGATGAGGAGAAGAAGAAATGATCGCTGTAGACAGTATCATAACCAGATAGACAAGTCCTTTGATGAAAAAAATAAATAAAATGGAAAAAAAAAAACCTC
The DNA here is from genome assembly GCA_033459395.1 of Hemibagrus guttatus. Taxonomy (NCBI): domain Eukaryota; kingdom Metazoa; phylum Chordata; class Actinopteri; order Siluriformes; family Bagridae; genus Hemibagrus; species Hemibagrus guttatus. The sequence continues at coordinate 7,972,028 of JAUCMX010000028.1, forward strand.
CTCACAACCAAAACGGGCAGTGAGACAGATGCATATATATCCACAAGGTCCCCTAGTCACATGTGTATGAATGAATGAATGATGGGTAAATGTGACATTCTGAAAGCATTGGATCCGTACTCATTTGCTAAGATATTCATTGGCAAAGCCAGTACCACAGTTTCACACAGCTTGCATATAATCTGTTTCTCTTGTGGTTGCTTGCTCTCCATGTTCATAACAATTTCTTTTCTGTTTCCATTAAAACAAAAGTTTGTTTAAGAATACTGCAAACGTTCCCCTTTGGTTCTTTTTTTAATGGTTTAATGGTTCTTTTCTAATGGTTTTAAACAGGAATGAACTTTCCTCCTGTGTTGATCAGCCGAGTCGGCGAGCAAATTACATTTCCAGTGGCGCTTCCAATCTAGAGTTGGTGCAAACTGCTATTGCTAGAAAAAGTCGTTCTTGTTGATTTAACACATTCACACAGTGCTTAGTAGAAGTAGTTTCTTTTAAAGGCTCAATGTAAGATTATTGTAAATGATTTAAACAAAAAAACTATTCAACAATTAGTGTACATTCATTGATCTTTAAACAGACATGGTCACTTTTTTATTTACAACTGTGTAAAACATTAAAGATATAAAATAGCATTTTTGCATAAGATTTCCAGGGCAGGTCTACATAACCCTGTAAAGCACAACTGTTCTGCCATACGGGATAAGATTAAAAGTTTGTAAACAATCTGTATAACTTTTTTTAACGACTTTGATTCCTATAAATACTGACAGTAAAGGCCACGGCTTTATGAGAAGGAACAAACGTGTGCCGGTGGAAGTGATGTGTTCAATTTAAGGCACAGGAGCAGCAACTTTTCTGTATCTGAAATTATACTATGTCTAATGAGTAAAAAAAAATAAATAAATAAAATAGCCTTTTGCAATGATATGACTTTCTTGGTGTGTGAAACACCTTGATATTCTTCATATCCTTTTACAGATTTTCATAATACTGCAAAAAAATGAAAATAAAAATACAGATTTGTTCGAATTTACAGGAGTCGAAAGAGTCGTCCTCTTTCAGAGACGTCTCTGAGGGTATTGATTACCTAATGCGTGTAGGAAATAGTGTTCATATAATCCTAGAACACTGTCTAGTTTTTCAGAGCAGTCTGCACATTCGAAGGTCTCGTCCTGCGTTTCATTTTCAGCAGCATTCACGGTGGTGACTGGTCCCATTAAGAATACACTGATTTCATCAAACTCGATGGTTTGGCTACTGTTGCCCGGGAGATTATCAGTTACTGGGTCCGTGTGAGGCGCTGGAATCTCTCCAGGATTCTGAGACTGGATCGATTCTTGGCTTGGAGGTTGGCGCATCGTTTCAGTTCCAGTGCATTCCTCAGAACTCTCAGAAATGTTCTGCCCAGTCTTATTGTTTGGAGAAACCGGATCAGTGCTGGCTTCCCGTGGGATGTCCTCATCCTCACCTGAATCTAGATCAACGATTGGGGTAGGTTTTACCTTGCTTGAACTACGAGGTGGTACATACAGCTTATCTGGGTGGGGGTATTTAAAAAGGTTCTCCTTTGGAATGGCATCAAGGTCAAGACTTGATAGCAGAGACCTTCTAGTAGTAGACTGTGTGCCTCCAAGGACAACTGAGGTAGATTCACTCCTTTGGGTAGAACGCACTTGACTCTTTAAATCCCTGGTGTGACATATCTGATGAGCATAGAGTAGATCCCCCTTGGAGAAGCTGCTCTTACATATATTACACTTGTGTAGAAATGTTAACGGCTCAGACGGGATGGAAGGGAGGAGGCTGGCGGAATGATTATGAGTATTCAGATGTTCCTGTAGACTTTTGTTATTTGTAAACGAGAGATTGCATGGAAGGCACTGGCGAGACCTGGTGCCATTGTGAAGGAGACTGTGCTTGACCAAGTTTGTCAAATTACTAAAGCTTCTGGCACAAACGTCACACTGCAACTTTCGTGTCAGTTGATGAAAATCGCATTGGTGAGCATGCAAGTCCTCTTCACGAGCAAAGGTTTGGGGGCAAAGTGGACAAGCGTAGGGTCTTTCCTCGGCATGGTTCAGGAGGTGCATTTTATACGCGCTAAAGAAGTGAAATTGGACGTCGCACTGCGAACAAGTATAGCGGCGGCCTTTGCGACGATGAATCCATTGATGCATCCAGAGTCTGTACCACCTTTCAAATGAGTGACCACAATGTCGACAAATGTATCTAAAAGCAGGGGCATGTGTCTGCATGTGAAGGGACAAAGTCCTGTATCGCCTGTACCTCTGACCACAACGTGGGCACTTGAATCTCCAGAGAGTTGGTCTTTCAACATCTTCCGGAGAATTGGCACAAGCCGTCACAGAAGGTGTGGGTGATTGGGCTAACGGATGCACAGTTTCAAGCAGATGTGAAGCATTTACAAACTGAGAGGACTCAGGCGCATGGTATTCTGTCTGCAGATTATTCCAAATTTGGGAATTCTTGTGAAACTGGCCAGCACTTGACCGAGAATTGCTTTTGGAAGCTTCTGTCTGGTCAGTTTGTGAATTATCCTTGAAGTAGGCACATTTTTTGGGGTCACTATTCAAGATTTCAGAAAATGAAGAACCACAAGCCACCTCCTCCCCACTTACCTGACAACACACCCTGCAATGAACATTCACTACAGAATTCTTTTCATAGCTCTGCCCACAAGCAAAGCAAAGATGGGGTGGAGACTTTGTGTGGGTTCGAAGGTGAAGAGTATATTGACACCATGTCTGATAGAGCTGTTTGCATATTTGGCACTTGAAGAACACTGGTGTATTGACTTGACCATCAACTCCGTAAGTGACTAGAAAGCCCTCGATGTCGCAATTCTTTCCAGTTACATTCTGTTTGCATCGTTTAGAAATTTGATGCACCCTCAGCGCAGGAAGATCAGAGAATGCATGACCGCAATGAAAACATGAGAATGGTGTCTCCCCTGAGTGCTTTTCAGAATGCTTTTTCAGAGCCTTGATCTGACTAAAACTTCTGGCACAAATAGAGCAAGCGTAAGGTTTAACTGGCCAGTGGGTCTTCTCATGGACTACTAGCTGTGAAGCTGTCCAAAATTCTTTTCCACAAGTCTTACAAGATATGAGCTCATCCCTGTTGTTAAATTTGTTATAAATGTCAAATATGACGCTCTTTCCATGAGTAGGGTCTTTTAAAAGGGCATTAGGTTCGCTGTATTGTAGTCTTGGTTCTTTATTTTGCTTGGAGATCTTCAAATGGGTTGTTAAATGAGCTACCAAATCCCCCTTTTCAGAGAATTTCTTTCCGCAGCATGGACAAGGCCAAGACACAGACTGGACATGGACATTTCTATGGGATCGGAGTTTGACCAGCTGAGCAAAGTTCTTGCCACAGCGTTCACATCTGTAAGGTTTTGCGCCTGTATGAATACGCTGATGAGCAGTATACGCAGAGATATGACGGAAGGTTTGACGACAGAACTTACAGTCGATATATTTCTTTGCAATTTTTCTATTCTTAACAGCATCGGCTACTGCACACGAGTCCTCATTTAGTCCAGTCATGTAGTCTTCATCACAATACTGTGTAAATCGGTCTACTTTCTGAATTAGAGAAGGTTTACGTGAAACTGCATTTGTTCCAAATACAGAATTTTTAACACCAGCATCCGTTTCTGATAATTCTTCCGGTTGGCTATCGGATGCTTTCACACACACAGCCGTTAAGGGATTTCTTGACCTTTCATCCTTTACTCTTTTGTTAAGTGCATTTGCAATGCAGAAAGCTGCACCATTTAGCCCAGTGCTGTGAGCTTTCTCAGCAGAAGGTGTTTTTAGCAGTGCATTGCTAGTATTTGACTGGAGATCCTTTGCACTGCTTTGAGACATGACGTCACGCTTCTCGTTATGTATCTCAGTTTTTAACGGGTCTTCAAAACAGCCCAATAATCTGTTCATTTCTTTCGACCCCTTTTGATTTGGGTGTGGACCTGAAGATGTCTTGAATATCTGGCCAATGCGATGTCGGAACATTTGGCGTGACTTCACACGCCGATTCCGTCCGTAGTTACTAAGTAAAGCTAGATGTTTGGCGTTCCCGTTTTTCCGACAACATCTATTATCTGCACATCTGTTTTGGAAAAGTTTTTTTTCTGCCTTCGTTTTGATCTTTTTCAAATTTCTTGAAAATCTCACAGAATTAGCAGTTATGTTCTCGGAAGGTTCCTGAATTGTCGAAAGCACTTTGGTCATTTTCATTAGTTTTCTTTTCTTTAAGGAGTGCCAAACTCTTTTTTTCATTGTAACAGGAGTACCGATGCTACTGAAATTGACAAAGGATGTCTCACGACCAGGATCAATTTTATGTTCATTCTCTGCAAAGGGTGTTAAATTGTCCTTGTAGGACTCTACTTGGGTTGTTTCTTTCTCAAGGAAATCAGCAGGTGTTTGTGGACTCCTGATGTTTACTTCAGATTTTCTCTCTTTACTTGCATTCTCCAAGCTGGAAACACAGTTCACTCCTATCTCAGGGTTTGGGCTATCAGTCAAATACTGTGATTGGTCTAGGAAATTATAATGAGCAGTAGTATCATCATAGCCGTCTCCAACTTTAATAACATTCTGAGTAATTATTTGGCCATTATCTGTGTCTCCGTCAGTGTTACTTATTATCAGTGAGGTACTGTGTGTATCAGATGATAAAAGCTCATGTGAAGAGTGACTTTGACTAGAGGTAGATGTGTCATACGACATATGTGGCCCTCCATGTTCTTGTTTTCTCACCACTTTGCATGAGCTTTGAGTGGCGGTGGTTAGAAAGTCTGGATTTCCTGTTGCGCACTTTGCCTTTGTTTCGCTGGAGGTCTCTTGTTCAGGCCGTAAATTAGAGGCTACACTCCTTGTCCAAGTATCTGAGATTTCCAATGATGTTTGCAAATGCTCCATAGCGTTGAGTGTTGAAGGATTCTCTTTTTCAGTGTTATCTTGTTTACTATCAGAGGTAGATGAATATGCAGGAAACGGTTGAGCAAAGATGGTGTCAAACTTCAAATGATGACACGGTACGCTGAAATGTCTATTAGTTTGGCCATCCATACGTTTCCTGGCACTGACATTTTTACAAGATTGTTCATGTTCTTTGGATGTTCTATGAGAATTATAATGAGCTTGTCTCAAAACTGAGATATCCTTTTCATTCCCATTACTGTTTGACGTGGTAACAGAAACACAGGACATGTTTTCTTTTACATTTGTAGCACGTTTCTCCATGTTGGATCCGACTGGACCCAACTCATCTGACAAACAGGGTCTTCTGGGAAAATGTGTCTCCTCTGTAGTTTTACTCTGTGCTAAAGAGCAAACCTCAGTGGAATCATAAAATCCAAGTGATGAGCACCGCTTAAGTATCTCGCAACTGGTCTCAATGGATTCCTTGTCATTTAATGATGAGCCACCAAACAGGGGATCCAAGTATTGGGCAGCTGTCTGCAAAGGAAAAAAGAACATCAAATAATTATCAGTTTAATTACATTTTAAATGAATACAATTAGCTAGTGTTATGCAAGTAACTTATTTCATGGCTTCTTAAGACTCCGCCTTCAGAGCAGGGGACAAGATGGCCTTAAGAACAGCCAGGGCCAAACTTTCCTGAGCTATCAGAGAGGCAAGGCACGCACACGCCCAGAGAATCCACGGCCACTTCCTGGACAATGGAGACACCCGGCGCATGTGGCAGAGCATCAAGGCAATCACTGACTAGAGGACAACTTCACCTGCCTGTGACATTGACGCCTGCTTCCCAGATGTGCTGAACAACTTCTGCACTCGGTTTGAGGTGCAGAACAATGTAGCGGTGAAGTTCATCCCATCTAACGATGACCAGGCACTCTGTCTAACCACGGCTAATGTGAGAAGAACTCTACCCAGAGTTAACCCATGGAAGTCTGCTGGACCAGACAACATTCCTGGCAGAGTGCCAGTGCCGTTGTTCCTATGTGCTTCAAGACCACTACCATCGTTCCTATGCCGAAAAGGTCTATGAAGGTGCAACAGCTAACAGCCTGGTGTAGAGCCAACAACCTGTCTCTGAACATTGACAAAACTAAAGAGATGGCTGTTGACTTTAGGAGAGCACAGAGTGGCCATTCTCCAGATCCTCTGTGGAGATCGTCAAGCGCACTAAATGCCTTGGTGTTCATCTGGCGGAGAACTTCACCTGGTCACTCAACCAGCTCCATCAGCAAGAAAGCCCAGAACCATCTCTACTTCCTACAAAGGCTGAGGAAAGCCCATCTCCCTCCCCCCATCCTGACCATGTTCTACAGAGGGGACCTTCGAGAGCATCCTGAGCAGCTGCATCACTGCAAGGTTTGGGAATTGCACCGCCTTGCATCGCAAGACCCTGCAGCGGATAGTGAGGACAGCTGAAAAGATCACTGGAGTCTCTCTCCACTCTATCGCAGACATTTACACCACAGGCTGCATCTGCAGAGCCAACAGCATTGTGGATGACCCCACACACCCCTCACACACACTATTTACCCTCCTGCCATCTGGAAAGAGGTACCAAAGCATTCGGGCCCTCACAACCAGACTGTGTAACAGTTTCTTACCTCAAGCCATCAAGCTCCTCAACATCCAGAACTGAACTGATCTGATCCAAACATACACTCAAACACTCAATTCAACTCAATATGTCTATAGCACCACCCATATAATGTTTCTCTTTTTGTCTTGCACGGTTTGAAACAAACTGGATTGTAAAACTAAGCCAGTTGCCTTTTATTTAGTTGTACACTATCTAACCAGTTTCTAGCCAAACGATCATCTGTTAGTGCTCAGATCAACAAACAGGAAAGCTAATGTACTATAATCCAAATAACCACAAAATCATCTTATAATACATCACACTTTAAACAGGGGATGGGTCACAACATCAGCTTGAAACACTCTGGCCATTCTCATCTGACCGGTTCTCATCAAGAAGGTGTTTTTCATCTGGATGTCTTTTTGTTTTGACACCATTATATGTATTGTTGTGTGAACATGCCAGTAGGTCAGAGGTTTCTGAAATACTTAAACCACCCCAACTGGCACTAACAAACTTCTACCATACCAAGTCACTGAGATCATTCTGATGTTTGATATGAAAATAAACTGAAACTCCTGACCTGCTTGTGCATGATTTGATGCATTTCAGTGCCACCATGCAACTAGTTGATTGGATAGTTGCATGAATGAGTATCCATACAGGTGTTCATGGAACGAAAAAAAAAAAGTAGGTGATAAGTAGGTGTATAATATATATTTACCTGTTGTTGTGTAGCAGCAGGGAACTGGTTATTCACAGAATTGTACATGTTGCTCGTCACTGACTTTTTTCTTTCTATAGAATCCTCTGGAATGTTGAGCAAACTGCCCATACTTGGACGCTTTTTTGACTCGGGCGATGTTCCGGATGGAATTTCCTGGCAATCTGGGGAAACGTCCCTTGACACATTATGTGTGTATGTTGATGTTGATGATGATGATGATGATGATGCAACTTCAGATGCAATTCCTTGTATCCTTGAAACGGGCCCCTAAAAACAGCAGATGAAATTTTAAAGAAAAGCACTTAAAACATGTCATATTCAGTATTCATAAAATAAAAAATAATAATCCTTCATGGAAACCTTGCAATGTAGTGACTGTGTGCAAACGTTAGGGACATCTCCATCCCATCTTCCACCATGACTGCCCTCAATGATGACTTTTCCGCATTGAATATAAACATCATTAGTATTAGTCAGTGCTTTACTTGGTGTATTATCTGCCACTCCATGGCTAAGCTCACCATCAGCAGTCCAAGAGCCATCCATGTTTTTTTTACCACTTAACTTTTTTTTCCATCTGCATGGCAAAAGTAAAAACAGAACAAAAGCATTAATCAAAGTACAAGGTGATAATGTGATTAAGTTACACCTTATAAGATAAGATAAAACACAGATTGTAACACTGGTTGAAAAGAAGAGATGAAAATACACACATAATGCCAAAGCTGAATAATAATGCTGTCTAGTGGCTATTGTTGGGAAAGTCCAGTCTTGTGGCATAGCCAGTGCCAACTCCATACTTTATAAGGAATCTAAGGAGCAAGACTGTTTTTTCCAGAATGGGACAGAAGCCTCCGGTCATTCAGCAGGATCAGTCACGTGTGCAATTCAATTTTCAATGCAATTTTATTTGTATAGCGCTTTTAACAAAAGGCATTGTCTCAAAGCAGCTTTACAGAACATAAGAAACAACAAACCTACAAACAGACAGTTCTAGGTGTTAGACAAAATTATCCCCATTGAAGTGACTAAGGCGACTGTGGGAAGGAAAAACTCCCTTAGATGGAATCAGGAAGAAACCTTGGAGGAACCAGACTCAAAGGGGAACCCATCCTCATATATATATATATATATGAAGTCGCTTTCGGCTGCTCCCTGTTCGGGGTCGCCACAACGGACCAACTGGTCCGCACAACAACTTGGCAGATGTTTTACGCCGGATGCCCTTCCTGACGCAACCCTCCCATTTTTCCGGGCTTGGGACTGGCATTGCATCCAGTGGCTGGGGTTGAGGCATTGGCTGGGAATCGGACCCGGGCCTTCCGCATGATAGGCGAGAAACCTACCACTGAGCCACCAATGCCCATATATATATATATATATATATATATATATATATTTCATTCATTCATTGTCTACCGCTTATACGATCTATTCTCGGGTCATGGGGAGCCTGTACCTATCTCACGTGCCATTGGGCATCAAGGCAGGATACACCCTGGACGGAGTGGCAACCCATCAGAGGGCACACACACACTCTCATTCACTACGGACAATTTAGAGATGCCAATCAACCTACAATGTCTTTGGACCAGGGGAGGAAACCGGAGCACCCGGAGAAAACCCCCGAGGCACGGGGAGAACATGCAAACTCCACATACACATGGCGGAGGCGGGAATCGAACCCCCAACCCTGGAGCCGTGCCCCCAATATATATATATATATATAATTTTTTTTAATTTAAAATGCAGTGATTGCTTGGAATTTATTTTTCATTAAAATTCTGAATTTTAGAAGAAAGTAAAGTATATTTAAGACTTTCCAGAAGGAAATTCTTTGCTTCAGATTACAAGAAGAATAAATATAAATGAAATATTCTATATATACACACAAATGTATTCAAGTACAAAAAAAATCATATTGCACATGATATATTAACGTACATTGTAATTGTCATGACATTTTGATACTGCACTTATATGTGGCATTCAACTTATATCTATTCTGTCTATTCTATATCTCACTGTACATTTTACTATCACTGTTCTGCTTATTCTATTCTAATTCTATTCTACTGCTGTTTATTTTTTATTTTATATATATTGTATAATGATAGTCTATTTTATATTATATTTTGTATGATATTCTTTTTATTTTAGATTCTTCTTTTCTTCTAGTGTATTTATTATATTTTTATATTCTAGTCTTACATTTTAATTTTAAAAAATTATTTTTATATTCTAGTTTTACATTTTGCAGCGGTGTGAAAAAGTGTTGGCCCCCTTCCTGATTTCTTATTTTTTTGCATGTTTGTCCCACTTTAATGTTTCAGATAATCAAACACATTTAAATATTAGTCAAAGATAACACAAGTAAACACATCATGCAGTTTTTAAATGAAGGTTTTTATTATTAAGGGAAAACAAAATCCAAAACTACATGGCCCTGTGTGAAAAAGTATTTGGATTTTGTTTTCCCTTAATAATAAAAACCTTCATTTAAAAACTGCATGATGTGTTTACTTGTGTTATCTTTGACTAATATTTAAATGTGTTTGATTATTGATTGAGTATTTTCTTATATTTTTATATTCTAGTTTTACATTTTTATTTCAATTATTATGGAAGTATAATATTGCCAAAATTCCTGAAAGCAAAATAGCATATTGAATCACATGCACTGAATAAAAACTTGTCACAAAAAAGGAGTTTCTGCTTTGCAATTTGATCTGAATGAAAAAAAATCCTAACAGCATTTACAAAAAATACAATCTTCATTATTTTTCAATCTCACAAATTCAGGTAAAAAATTCAGGTCTTAACATTCGGGCTATTACAGGAAGAGCAATGGATTGCCGATTTCTCAGGCCTGTGTCGCAGTGCACTTTAAAGTGTGCTCCTGCTCCCTGTGCAGTGTACTTCGCGGGGAACCACCTGCCGATTGTAATTTACCTGCAGCAGAGAAACGGCTCTGAGGATTGCGCAGGGATTGCGGGCTGTGAAGACAATGAACCAAGGGCAAAGTTAAATTAGTTTTATTAATTAACAGGGCAGTATGATAGACTATTATTACTATAGTCTAATATTATATAGCTAATATTAGTCTAAAAAAAGAATGTAACTTCGCTTATTGACTACCATTGTGCCAAAGACACAAAAAAGACAAAAAAAAAAAATTAACAGTACACTAAAATAACTCATACTGCACTGTTACTTAATAAAACTAATTTAACTTACCCCTTGGTCCATTGTCTTCACAGCCCGCAATCCCTGCGCAATCTTACTCAGAGCCGTTTCTCAGGTTAGAGCCGCTTTCTAGGTTGTTTGGAACATGTAAACAAATTGATTTGTATGATGTATTTTTTTTTTTGTAATGTTGATTCCAAAAGTACGATGTGCCTTATTATACAACTTTTTTATTTTACTTGGAAAATATCCCATTTATGTGAAAAAATGGACTAAAGCTAAGCCAAACTTTGATCATTTTATAAAAGAGATTAAACAACATGGCGCTGCATTAGACAGGATTAGGAACGAGTATATCAGAGGGACAGCTCATGTTGGACGTTTGGGGGACAAAGTTAGGGAGGCCAGATTAAGATGGTTTGGACATGTTCAGAGGAGGGAGAGTGAGTATATTGGTAGGAGAATGTTGGACATGGAGCTGCCAGGCAGGAGGCAAAGAGGAAGGCCAAAGAGGAGGTATATGGATGGAATTAATGAGGATATGAAGCTAGTGGGTGCAAGTGTTGAGGATGCAGAAGATAGGGATAGGTGGAGAGAGATGATTCGCTGTGGAGACCCCTGAAGGGTTAAAGCCGAAAGAAGAAGAAGAAGAAATACTACATTAGACAAAATTAAGATCAAAAAAGCAAGAAAGACCTATGAAGATTTTTGTTACTTTAAACTGTTATAATTTTACCCCTGTCAAGAAGTTTTTCACCTTACATATTCTTTGAATGTTTTTTGTGCTTGTTGTGAGTTGTATATGCTTTTACAAATATTTGTATAATTTTTGCATATTAAAAATAAATAAATAAATAGAAAAAAAGATTATCGTAAGCATGTGGTGCTTATCTGCACTTTTACATTAATTTATCCTTGTTTAAACCAGTAATAAAATATCTCTAAAAGCCCTGAAAAATCAATCAATAAATAAATAAATAAAAATAAATTACAAGAGCTGCTTTCCAATCGGCAGGTGGTTCCCCGTGAAGTACACTGCACAGGGAGCAGGAGCACACTTTAAAGTGCACTGCGACACAGGCCTGAGAAATCGGCAATCCATTGCTCTTCCTGTAATAGCTCGGATGTTAAGACCTGAATTTTTTCGACCTGAATTTGAAGGTTTGCATTTTGTCTACCTGAATATTAATACCTGAATTTTTTTCAACTTGAATTTTAATACTTGAATTTTTTCAACCTGAATTTGTGAGGTTGAAAAATAATGAAGATTATATTTTTTTGTAAAAGCTGTAAGGATTTTTTTCATTCATATCAAATGGTTCAATATGCTATTTTGCTTTCAGGAATTTTGGCACTATTATACTTCCATAAATTATTTCTTATATTTTTATATTCTAGTTGAACATTTTTATTTAAATTGTATTTTCTTATATTTTTATATTCTGGTTTTACATTTTTATTTAAATAATTTCTTACATTTTTACATTCTGGTTTTACATTTTTATTGAAATTATTTCTTACATTTTTACTTTCTAGTTTTACATTTTATTTAAACTGTATTTTCTTATATTTTTATATTCTAGTTGAACATTTTTATTTAAATAATTTCTTACATTTTTACATTCTAGTTTTACATTTTTATTTCAATTATTTCTCATATTTTTATATTATAGTTTAACATTTTTATTTCAATTATCTTTTTATATTCTAGTTTTACATTTTATTTAAATTGTATTTTCTTATATTTTTATATTATAGTTTAACATTTTTAATTAAAGTATTTCTTATATTTTATAATCTAGTTTTACATTTTTATTTTAATTATTTCTTATGTTTTTATATTCTAGTTGAACATTTTTATTTCAATTATTTTTTTTATATTCTAGTTTTACAGTTTATTTAAATTGTATTTTCTTATATTTTTATATTCCAGTTGAAAATTTTTATTTAAATTATTTATTATATTTTTACATTCTAGTTTTACATTTTTATTTAAATTGTATTTTCTCATATTTTTATATTATAGTTTAACATTTTTAATTAAAGTATTTCTTATATTTTATAATCTAGTTTTACATTTTTATTTCAATTATTTCTTATGTTTTTATATTCTAGTTGAACATTTTTATTTCAATTATTTTTTTTATATTCTAGTTTTACAGTTTATTTAAATTGAATTTTCTTATAATTTTATATTCCAGTTGAAAATTTTTATTTAAATTATTTATTATATTTTTACATTCTAGTTTTACATTTTTATTTAAATTGTATTTTCTTATATTTTTATATTATAGTTTTACATTTTTATTTCCATCATAGGACAGTCGTTAAATAAAAAAAATAATAAATAAATAAATAAAAAATAAATTTCACTCCATGTTGTACTGTGTAAGATGTGTATGTGACAAAAAAATTGGAATTTGAGTTGACTTGTGACTTAGGAATGATTACTTGTGACGTATCAGTGTTTCCTAGGGAATGATCCGTCTTGACTAGTGACTTGAAACAAAGTGACTCTGGTATAAACAGTACTGTGACTATTAACCACTTTCCCACTGCTGGGTTCACATTTGTAGCGTTTATAACAAACTCACTGACTTACACGAAAGAACTTCACACAACAGCGCAACTTTATCCACTTCAAAGTTACCTCTCGACTTCCTGTGACAAAACTGCACTTAATCATGCACAATGCACAACACTATAACAAACTGAGGAGTCTTCTGTAAGCATGCTGATTTAGCTGAACTCTCTCACACTCTCTCACACACACACACACACACAGCTTACTCATTCAACCCGCTTTTCTCCAAACATGTAGATAGCAGAAACTTCTCTCAGGTGTACTCACCTCAGCTTTTTTCCCAAGCACCAGCAATCACAATCGTCACAAAAAAAATCGAATTTAAAATGAAAAAAAAAAAAAAAAAAAAAATTCTCTGTTGCCTGAAATGAATTGATTATTTTCCCGTGGCGGAAACCGGAAGTGAGTGACTTTCGAAGAAACTGAAAATAGTACGCCACCTCGGGTTAGGGTGGGGGATATCACCGACCTTCTTTTCGAGTCACTTGAATGTAGTGATTCAGTCTAAACAGATTTAGTCTGTCTTCTTCTTCTTCTTTCGGCTTTTCCCTTCAGGGGTCTCCACAGCGAATCATCTCTCTCCACCTATCCCTATCTTCTGCATCCTCAACACTTGCACCCACTAGCTTCATATCCTCATTAATTCCATCCATATACCGCCTCTTTGGCCTTCCTCTTTGCCTCCTGCCTGGCAGCTCCATGTCCAACATTCTCCTACCAATATACTCACTGTCCCTCCTCTGAACATGTCCAAACCATCTTAATCTGGCCTCCCTAACTTTGTCCTCCAAACGTCCAACATGAGCTGTCCCTCTGATGTACTCGTTCCTAATCCTGTCCAATCTTGTCACTCCCAAAGAGAACCTCAACATCTTCAGCTCTGCTACCTCTAGCTCTGACTCCTGTGCTGATATAATAACCTACACTCTCTGGAAAGGCTTTCCACTAGAGATATGTGTTCAAAGAGCCACAAGAGCATCAGGCATTGATGCTGTATGAGGAGAGACTGACATACAGTCAGGGTTTCATCCCAATGGTGTTCAGTGAGGTTGAGGTCAGGGATCTGTACAAGGACGCTCAAGTTCTTGCACTCCAAGCTTCGCAAACCATGTCTCCATGGAGCTCAGGTTTGTGCAGATTTGGGCATTTTAGTTCAAGAGAAACGAAACTGTAAGGCTACAGCATCCAAAGACATTCTGTACAATTGTGTGGTTTCAACATTATAGCAACAGAACCACATACAGATGGGATGGTCCGCAAACTTTTGGCCATATATATTGTATATGCTGCATGACTAGAGGTTGTAACTTGTAATTCCCAACCTCCAACCAGGAAAAAGAACGTGTAGTCATCCATTTTTTTTATCAATCAGACGCAGAAAATGGCGTTATTCCACATTTCGCCTTCAAACTTCCAAGGTAAGTCAAATGCAGCAGTAATACCACTGTTAACACGAACATTCAATTCAATTTATTTGTATAGCGCTTTTAACAATGATCATTGTCTCAAAGCAGCTTTACAGAAGTATAGAAACAGAGAAGAGGAACAAAAAAAATGATAAAGTTTAAAGCCGAGTAACTATTTTATCCCTATTTTATCCCGAATGAGAAGGCGAAGGTGGCGAAGAAAAACTCCCTGAGATAATCTGAGGAAGAAACCTTGAGAGGAACCAGGCTCAGAAGGGAACCTCATCCTCATTTGGCCGACGCTGGACAGGAAATAATGTAAATGTCCTTTCTACAACAGCAACCAAGAGCTAATGAGGAACTAATAGGTCAGTGTAGATTCTGAGTTCATTATAGACACTAATTCCTTGCTTGACAGATGCAACGGCAGATCTGTGACGTGGTGATAGAAACATGAGTTCTGATTTGATGAGGATTGCATATTTACTGAGAATTTCCAAAACAACCCACACAAAACACAGAGTTCAAGTAATTCAGAAGTACTCCACCCCACAGGAGATTTTGTTTCCTTTTTAGTGAACATGTTGTGATTATTTAACTGTTACATTTTGTGCATAGGTTATCTGATTTATTCATGTTCTTCGAGTTATTTATTATTATCACTGGTGAAAAACCTTCTGACCAGTAAACATGCTGATCCCCTAAACTCCTTCCGTAAATGCTAAATAGTAAATGCCTCCTTACAGAAAGCTTCACTATATTAACAATTATCTCTGTTAATAACAACACATTATTAAAAATGTATTTGTTCTTAGGGTTTAGATGTTGTGGAACGTTAACCATATCATTAAATCTCTCCTTTAATAAAATACTAGAACAAGCAGCTTCAGATAAACAAGAATCACAGCCAGCACAATCAATCCCAACTGAGACTTGAAAAAGCACTGTGATGTAAATACATTTAAATAAAATCACTGACGGATCTGATGTATCTGTAGAATGCTTCAATCAATCAATCACTCAATCAATCAATCAATTAAATAATTTCTGCAGCGTTTAAGCATTCAGGAAAATTTGTTCCTAATAAATTTCTATCTTGCACCCTTATTTTTTTGTTCAACATTTTTTTTTTTTTTAGTCCCGGGGTGGCTTGGTGGCTTGGTGGTTAGCATGTTTACCTCACACCTCCAGAGTTGGGGGTTCGATTCCCACCTCCGCCGTGTGTGTGTGGAGTTTGCATGTTCTCCCCGTGCCTCTGGGGTTTCCTCCGCGTACTCTGGTTTCCTCCCCCAGTCCAAAGACATTGTAGGTTGATTGGCATCTCTAAATTGTCTGTATTGTGTGAGTGAATGAGAGTGTGTGTGTGTGTGTGCCCCGTGATGGGTTGGTGCTCCGTCCAGGGTGTATCCTGCCTTGATGCCCAATGATGCCTGAGATAGGCACAGGCTCCCCGTGACCCGAGTATAGATCAGATAAGCGGTAGACAATGAATGAATGAATTTTTTAGTTCCCATTTAGTAAAAAAAAATAAACTCATAACTTGAATACTTGTACATCTGTTTTGATTTGCTAAAGAGAAATGTCTTTAATATTAAAAATGTTTTGATAATTTAGTATTGACTCACACAAAGTCAGTTTATACTGAGACACAATTTGCTGCACAGATTTCAAAAGTTTTATTTTTTAGTCATTTGACAATGAAAAAAAAAATACATATCATGGAGGGAACATATAAAAAATAATATAGTTTCTTATTTTAGTGAAAATTGGCGATTAAAACTCATCTGCTTACAGAATATCATTACTTATGTTGCTAAAAACTGCCGAGATTAGCAGACTTGTCAGTGGCTTGCTTACGACGTTTTATGGTCTAAACATTGCTTGCTATAGTAGCTTTATCTCTTTGCATCACACTGTAGAGGTTTTTTTTTTAACACAGCTTAAAATTGGGATTCTTCAGAAAGCCATTGACATTTTTCGGTGGAACCAATACTGAGGCCAGTGATCTAAGCAGTGTAAGCAAAACAGACAGGTTCAGTTGTCCTTAAAGTACTTTATAATTTATCTTTAGCGCTGAACAAAAAGTCACAGCAGATCCAATAAACATCTATTAGATTTCTAATAAAATACACTGATAGGCCTTAGTATATTATTTATTTATTTATTTTCCTATCACATTCTCAGCTTTTTAGATCTTACGTGTGGTTTCAAGCTTTTAGTGATGGTCTCTAGCTGCTCCTCAATTTAAGTATTGCTGAAACCAGTTCTTAACCTCCTCCATTTTCTTCTGAAATGGGGCATACAAATTATTTTTGACATCCTCAGCCTGCGCTCTGATATTTTCCAATTTCTCCATCAATTGTTGAGCTTGGTCCTTCACCAAATCTTTAAGGGTGTTAAGCTTGTCCTCGGCATTTTGGCGTACAACTTCGAAGTAAGACTTCAGCCGTTCGTTCATGTTGTCCGCATGCTGAGAAGCACGAGCCTGGACTTCTTCGATGTATGTTTCGAGTCTCCTTAAGAGCAATTCAGAAGGAAAAGAACTTTAAGACAGGTTCAGTATTTCAATTATTGTTTGAAAAGAAACAGGCGCTCTTGTCGTTAAACATAAAGAGGTTTGTAATGTTAGGACACCAAGCTCCTTCAGATGATTGGCTTGAGATCTATACAACAAATACCTCACAAGAAGATGCATTTTTATGCATGAAGCTTTTGTGAAGCAAATAATTCATATAAAGATTATTTTTATTGACCTGCATAATTATGCGTGTTCTAAATAACTCACTTTTTGATCTCTTGGGTGTCCTTGTTGAGGCGTTTCTTCAGTTTACGGATGTATGTGTTAACTTTGTTCTTGATCTCATCTGCATTCTGCTCCACCATGGTCTGGAGCTCCTGGTTGTATTCTGTAATACGATCCTTTGCCTCCTCCATATGTACACGTAGCTTGTTTGACAGCAGCTGGAGATCATTGTGCACTTTTTGAGCCATCTCCTCGGCGTAGGGTGCCAGCTTCGACTGCACATCATCGGTGTACATCTGCAGCTCGGCTATGCTGTCGCTGATCAGGGTGCTAAAGTGGGAAAAATAGAGCTTTTCATTTATGGACATTTTTATATTTAGCATGTGGTACATATGCTTCCTTGTAAATAACAAAGTGATAGAGTTTGTGTGTGTGTGTGTGTGTGTGTGTGTCTGTGTTTGTGAGTCTGTGTATACTCACTCAAGCTCTCTTCCAAGTTGGGTTTCCTGTATGCTTTTCTTCATATTTTCAGCTGTGGAGCTCACACTATTTACATACTCCCAGAACTTATCCACCATCTCCTCCCAATGGCTTTTAGGTTCATCCTGAAGCAGGAACCTTCCCTGACAGCCTAAAAAGTAAAAGCAGACGGGTTACACCATCAGTTTTGTCTTCTTGTGATTGAAATCCATATGAGATCGATGTAGTTTACAGTGCAATTAAAGACTACAGTGTAACAACAAAAATGGGCAATAAAGAAACTGGTCAGGAAATAAAAGCACTTGATCAGTCATTATATGAGGTGTGCTTTAGAAAACTAATGCTTTAATGATCACTGATGACATTTAAGTGTTATAAAGTATTAATTCTTACCTGAGATGACTGAAAGGGCAAAGATTACAGCAACCAATTTCATGATGGTTCCTCAGAGAGCACACCTGCACAAAACACAAGAGTCGTGAGATCCAGAATTAACTGATTAGGAAAAGACAATCTGACAAAAAAAATGAGATTATCTAAGACCTTTAACACTTGCGGCCGTGGATGAAATCACTGCAACAAGCCTTCGGAATGGGCTGGAACTTATACACCTTGGATCTAGTCACATGATCCATATAAGATATTTAGGTGTAGCTTAAGAAGCTGCCTCTGGCCAAAGGTCTTGTACCAGCATGCTCTGCTAATCATTTTTAATTGCCATATTCCATTCCACGTTGCAGCAGAGAGATTCCAAAAGTCAAAAGTGCAGAAATGGAAATATATAGGCTTTTAAACAGGTGAGGTATTGATAGGAATGTTTTCCCACTAACCAAAAGGTTTCATAAAGTGTGCGAATACTAAGAACGTGACTTGGAGCGTATTCCAACCTAAGGATTCATTGAAATGATATCAAGTTTTTGGACCTCTGACAAACGTAATTGAACTAGTAATCTGTACAGATGAAGTGTGTCAGCATGTTTCAATCAAACAAACTTAATTAAGGCTGGACATGACCTTCACCTTTGTACATTTCTAGCCTATGCACACTTTTTAAAAACATAATTCGATAAACAAATCTGACCTATGGAACAAGGTTTATCAAAATAATCATAGATAATATTTAATTATGTGATTTGGCATTTCTCTTGCTGTTCCTCTTTTCCTGGGTCACTGGGTAAGATGTTGGGAAAAGCCATCCTAAATAATGAAGCAGTTTGCTGTGAATCACATCATGTGACAATTCCTAAAGATAGAATTTTATTCAATATGTATAGTGTGAGAGAGCTAATGAAATGATGTGTGTGTGATGCTTATGTTTAGTTATCAAAACCCTAAGGTTACTGAAGTACATAAACTGAAGTAACCTTCGCAGTTGAGTAATTTTCTATAACAGCAGCTCTAACAGTGGTTAGAAATGTAATAGAAATAGACTGGCACAGTAGAAGATATTGCATATATATTTAATACTACAAATTTTCAAATGATATGGAAGGTACAAAGACATTCCGAGTCTGAAATCATCACAGTACAATATATAATATGATAAGTGATAATGAGAAAGTGCAGTGCATGGTACATACAGTGGGTTATGCTTGTGATGGTGTTATTAGTTATTAGTCTGGTGGTCTGTGAGATGAAGTTATCCCTCAGCCTTCTGGTTTGGGATCTGATGCTGCAATACATCTGCCCAATGGTGGCAGTGAAAACAGTCCATGGCTCGGGTGGCTGAAATCTCTAATGGTTTTTCTATTTGGTTATTGTTTCTATAGAATAGACATAAACTGTTTTACCATATACTGTTATTTAACAAATTAAAATGTATAATCATTGATTTGGTGACACTTATGTTAGAAGACATAGAAGACATTTAGAGTCTCTGGTGTCACTGCTTTGTAACAGTCAGTAAGTTTTCCACTACTGGAATGTCTTACTTTTTTCTTTTCTTTTTTTTTTTTTTTTTGTAAAATGATTTAATTAGTTAAAATAAAAGTTAATTACTTGAATTAAAAATCACCATTGAAATATACCATTAAATATACCATTGAATCACCATGGTATAACAAGAATTTGAGATTTTGTATTGTTCTGATATAATAAAATAGCTCACTTCTTGGTGGTAATGTATCACGGCACGTATTATTTTCTTATAAAAGCAAAGCATCAGGAGTGTGTTGTTCCTTATATATTTTCTTTTGTTTATTTTTAAGTCGGTCTCGATAATTCTAGATTTGACTGCACTTTTAATGCTAGCCTAATTTCATTAATGTACAGTAAAAATAAAAGGGAATAATAGGTGCTGTTCTATATTAGACTACGTCTACGTTACTATTTGCATCAGAAACTTTGAGTCAGTATAACTACAGACTTCAGCAGTGGAATTTGCCCAGAAGGCAAATCAGTGAAATAGTGACAGATATATTACTGTTTCAAGTGAGAGCACTGTTTAGATATATTACAGTTTGACTGGTGCTTTAATGGATTATGATGTGAGAGAAAGGAATTTCATAATTTCTGGAGAGGCATTAGGGCACTGAGATCATGGAGCTGAGTTTAAGGGACTGAAACCACTGCAGTCTGGATAAAGTGAATTTTAGTCATGACAACAATCTAAATGAATTTAAAGCATTTATTGTTGGGAATGAAATGTAGGTAGGTTTGGTCTTGGTAGATAGTGGTGTCTGAGGAGCTAAATTTCTTACCGCGTGCTAAGAAGTTTAGCCTGGGAATTTAGTTGGGATAATAAGGAATTACATAGATGGCTGATAGGCAGCAGTACCAACACCTTGAGGGAACTAATCTGTGCCAGGAGTTTCATGATTGAATTAGACATGAATGAAAACAAGCTGAATCAGTAAATGAACACATTATAGATTTTTTTTTTTTTTTCTTCAAAATGTTTAAATGCTAATGACCAAAGAATTTACATTTAGGAATTAAATTGGAGTTTAGAGTTTTAATGTCATCTATATAAACTTTAATTCTAACAGTGAATCAAATGTTATATGTTTTAAGTGAGAAGTATTTAATTTAATTAAAGTTTAAAACAGGATAATATTTCAGTTCCCTGCCTATAGCAAAATACAGTGCCTTTTGGAATTTCGTTTTGCAGCTGAAGATGTTGATTTAAATCGTCTGTTACAAAATGCTGAAGTCAAATCCACAATTATTGGCACCATCATAAAAGAATAGAAAAACTGATTATAAAAAAATAATAAATAGACACAATCAGTCCCCTTAATAAGATCGTTTTGTGGTGAAGTGTATTACGTGATCTTGTGCACTTTGCTGATCCTTAGACATGCCAGGAACAAATCGCTCCCTCACAATAGGTGCAAAGATTTGGACTGAAGTGTAGTTGCAGCTGGACAACAGGTGTGTGATGGAGAGTACTACACAAACTAGTTAATTGGAATGAAAACTGACTTCAGAACATTTTTGCTGTTAAAGAAAGTTAGCATTTGAGATGGAAAGGTATGGACTAGACATAATGTTCTTGGCCTTACGTCCATCCATTTACTCAGGTACCAAACTTTGATTGAGGGTATTATCTATCCTACTCCGGACCTGCCACAAGGTGTAATACTCAGGCAGGTATTGTGATACTCACCAGTCCCAGAATGAGCACCTCACAGTTTTTTACTGTGGACAAGAAGGTGGCCCATATGAGAGTTCATGTTTCTGGACGGGAAATAGGTTGAAAAGCTGTTGTGCATATGAGTATTCTTTCATGAAGATATTAAAGAAGATGCTTGAGAGGGTGCTACTTATGACTCCATAGTGCTCCTTGGGAATTCAGTGCCTATGTTTGGAATGGTAGAGATACTTGGAAATGTTGGGTTCAAAGTTAGGTTGGAAAACAAGCGGGTGCGCTTGTGAAACGTGGCTTTAGAACTCCGCTACAAAGCATACATCTGGCGAATGTCCGCTCTCTTTCGAACAAAACTGATGAACTGCTTCTCATGACACAGTTTAACAAGGACTTTTCTAACTCTGCTGCTTTGTGTTTCACAGAAACTTGGCTGCACTAAGCCATTCCGGACAGCGTGCTACATCTGCCGGGTTTCCAGCTGTTCAGAGCTGACCATGACGCTGAATCATTGGGGAAAACGAGAGGCGGTGGGACGTGTTTTTACATCAACGAAAGTTGGTGTACTGATGTAACAACATTGATTAAGAAGTGATGTCCAAACTTAGAAGCGCTCTTCATTAACTGCAGGCCCTTCTACTCGCAGCGGGAGTTTCTCATTTACTCTGGTGAGTGTTTACATCCCACCGCAAGCATGCATCAACACCGCGCTGCAACCACTTGCTGATCACATCGCAGACTCGGAACAACAACACCCAGATTCACTTATTATCATTATGGGGGACTTTAATAAAGCTAACCTCCAAAATACAGACAGCACATCTCATGCGCAACCAGAGACACTAATACACTGGACCACTGTTACACCACTGTAAAGGACGCATATCGCGCTGTCCCACGTGCAGCTTTAGGACTCTATGATCACTGCATGGTTCATCTTCTTCCAACCTACAGACAGAAACTTAAAACAGCTAAGCCTGTTGTTAAATCTGTTAAAAGATGGACCAACGTAGCAGAGTGGGAACCTGCTTCGATTGCACTGATTGGGATGTTTTTGGAGCTGCAGCTACAGATTTGGATGAACTCACAGATACTGTAACATCATACATCAGCTTCTGTGAGGATATGTGCATCCCTACCAGGACATTCCTATCCTTCAGCAACAACAAACTATGGTTCTCAGGAAAACTCAAACGGCTTTGTCGTGCCAAACAGAATGCATACAGAAGTGGACAAAATCTTGTACAATCAGGCTTTTCAGAGTAAAAGAAAGTACTCTGAAAAGCTGAAAAAACAGTTTTCAGCTAACGATCCGGCAGCTGTGTGGAGTGGCCTGAAGAACATCACCAACTACAAGACATCAGCACCTTGCTCTGTAGTGAATCTACAACTGGCTGACGATCTGAATGTGTTTTACTGCTGGTTTGAAAAGCCCAGTATCACACCTCTCACCCACCCTGATCTTCACCCCTCACATCCATTAACACCTCCTGCAAACTCCCTCTGCCTCCCTCCTGCTACACAGCCTATTCTTAATTTCTGTGAGGAGGATGTGTGTCAGGTCTTCAAGAAACAGAAGACAAAGAAAGCTTCAGGCCCAGACGGTGTCTCACTTGCCTGTCGGAAAGTCTGCGCTGACCAGCTGGCCCCCATCTTCACACAGATCTTCAACAGATCACTGGTGCAGTGTGAAGTCCCCCATTGCTTCAAATGCTCCACTATCATACCGGTCCCCAAAAAACCCCAAATCTCAGGACTCAATGACTACAGACCTGTCGCCCTCACGTCAGTGGTCATGAAGGCATATGACAGATGGGTTCTGGCCTACCTGAAGGACATCACTGGACCTCTGTTGGATCCCCATCAGTTTGCTTATTGAGCAAACAGGTCTGTGGATGATGCAGTCAATATGGGAATGCACTATATTCTGCACTACTCGACAGACCAGGAAATTATGCAAGTATCCTGTTTGTGGACTTCATCTCGGCCTTCAACACCATCATCCCTGATCTTCTCCAGACCAAACTGATGCAGATTTATCTGCCTACCCTTATCTGTCAGTGGATTACCAACTTCCTGACAGACAGGCAACAGCAAGTGAGGTTGGAGAAGCTTACATCTGGTTCCCTCACCATTGGCACTGGCGCACCTCAGGGATGCATGTTATCCCCACTACTCTTCTCACTGTACACGAACGACTGCACTGCTACAGACCCCTCTGTCAAGCTCCTTAAGTTTGCAGATGACACCACGGTCATCTGCCTCATTAGCGACGGTGATGAGTCTGCATATAGACGGGAGGTTGAACACTTGGCTGTCTGGTGCCACCTCAACAACCTCGAGCTGGACACGCTCAAAACAATAGAGATGGTAATGGACTTCAGGAGGAATCCTCCAGCATTACCCCCCCTCACCATCATGGACAGCACTGTGCCTACTGTGGAGTCATTCAGATTCCTGGGCTCTATCATGTCCCAGGACCTGAGGTGGGAAACACACATTATCTCAATTGTCAAAAAAGCCCAGCAGAGGTTGTTCTTTCTTCGCTAGCTGTGTTAACCTGCCACAGGCGATGTTAACACAGTTCTACTCAGCTGTCATTGAGTCTGTCATATGTACGTCTATTACTGTTTGGTTTGGCTCAGCCACCAAATCAGATATTAGAAGACTACAACGGATAGTCAGGACTGCTGAGAGGATTACTGGTGCCCACCTGCCCACTCTCCAAGAACTTTACACATCCAGAATGAAGAAACGTGATGGTAGAATCACTCTGGACCCCACACACTGTTACGGGCGGCAGGTCCCAAGTTGGACCACTAGGGGGGGTTGCTAACAGGGATTGGTTTTGTTTATGTTCTGTATGTCATGTGCCTGTGTTAGCCCCGCCTTGTTCCTAATGTGTCTCTATTAATGTTCACCTGTTCCCAATGTGTCTTGTAATTATGTTTGATATATATAGTGGCCTTTTGCCAAGGTTCGGGGCTAGTCCTCGTCTTTATGTAGCGTCTACGTGTGGTGTCGATCCTGTGCTCATGTTTGTTTGTTTTTGAGTTCAATAAATCCCTGTCTTCGTCTATCCTCGCGCTGGGTCTGTTTTCCTTATGTTTTGGATACTGGAAACGTGACAGAAGGACTAGCCGAAACCGTACAGACCCCGCGCGGTAGCTCACGTGAGGGGTTTATTTTTTTTTCTGGTTTTATTGTTTTGCGCGATTTTGGTTTTTGTTCCGGTTCTCGCTCCGCTCATGTTCCTGTGGGGGCGTCGCCCCCCCAAAGCTGGTTTTCCGTGAGGGACGCTGCCCCACTTTTTGCTAACGGAGGAGAGTTCCGACCTGGATTTTTTTTTTTTGGAAATTTTGTGTTTTCTCCGGCTCTCGCTCTGCTCATGTTCCCGTGGGGGCGTTGCCCCACCATCTGGTTTTCCGTGGGGAGCGTGGCCCCACTTCTCGTTAACGGAGGAGAGTTCCGGCCAGGATTTTTTGGATTTTGGGGTCTTTTTTTGTCGTCCGGCCCTCGCTCCGCTCTTGCTTTGGTGAGGGACGTCGCTCCGCCAGCTGGTTTTTTCGTGGATGACGTCACCTCACTTCTCGTCGCTGGAGGAGGGTACCGGCAGTATCTGGCTCCCGCCCGCCCCCTGGGGGAGTTTCCAGCGTCAGGGGGACAGGGGTCGTCATTCGGTGCCGTCGTTCGTCCTTGGACGTCGCTCTGCGTCGTGGCTCGGCGGTGGACGTCGCTCGGCGCTGCGACTCGGCAGTGGACGTCACTCGGCCCTGCGGCTCAGCAGTGGACGTCGCTTGGCTCTGCTGCTCGGCTGTGGTCATTGCTCGGCGACTCTGCTCGGTGGTGGACATCGCGTGGGGCCCTCTGGCCTTACTGTTGGGCCCCATGCTCCCCCCACCTGTCTCGCTCCTGCTTCTCGCTCCCCCTACTTGCCTCGTCTTGATCTTTGCTCCCCCCACTTGCCTCGCCTTTGTTCCTCGCTTCCCCCCATTTGCCTCGCCTTTGCTCCTCGCTCCCCCCCCCATTTGCCTCGCCATGCTTCTCGCTTCCCCCATCGACCTCTCTATGCTCCTCGCTCCTTTTCAGACCCCATTGTTTGTCCAGACTTTCGGGGAGGGTTATAGTTTGGTGTGTCGGGAGCTGTTACGGGTGGCAGGTCCCAGGTTGGACCACTAGGGGGGGTTGCTAACAGGGATTGGTTTTGTTTATGTTCTGTATGTCATGTGCCTGTGTTAGCCCCGCCTTGTTCCTAATGTGTCTCTATTAATGTTCACCTGTTCCCAATGTGTCTTGTAATTATGTTTGATATATATAGTGGCCTTTTGCCAAGGTTCGGGGCTAGTCCTCGTCTTTATGTAGCGTCTACATGTGGTGTCGGTCCTGTGCTCATGTTTGTTTGTTTTTGAGTTCAATAAATCCTTGTCTTCGTCTATCCTCACGCTGGGTCTGTTTTCCTTATGTTTTGGATACTGGAAACGTGACACACACCCAGCCCACCCCCTCTTTGAACTTTTACCCTCCGGCCGGTGCCACAGAGCAGTAAACGGCAGGACATCCAGACACAAGAACAGCTTCTTCCCTCAAGCCATTCATCTCCTGAACAATTAATCTGTCTGCCATCTCCCCCAGTGTAATATTATAATCTATATATACATGTACGTGTATATATAGGCACAAGTGCAGTACTGTTACATCTTATTTCATTGAACCACACTTCATACCTTGCTCCTGAGCTGCACATTTTGCACATGTATATGCCTCCTTTACATGAGTACCCTATTTATATTTCCTCCCTGCTTATATCTGATATTTCTATATTTTTCTATATAGAATATAATTTATATATATATATATAATATATAATTTATGTCAGTGTATTCTCCAGCACCAAAAAAATTCCTTGTATGTGTGAGCATACCTGGCAATAAAGCACACTGTTTCTGATTCTGAAACATTGAGTTTCAGTGGTAGGTCAGTGGTTAGCATTAGGCTACTGAGTTCAAATCCCAGGATCACACCAAGCTGCCACTGCTAAGTCCTTGAGCAAGCCCTTTAACGCTGTATTTAAGAGATACATATAAGTTGCTCTGGATAAGGGCATCTGTCAAATGTTAAAAATGTAAACGTAAGTCTACAAGAACTTTTGTCCTCAAGCATAGATGCAATTGCAAGAAGCCAGAAGTCTGTCAGTGTCTGTCATGGCAGTAAACTCAGGGTGCGCTCGTGGACACAAAGTAGAACAAGGAGACCGTCCACATAATATTGATAATCCTGATTCAATGTAGAGGAATTATAGAGCCAACAGGACTGCGGTCTCCAAACATGCGAGGAGTAGAAAAACTAGACTTTTGGGTTGCCCCAATGACATTGTGCAAGCTCTGCTTAGCAAATGCAGGGGAATGATGACCTCTACTGGAGATACTGTTAAGTGAAAAAATCAAGTTTGAACGAATTTCACGCAGACGCAATTATAATATATTTGAATACCCCCCCCCCCCCCCCCCCCCCCCCCTTAAACATTTCTTAACACCCCATATATTATTAACACCTCATACAACGTCACTGAATAATATGCAGTCCCACGAGGTTGTATGTATGGTGTTGCTCTGTTTGTCTGTGCCTTTGTCCAAAATTCTGCTGCCTTATGGGCTGGTAAGATAATAGGTGAGCCTGAAGATTTGTTGTTGTAGAGGTGCAAGACAACTGATTTTTACAAATACATTATACATATTGTTTCTTATTTATTCAATACACTCACATCAGTTGTCTAGGTTTGCTTAAACATATTCTTTTCAGTGTCAATAAGCATTTAAGTCAAGTGAGAATTCAGAAGAATTCAGTTATGTATTTCTTACTGTATTAAGTAACTACAGAGGCATGATAAAGTTGGTTTCCAGATGGTGTGTACAAACCCAGGCTAGATTTATTATACGATGCAATAATACAGTATGTACTAGAATTCGGGGCGGTGGTAGCTCAAGTGGTTGTTGACCGGAAGATCAGGTGTTCAAGCCCCAGCACCGCCAAGCTGCCACCGTTGGGCCCTTGAGCAAGGCCCCTAACCCACCCTGCTCCAGGGGCGCTGTATCATGACCCTGTACTCTGACCCCAACCCCCAAGGATGGGATATGCAAAGAAAAGAATTTCACTGTGCAGTAATGTATATGTGACAAATAAAGGCAACTTAATACTACTACGTGATATGCACTATACATATTATATTTTTAACTTAGCAAAGGAATTATTTATGCTTAGCAGGTGCTCTTAAACATGAATAGTAGAAAAGTCTATAATCTGGTATAAAGTTATTCTGAGATGCTTACTTAATAATTCTCATGAAACCTATCCTCGGAGGCTTTATTGCAGTTTGGTACAGAATTTAACAAAAGAAAGTTTAAAAATGTATTAAAGTAGACAGTTTCCAATGCCCTTTGCTCTTTCCCAGAATGGAAATTGAGTGCAATATTAATGGCTATGATTATTTGTACCTTTTGCCTTATATTCTTAAAACTTTTGCCCTTAATTTGTAGTTAGGAATAATGTTTTTTTCCACTGAAATAGCATATTTTATTGCACAAATAAAAACATAAATCACACAATGCACAGAATGGAAAAACTGCTAGAATCAGCAAACCTTAACACCATTTAAGAGTTCTCCGTTACTCCACTGCAAGTTTATAAATATGAAAACATCAGGCAAAGTGTGATTACTGGATGTTTTTGGTAAATGACTCCCACAGTGCAGTGAGTTGGGTCTTCAGGTCTTGGGCGTAAGGATCCAATGTCTGGGGCACATTCTCACTGTTCTGAACAAACTGAGCCATGTTCTTCTGGAAGTCCTGTAGATATTTCTCCAGCTCCTCTGCTTGGGGTCCCAGCTTTGTCTGAAGATCACTCATACTCTTCTCCAGATTTATTTTCAGCTCCTCATTCTTCTGAAGCAGACTAGCTCTTAGAGCCTCAGCTTGCTGAACATCTGTATAGGGAGCTACGTCCTTCTTCCACTGCTCCACCTGCTGCTGGATATCCGTTGTCAGCTCCTCAATGTATGGCTCCAGCTGGGTCTTCACAGAGCTGATGTCCTGCTGCAAACGTGCCTTCAGCTGCTCTGCCTCCTGGGACATCTTAGCCAGCAGGTCCTGAGTCAGAGGAGTTACTTGACCACTAACAGCCACAGCATATTGGTTGATGGCATCTCCACTCTCAGAGATTCTTGTGCTGTTAAAAGAAACATATATTTCTGAATAACTCTGAAAACATGCATCATACAAAGTAGGTGTGATTTTGCTATTTAATTTCTCTTATGACGCGCACTTGACTTCTTGCCCTGTTTCAGACTCCTTAATCTTCTGCAGGATTTCTTCAGTTGTTAGGGTTGCCTTGGAAACGTAATCCCAGAATGCATCTTTTACCATTTCTATACTAGGTTTGGCTTCATCCTGCCGTATAACACTGGCTTGGCAGCCTTTTGACATTAAAACAAAACAAAACAAAATGTTAACTTGGTATCAAGTATGTCTTTGGCTGTTTGAAAAACCTAAAATTACTCACCAGTAAAGACAGCAATTGTAATAACTACAAGGATCTTCATGTCTGGATTGATGTCCTAAGGATTCTGAAAAATAATGTTATTCAAGTTTTACTTTTTAGGTAATGTTTCTGTCTGCTTTCTCTCCTTGTTTGAGTGCCTTTGTTTGAGCAATCACTATATATACACTGTAAAGATCTGTGATATAGCAGGCAAAGTCCAAAACTCAGCGCCAAGCTGTCATGCATGCCATTAACTTTGCTGTCAGTTACGCCACATCACACACTCCAACACAACTGAACTGTTTTCTGCCGTTTCAAAATTCAGGGCAAAATGGGTTTTGCATACAGTTTCCTTAAGATATTGATAATCATCTATCTTTGAGCATTTTAATCCAGGAAATTCACAAAAATATTCTTATATGCTGCAACATGTCCACCTCTGTTCTTTTGCCTTCATATCATGAAAAAATGGGAAAACCTGAGAAACTTATTTATTTCTACCTATTTAGAAACACTTAATGCGTTTCTCAGTAAAATGGCAAGATCCCACTATTTCTACATTCCCTGCTTTTTATATTAGACACATTTTTTAAACAGCCTGTATATTAGACCAGATTCCATCAGGTGATCCCACACAAGTTCTCCCAAAAGAGCCTCGGGAGTTTTATATACACAATACACGGAATCCAATTCAATTCAATTCAATTTTATTTGTATAGCACTTTTAACTAATGACATTGTTACAAAGCAACTTTACGGGAATATAAAAATGCAGAATAAAAATGATATTGTTTAAAAATGTATATTTATCCCTAATGAGCGAGCCAGAGATATCAGTGACAAGGAAACATGGAGACAATAATAGGAAGAAACTTTGAGAGGACCTAGACTCTAAAAGGGAAACCATCCTCATCTGGGTGTCACAGGAGAGAGTGATTATCAGATTTTGAGCAAGTTATGAGTATGAACATCAGCATGATTTCTGACTTCATTATAATTTCAGCATGAATTCCTGTCTACCAAAGTAATTCGAAATGGCTTGCATTATTCTTGAACACTTGAACTGTGTGTAAACAGGACCAGGGTAAACTGGTGCCTTGTGTATCCTGGATTTGGAAAATTATAATTCACGTAATCTTAATTATTATCAAAAAGAATATTCTTCTTTATCCTAAAATTTAGACTTTCAAGTCATCTCCAGATTTATTTTTCTCATTTTTGATTTCCCCATGGCTCCTTGAAGCCAACAGGGCAATAGCTCACTATGGCAAACAATACAAAAAGAGAAACATCCTGGCATTGGACAGTGGCTAAGGGAGTAATAACAATGCTTGTATTAGAACTAAAGTTTGTTAAGGCTAAACTGAAAGACTTTAGAGAGTTCCTGATGCTTTCGTCATGAAAGCCACAAACCAAAACCTGAAAAAAGTACCTGACCTGACTATAGTTCAACTAAAACATAAAATAAACAGCCTGTACAGATTTTCCCTTCTTCCTTTTAATCCTTCATGTTTATTATAAGACACATTAACATAGTCCAGGACGTCTTTCAGAGCTGGTCTCAACAACTTTGACCAATCTGTCTTGAAAATGCAATAGAGATATGGTGTAATATTCTATACACATTCAAATCACTGTACAGAACACAAGGATTTACTCATATAGTTCAATCAGTACAGTCTATATAACAGCCTTAGTTAGATTCTTAGTTAAATTCTAAATTATCAAGACAAAACCTGATTTTGCTGAACGTCATGGCATGCTACCTGGTTATCATCCATTCCACATTCCTATGGCGTAAGCATTCTGTAATTAAAATATAAACATAAAGACTAACCTTAGCTCTTTACCTAAAGATTTATATAATCCTTATTAGTTATCTGGATAATCCTGTCTCAGTTCTGCTATTGCTAGTACTAAACTGATATATTTTCTTACTATACCGAATCTCACATAAACTACATGATATCTTGAAAGTATGTATGCTTACTGCTTTTTCTAGTTATTCAGTGAAAATGAATATTAATTCCAGGACCTCAACTCCTATAAATGTTACACTATTATGGACTAAACCACTTACACATC
Source organism: Hemibagrus guttatus (assembly GCA_033459395.1). Classification (NCBI taxonomy): domain Eukaryota; kingdom Metazoa; phylum Chordata; class Actinopteri; order Siluriformes; family Bagridae; genus Hemibagrus; species Hemibagrus guttatus. Next base: position 8,002,949 of record JAUCMX010000028.1, read on the forward strand.
TGTCAGCACTGCCATCATCACTCCAAAGACTTATTTCAAAGATCATGATAACAATAAGTGATGATCATGTCGTACTGACATTATGTTATGTTAGGCTTATCTAGTCTTTAAAAATCTAGCAGTTTTCTACAGTATAGAAACTGTTATATTCCAAATAAATTATGATTATAAATTAATTTACACTACTTACAATATTGAATTAATTACTTTCAAAAGGGTCAACACTGTGAAATATATGGTAAGCAATCTACAAAACAAAATTCGTTCCTCTTGACACTGATAGGCAATGTACTAATCTATACATAATCTACAGGAATACACTATAGTTCATTATATATTTCACTATATATCTATGTTCCTAAAAGTATTTTTACTTCCAGGATTTTTACATGATAAATACCTTTTCTAGTTATTAAAGTATAAAGTTAATAAAGAAAACATCTGCGTCTCAGTATGTTGTGTGCATAAAACGTCAGAGGTGGTATATTATCATTTGGTATGCTGTGTGAGTTTTGAAACTGCAGTCACATTTGTTGTTGGATTACATTACATTTGACACTTGCTGATGACTCATGGATTTACGCTATTTGCAGTCATTTTGGAGTGTGTGATATGGCATGACTGACAGCTTAGTAAGCAGAGACAGCATGCAGCTGAGTTTTGGACTTTGCCTCCTTCATCACAGCTCTCATGCATGTATAGATTGCTGATACCTCAAAGAACTCACAAAGAAAGACACACAAAGTGATAACTAAAAGGTATGGGGCTAATTACAATATTTTAAATAAGATCTTATTTACAAATCTAGAGAAACTGAACATCTAGATGATAAAGAACTTTCATAGACATTAAATGTTTTTTTCTTCTGTCTTACAGAAATACGAAGATATAAATATGAAGAGTTTTATTGTTTTTGCTCTGGTTTTTATTGGTGAGTATTTTTTTTTTATTATGAGTAATTTTATATTTATATTATAATTATAATTATATATATATATATATATATATATTTTTTATTTTTTTTGGTATTTATTGGTATATCGTTATTCTGGTTGAGCAAAACAATAACTAATTAACCAATTCAATCAGTATTTATTTATTTTTTTTTTTATTTATATTAAAGGCTGCCAAGCCAATGTGATCTGGCAGGACCAAAACAAACTGAATGTGAAAGATGCATTCTGGGATTATGTGGCCAAGGCAACTCAAACAACTGAAGACATTCTGCAGAAGATCAAAAAGTCTGAAATAGGACAAGAAATCAAGTGAGCAATATACAATTAAGACTTTTTTTTTTAGAACAAAACTATTCAAGAAATGCTTTTTATTCCGCCATTCAGCAGTAGGTATGTTTTTTGCCATACATTGAGGAGCTGACTTCAGATATCCAGCAGCAGGCAGTGAGAGTCCTTGCAGCAAGAGACCCAGGTCTTGCCTTCTCACAAGTTCATTGTGCCACTGAACCAAGGTGGTCTGATTTACCTCCACCAGTTGCAAATTAGTTCTCTGCATGATGTCCCCATTATTCAGGATCAGCTGCCGGATCGTGCGATAATCATGCAGGACCAGGGACCATCTGGTCAGTGATTCCTTGCCTTTCCTCCTTGGATTTTTGTAAATCCTACAGAGCCTGATGAAATCTTCCACGAGCCGACAACAGTAAGGCCACTGGGCAGGTGAAGCTGTCGACGACAAAACACACCGCTTCAGACTGTCCACTCCAGGAGTAAAAACAACTTTCTTGGGAGAGCGAAACCTCCCTGTGGTCAGCCTTTCCTGGGGTGTGGCAGCAAACACCACCCGCTGCTTGTCAAAATCTAAGAGGTTCTCCCAGAGGGCCACAATATCATTGACCTGAAAAAGACAAGAAAACCATGCAAACATGGATGTGTTACATGCAATACATCTTACTAGACAGTCATACATCCTTTTTATTCCCTTTTTAAGAATGCTACTCACCTGTTGACTGCTGAGGGTTAGACCTGTTTGACCCTTCAGTTCCACCAGGTAATCTGCCAAGTTGTCCACCAAGTCCATCCCTGGCACATTTTGATTACCCACAGCCTAAGACATGATGAAAAAAATATCCATTAGCAGTCTGCAATTTAAGGCAGAATAATTCAAGCAAAGGCTAAAGTATTGAAGTGATAGCTCAAAACATATTATTCAAGGGGTTTCCTCATGCTGAGATATTTACATACCAAATTCTCCTCAGTATCTTGAGTGGGAGAAACTGGAGCAATGACATGAGGCGGAACTGGAGGGCTTGTCAGGGTGGAAGAGGACACAGCAATTGGCAGGGCAGACAAGGGTGCTGCAGAGGAGAGCATAGCAGCTGGTGGGGCAGAGGAGGACGTGGAAGCGGGGGCAGGGGGCGGGAGGGAGGGCGTGGCAACTGGTGGGCTGGAGGAAGAAATGGGAAGTGTGAAGGAAGCAGCAATGTTAATTTTGGCTGTAGCTGTCTACAGGGTTTTCCAGTGGGACCATGGTGGGATCTTCGCTTAGATCCTCCTCAAATCCTTCATCCTCTTGGTCATCTAAATTACCTTCCTCCAGAAGCTGGTCTGTTTCGTCAGCATCTGGGTCCACCCTCTGAAGTGGCTGTCCAGTCTGTGCAAGCAAATATTCCACGCCAATAAGTTCCCTTAAAGAAAACAAGATTCAGATTATTAATCTAACTATGGCATTAATGCTTACATCAATTGTCAAATATTATTAATTAAATAATAAATTAATCACATTTATATTAATGGGTTTATTCCACAGTGAGTGTCTCACCAGTGTACTTTGCAGGGGGCCGGAAGCTAGGAATATATTTCCTCCCAAACACCTTAAGACTGTTTGTGTTTAAACAGTGCACCATCTCCCCAGAGTATGTGAAGAGAGAGGAGGGCTTGCTGGTTAAGGAAGCTGCTTCCTTGTCCTGGTTCCACCTGCATAGTCCTTCCATGAGATACAGCTGAAAATTCAGTGGGTTTGCTTTTTTTCCTAACAAGAAAAAAGGCCACAAAAATAGAGCTTATAATTAAAGTCTACGAATGTTTTAAGATACAGAACACCAAAATGTCACAAACCTGGAATGAACATTTGAAGGTGGCAGTAGAAAGACTCCAGCGATGTAGACCCCCTTGCACACCTGTACCTTGTAAGCCCAATCCTTCCCTTGGTGGTGGTGCCTGTTTCGGTGTAGAGAGACTCCTGGCATGTCCTGAATGCACTTCACATGCCGATTTTGAATATGCCAAATTTTCTCCATCTTCATGGTGTCCAACAGAGGGACACCCATAAGGTCTCTTCCATTTTCTTCCCTCAGCTCCTGCAGTAGGTGTTCGATTGCTCGGACTGTGGTCTCCACTCCACAAGTCCTCCGACGGCAGTACAGGGCCAGCTCGTACTTTGAAATCCGTCTGCTCACAATGGTACTGGTGATGCTGAGCAGTCCTTCCTCCTCCAGCTGCTCTCTCTTCGCTCGCTCCCACGCAAAGATGCATGCAGACAGGGGTGCCATTAAGACTGGGTAGAGTGGATGAGCATCAGTAGTGCACGCCAGTCGCCGCATTAAGTACCAGATGTCCAGTCTGATGTTCAGGTTTGGCCATTCTTTAAACCTTGTCTGCAGCTTGCTCTGCCCCTTCTCTGTGCAGCAGTCACGATCCACATACAGCAGCACCGGAGGAGCCACCCCTGCGAGCTGGTACCAGCTGATCAGGCCTGACACCGTAGAGTCCAGACCAGGTCCTTCTTGGGCAGTCAGGACACTGATGAGTACCTCTCCTCTCTCGTTGCCAACAGAGGACAACCACTGTGCAGCGCCCTGGGCATGACCAGACAGCTTCTTTATGATCTGAAAATCACAAACAATAATCACACCAAGCATTATTACATATACTCCATAGCATGCACATAATCTCAATGGCACAAAAGATAATGTGCCTGGTGAAAGTGTCAATGTTCTACCTTTCTTGTCGAATCCAATTTCAAAATGTTCCCAAACTTTGAGGTGATGCTGGCCTTAACATGGTTCAGACAGCTCATGATGTCCTTCCCATAAACACTCAGCAGCCACTTGCTGGTAAGCACCTCAATGGGTTCTGGTGGCTCCTGAGGAGTAACAGGGAAGAGGCTGGGACAATTTGCAAAGGCCACACACTCCTCCATGTAGTGTGCTGAGCGGTTAAGCCACTCCTCCCATTGGTTCTCCTTTAGCTGCTTGGCCAGTCTGGTGGGGCTATTTCCAAGAGTTCTCTCTCTCATCAGGCGTATGACATGACTGTCACATGCATACCTTTTACAAACAATTAAGATTTGGTAAGTTATACTTGAGACCTGGTACAATTACATAACTGGAATCTATATAAAAATAAACAAATATGGCTTACTTGTATGTCAAGATCGGTCGGAACAGTCTCTGGTGGGGCAAGTCGAGCTGGTTGAGGACAGTCTGGCTTGCAGAAAGGTAATTCACACACACAACAGACAGTACACCTGAGTGTCTCTGTCACCATCAAGTAATATCTGTCAATGTCCAGGACCCTGCGAGCCCTTTTATGGAGGTCAGCGCCAGCCAACTGCTTCCTACAGACAGGACAAAACAGCCTGACCTTCCACTGGTGGTAGGGCATCCACACAAAAAGCCTGTGTGTGAAGAAATGGCCCGGTGTGGGAGCCTGGTGGTAGATGAGGGAGGGGACTGGAGGCTCATACCAGAGCTGTAAGTCTGGCCAAAGTCTGCCGCCATGAAACAGTGTAGAGGCAATCCACCTCTGATCTTGCAAAGGAATGGTCTTCTTCAATTTAAGTGGCAAAGAAGAGACAGATCCAGATCACCAGGAGCAGCGGGGGGCAGCAGAGGTACTTGGTTCACCCTAAAGTAAACAAAAACGTTTCAGATGGTGCATTAATGACACAAGTTTGTTTCTGTCAATTTCGCATAGATAATATTCAAAATGCAACCTACAAATATATACATGCCATCTAAGTCAAGGAGGGGAGATGAGAACTCACTGAGACTGAAGGACAAGGGCTGGCTCTCATAGACTCTGAATAAGGGCTTGCTGACTCATACAATGCAGGAGAAGGGCTGGCTCTTAGAGTTTCTGATGGAGAAGGGCTGGCTCTCAAAGACTCTGAAGGAGAAGGGCTGGTTTGCAAAGTCTCAGATGACATACAGATGACATCTCAGATGACATACAGGAGAAGGCAGAGGAGGGCTGTAAGAAAACACGTTGCATTTTAACATAGTTTAACATCTAAAACATAAAAAAACAGATATTGCATATTAAAGATCCTTTAAAATTACCTGATGCCTCCTTGGTATGTTTATGTTAGGCTTGGCCGCAGCACTGAGGGACCCTCCAAACCGTGTCTTTGTAAACTAACAGGTTAAAGAAAAGTACAAGTTGAAAATCATGCAGTCGGCTTTGATTAGGTGACAACTACTCTTGAACCCCCCCCACCTCACACATTTCTGAACAATTACAGGGACAAAGGAGAGCTGTGTGTGGGATAGGTGAGTTGTTATCTTTTACCATTGATATGTTAAGTGGACCCCTCTGGGGGGTTGGGTAGGGGCAGACGTAGAGGCTGGCTGATCACTGGTTCCCTAAAAAGTGCAAAACGGTGAAAACTTGAAGAAAGGCAGGGCATAATTGAAAGACGAAACAAAAACTTGAAGTCAAAGTCAAAGAAGCTTTATTGTCACTTCAACCATATATAGCTGATGCAGTACATGGTGAAATGAAACAACGTTCCTCCTGGACCAGAGGTGCTACACATAACAAAACAAAAACAAAGTACAGGGTGACCCGGACAAACATGAAGCTAAACTAAGGTGCAGAATTCCTTTTTAAACAAAACATACAACATAAGTGCAGGGAATGACGAGACAGTGCAGACAAACAAGACATATAACGCCGACTTGTGCAAAAGAAAAAGAACAGTGTTGTACAGTGAGTGCAGGAATAGAAAATAGTTATCACAGTTATAATATTTCAAGTTAATAATATTGCAAATATAGAAGAAGTGAATTACATACCTTGGGAAGATGAAATCCACAAAGACAACGTGGTATACCACCAAGAAGTGAGGTCTGTCCACGGGCCTGCATTGGACATTTACTTATCTGTGATGTTAAAAAACACTGCATCAGTTGGCATGCAACCTACAGATTACACAGTATGGTTTTATGTATTTTTTATACATACCTTCTGAAACAGGTCGTACCACTTCTTCTGGCGAGGAGCAGGTCTGTTGCCAGCTTCAGAGGGCCGCACACCTGTGCTGGCAAACGGCTGCAGACAGGACATCCACTCCTCATACCCCATGGCCTTATGTGATTTTTGTGGCTTGGCCATATTAAAACTTCAGTACGTGTAACTGAGTAATAACAATTACAATAACAATATTTATATATCATATTTAAATAAATGAAATTGAACAGTATGCAAAGATAAATAATTTCCACCAAATGTTGTTGGTGTAATTGTACATTGTGTATACCAAATATTGTACACTGTACTTATTATAATGCAAATCAATTGATTAAGATTGAACAAAAGTTAACAGCTAAACAAATACGCGATATAACTTACTCGCTGATAAAAACAAACATCGACATAAACAAATCCTTTGAAAATTAACTGTACTTAAATATGAGATAAAACAGTCCAAAAAGATAAATCAATGCACACGAAAGCTATACCGCTCCAAAACGTACTAAAATAAAGGTTAATCAAAGTTATCTGATGAAACATCTCTTGCCTGATGCAGTTATTCGCTGCCTTGCCGCTGTGAATACACTGTAAATATGTGAATACAATCGACTTGAAGCGTGCAAGATTTGATCTGCCCGTCCGTGGGTGGGTCCATCATTGTGAGCGAATGCGATTGGCGGAGAAAGAAGGAAACGTGAGAGATTCGATTGACTCGCTATGGGCAAGGCCATCTTTGCCTGTCCATCTTTTCAGCACAGGTAGGGCCCACACCCATGGCTGTGTCTCCGTGATGGTCTAGTGGCTAGGTTTCGGCACTCTCACCGCCGCGGCCCGGGTTCTAGTCCCGGTCAGGGAAGCGAGCTTTCCCCCCCCCCCCCTGAGCTGGAGGTGACAAGAAGCATCTGCCAGCAAATCCTGGCCTTCCCAGAGGCTGTGAAAAGACTTCCTTCGAGCCGGCTTTGAAACAGCGACCTAAGGATATCCATTCGCAAGCACCTACAGTCCTCCGCTCTACCAGCTGAGCTATCGAAGGGAGGGTACCAGCTTATCTTTGGGCAAAGACCTAGCAAACAGGACCCCTGGCGATTTCTTGTTCTGGTTGGCTCGTTACGAGCCATGTAGCGCAGCGGTTTCAGGGGGCGCTAGACCATTTTTACTGGGGCTTGCAAACGTGCGCGACGAAGTTGGACCCTTCTTCACCGAAAAACATTGCAATCTCCTTTGCATTCTCAGGTTTCCATGCCTGCAGAGTGTAATGTGCGGGGTTTCCCGCTGTCCACCAGGCACTTCAAAAGCGATGGGCGAAAAACGGTCAGATGTGAACTTTTGCATGCATGGCTGCACGTCAAAGCTTTTACATTGGATTGACATACCTGTTCTGTCCTGGGTGCTGCACCCAGCCACTCGAGGCCCACACCTGTGGCCATGTCTCCTTGGTGGTCTATTGGCTAGAATTTGGTGCTTTCACATCTGCAGTCTTGCTTTGACTCCCATTCAGAGAAGAAGGCTATTTTTTCCACCTTGGCTCGAGCTGATTCATCTTTCCATTTATGTCCCATTAAAGCAGAGTTCCCTTCCACTATTCAGGTCTTAATGTTCCTTTTGTTACATTGCCCGTTTCTTACTTTTTCATTTCCATAATATTTTTCATGAATTTCATGGTTATCTCTACATTATTTACATGCATCCCAGTTATATACTGTAACATATGCAAATATAAGGCATCAAATTACCCAGGAGACACAAAGTACCCAGGAAACGATCTCCTATATATTAATCATTTATAACAGTCTTCATTATGTTTTTTTTGCAAGATAACTCCTGAGAACTGATCAATATGTAAATTGAAGTTGAATGACAATGATCTGTTTTATTTTCTTTACTTTATTAATGACTGGTAATATTATGCATTGTTACGAAAATATATATAATGTTTAAATATCCATGAAATTATCATAATCAATGACAGTCAGTAATTAGTATTGGGCACATGTTTATAAATGTGTTTGATCAAAAATAATGGAATGGCAAAGTTTTAAAAATGGAAAATATTCTCAAAAACAAATAGTAAAAAAAAAAAAAACAATATTTGGCTTGAACATCCTTCCCTTTTATAATCCCAATTATACAGTCATTATGTTTTTGGAAGGGAAGCATTATAAAGAACCTGCTATTTTTGACTCCTACTTGTTTTTTGAAAGCTGAAGTTGTGGACATTTTAAACTGGGGATTTTATGCTGACACTGTAATGGAAAAGACTTAAAAACTACAAAGACAAAATCAACATTATCACACTTTTCTTGCAAAATTTGCACCACGATGTCCATCAATAAAACCCCTTCAAATTTGCACATGTTCCTTACAAAAGGTCCGGCCCAACACCTGTAGTGTATTCACCACGTGGGATGGGCCAAAGCAACCGTCAGTTAGTGATTTGCTCCTCCTGATAGGTGGAGGTGGGAATGGAGCCATAAGGGTCAATCACTGTTTGGGCACAGCGGACAACTGTAATGACCAAGAAGAGGCAGAGGAGGAACAGGAAGAAGAGTGCAAATCCCAAATCCACATCAATCTCTAACCAGGATTGTGTCTGTGTTGGACGGTCCATGTTGCAGAGATGACACAAAGGATCTCAGTTAAGCATCAACTTTCGTAGCACAAACAATGTTTTTCAATATTGTAGTTGTTGTTAACTTCCCTTGGGTCTGATTGATGGTGTTTCTTCTGTTTGTTGCTTTACCAAGATACCAGTTTATCAGTGATGAAGTCAAGGTCCTGTAGACATGGAAAACATAAAAGAAAATCTTTAATATAAAGATTGTCGCTGCCTTTAATATAAAGTTATTTGTGCATTACTTATAGTGAAGAAAAACACACAAGTTAAGATCTCCTGCCCGAAAAGGAGCAATAGCTCCTATTATATATGCTAAGCATAGAAATGGGTATGAGATCAGATACAGGAATGGACAATCATTTTGTGGCATGGAATAGATGGTTGGATGGACTTTATTGATGCATGAGGGAAAATTTGGTTGGGACACTGATGTGCTTATCCAAATGTATTTGGACATTCAACACATTAACAAGTCACACACCATGCAAAAGACATCATTGCAGGAGACAACACAAGCAAAAAATGTACCATTGGAAAATGTTTCCAAATTGTTTACCATAGAGCAGGCATGTCCAAAATCCGGCCCGGGGGCCAATTGCGGCCCGTGTTTAAATTTCCACCGGCCCGCAGCCTCTGTCATAAAATCAATAATATGCGGCCCGCCAGCACTGTTGACCACAGTATAAAATACACGCGTACAAAAAAGCTATTTTATATTTCAGGCAGTAGACTTGTGGCCGCACTCTCGCCGCATGACACTTGTGTGATCATTTCAAGCCCATTTCTAAAATGGCGACTAAAAAACTAACTAAAAAAAGGAAGGTTGACAGTGATGGCCGCCGCTTCCAGGACAAGTGGACATTGGAGTATTTTTTCACTGAAATACGAACTGTCTCTTCCTAGTTTGCCAAGAGACTGTGGCTGTTTTCAAGGAATTCAATATGAAGAGGCACTACTAGAGGAAACATGCTAACTACGACAAGCTAACTAGGAATGAACGCGGCGAAAAATTGAAGCAACTGGCACAGCAGCGCTTTTTCACAAGAGCCCGTGAGTCAAATGAAAATGCCACAAAAGCGAGCTACGAGGTGGCAACGCTGATTGCCAAGCACTGCAAACCTTTCACTCAGGGTGAATTTATTAAAGATTGCGTGATGAAAATGAAGAAGAATGAGAAGATGCGAAGAAGCAAGAGTTTGCCAAAGTTTGCCTGGCTCGTAACACTGTGGTACGGACAACTGAAGACGTTTCATCTGATATTAAGAGACAGTTAGAGGCAAAAGGAGTGGAGTTTGACTTTTTTTCGTTGGCCTGCGACGAAAGCACGGATGCATCCGACACCGCTCAGTTACTGATTTTTTTGAGAGGACTGGACAATGAAATGAACGTGAGTGAAGAGCTACTTGACCTCCAGAGCCTTAAGGACCAAACAAGAGGAACAGATTTATTTGTTTCTGTTTGTTCCGCCGTAGATGACATGACACTTCCGTGGAATAAAGTCACTGGGATTATTACGGATGACGCACCTGCCATGGCTGGCGAACGAAGTGGATCATCAACCCTAGTCTGTAACAAAGTCAGCGAAGAAGGAGGCATAACATATTTTCGTTGTTTGATTTTTGATGGTCAGTACGTCTGAATAAGATAATTATTAGTGTTATTTTCCTGTTCACATGTTTTGAATTTAGGAGTTTACAGTGAGCATTTAATAGTGAATAATATGTAAGGTTTCAAATGAACCTAGATATGTTTAATCTTCCCGAAAGTTTTTTTTTTTTCCAGACAGACTTTTTCTTCATTTTATGTGGTCTTCAAATATGAAAGGCAGAGTGATTTTGGTAAAAACTTGTTTAGATTTATTCGTGTTCTGTGTGAAGAAATGAAAAGTATGCCATTTGCAATAAAAAAAAAAATCATTTAAAAAAGTTCATTTGTATTTAATATTAATGGTTCAAAGAATGTCAGGCTGAATGGTCGGCCCCCACACATTTTCACCTCACCAAATTTGGCCCTCTTTGCAAAAAAGTTTGACACCCCTTTACCAAAGCTTGCTTGGTGCACAGGGACATTGTCATGCCCGACAGGATTGGGCCTATTCGTTCCGCTGAAAGCAAATTGTAATGCTACACCATGCAAAGACAATCTATACAATTGTGTGCTTCCAAATTTATGGCAACAATTTGGGAAAGAACCACACATGGGTGAGAGTGTGCATACAAAGCAATGGTTATGTGATGGACAATTATTTTGTCTACTACAAAATGAATGGACAAATGGATATATAACACAAGAAAATATTTACATTTTGTCAAAATGTGTTTCCCATTATTCCCTCATTCAACTCATTTCCTGCTGCCATTATTCCCATTGCTGCTACATTACACAATTGTTCATAGTCTATGTCCTATGTTTTATTATTCGGTGTATTTATTATCCTGCACGCATGGCACACTATGTAGGCTTGTGTACGGTCATGTGCTGCAACATTACATTATTTACTATTACAATGACAAATAAATAAATACAAATTAAAAAAAAAACTTGGCTGGACATCCTCACTGTCCTCCTTATAGATACATATACACAATACAACTCTACACCTAGTCTTTCTCTCTTTTCACCATACTAGCACGGCAGGTCGACCTCCCCCTGGCACTTAAGTTCTTATCAATAGTTTAACAGGAGGTTGGATAGTGATGAGCGTAGTGGCTCAAAGGCCTGTTGCCTTTTGTTCTCAGGCAGGGCAAACATCCAGTACACCAAAACAAGTCAACCAACACACCCAACACCTCCAGAGGAAGTAAGAAACCAGTGACACAGTGTAGGGAATAACCAGATGGTACTAAGAAATGTGATCCTAGGAGGAAATGAAGTTGTTCATCAAAGATAGTCTGGAAGGACACACAGAGTCTACTGTTCCAGGTTGAATATTGCTGTTTGGAGGACAGATGTAAAATTAGAGGCCAGGATGGGGGTGAGGCAGGAAAGTGATCCTGCTCTTCTGTAATTAGATGAAATGTCTACTGATCTGCAGCTCAATCAGGAGCTCAAATGAAAATGGAAGCAATGGAAGGAGGAAATTTCCTTAATAGGGTTCCTTTCAAAGTCAACACTATGTACATCACAGATCATCATTTTTCATAGTAGTGCTACAAAGGAAACATCATAAAACAATCACTAGTGTTACCACTTTACATCATTTTTAACCTGTGATTTCACACCATGGATACATTTCAGACATAACAACGCAACACAATTTTACGATCGTCAATGCATTTGCACGAGTGTTACAGGGTCACATTTATAACATTTCATTCATATGAAATTGTTTTCAGGCTTTGGAATTCCTCTGAAGCTTGTGTAAGAGCAGTTTGTCTCTACAGGAATAAAATAATCAATCATTCAAGTAATTGTTATTTATTTATTTATAGAAATAAATGTGAAGACGTATAAAGCAGGCTATAATTCTAGTAATATGGGACTTTTCTGAGGCAATGTGTGATGTGGATTCAGTGCCTAATGAATGCACCTCGACTTCTCCTTACAGAAATGATGGGCTGCTGCCAGCTACTTAGCGTGTAACAGATCGCTATCACCTAGAAAGCGAGGCTACTGTGACTGCACTGTTTATAGAGAATAAAGTGAAGCTTTCTATTAGTAAATATAATAGTCAAGCCATATCTGTGGATGACCGAGACAATCATTATGAATTTGCTGCCTTTTTGTGAATCTATGCAAAAACAGTGATTTATATTAGTTAGGTGGGTTTCTACATAGAAATAGAGATAGGTTTAAACTCAGTCATAATGTTTACATATTATACAGTATTATACAAATTAATCACATGGTCCTGTGATTATTAAGCAACTTCCAGATCTGAATAATCGCAGACAAAATAGCTTTTAAATGTACTTTCCACAAGATGAAGGCTAGTTGGTGAATGAAGCATCCATAAGCACAAACAGTTATGTCTACTTACTGTGTCTTCATCTTACAAGCAATAAAAAAAACAAAAACAAAATCCTTCTCTGCATCATCTTTAAGGACATTTAAAAGTAGATGTTAGCTTTAGAAATCTCCCATTAAGCAAATTATTTGAACCTGAACTGGGTTTGATCAACCTTAATGCTAGCTCACCTGTGTCACACACACATCCCATCAGCATCTGCTTCTCTTCTTTCATTGAGGCTTTGCAGACGTACTCTGTTTACACTAGCAGGCAGTTCGAGACAAGGGGCTTGGATGATGCACATGAACACAGACAAACGGAACAGACAGAAGACTCATTTCCTTCTTTTCTTGCTCTAAATGCCTGTTGCCCTTAATTATTGCTCCAGGATCCCATAGCAGCCCTCCTCACTGCACCATGCTACCACAGAAGTACAAGAATACTACGAGAGTAACTGATCCGAGGGCATCGATGCAGTAGCTGAAAGGCGTCCAAAGTCTATTGTAGTAAAAGCTTATGCCTCCTTGTGTGACTATGCCTTGCCCTTCTAAAATAGCACTAACTCATTATTTGGGTGGAAACTCGAATTTGGATCCGTCGTGTACATGTACCTGGATGGATCTGATTAGAATTACGTGATAATTACGTGAGAGCTCCTACATATATGGAGACTCACTAATGTGGATCTTGATTTAAATGGCTAAAAAACAAAGGCTTATTTTCCAATACACACATTTTTGGAACGTCCATCTTCCTTTATGGTAATAACATGAAAGAAAGCAGTTCATGACAAATCCTTAAAAAAAAACTAAAATCAGACATTACATAAAATCAGGAAAGGACTCACACGGAAGGAATAATTGTCGTATTTCTACTACTAAGCATATTCAGATATAATTTCAGACAACAGGATCTTCACTCTTCCCCAAATTATAGCCACAGAGGAAACAAACACACAAAGTCCAACGGTTTGGTTATCCACAGTCTTTTATCTTAAATTGCATAACAATGACACAAAATGCAACATAAAACATAGGCAGGTACGACACTGATCATGTTTTTTGTGTGCATCAGGGATGTAGACAACAGATAGTTCAAATCTAATTTGGTTGAATTGGTTTTGGCATAAGGTTGTAAGGGATGATCAATTAAAAGTTGAAGAAGAGAGAAAAAAAGGAAAAGAAAAACTATGAAAAGTGTCATTACAGCCTGGACGTTTAATCTCATCATATCAGATTCAGTATGGTTTGGTTTTTAGATTCAGGATGACATCATCTGCCTCGCATATTATTTTTCCAGTTACTATGTTGTAGTTATTTGAAAAAATGGCTGTTCGAGTATGAAGCTAAGCCTACTGGCATGGATGGACAGTGGCAAAGGCGAGCTTGGAGAGCAAGGGAAGAACGAGGAAATGCAAAGGAACAGAAATGCGTTGAAGAAATAAAGCACTTACAGCTCAATGGTTAAAGCAGACATCGCTAACTGCAGTAAAATAAACAAGACCTCAAAATGTAAACCTTAAGTATAATTTTATTCTTATTCCCATTATTGTTTTTTTTTCCTCATCTTTAATTCTAACACTGGATATAATATAGAGTTCGGTAAATCTGTGAAACATGCTGAGCTCAGACACAATATTCAGCACTTACAGTATAACGTTATAGATGGACATGCTTAATTCTTAAACCCATAAATCTTGTGTGTCTAATTCAGCGTACGACATTTATTTATTTATTTATTTATATAAACAGATGCATAGGGTTATAAACTAACTCAACTATAAAGGGTCACTAAATATAACACCAGAGTTATATAAATATAACTCTGGTGTCATTTTTATGGATCAGGTTTTATAAAGTGCATCCGGTGGCCAAATAAGTGATAAACACCGACTCTTCAAAGATCTTGTAAATGCTACGACTTTGTACAAAAACCACTGGCCGTTCGATTCGAAGAACGTATTTGGTAAAACATCTCGTTTCTCCGTTCGTGAACAGGATTCTGAAAAAATGGTGATAGAAATAAAATTTTCCAAATGGAAATGCCCCCCCCCCCCCCAAAAAACAAAACAAAAACAAAAACAAAAAAACAACAACAGCTGACTCCATACAGAGCAGAAATCCTTCTTTAGTCATTTTAGTGAAATGTAGAATAGATTATACGCATCGACAACAGTGAAACTTCTAGGAATCATCACAAATAAATGTAGGACCTCATGGATTTTTAAATAAAATTTGGACCTCAAGTAAAATGCAGGCAAACATAAAAAACCCCAAAAACAAACGATAAAACAAAAATACATTAAAACCATATTCATCTGAGTAATCATTGTTAATAAAGAGCAAGACAGAAATGTAAATAAAACAAAGAAGATTTGAGAACAAATTCACAAATTTTCTTTTTCTTTGATACACAAGTTGAGGAAATCTTTTAACTGAGATGAATTTTGTGATGCTGGCACAAACTGGATTAGCCAATAACATCTGGACCCAACAGATTTTGATGAGCGATAAAGATGCTGGACGAACATAAGGCACTAAAGGCAGAAAAATTAAACATTCAAGCTTTATGATGGGGCATGTGGGCAGTGTAACTTGTTCAGGTGAGCTTCGTGTTCTGCACAGTTTAATATCGATGTGTGAGACGCTATCGTTGAGTTTATTTCAGTGGGGACATTGATCAGGTGCTTTGTGGTCCTCAAAGGTCAGATTCTAGGAGATAATCTCTAGGGCAGTGGTAGTGTGGAGCAAAATTTAACTATAATGCAAAATGTGAAATGTGGGTCGTACACAGGAGGGCTGATGACGGTGCAAGAAGTGTGTGTGTGTGTGTGTGTATTCATGCATACACTAGGAATGTGTTTGGAGACTTAGCTAAAGGCCGCTCGGTGAAAACAATTCAGCACTTAATAAGCAAGTTTGACTTCAGGGAAATCTGTAAGGATGCTCGCAAAGACGAAGACAAAGCTCGGCGCTGTTAGTAAATATTCAAGGAAAGGAAATGTAGGAGTGACGGGTGAGAGTTTCACGTTAATCAGGCAACAGGCAGATCATACACAAAGCAGGACGAGGAAGGTTCACTGCCTCCAGATTTCATTTCTTCTGCGGAATTTAGTGCATTTACTAAAGTTGCCTTGTGAGTTTTTTTATTGAAAAAATTTTGGGTGGATTAGTGTTTAAGTGTGAACCTAATACTTGGTCAAATGTATTTGAGTGACTGTATATGTATAAGCCAATTTTCCTAACCAGCAGTCTCTATTCCTGCCTCCTCCTATTAGTGTGTGTGTGTGTGTGTGTGTGTGTGTGTGTGTGTTAGTTATAGAGGGCATCCTATCCCCCTTCTCCTCCTATCTATACCCATCATTCCATCTTGCGGTGGTTGTTGTTTGAAGCAGAATGGCCGTTCAGAAGCGGTCCGTTTTTCGTCTTAGGTTGTTTTTCGCACTCCGGGGCTTCGTCCTCATCCTCAGACTCGTCCGTCTCTTCTCGGTCGCTCCGCTCATCTTCCACAATATGCTACACAACAAAGGAGTCAGTGCCATGGAGTTAAAACTTATGACTAGGATAAGGGAACACTTTTGGTGTTGGTTAATAATTGTTATTATAGTGTTTGATAAGTCTGAAAATTTTAAAACTGTGTAATAAAGTTGGCAATTTATCATAAAACATACTATCATGCTAGTGGAGAAGACAGGATTCAAAAACACATCGGAACTACAGAAAGCTGTGTGAATTCAGACAAGGACCTTGTCTGGGCAGGGTTGCCAGAGTGGTCGTTTTCCACAGTTTGAGAAATAGGTTGTGGAAAAACAATAAAATCAATAAAAGACACACAAAAAAAGAAATTCAATCCAAGCATTTATAAGGATTTAATTAAGAGAAAACTCAGTCACTCCTGTTAGATTTGTTTAGAAGTGTTGTGAACGGTTTTCATGCAGCGAGGCAAGGGAGTCGGTCACCACTTTTTAAATCTAATAGCCACAAGAAAGTTTCCTCACATACACAAAGTTTTGATCTATTTGCGATGTGTTTTTGGAGAGAGCATTTATTTATTTTAAGCATTGATCTTAAAGTATGTGTCATGTCAGGTAGATAATTAGTAGCCATTTTATTAGTAAAGGAGTAGTATGTATAAGATAGAAGATGCCGCTCTCCTCCAAGTTCACAGCTGATGTCACTGACATCAACCCACAGCGTTTCTAATGAAACACTGCTTGCACAAACATTCCAGGTGCCTTGACTCGGACATGATTAATAGAAAAAAGATATTATCATTTTTTTTTATATACTACATACACTACGTCGCCAAAAGTTTTGGGACATCTGCCTTTACATGCACATGAGCCATTCTTAATCCGTTGGGTTCAATATGGAGTAGTCCTGCCCTTTGCAGTTATAACAGCTTCAACTCTTTTGGGAAGGCTTTCCACAAGGTATTTGGAGTGTGTTTAGGGGAATTTTTGACCGTTCCTCTAGAAGCGCATTTGTGAGGTCAGACACTGATGTTGGACGAGAAGGCCTGGCTCGCAGTCTCCGCTCTAATTCATCCCAAAGGTGTTCTGTGGGGTTGAGGTCAGGACTCTGTGAAGTTCCTCCACACCAAACTCGCTCATCCATGTCTTTATGGACCTTGCTTTGTACACTGGTGTGCAGTCATGTTGGAACAGGAAGGGGTCATCCCCAAACTGTTGAAAATTGTCCAAAATGTCTTGGTATGCTGAAGCATTAAGAGTTCCTTTCAATGGAACTAAGGGGCCACTACACACTGTTCTTGAGCTAATCTGAAGGCCACAACAAGTTTGGAGGTCTGTAGCTATTGACTCTGCAGAAAGTTGGCGACTTCTGTGTGCCTCAGCATGCGCTGACCCCGCTCTGTGATTTTACGTGGCCTAACACTTCGTCTCCGAGTCGCTGTTGTTCCCAGTTGCTTCCACTTTGTTATAATACCACTAACAGTTGACCGTGGCCATGGAAGTGATTGGAACACCTGAATTCAATGATTTGGAGGGGTGTCCCAAAACATTTGGCAATATAGTGTATGTTTTAAATGGCTAACTTGTCAGTTCCACAGGTAAAGTCGGGTGATGAGATTTCAGCTCATCAGTAGAAGTGGCTAAAGTAAAAGTAAATGTGCTTAAACATGGATAATAAAGTGCATAGAAAAAAAGAAACAGAAAGAAAGGATACAAGGTACAAAAAAGAGAGACTCACATTGCCAGGGAGGAACTTGATCGCCATGCGCAGAATCAGCACAAACCAGAAGATGTGCAGGCACTGAAGCACCAGCAGAAGCCCATTGAAAAAATAATAACCAAAGAAGGGACGATAGATGGTCACTGGATATACCCATGTGCAGTACATGATCCTGAAAGAGAGATAGAGTAGAGACTAAATAAAACTAAAGAACGAGAGGATATTTTAAATAAATGCATTAAAATAAGGAAAAAAGTAGAACTAACAAAAAAACACATATCTATCATAACATCAGGTCACATGAGATCTGATCAGTAAACGAATCTCTCACCAGAATGGGAAGATCACGAGTCTTGTGATGAAGAAGACAACAGCAAAGACGATAAAGATGTAGTTGCAGGTCTTTCTCCAGCCAGCATAGTTAAACATTTTGGCTGACTAAAACATGGAGGAAGTGAGAGACAAACAAAGAGACACAAGCGCAGAGACACGGTTATCTTCAATGTCATGCCTCTGAGATTACACCAGGGGTCAGTGTTAGATAGCGGACGATTAATCTGCATTTTACTTTGTAATATTGGAACTAAAACGATGCGGAGATCCTTCTGGAAAAAACACAATTTAATTAAAATGCATTTAAATGCATTTATGTTTAGAAGACATTTACAGCAGCACAGGTGCTTCAGACTGATTTATCATGAAAGATTGCACTCTGGAAGTATAGCTTCATGCTAAAATCCACTACACTCAGTTGATGACATCATTAGTTTCCACAACACACGTGCAGTATGAACAATGTGGGACACGCAGGAGGAGCATAATAGCACCAAAATAATAAACAAACAAACGTACGTATTGTGTTCTCCATGCGTATTTGTGATGATGTAAGATGAGCACTGGGGTTTAGGAGAATGAGTCGAGTCTAAAACCAGAGCAACGCTGCAGGGTGTCAGGAAGAAACACTCAAATTTGGACTGCAGCAAACATTTCTGTTTTTAGAGATGTTTTTATTGTTCATATTAGCTCATAAAACCTATCTATCATATTGGCTTTATCCCATTAGGGGTCGAAATCAACAGACGTGACAAATTATATTATAGAAGTGTTAAGACGAGTTTGCACAAGACAAAAGCTACAAATGAGCCACTACTTTGTTTTGATAGGAGCTCTGATAAGATGAAGTTACTTTTAAACAGTCATTTCATTGCAAAGTGGAAAGGTCTTGACACAAAAGTAAAAATAACCCAATATATCTAAAGAAAAAAAATGCATTAATAGGAAATCTAGAATCGCCAGTTTTGGCAAACATGCCCGATTGTCTCTTACGGTCTACAGTGAGACTTCCTGGCTAAAACGTTCTAAAAACCATCTCCTGGTGACGCACGTGAACACACCCACTTTGCAAAGAATATTTCTGTTTGCTGCCTCGCTCTCTAATGCAGAAGGAAGACAGACAATAAAAGTTCCTGCTTTTAAATCATAGTTGAATTCTGCCACAATGCTCTGATGCACAACAGGATCCTACAAGAGAAACGTCTGTGGCGCAGCATGTTGTGGTGCAGCCTTGCAGCTCCTGAGCTCAGGTTACTGTCTGTGCATAATTTTGCATTTTCTCCCTCAAATGTTTGTGCTTGAGATTCTCCAATTTCCTCCCACCTGACAGTAGTATTGGCTATGCTACAGAGTGATGACCTGCGATAAACCGGCGTTCCGTCCACACTGAAGATCGGCTCTACCCTGCACCCCGACCCTGATAAAGCGGGTGCTGAGGAGTGAATAAAGACTGCGACAATCGTACCTCAAGCAGATAATCTGCAGCATCGTGCACCAGCATGATCAGAGTTCCTGCTCGAATGTAGTTCACAAGCCAGGAGAAACTGATCAAGACAATAGTGGCAACGTGGTGAACAATCTGCTCCTTAAAGTCCTGAAAGAGAGAGAGAGAGAGAGAGAGAGAGAGAGAGAGAGAGAGAGAGAGAGAGAGAGAGAGAGAGAGAGAGAGAGAGTATCATTAGCAAATTATCTACCAAATGATCCACTCTTGTGGGTTTGTAGCGACCAGGTTATTTAAAGCTCCCTGAAATTGTGTCCATACATAGTACTCTACAATTACAATAAAAGTTCTAAATTGTCATTTTCACTGCAGATAGAGCTGAATCCAAGAAAAACTGTGAACTGAAGTTATTAAGCAGACAACTGGTGCATGTCGGACATCCTGTGGCTTGGGTATGATCAGAGGAATTTACTCAAGTGATTCATTTGCATTTGTTGCTTTACCACGTCGATTTACATAACCTTGACCAAAAAAAAAAAAAAAAAAAAAAAATAATATAATATATATATATATATATATATAAAATTTTTATATATATATATATATATATATATATATATATCACAAATACAAATGTAGACTTTCTGCACTGTTGTCAGAAAAGTGTTACTAAATCACAGAGTATGCTCCGCCCTCTCACCCACATTTGAGAGCCACCGAAACGTAAAATGGCACCGGAGTGAACTTCACTGCCTGTTTTGCATTTTCAAAGGCAGCTTTATCTGGGCTTTCCTTCGTGCGCCGTCTGGCTGCCACAGTTCATTTAAAATGAAGTAACATCTGTAGTAGTTTGGTTTAAGTGTCAAATTAGAAACCTATAAAAGTTCAGATAAACTGCACAGCGGGGCTAAACAATAACAAGTCAAAAGATTTGGTAGAAAAGATGATGTATGAAGGAAGAAAAAGGTTTTTGTTTTGATGATACACGTGGAGTTTCATGATGTCAGTATTTACTTAGTTTACTTTAAACATTGATCTCTGCTCAACACAAAGGTTCCTCGATGCCATAATCATTTCTGAACACTATACAGAACCAATAACACCTTTAATATTGCATCGGGATCACATGACATCACAGCTATTGTGAAATGTTCGACTTCATGAATTAAAACAGCGAGCCTATAGACACCAGTCGTGACACAAATAACGTCCAGGTTCCTACATGAGAAAGAAAATAAAACTATTTTTTTGTATATAGCCATTTATCTAGGTGAGTTTCTAGCCACTCTAGCTAAAATGCAGCTGTTCACCGAGCAGAGGGTGTGTTTGTGCATCTGATTTGATAACCAAATACTTTTTCTTGTGTCTAGACCTACAACTCATCCTGCAAAAAAAATATATATATATATATATCGGCAGGTGATCTTCAATCACGTGCAGTTTCAACAAAAAAAAAATAAAAAACTAAAGGCATATTTTAATAAAGGACATTTCACATAAAGGACAGTGATTAAGAACTGAACTATGAGAAGGTTATGGGTTCAAATCCCAGCACTGTTAATACCAGGACCTTAAGGAAGGCCATTTACACTCAATTACTCATCATCTTGCTTTCGGCTGCTCCCTGTTCGGGGTCGCCACAGCGCACCAACTGGTCCGCACAACAACTTGGCAAATGTTTTACACCGGATGCCCTTCCTGACGCAACCCTCCCATTTTCCCGGGCTTGGGACCGGCACTGCATCCAGTGGCTGGGGTTGAGGCATTGGCTGGGAATCGAACCTGGGCCTTCCGCATGATAGGCAAGAAACCTACCACTGAGCCACCAATGCCCCCATTAACACTCAGCTGTATAAATGAAATAAATGAAGGGCATCTGTTAAAGCTATAAAACGTATATAGGTTGTTGAAATATACATTTACAAGTGAAAACATTCACAAGTGTTTGAGAAGACTTAAAGACTGGTGTTTACATGATAGCGTTAACATATCCATATCTAAGTGTGTGGCACTTACCTATAGTATAACTCTAATGTAATAATAGTAAGTTTGTCTTTCCCAAAAATACCGTGTGACACATGCTGTGATAAAAATGGCAACGGATATATATATTAACATTACGCTACACCAGTACAAAGATTATTAACAGTAGATTATTCCATACTGTAGCATCCTTGCTCATGCTTTATACAAGTTACCTCTGAAAATGATTGACTGTGGCAGATGTACACATCTGGATACTTACTTTTCGCTTCACATCTGATGCCACGCTGAAGAGGAGTGAAATGTAAAAACCCAGCTCGATCATGTAATACCAGTACTGAGACGGAAGCAGAGACTGAAACCAGAGAGATCTACCATTAATTTAACATTTAAAATCTCTGAATACATTCAATTAAAAAAATACAAAATCTGTCATGACTGGATTCGACTTTACTTTACATTACTACTCTTCTTACTGATCTTATTTCTACACAGACTGGCCGAGTATCATGTTTATTTATTTATTTATTTTCACCAACTCTGCAGTGGTTTGATGGCTTTATCTCATTTGGATAAACACCTCTATGATTTAGCGAATGTGGCATTAGCAAAAATACATTTTAGACCTATATACTAAAAATGGCCAAAAGTTTGAAGTCACCCGTCCATCACACACCATCAATCCTATTATGGATTTCTTACCTATTTGCTGTTAATAATAAGCTCTAATCAATAATTTGTCAAGGCTTTAATGTTTGTTTAATGTTTGGGCGTTACTTTGGGTGCTAGTGATCATTCAGATACAAGAGCATTAGTGAGATACTCTGATGTTGTAATAGTGAGGAGGTCTGGGGTTCAGTCGGTGTTTCGGTTCATCCCAAAGGTGTTCAGTGGGGTTCAGTCAGGGCTCTGTGCAGGACACTCAAGATCCTCAACTCCAACCTTAACACCGTCATGCTGGAACAGGGTTCGAGTGAAGGGAAATTTTAACGCTACAGTCTTCTTCTTCTTTCAGCTTTTCCCTTCAGGGGTCACCACAGCAAATCATCTCTCTCCACCTATCCCTATCTTCTGCATCCTCAACACTTGCACCCACTAGCTTCATATCCTCATTAACTCCATCCATATACCTCCTCTTTGGCCTTCCTCTTTGCCTCCTGCCTGGCAGCTCCATGTCCAACATTCTCCTACCAATATACTCAATCTCCCTCCTCTGAACATGTCCAAGCCATCTTAATCTGGCCTCCCTAACTTTGTCCCCCAAACGTCCAACCTGAGCTGTCCCTCTGATGTTCCTAATCCTGTCCAATCTTGTCACTCCCAAAGAGAACCTCAACATCTTCAGCTCTGTTACCTCTAGCTCTGACTCCTGTCTCTTCCTCAGTGACACTGTCTCTAAACCATACAGCATGGCCGCTCTCACCACTGTCTTGTACCCACTGTCTTGTACAGTACACAAAGAAATTACATGATATCGTCTGCTTCTAATGTTGTGTGAAACAGGAAGAACAACATTTAAATGTGATAATCAAGAGTGAGCATGCTTTCGTGCCACATGCCAGTACACAAGTATGTGTGACGCTAACAAAAGGGTTTGCAGAAAAGAACTGTTGGTCCCACGTTGATTTAATTGTCTGAAGTTATATAGAACATACACTGTAGAGCTTGCTGAAAGTCTTTTTTGTGGAACTGAAAACATGGTAATACTACACCGTCTCAATAGGAACCACAACGCAAAAGCACTCAAGGACCTGGAAGAGACTGCTCTAAAAGTGTGTCCTTGCTACAATAATTGATTATACCAGGAGACAAGGGTCATTTCTCTGCTCTACGAGACCTGCTAAGCCTTTGAACAATGCAATCATCAAACTGTGCTGGACTTCGGCCTTCCTGCTACTTATGACTCATAGTTTAAGCCTTTACCTTATCATAGGGAGATTAAAATTTTGAATCCTTGTGTGCTGTGTGTCCTAGAGGGAAGAAGAGAATAACCGTCTCTGTTCTGGCATTCCTCTCTTTCCACAGTAGACACAGCAATCTATTAGCTCATGTCTAGGAAACAGGGCAGCCGGCAATTTCGTCCAAACACGTCAAACTTCCCCATGACACTATAAGCAGCCGACACACATGTCCTATCCTTCTATACTCAAATAGCTGAAGCTACGCTGGGAGAATTTTGGACTTAAAAAAAAAAAAAAAATTTAGAATCATAACGAAATGTTCGAGTACATTACCAGTGTTGGGAAGCCATTCCACATCTCTTCCATTTTGTAGAGCCAGGGTTTCTGCACAGAGAGATACACAAATTTACATGCATAAATATACACACACATAAAGACATAATGAGGGAGTTCAGATGTACTCACATCAATGAGAGCAGCCAGGCCGGTAAAAAACGCAAGGAGGTAAAACGTAAATCTCCAACTGCAAGAAAACAGACAGATTCTCAGCAAACTCTCAGCCATGTTGTAGGTAGGTCTTCCAAAACCATTTCCATTTATCACTACTTACCAAACGCATAAAGTGTACACAAATAAGTGATTATAAATTTAGAGTCCTACAATTTTAAAATGCTCAATTGTCTATTAAAAAAACAAAAAAAACAAAACACCTTTAAAATATATTTGGTACCTTATTTTATATCATTAACCCTTTCCTGTAGCACCTACACATAGACTGGTGTACTGTTTAAATTGTCGGACATTTTCGACCAGTATAAACAAACGGAATATTTTATCGCCGTCAGTTACAAGATCAGTCAGGACAATGTTGGGTTTCTGTACATAGAGTATCATGATGCAGCTGATGAGCTGGTGGTGAGCAGGGTGATGGGAAAGGGGGATCTCACCGCTCTTAAATAACAAGAGAGATCAAACAAAGTAGTTTTAGTAAAACACTGTATACAGCTGTCAAAAACTATTAAAAGTCGAACCTATAAACTTTGTAGACTAGATAAACAAAAAATATTCATTGAAAACTGAGTATCTACTTCCATAGGAGACATTAAGCACTACTGTGGAGTGAGATGTCACAAAAAATTCGACACTGAACACGGGCATTTCCAATACAGCTTTTTCTTTTCTGGTAAAAAGAGCAAACAAGCCTCAACTTATCACTAGTAATGATTAGTATTTATTAGTGAAATGTAGTGATAAGCATTAAAAGGTAAAACCTTTCCCTAGCACACTTTTTGTACTTTGGATACATTTTGTATATATACACACACTATGTTGCCAAAAGTTCTGGGACGTCTGCCTTTACATGCAAATGAATGTAATATGGAGTTGTCCCGCCCTGTGCAACTATAACAGCTTCAACTCTTCTGGGAAGGCTTTCCACAAGGTTTAGGGATGTTTATTGGAATTCACTAAATACACATACACTAGAAGCGCATTTGTGAGGTCAGGCACTGATGTTGGACGAGAAGGCCTGGCTCGCAGTCTCCGCTCTAATTCATCCCAAAGGGGTTCTATGATGGGGTTGAGGTCAGTCAAGTTCCTCCACACCAAACTCGCTCATCCATGTCTTTATGGACCTTGCATGTTGGAACAGGAAGGGCTCATCCCCAAACTGTTCCCACAAAGAGCATGGAATTGTTTAGAAACATTAAGAGTTCCTTTCACTGGAACTCAGAGCCCGAGCCCAACCCCTGAATTCAATGATTTGGTGTCACAAAACTTTTGTTAATATAGTGTAAAATATTTCATTTCATATTTTTTTTCATCTATATTTTATATATAGATGAAAAATAAATGAAATAATTATATAATAATGCTATAATTATATTTTTGAATACATTTTGTACTTAGATTATTTATTTCGTTTTCTTGTTATGTGAAGCGGTCTCTGGCAAAAGAATTTCCTTCAGGACTAATAAAATTCTATATTTCCTTAACTTAATTTGCTATTCAGTCATCTTAGCTGTTTATCCGAGTTCAGGTTTTTTTTTTAAATTTGTGCATAATATTTGATGTGTAGTTAGTCTACTAAAATGAGTTATTTAACACAGCTTATTTGACACTGGACTGAGTGTAATGTGTCCTGTTACTTAAAATGAGTCTAACACCGATGACGTTACGAGGTTGGTTATCAAAGCACTGAATTTTCTCTGCCTCGGTGATTTTGTCTGCATGGCTGAAGGTTTTTTATCGGATTATGAATAGACCTCACCTGCACTCTTCTGACATACACCTGATACAGAAGGTCAAAAGGTAGGAGACTCCAGAAGTCAGAAAGCTCTTAAAGTGCTAATGCTTACGCGTTTATCACCTGTATGCAAATACTGTCTGAGAGACGTGTACGTTTTGCATGTACCTTGCTTCCCGGAACTTTTTGAGCTGGTTGGGTCGCTCCTGGTTGCGTCGTCTCCGGAACCACCTCTGTACCTGCTGCTGGGAATAGCCAGTCTGTTTACTTAAACTCTCCACCACACTCTGTACAGATACAGAAAGCAGAAAAAGATTTTAACCAGGAGTGAAAAAACAAAAAAATGAATAAAAAAAATCCCATTTTAGCAAAATATATCAATATAGTCAGATTTATTTCGTCAGCTATAACATTGTGAGCAGTGAGAGGTGAAGTGAATAAGACTGATGATCTCCTCATCATGGCACCTGTTAGTGGGTGGGATATATTCGGCAGCAAGTGAACATTTTGTCCTCAAAGTTGATGTGTTAGAAGCATAAAAACTGGACAAGCGTAAGGATTTGAGAGAGCTTGACAAGGGCCAAATTGTGATGGCTAGACCACTGGATCAGAACATCTCCAAAACTGCAGCTCTTGTGGGGTGTTCCCGGTCTGCAGTGGTCAGTATCTCTCAAAAGTATCCTTTAAGTCCTGTAAGTATCCTTTAACTTACAGGACTTAAAGGATCTGCTGCTAACATCTTGGTGCCAGATACCATAGCACACCTTCAGGGATCTAGTGGAGTCCATGCCTCGACGGATCAGGGCTGTTTTGGCAGCAAAATGGGGACCGACACAATATTAGGCAGGCGGTCATAATGTTATGCCTAATTGGTGTGATTATTTATTTATTTATTTATTTTTTAATTAACACCATCTATAAAGGTTTTATTGTCAGATTATGAAGAATGTTATGTTTTATACCTGTGATGGATGTTTCGTGGTGCAGAAGTACGTTTCCAGTGTTGGATTGGGCGCCGCCCGCATCCTCACCTTCTCCTTCACTCCCATCGCCGAGGCCAGCCACAGGGCCACGGTCCTACAAGTTCAGTACAATTACTACAAGACAAGATTCTACAGGATTCTCATGTGGAACCAGAATGAAAAAGATTCCTTTCACAGAAAAAGCTGAGGAAAATGCAGACTTTACATCTTTTGGCAGACTGGACAGACCATCTTACAGAGTGAGTAAATTGCTGCACACATGCAACTGCTGTGATTTAATGTGATAACATGGTCACTTTTAAATATTATGTATTAGCTAACTAACCAAATATCTGCACATACACAGCACTTACATCATCCAGTGTTCAAAAAGCTCGCAAAGCTGCTTGTGCATTATATATATATATAACAAATTTCATTATATCACAGAGTTAGAGATGTGTGTCGTGACTGTTTTTTGTGTGTTCATGCTAAACTCATGGTGTAGGTGGTAATGGCAAATAGAGATATTAACCAAACATTCAATAACATTAAGTTTAAAAAAAAAGCATGACGACTCAATAAAAGATTCTTTAAATTAACCAAGTCTTTCACAGTCATTGTTCTGTGTGTTTTTAAGTTCATGAGAAATAAAGATAGTTGGTGAGAAAGGGAATTAAAAAAATGTAGACATCAGTACACCGATGTTGTACTGATGTATAACGACGTTGATCTGGACAAACCTCTCAAATATCTGGCGTATGATAAGGAAAATCAGGGCTATTGGAAGCATAACCCAGAGGTCAGAGCCTTTGGGAAAGATTTCACCATCACGATCCTGCAGGTCAGCCCATCCCAGACCCTCTGGAAACCATAGACGCTCATTCCAGAACCACTCACTCACCTGGGACAACATACTACTGCAGAGAGAGAGAGAGAGAGAGAGAGAGAGAGAGAGAGAGAGAGAGAGCGGGAGAGGGAGGGAGAGAGGGAGATAAATGAGAAATGACCGTTTGACTAACACAGGACAGGGAGGCAAGAAATGTAGCTCCATTTATTGATTTCAGTGAATAAAATCTCTCTTGCAGACTGGGCTCTCATTAAGATGGTTGTGTTACAGAAAACATCACTAAAAACCAACACTGAACACTGGCTATCAGTGTAATCCAAAAGATGTTGAGTTTTATAAATCGTTGGGGTGAATAAATATATATAAATTGTGGGGTGTTCCCGGTCTGCAGTGGTCAGTATCTATCAAAAGTGGACGGTCATGAGCGGCAAAGGCTCACTGATGCAGGTGGGAAGCGAAGGCTTGTCCGTGTGGTCCGATCCAACAGACGAGCTACTGTTGCTAAAATTGCTGAAGAAGTTAATGCTGGTTCTGATAGAAAGGTGTCAGAATACACAGTGCATGACGGGTCAGCAAAAGGAGGACCAACACAATATTAGGCAGGTGGTCATTAGGCAGGTGGTCATGCCTGGTTGGTGTACGTAGCTGCTTCTCTTTTGAAGCCATATTTCCATGATTGTATCAAAAAAAGCTTGTATGCTTGTTTTTGATAAAAACCATTAAAATCAAAAGTTTCCAGTCTTATGAAGCAGTCCCTTTTCCTCATCTAAACCTGCACTGGTAATTGCTGGTCTTACAGTGCATCAAAAGCACATCAATATTTTAGAGGCAGCTAGTCAAAGTTATAGAGTTAGCATTCTTTGGGATGGTGTTAAAGTTGACCAAAAGGGTTGCTTTTTGTTCCTCCATCAAAAAATTTCTCTCAAATTTTATTACTAATTTGTTAGCAATTTGGTTTACGGTCCTTCATATGTCATACATGTACGGTGGCTGAGAAGTGCAAAGCACAATAACAAATCCAGAAACACAAGGACAATTCAGACAAACTGGAAAAGGTAGGTATAGTTTGCGAATGGAA
This sequence comes from Hemibagrus guttatus, assembly GCA_033459395.1. Lineage (NCBI taxonomy): Eukaryota > Metazoa > Chordata > Actinopteri > Siluriformes > Bagridae > Hemibagrus > Hemibagrus guttatus. The sequence continues at coordinate 8,031,709 of JAUCMX010000028.1, forward strand.
TTCTTGCCTCTGATTGGACGAGACATCGGTCACTCTCATCTGTTTTTCTGATTTTCAATCCAAATTCATTTTCTGTTGTGGGATGCTTGTTAAAAGCCTGTTCTGTCTTTTTCCTGTCTTCAGAGGCTTTGTTTTTTGTTGTTGCAATGTTCATCCAACCATGGATGTTGGCGTTGTTGATGTTTTTGGAACTGATGTCTTCTGCTATTCCTCGAGCTTACACACTTAAATTCTCGTAGCAGAAGCGACTGAAAGGATTTTACAATTAAAGGGAAGTGATCGATCCCACACAAATCATCCCAGAACAAACATTTTCAAGCTCACATATCTTAAGATCAATGGCACAATACATTCCTGATTGCGGTGTAAGAGCCTCTATTAGGATTTACATTACATATCTCCTCATAAAGAACTGTGACTGTTAAAATCAGTCATGAACAGGTATGTCGATGGCAACTGATCCGCTATTTTGTTCTATTGTGCCACAGGGGAATCCAGGCCACATTTATTATTCCTTTGTTTCATCAGTGAACTCAACAAGGTGATGGACAGAGCCAGAGAAATCCTCTGGACATGCACCCATACACTGTGATATAATCAAGTATAGAGAACTAAACCTTCATATTATTCAATTGCCCCTAACCCATCGCCCTCGAGTTCACGTCTGGACTAGCCGAGTGATTGGACTGAACCCTTCCAACACCATCTTTTTGAAGTCTAAGCAAAAGCACTGTCTTGGACCTGGGGAAACCATGGCCATCCTCAAGCACCCGACTTCCTCCAGAGTCACTGAGTGCGACTTAATGCAAACAAGTCACCTTTTACGATCAGCAAGTTGGGTGCTGGGGACCTATATTACCCCAGGTCCCTACAGGGAGGTGGCTGGACTACCTACACAAACTGTTTACACAGAGAAGAATGTCAGCTATTTACACAGAGCCAGAATTAATCTAAGGAGCTTATCACAAGCGAAACAACTTCTTTATTAAACATTAAGAAAGACCTCTAACAAACTCTGATCACTGACAGGTTAAGGGAACCTGTACGTGATTCCTGTATGTGGTGGGAACCAGGTTATGGGTTCTTGTGTTCCTTGTCTAGATGGAAGTCTAAATCAAGTTTATTTTGCTAACACTGTTCATTGCTGAATCAATGCAACTGCTTAACTAACCTCGACAGAGATGCTGCCGCCGTCAACAAATCCTGCTTAATTAATCACAATGTTCTCAAAATGAGACAGAAGTGAAACCAAACAGTCCAGGATCACTTCAGTCATTTCAGCGCAAGCTTTAACTACTTCTACATCTGAGCGCATTACATTTTATCCCGGGTTATAAAATGAAACACTTAGGATTTAATATTGTGACTTGAATTAGCAAGAGTTGTCTCTCTAATTGCGATGCCTCGAATGACTCCTTATCAGCTTTGAAAACAGTCAGTGTCCTTGTTTAACCTCGCCTATCAGTCTTTAAAGCCTCTCCACTGTTTGTGCCATAAGCAGGGTTGGCAAACCGACACAGCAGATAGTCTCAAGGTTTTAAACAGCACCTCTGAGTACATTAGCAAAAACATCTAGGAGTGAAAATGCAATCGAATGCACTTCTATTCGCGAAAACATCGGCTACGGTCTACAGCCCTTTCCCTAGGTCTGTAAATACCTGCTGCAATTGCTGCAATCAAGATCTGTGCACATGATAACGTTTCCTCAATGTCAGATACTGAAGAGGAACTAAAAGAAAAACTAAAAAAAAAAAAAAAGTGTGAGATGACCGCAATTTCCTTAACTGGTGATTCATTTGTAACCACTTGCAAAACATGACAAACTAGAATGAGATAAACATTGACCTGCATGATGCAAGATGTGAGGTGATGGTGAGGGTTTGTGGTTATAGCATTGGAACACGTTTACATGAGCAGAAATGGCGCATTACAGGTGAACTATTCGGAATTATGCAAAAATATTTAACAATACCGCATTGCACAAGATGGTTAAATGCTCGTGAACTTCATTTGTCTACTCTCACTACCAAAGTGGCACCATTGCTCAGTCAGTTATTAAATACATACACATAACAAAGAGGTGTTATAAAAGCTAAAACATTCTCACGCCTCCTATATACAGTGGTGTGAAAAAGTGTTGGCCCCCTTCCTGATTTCTTATTTTTTTGCATGTTTGTCACACTTTAATGTTTCAGATAATCAAACACATTTAAATATTAGTCAAAGATAACACAAGTAAACACATCATGCAGTTTTTAAATGAAGGTTTTTATTATTAAGGGAAAACAAAATCCAAAACTACATGGCCCTGTGTGAAAAAGTGTTTGCCCCCTAAACCTAATAACTGGTTGGTCCACCCTTATCAGCAACAACTGCAATCAAGCGTTTTCCATAACTTGCAATGAGTCTGTTACAGCGCTGTAGAGGAATTTTGGCCCACTCATCTTTGCAGAATTGTTGTAATTCAGCCACATTGGAGGGTTTTCGAGCATGAACCACCTTTTTAAGGTCATGCCACAGCATCTCAATGGGATTGAGGTCAGGACTTTGACTCGGCCACTCCAAAGTCTTCATTTTGTTTTTCTTCAGCCATTCAGAGGTGGACTTGCTGGTGTGTTTTGGATCATTGTCCTGCTGCAGAACCCAAGTTCGCTTCAGCTTGAGGTCACAAACAGATGGCCGGACATTCTCCTTCAGGATTTTTTGGTAGACAGCAGAATTCATGGTTCCATTTATCACAGCAAGTCTTCCAGGTCCTGAAGCAGCATAACAGCCCCAGACCATCACACTACCACCACCATATTTTACTGTTGGTATGATGTTCTTTTTCTGAAATGCGGTGTTACTTTTACGCCAGACGTAATGGGACACAGACCTTCCAAAAAGTTCCATTTTTGTCTCGTCAGTCCACAGAGTATTTTCCCAAAAGTCTTGGGGATCATCAAGATGTTTTCTGGCAAAACTGAGACGAGCCTTTATGTTCTTTTTTGCTCAGCAGCGGTTTTCGTCTTGGAACTCTGCCACGCAAACCATTTTTGCCCAGTCTCTTTCTTATGGTGGAGTCATGAACACTCACCTTAACTGAAGCAAGTGAGGCCTGCAGTTCTTTGGATGTTGTTGTGGGGTCTTTTGTGACCTCCCGGATGAGTTGTCGCTGCGCTCTTGGGGTAATTTTGGTCGGCCGGCCGCTCCTGGGAAGGTTCTCCACTGTTCCATGTTTTCGCCATTTGTAGATAATGGCTCTCACTGTGGTTCGCGGCAGTCCCGAAGCTTTAGAAATGGCTTTATAACCTTTTCCAGACTGATAGATCTCACTTACTTTCTTTCTCATTTGTTTTTGAATTTCTTTGGATCTCGGCATGATGTCTAGCTTTTGAGGATCTTTTGGTCTACTTCACTTTGTCAGGCAGGTCCTATTTAAGTGAGTTCTTGATTGTGAACAGGTGTGGCAGTAATCAGGCCTGGGTGTGGCTAGAGAAATTGAACTCAGGTGTGATAAACCACAGTTCAGTTATGTTTTTGGGGGGGGTGGTGGTGTTTGATTATCTGAAACATTAAAGTGTGACAAACATGCAAGAAAATAAGAAATCAGGGAGGGGGCCAATACTTTTTCACACCACTGTAGTCCGTACTGCTTAATGGTCACATTTTATTAAACTCAGATATCATTATTTATTTATTTAGTTTAAAAATTCCAATTATTATGGATTTGAATCATTATAAAATAGTAGTTGGAGATGTATATTTCACCCACAAACACTGTGCTGTGATTGGGTCTTCACGGTGAAGGAGAATTTGGATATAGAACCATACAAGAACCAGGTTTGGATAACTAACACAGCACAATGTCACAGAGTTGATGATGAAGCCGTGCTCATTCTTAATCATGACTTGGTTGCCTTTTTCATTCATTCATTGTCTGCCGCTTATCCGAACTACACTCGGGTCACGGGGAGCCTGTGCCTATCTCAGGCGTCATAGGGCATCAAGGCAGGATACACCCTGGACGGAGTGCCAACCCATCGCAGGGCACACGCGCACACACACACACACACACACTCTCATTCACTCACGCAATCACACACTACGGACAATTTAGAGATGCCAATCAACCTACCATGCATGTCTTTGGATTGGGGGAGGAAACCGGAGTACCCGGAGGAAACCCCCAAGGCACGGGGAGAACATGCAAACTCCACACACACATGGCGGAGGCGGGAATCGTACCCCCAACCCTGGAGGCGTGAGGCAAACGTGCTAACCACTAAGCCAACGTGCCCCCCTGGTTGCCTTTTTATACTTCCAAAATGAACAAGGAATTGGATTTAAAGAGAATTTCCTACAAAAACATGCTCTTTTGTTGGGCAGTGATGATGACGACGTCTGGAAGGTTATGAGTTTAAATCCCAGCACTGCCAAGCTACCAGTGATGGACCTTGAGCAAGGTCCTTGTTAACCCATCAAGTGCTCAGTTGTATAAATGGGACTATTTTCGTTTTAAAACACTTTCAGATGGTTCAGTAAACGAGGACATAGTAGTCTGCAGCCACAGACTGATTGGTTGGTTAAAGACGTTGCGTCTTTACCTATTGTCGTTGTTTCGGCTTCTCCCTGTTCGTGGTTGCCACAGCGGATCATTTGGTCCGCGTGCTTTGATTCGGCACAGGCTTTACGCCGGATGCCCTTCCTGATGCAAGCCTCCCATGAAATCTGGGCTTGGGACCGGCACTGAGAGTTAACTCTTCAGTGGCTGGGTTAGTGCCCTGCCCTTGAATCGAACCCGGGTCGCGGCAAAGAGAGCGCGGGATCCTGCCGCTGGACCACCGGGAGGCGCGTCTTTGCCTATTGTAGCAAGTAGAAATTAAACACAGCACTACAGAGCGTTAAGGAGCTTGCCAGATTACTGACGGGTGAACACTGGACGTCGTTTAGAGACCAAATATACCTCAGGATGATGGCACATCACACAGACAGTTCATACACATCTGTAAGGTTGTTGCAGATTAATAAACCATCTTATATGAGCTAAAGTCCTGACCACTGTGTTATAAAGATCCGAGTTAAGACCGAATAGCAGACAGCACATAAATCACAACATTTTAGCCTGTATAGTCCTTATTATTTAACACACTAACATTATCAGCACATCATATCAGAGCAAGTCAGTTGCAGATGAAATACCCGTGTAAAGTTACTGTGCTAAAACTTTACAGCGAGTGTTTATTTGTAACTCTATGCTGTGATCAGGAATAAATAAACCCGCTACAGTTAAACCCTGTTTATGCTTTTTCTTGAACGCTCAATGTGATTAAATTTGCATGTTTGATTGATTGCGATTAAGAAACTGAATCGATCGAGTGTCTTAGTTTAAATGCATACCTTTGGGAAGCTGATAAGCATGTGGTCATGGTGTCTGAACTCCTTATCTCAGTACAGCGGTTAATATATTTTAGTGCTACAGACTGCAGCACACAGATGGGGAGTTCTTTGGATGAAGGAGAGGGCAATATGAAAAATAAATAAAACAAATAAAATGATACTATATTTGGGGCAATATAAAAAATATTAAATCTATATATATTATTTTAATTAAAGTGTTACTACTTAATGGTTTCAAAAAGGTATATTTATTTATATAAATAAATATATACAAAAAAAATTTAACTAAAAGGAGAACAAAATGATTTGTATATAATGTTATAAAAATATATAATAATTTTTAAAAAATGAACAGCTTACATTTTCAATATAACTATAAAGATAAATAAATAATTCAGCATGTAATTCTTAACAAAAATTTTTTTAATATTCATTCCTGTGCTTTCTCACTATATGGAAGTAGTGTGTGAAAACTACACAAAATGAAGCCACTTTCTGTTTAAAATAACCATTAAACAGGTGCAGATTACAGCACTTCAGTAACCTTTTAACCTCTAACTTCTTTTCAGTGCTCCACAGAGAGCACATGGGTCTGATGATGGGGAAGGTGGGTGCTTTTTAAAACACAGCACTGATGCGAAGTTCAGCTTGGTACTGGGCGCTATTCTGAGATGAACCATAAGATCACTTGATTTCCTGCCGTCCTCACACGGGCAGCAGCACAGACCGAGCCAACTGGACACCAGAACTGTTACACGCCTCAACTCTGAATGGAGTCATTCTGTGTGTCACCATGACAGCATGGCCACTGTTACTGACTAATGCAGCACAATACCACCACTGTTACCTGCAACCATCAGCACTGAGAGAGAGAGAGAGAGAGAGAGACAGAGAGAGAGAGGGCGAGGGCGAGAGGGGGGGCATGGAGAGGAAGGGAGGGAGGGAGGGAGGGAGGGAGGGAGAGAGGGGGAGGGAGGGAGGGAGAGAGGGGGCATGGAGAGGCAGGGAGGGAAAGAGAGACGGAGAGAGGGAGGGAGAGGGGGGGGCATGGAGAGGAAGAGGGGGAGAGAGAGAGAGAGAGAGGGCAGGGGAGAGAGAGAGGGAGAAAGGGAGAGGGCAGGGAGAGGAAGAGAGAAAGGGGGGGCAGGGAGAGGGCATAAAGAGGGAGGGAGAGATAAAGAGGGAGGGAGAGAGAGAGAGGGCATGGAGTGGGAGGGAGGGAAAGAGAGAGGGAGAGAGGAAGGGAGAGGGGGCAGGGGGAGAGGGGGAGGGAGAGAGGGGGAGATAGGGGAGAGGGCATGAGAGAGAGAGAGAGAGAGAGAGAGAGAGTAAAAGAAAGACAGAACAGACAGGAAGGCAGGCAGACAGACAGGACCTGAGGTGACTTGGACAAAGGTCAGTGAAATGTGAGAGTAGGAGTAAGCAGTGCGATGACCACAGACAGGAGAACAGGTCAGGAGAGCTGAGGACACACCGTCCTGTCAGTAACAGGTAGAGTTAATAAACCAAATAGCATAATAAACCATGTTGAAATGATTTAATCCCAAAAACTCTCAAAGTCTTTTCACAGATATTCTGTCCATCCTCATGAACCTAGGTCCACTGAAAGAGCTACTAATTCTGATCAGTTCACTTCAGTACATTGTTTCAAAGCAGCTTTACAGAAGAAGAAAAACTTAGACAACAAATTTATAACGTTTAAAATTAAGTTATCTCTAACATTTATCCGTTAGCAAGGAAAAACTCCCTGACCTGATACGATTAAGAAACCTTGGGATGAACCACGTTTTACAGAGTTTTTTGTCAAATCCTAATCCCTTCACTAAAAAAACGTGACAAATCTCCTCCGGTCAGATCATTCAGCGAACACAAATACTGTTTAAATGAGACGCGTTTGCACGTTTGCTCAAACCCGTCATCAATAGAAGGGTGACATACCGCATACCTTACTAACCTTTCAAAGCTGATTTTCTTTTTCTTCTGTTAATCTCTACAGATAAGCTAACTCTTTTACAGAGTGGCCAAGTGGACCTTGGTCACGCAAACAGATGCTTTTACTTGTGCAAACTAGCTCACCGGAGTTCAGCTAACAGATAACACAGTAGCTAGATCTCAGACCAGTTCAGTGCTTCAGGTTATAAATCGTTAGTGAGGTACAAGGGCTGAAGGCTGATCATTCGTCAACATGTACGGATAAGGACAATCAAAATAACACAATACTGATAATGCTTATTGTTGTTACTTAGATTAGATAGACATGGATGTAAACTATATTCATAAAAAAACAATTAGTATTATAGATAAGTCCTGAGTAAATGTACATACAGGACTCACTCATGTGAATATACACCCATCAGCCATAACATTATGACCACCTGCCTAAATATTGTGTTGGTCCCCCTTTTGCTGCCAAAACAGCCCTGAGCCGTCGAAGGCATGGACTCCACTAGATCCCTGAAGGTGTGCTGTGGTATCTGGTATCAAGACGTTAGCAGCAGATCCTTTAAGTCCTGTAAGTTGTGAGGTGAGGGCTCCATGGATCGGACTTGTTTGTCCAGCACATCCCACAGATGCTGGATTGGATTGAGATCTGGGCACGGCGCATTATCCTGCTGAAAGAGGTCACAGCCATCAGGGAATACTGTTTCCATGAAAGGGTGTACATGGTCTGCAACGATTCTTAGGTATGTGCTACGTGTCAAAGTAACATCCACATGGACGGCAGGACTCAAGGTTTCCCAGCAGAACATTGCCCAAAGCATGACACTGCCTCCGTCGCCTCGCCTTCTTCCCATAGTGCATCTTGGTGCCATGTGTTCCCCAGGTAAACGACGCACAAGAAAACGTGATTCATCGGACCAGGCCACCTTCTTCCATTGCTGATGCTCATGTGCCCATTGTTGGCACTTTCAGCAGTACACAGTGGTCAGCATGGGCACCCTGACTGGTCTGCGGCTATGCGGCCCCATACGCAACAAACTGTGATGCACTGTGTATTCTGACACCTTTCTATCAGAACCAGCATTAACTTCTTCAGCAGTTTCAGTAACAGTAGCTTGTCTGTTGGATCGGACCACACGGGCAAGCCATGGCCCATGACCCTGTCTCCGGTTCACCACTGTTCCTTCCTTGGACCACTTTTGATAGATACTGACCACTGCAGACCGGGAACACCCCACAAGAGCTGCAGTTTTGGAGATGTTCTGATCCAGTGGTCTAGCCATCACAATTCGGCCCTTCGTCAAACTCGCTCAAATCCTTACGCTTGTCCATTTTTCCTGCTTCTAACACATCAACTTTGAGGACAAAATGTTCACTTGCTGCCTAATATATCCCACCCACTAACAGGTGCCATGATGAGGAGATCATCAGTCTTATTCACTTCACCGGTCACTGTTCAGGATGTTATAGCTGATCGGTGTAAAATGTCTGTACACCACTGTTATAAACAATTAATAGCATCCGTCACAATTCAGGTGAAAAACCTGAAGCGTTTTAAAGAAAAAGAAATCGAAACCAGCTTACATTAAAACGGTCCAACATCCGCTCAAAATGAGGAATGAAACGATCGCTCATGTTTAAAAGTCATACATCATCATACAGCGGTCATCAATGAATTATTCTCATTGACCCCCAAATAATGATTATTTCAGTTATTTCAGTAAGATTTTCTCAACATCTTCGTTTCATCACAAGCCAAGTCCACAAAGAGCGTGTACAGGATCTCAGTGCTGGAAAATACTGATCAGTAGAGGCATGTGAAAGAATATATGTTAAGGTTTCATCAAAATGATATCACCAGGAGCATAACATCCCTCCAAATCTGATGAAAGTACAAGAAAGAAAGAAAGGAAGGAAGGAAGAAAACTTCTTCCAAGTCAAGATAGAAACACGACTGGGTCAGAGCATTAACAGGTCATGTGAGGTGTTTACAGGATGCAGTGGACAGTACCTGGAAAAAGGGCCAAATAAAGAAAACTAAGAAACTGCATCACAGAATGCTTAAAAAGTTCATGCTGGCTCTGCTAGAAAGGTCAGAACACACAGATCATCACAGCTTGCTGCTTATCCACAGACTGGTGTGATGCTCAGGGCAATGTTCTACCATGAAGCCTTGGGCATTCATGTACATGTTACTTTGACCAAATATTACTGCAGACCGAGGGTACTCCCTCTTTGAACAGGAGAATGTGAAATGGTTTTGAGGAACATGACAGAGTTCAAGGAAATTCCTCAGATCTCAAGCTGATCGAGCATATGTAGGATTTGCTGGACAAACAAGTCTGAACCATGAAGATCCCACCTCACATCTTACACGACTTAAAGGATCCCCTGCTAACGTCTTGGCACCAGGTACCACAGCACACCTTCAGAGGTATTTCCTTACTGACTCAGAGTTTAGGAAGCGCAAGGGGGACCTACATCACATTAATCAGGTGTGATTAATATTAAGGATGATGGGTGTGTGTGTACATTTTCAATATTTACACAAGATTTATTTTAAAAAAACAAACGACTCTAATGTTTAAAGTACGGTACATTGAGCACACTTTCCTAATCCAATAAATGAAGGAAACAGGATGAAGGACAGTCTCGTGAACAACACATCAAGGTCAAGCTTGATATAGTGTTGAAATTTGGCACGACATCCAACATTTTCTGTAAGAGAACTCTCATTTTGTTAATTAGGGTGAGCAAAGATTTTTCAGAGTGATCGCTCCAGCACCGATGACGCAACTTCCTGCTAAATGTACAGGTTCAAGACAAGGAAGGGAATATTTTTCGAGATAATTTAGAAAGAAAAAAGTAATCCCCTGTAGGGGTGACCAGGCTTGATGCACGATATTGCCAAAAGTTTTGGGACACCCCTCCAAATCGCTGAATTCAGGTGTTGTTTATCAGGGATTGGGCTCGGGCCTCTTAGTTCCGGTGGAAGGAACTCTTAATGCTTCAGCACACCAAGACATTTTGGACAATTTCATGCTCCCATGCTCTTTGTGGGAACAGTTTGGGGATGACCCCTTCCTGTTCCAACATGACTGCACACCAGTGCACAAATCAAGGTCCATAAAGACATGGATGAGCGAGTTTGGTGTGGAGGAACTTGACTGGCCTGCACAGAGTCCTGACCTCAACCCCATAGAACACCTCTGGGATGAATTAGAGCGGAGACTGCGAGCCAGACCTTCTCGTCCAACATCAGTGCATTAAGAGTTCCTTTCACTGGAACCAAGGGGCCGAGCCCATCCCCTGAGAAACACCTGAATTCGATAATTTTTCAATTCAATGATTTTGGCAAAATAGTGTATGTACTCATTTAACGCTGTGGTTCTTTGTTCGGAGATATTGGCATTGGAAGTAATTAAACAAACGTTCAGCAAGTACGTGTTTGTAGTCATGGAAATTAGCCGAGTATAGGGAACTCCGAGCAAGTGTTCAATCAGTACAGCATGTTTTTATATTCTATTTATATCCAGCTATAAAAGTGAAAGGTGCATTAGCTAAAAATTAACCGTTAAAAGAGGAAAGAAAAGCCCACAGACTGTCTGTAAAATAACGAATCCAAACACGCACAATTTTCCAGACCGGAAGTCTGTTTTAAGAGGTTTTCACAGCAACGTTGGAATGGCAATGGAGTTATTCCACCGTAACTCATTACAGTAAGCAATAAAAATACACCTCCAGAATATTTTGCGTACTGTATCCACCGGTTGGTTGTTTTTTTTTTAACTGTTCGTCTGTCCAGAACATGTCAGCTGTGTTATACTGGATTACATTAACGTTAATAAGTCCTGTGATGTGATGTAGCTAAAAAGTGCAGTCATTTTAATCTTGGATCTAGTTTATTGGGGATCACATATATGAGTTGTTTAGGTGTACATAGATCATTTCGATAGAGTGAAACCCATTTTTTTTCCTTTACAATTTTCTTTTTCTATATATATATTTTTTAAGAAGAATATGGCCGTTTCGGGGAAATATACCGTTTCCATTGCTCCCAAATTTCTTCAGATTTATCTTCCTGTAGCCTCACGGAGAAAGTAATTAGTCATTTTTTTAATGTCGTACCAATCCTCAATAGTTTACACCATTTCTTTGTTCTAGCTTTTCTAGCAGCTACACTCAGTATTCCAAAGAGACCCATCTGCTTGGTATTACAATATCACCATTTATTCCTGATAACGATACTGAAACTTTAAGTGTCCGCTGTTCCGATATTGTTTTCTTTGGGAAAACTCACTTTTCTTTTGTTTTCAAGGATGTGTGGTTTTTCTTTCGTAAAGTCCGAACCCTCTTTGATGAGGAGCAGCCAGAGAGGAAATCAAATTTATCTATTTATTTCATTTATCAAAAACATTTTCATGGACGCGAACGTCTTGTATTGTGTACGCCCGTACACGAGCAATGAAATATTCTAGGAACGTATAAACGGTCATTTAGAGAGCAAGACTCGACAAATTTCAATCGAGGAAGTTTTACGAGCAGGCTTTTGAAGCCGTCAGGAGAAGCTCAGGGGTCTACAAAATAAACCAAAAGAGAGAATCCACACTACGGTCAGGAGTCATGCAAGGCGAGCACTTTTACAGAAAGGTTCTACAGTGTCGCATGAAACACAGCTGCCCCTTTAAGATTTCTGGCAGAATGAAAGTCATCAGCTGAGAGGACTTCGCACTCTGAGGTTCATCAGTAACAGCAGACATCACGTTCTGCCTCATCTGCTTTATTTCTCACTTCTCTTCCTATCTGCTGCTGCATGTGAAGTTGAGCGGGAGCTGTGATTGATTTTCCGATCAATTAATGATCAACAGATCACTGTATAAACTGTGATTTAATGAAGTGGTGTTAGCATCGCTTTTTACCCCTGGTAAAGAAACCCTGCTCCGGCGCAGGTGCATTTGCGGTGCTAACCCTGCATTGCGGTGCTAAGTTCGTTCAGTGTGAAACGGAGCGGTGTTTGCTTGTTGGTGCTGGACGCTTAGCAACAGACAACCAATCAGAAATTGAGTAGCGAGGCTCATGACGCGCGTTTCCTGTTACTGACGTGACATGTAAACAGCAGCCGGTTAGAGAAAAGTAAGAAAATGTCAAAAGACGGAAAGCGTGTGAACTGGAGTGACGAGGAAACTATTATTCTTACGGCATTTTTTTAATTAACTGGCAAAAATGCGGGAAAAGCCGTGTAAGCAGGTTGCCTGCTGTTCGACCAATCAGTGCCAGTGACACTGCAAATATGCAAATTAAGAGCATTAACCCGGGGTTTAGGAATGTACCGTGTGAAACGTTAATGAATACCCAAGATTAACAGTTAACCCCGGGTATAGTATGAGCAGAGTGAAACGTGATTACAGATAACCCAGCACTCCGTTTATCAGGGGTTTAGGATGGCCCAGGGTTAACAATTCAAGTGTGAAAAGCCCTAGAGAGTTTCCTTCTCAAGATGGTGAACTTTCCTGTAAGAAAAGCTTCGGTTTCACTTCGGTAATCCTGCCACCAACAAATAATGAACCTTGTGGGTGAAATAATGAACCTTGATGGTGTCTGTGTGCAGCAGCTTCAATTAAATGTCGGTACAGACTTTATTGACGCTTGATAAATAATCAAGCTGGTAATCATTTCCAGTAGCTAACTAATCATACTGAGTTTAATCTTTATTGCTTTGTTCATTACTGCTCTTTCTCCGGGAATAATTTGCAAGGGCTTGTGGGTAAGAGGCCACTTCCGAGTTTGCTTTGATGAACTAAAATGAGAATTGGGACACACAATGAACGAGCATGAGTGTGTCCGGTACATTTCATCTATAAACATGACCAGGAGCTTCCTGCTTTGATGAGATGACGCGACTTAAACTAACATTTAATAGTAATATTCATTCATTCATTCATTCATTCATTCATTGTCTACCGCTTATCCGATCTATTCTCGGGTCACGGGGAGCCTGTGCCTATCTCAGGCGTCATCGGGCATCAAGGCAGGATACACCCTGGACGGAGTGCCAACCCATCGCAGGGCACACACACACACACTCTCATTCACTCACACAATCACACACTACGGACAATTTAGAGATGCCAATCAACCTACCATGCATGTCTTTGGACCAGGGGAGGAAACTGGAGTACCCGGAGGAAACCCCCGAGGCACGGGGAGAACATGCAAACTCCACACACACATGGCGGAGGCGGGAATCGAACCCCCAACCCTGGAGGTGTGAGGCAAACGTGCTAACCACCAAGCCACCCTGAAGCTTCTCATTAGGGATAAATGTCAGGGATAAATATTAACTTTAAACTTTAGCATTATTTCTATACTTCTGTAAAGCTGCTTTGAGACGATGTCCATCGTTAAAATTGCTATACAAATAAACTGAATTGAACTGTATTGATAAAAGAATATTATTTTTCACAGTTTCAATTAATCTGAGTGTCCCAGCTCTTAACTAGTGCACAGATCTCTCTCAGACTCCAAAACTGATCAGGTATGGGGACCATTTGTAAATGATTTGATGAAATACTGGTGTCTCAGGCATTATATCGCAGCGATTTCTCTCACTAAAGCTAGTGTGAAGTACGCTTAGGGAACTTAATCTGCCTTATGTGTTAGAAAATTAAATAAACTGTCCTCTTTACTTTTCCCTTTATTTACAGATGAACGAAAGTGCTAGTTTTGTTGGTGATTATTTGTTTACAGTGGATACATCTGAAAATTCTTATCATTTATTTTGGAAAAGCAAGAAGACTGACAGCGTCCTCTTCATCATCATCACCAGCCAAAAGATTAAAGAGGAAGTCTTGTGTTCATACCCTGAGCACTGCTTAGAAAACACAACTGGAGCACACTGATGTTCTAGCCCAGTAACATCTGACCTGCCCACATCTGTGTAGAACATCTGTCTTGATATTCACTCAGTGGCTTTACCACACCAACAAATTTTCCTGAAAGGTAATGGCGGTGAAGGTGAGGAGTCTGTGTTGGACGTTTCAGAGGGAACAGCCTTACTTTATTTGACTAAAGAACCAAATAAAAACAAATGTCATCTCCAGACAGACCGATTTAATACCCAAAAGTGGAAAATGAGCCGAGGACTGGTTCAGCGTGCCTAAAGGTGGATGTTAGCTATGAACAAGTCTCGCATGAAACATATAAGATGAAAACAAAAGGTGTGTTTAGTCTTCACTGGATTTGAGGAACGTTTGCATCTGGGAGGAGATATTCTTCCTCTGTTTCATGATTTGATATCACAGCATCTCTTTCTCCTTTTTTTGTGTGTATAACGTGTCTGTAAGGTGACAGTACCATCACATGCTCTCTTGAGGGTGAACCTGAGACCACGTAGGCGCTAGACCCTGACAATGAGGCTCTAGCGAAGGTGATCACAGAAGGCTAATCGAGCTCACTCTGTCTCCAAGAAGAAGTGCTTTAAAGTGTACTTTACTGTACAGACAAATAAGTGATTATTAATTTTGTTGCACAAATTACACGCTTGGATATTGTAAACTGAGCTTGGGTAGTTTTAGCAATGACGTGGGTGTTAATCGTCATACAGCTCTATTAACTAAAGGGAGAAGAACTGTACTGTACTGAATTAATGGCTAGACCTTAAGGTGGAAAAGGTCGCATCAGATCAATAAAACAGACAGACATTAAGTCTATGCCAGTGACCATCACTGATGCGAGGATCTAAATATAAACCATGGCAGCTTGATGGTAACAATATACAGACGTCTTTTTGGATGTTTTTTGGAGCTCAAACTTTGGTCTGGTCCAAGAGTCTGGTCTGAGGTCAGAAGGAAGCGTTGCTGACGCAGAGCATCAGGGTTGAGGGTTCGATCCTGAGCTTGCTGAAATTTCGGTGAAAATTCTCTCTGTGTAAATTTTCTCTTGCCATCAAGAGAGGCGTAACAAATGCGAGTGTGTGTTTGTGAGGCCTGGGAGACATCCACCACATCCCTGAGCAGGAGGAAACACTTACTCAAAGTGCCTAATGTATGCTCTATTAAATGCCACGCCCCTCGCAACATGATGCTGAAGGTTTAAACCTGAAGTTGCCATGGTAACCGACCTCAACTAAGTATGGCCCCAGTTTCTCCGTGTTAAGACACATGGATTGTTCAATAGTAGGATACCTCCTGGGGATCCGTAAACACAACGGACAGGTCAACACAAGTCAAGACCGGAAGTTGAGCAGACAATCTGAATTCTGTCGCTTTAAACGGGCCCTCCTCACAGCGAGTAGAGGCGAGCTGAAAGGCGGTTACTTTTGTAACTAGTTGTATAGCTAGTGTGTGAGGTTACGGAGGCGTTATAACACTAACTACGGCTTTTACAAAGTAGCTCAGAAATAGACACAGCTGCTTCCTGTGTGTGTGAGTGTGTGTTTCGTATAACGGTACTCACTTCCGCCAAACGCAGGTACGAAGAGTAAAAAAGGGTGTGAACTCGACAGCAAACTCTTCCCCAAAAATCTGCTATATAAAAAAAAGCAAAGTCCAGAGTTCTTCAAGGCCAGTCGAGCAACATCGTCCGTACTCCGTAATCCTGATACATTTCTCTGAAAGTTCGGAAGAAAACTTTAAAAACAGGAGTGTTTATGTCCGGTGTTGATCCTCCTTCACGTCGGCTTCGGTTGCATTCGGCAGTGTTTCTAAGCGACCGCCCTTTTAGAAAAAAATAATAAACTATACAATAAGAGTTATTATAAGAAAATACGCCTGTTTTTTCTGACAGATGTATGAGTTATAGTTTCCACCTTTACACACATTGCTCGCTGAATATCTTCCGGACGGATTTGGTTCAGAGCCTGAAGCCAGTCAGCAGACCCACGTTCAGCCAGATTGAAGAGAAGAGGCGGAGAGTTAAACACGAAAAGGGCGGAGCTAACATGGCATGACGTTTTCTTAAACAGGCGCCATTTTTGTTATTTTCGACTTTCAGTGCATTCGAGCTACGAAGTGGGAAAAAAACGAATCAAAAACATGGAGTAGTTTATGTTCATCTCTCTCTCTCTCTCTCTTTTTTTTTAGCTCTTCAGAACAAAAGAGTGACCTATAGCGTGTAAAAAAAAAAAAAGAATATGTCCGTATGTTGATTAATCTAAAGCAAACGCTTGTAGATAACGTAAAGCATAATAATTTCCAGGTACTGTGTTTTTCACTGTACATGCTGTGAGCGGCCATGTTGATTTGACGTCACTTACTGAACTCAGGGTTGGTTTCCCTGGTTTTTAGTCGAGTGCAGCGGTAGTTTTAATCCCCGAAGAGCTTTCATTTAGCCGACATATGTTTTCGAAAAAAGAAAAACAGCTTTTAGTTTAGTTTAACATATGTAAAATTATCTGGCATTTTATTTGTGAACGAATTACTACATAGGAAATTATTAAAAACTTTTATTTTGCCAAAAAAAGACGCCATTTTTGGTGGGGCATGTTGGCTTCACATCTCCAGGGTTGGAGCCCTGTGTGTAAGGAGTGTGTGAGTTTCCTCCTCCAGTCCAAAGATATGTATAGTAGGCATGTATGATATGCACAACCCAGTGCTGTGGGAATCTGATTTTTAAACAAATATAACACTGATTGTTTTAATGAAACACAGTTTATAAAGCTGTCCTTGTTATTATACCTTATTATTAGATTTGGACAATGTTTATATGACATTTATGACAGAAGTCTATGGTGTCAGGGCTGTGTGAGGCCATTTTTGGTGGGGCATGTTGGCCTCACATCTCCCGGGTTGAGGGTTTGATTCCTATGTGTGTGTGTGTGTGTGTGTGTGTTTCCTCCTCCAGTCCAAAGATATGCATAGTAGGCATGTATGATATGCACAATCAAGTGGACTGGCGTTTCGCTTGTGTCCAGTGTCCTCATGACCCTGTGTAGGATAAGAGGCACGGAGGGAGGGAGGGAGGGAGTCATGATGTTTTTCACTGACTAAAACTATGACTAATATGTGACTATTAAAAGACAATCAAGAAAATCAGTGCTTTGAAGAAACATTAGCAATTAAACAATCTATACTTGTTAGAGCAATACAGCACTTTTAATATATGTATATATATAACAACACTGAAACACAGTTTACAAAGCTGTCCGTGTTATTCTACCACACCAAAGTTAATGAAAGAAGTCTCCGGTGTCAGCAACTTTCTGCACAGAAGAGTCTTTAGGACAAAGGGATTGGTGGTTTATCGTTTTATAATCAGCTGTGTGTGTGTGTGTGTGTGTGTGTGTGTGTGTGTGTGTGTGTTTTATTGTCTTACTGAGCTGGTAAAAGAATGACTGTTTTTAGCTGATATAATGCAGGCCTGAGTGATAACAGAAACTTGTCTCTTTTATATTCCACACCATTAAATGTACTGTGGAAGCAGGGGCGTGTTCGAGCGCCGGTTTGTGAATAGAGGGTGGAGCCAAAGGAAGTAAACAGTAAGGATCATACACCTGTGCTGAATGTCATGGCAGGGACAAAAGAGGGAAAGGCAAGAGGAACACACAGAGCTGTGTGTGTGTGTGTGTGTGTGTGTGTGTTTGTGTGTACACAGACATTTGAAAAGCTAAAGTTAAAGATAAAATGTCCTCTGTCCCAAACCCTCAGAACCCACTACAGTAGCTATAAACTTTTAAAAAGCACATTTCATTTCTTAACAAATTAAAAAATTGTAAGCATTTGCAAATTGCTGTGTTATTAGAGAGGGGAAAAAAAAAAAAATATATATATATATATATATATATATACACACACACACATCAGATTTGGCAAATGCTCTTATCCAGAGCAACTTACATTTTTATCTCGTTTTATACAACTGAGCATTTGAAGGTTAAGGGCCTTGCGCAGGGGCCCAGCAGTGGCAGCTTGATCTGTAGTCCAACATCTAAGCTACCACATCCCTCAAATGTGGTAGTGCGTCACGATTTTGTGTGTCATCCTTGCACAGGGGCCATGCTAATCTTCTCTGTATCATTCCAATTTTAGTATATGTGCTGCCGTAGCAAGCACATGGTCTTCCACATCGCAGTGGGACGCGTCACATCACTGTATCATTGCTTATTTTCCCTTAGTGTGTTTTTTTATTCATATCGTACTGTTGATTTATCTGATTGGTTAATTGTTGAATTCCAGGTTTATATTAATGCCTGACAACTCAATCATACAGACATTTATGACGATAAGAGCGGATCTGAAACTGTGTTGTTAGTTAATAAAAGTGTGTAATTAGATATGATGAAGTTTTCTTTTAGGAGACCTTTGTTTAACATTTAAAGAGGTTTTTTTTTTTTTTTTTAGTTCTTAGGACTTCACACGTCTGGTTTCTTGGTATCATAAAAAGTCGTTTTTTTTTTTTTCTTCGAAAGAGATATGAGAATGACTGAGCTGCTAGAACATATACAATAACAGGAACCAGCTTGTCTCGTGGACTTGCACAGCCTTTATACAAGATGCATAGGCTCCTTAGAGAAGTGGTATGAATTCTGATCAGTTAAAACACAGACAAAGAAATCGGAGAGCATGGTAAGAAAGCTACCTCACAATATCAATGGCTTTACCTTGTGCAAACAACCCAGCTGCCCTCCTGTGCACTCATCCTTACGTCATGATAGTCTCTCCCACTCGTGATGGTGCTACACGTGTCCATCATTGCATGTCCATCACAACCTTGCACCAGCGTCCCGCTCCAGCCATGAGAATGACTTCAATATGTTCTTAAAGCCTATCTGAAAAAATGTTGGAAGATTCCAAGAAACTCTCCGTAGAGTCCCATGATTTAGTTGTGTCTGAACCCATTTCTAAAGCTCTGAATGTTCTCAGGAGCACAATGGACTCCATCAGGGTGAAATGGAAGACAGCAGGACCTCTTCCTTCGTGTGTTATTAACAGACTTCGAAGGGCTTTAGTCAAGGACGTGTCCAAGAACCCGATGGCCAGCTTCAGAAGTGCTTCACAGAGATGGGAGAACCTGCTGGAAGGATCTCAGAAATACTTCATCATCATCTTTTTGTAAAAAAAAAAAAAAAGTCCGGTCTGATGTGAATGAGATGAAACTTGCGTGTAGAAAAAACCTCCCCAAGAAGCTTTTCGATCATGGATCTTTGTATGTACATTTATATACACCGGTTAGACATAACATTATGAGCAGTGACCGGTGAAGTGAATAACTCTGATGATCTCCTCATCATGGCACCTGTTAGTGGGTGGGATATATTCGGCAGCAAGTGAACATTTTGTCCTCAAAGTTGATGTGTTAGAAGCAGGAAAAATGGACAAGAGTAAGGATTTGAACGAGTTTAACACAAGGGCCAAATTGTGATGGCTAGACCACTGGATCAGAACATCTCCAAAACTGCAGCTCTTGTGGGGTGTTCCCGGTCTGCAGTGGTCAGTATCTATCAAAAATATCCTTTAAGCCCATGGAGGCCCCACCTCACAACATACCACAGCACCTTCAGGGATCTAGTGGAGTCCATGCCTCGACGGGTCAGGGCTGTTTTGGCAGCAAAAGGTGGACCGACACAATATTAGGCAGGTGGTCATAATGTTAGGTTAGGTTTGATGTTTTATCACTTTATCAGTTCCTACACTTCCTGAGAACTGGTGAGGATCGAATGTCCCAAGAGAGCGACATGCCGCAGCCTGCACACTGCATGACCATTAACTGACCGAACGTTCTCCATTAACAGCTGGAATCATGATTTCCATCAACATGAACACGACATGTTTGCCTTGATCTGCAAACCGTCAATCTTTTCATAGCCTGCCTTTCACTACACAGTACAGCGGTAATAATGCGAGTTAAAGTTGAACAAAAAATGCGATAAATGATTAATTCTGCTCGTGTAAGACTCCCCCGAGGGGATATCTCATTCCCCTGCACACACACAAGGACGGAAATCTGTCCAAATGAGAGACACAACCAGTTATTTAAAACTTTTATTTATTTTTTTTTCTGGTAATTGACAGGTTAGGAAACAATGGCTGAAGAAAATAAATAAATATTAATGATTGTTCCTCAATTGTAAATCTGTAAATAAAAGATCTAAAAATAATTTAACTCCTACACACATGTGCCAGCGAACCTTCATAAAACCTCCATAAATAACAATAAAAATAAAAATCAGGAAATCAATAAGTTAATTAATAATTGTCGGGGGAAAAAATATTAGAAAAAGTAGATAAGGAGATTAATAATAATATTAATAATAATAATAATCTTAACCTCGATCTTCAAAGGATGATATAGACAATGAAATACAAATACATTTTTCAAATGCTTTCCGTTCTATTTGCTCATTACATTTTTCCGTCAAATCATCCTAAATGTATCTGGAAATGTAAAATCTAACTACAGCCTGACCATGACGGACAAAATATTCAGTCATTTTTCTGTCCTTCTTCCCTAGCTAACATACCCATGGATGGATGCTCTGCACTTTTGAGCTTAAATAACTTGAAAAAACCCCGCCCCAATTAACCCCATCCTCCCTTTTCCCACCCACCCCTCCCCCTGTTAACACCCCTAACCCCTCCTGCCCCGGCCCTTCCAACTGATATGCCTCCACGTAGCCCAAATAAATTTCTATATACACATAACTGGTGCTGTATAGATCCCCATAGTGTGCAGTAAGCACAAACCAGCGACGAAAAAAAAAAAAAAGAGCAAACAACAACAAAAGGCCTTGCTGTGTAGATGTTACACAATGATGTTGGTCCCTTTTTATGTGCAGTTTCAGATCAAGGCCAGAAGGAGCTTTGAAAGCCTTCTCTCCAAAACTTCCAAACTCCCAAATACACACACACACAACAGTGTGCGTGAAACGAGTGTGAGATCGCAGGAATAGTGTCGAGCCGGTTATTAGCTGTACAAGAATGTGCCTATAAACAGGTATTGGTCATATGCTGTATACTGACGAGGCCGTGAGTGTATATTATTAACCCAAGTCTTGTGCAGCGGGTTAGTGTTAATCTGTTAATATGAATATATTTGTTTCAGTGTTCTTTGTAGCAGGTATTTAAAACGAGCAGGAGTTGGTCCCATAATTCATTTACAGCTGAGGAAAATATTTTTTTTTTATTTTTTTTCTCCAAACCAACTTCTTCAGTCTTCTTGTTTTTTTTTTCTAAACCTACAATAGAAGAAAAAAAGGGGTAAAGAAGAGAGAAATGAAAGAGTTAGATCATTGGAAATGATTCACGAACCGAGGACACAGGAAAACAACATGGGACGTGTGCTGGGGCATTTAGCAGTGAGCTTACGCTTACCATACTTCCATGCAATTAACGTGTAGTAAGCCGGTAAAATGGGAGTATGATCAAAATGTGTGTTCAGTGTTAGTGTCTCATTGGGAAAGGCTTCTGGCAGGCATACAAAATTTCCAACATGCACCATAGGAATTCTGGGCTGTACCGTATATTTATATATATATATATATATATATATATTTTCCGTATATTTTTGCACTCGCTAATGGGTTTACTTTCTGGAAAATCATATACATCAGTCCCTGCAGGGATTTGGCGATTTTGAGCTCGCAGAACTAAACTCGTGACTCTGATATTGGGATTTTGAACACATACATCTGTTCAAGCCGAAGATCTCTTCCATTCAGCTCTCATAGAAAGTAATTATATACGTATTTTTTAGTGGTAGGAGTTTTTCAAAAAAGAATCCTGTGCTTGAAATTTCAGTTAAAAATTTTTTTTTTTTTAAATAAAAATAAATAAATTTATTTTTATTTTATTTAGATATATTTTTTAAAAATAAAGCAAAAATCAAGCATTTGTGGCTGCGATAATTAGTAAAAGGTTTTGTATTGAACACCTGGAGGGACTGAAATATATATAATATTTATTTATTTATTTATTTATTTATTTTAAATGAATAAAAGCATGCATTTTGTCCACTACAAAACCCAGAATTCCTACAGGGAAACGCTGCTCATCAATCAGCACAATGCTGTCACCTCAAGCCTCACGCAAGAGGTTTGAGAGATAGTGAATGAATTGTTCCAGCATTCTCTCGTTTTTTCTCTCTCTCTAAACACACACACACACACACACACTTCAATTCATTCTCGCACTCACTGGACGATACACCATACCCACTAGCACAAACTTTCCTGTCATCGGATACACACTGAATCCCCCACGTTCACAAGAACTAAAACACCACCAGACTACATATGGGCCAAACAAAACACAGAGGAGACTGATCAAAAACAAAATCCACCCAAAACACTAGGGCATTCAAAATGGCTGATGAAAGTGCTTGTATAATAGCTTTGAATGACTCTGATTAGCTGCTTTAAGCTTGTTACAGGTTACAGGACGTTAACTCAAAGTGTAGTGTCATTGATCAGTATTTTTTTTACAAAACAAAAAGAGAAAGGCACGACGCACCAAACACACTCCATTTTCACCACAGGAACCCGCCATGCACTCTCAGCATGGAGGATAAGAAGACAAGAGGGCCAAAATAAATAAATAAATAGATAAAAATAGATAAGAAAAAAGAAAAGAAAAGGAACAAAACTGCTAACGCAACCATCACAGGCAGGAATATCGCCACAGCAACCAACACAGGCCAATCAACTTACAACAAACGCTGTGACAGGAAGGGGGAAGCTTTATCGGTTGCTATGGCCACCGTAGCCATAGCGACGTGGTCTCCAGCACGAGTTATGATTGGCCAGGGCAGCCTTGGGTTGGGGATGAGGTTTTTGTTTTTTTTTGGTTTGTTTGTTTGTTTGTTTGTTTTCAGGAGAATGAGCGATGACACAGCACAAAAACAAAAACAAAACAAATAAATAAATAAATGAAAAGTATAAATTAATCAATTGATTATTGATCTCAGATTCTTCACTTTATAGCATTTCTTCACAAGGTTAAACAGATTATTTTTTTGTTTAGTTCATAATACATTCATAAAAACATCACTAGAACTGCTGTGAGAAGCTGTTCCTCAGCGTGAAGAGGTTTTCATTTATTTACATTTAACTCACTGAAGCCTGGACGCTGAGGGACGGCTTTACATCTTCAACTCTGTCATTAAGATTCATTATGGTCTAATAATTGCCTACGTTGTTCTTTCCATCCCCTTTTCTCTCTCTCTCTATTTCTCTCTCTCTCTCTCTCTCTCACCTGGCCATGTTAGTATGGGCGGTTGGCATCTTTGGGCCTTTTCAGCTGCACTTTCAGTCTTTTCATGCCAATCTGAAATCCATTCATGGCCTGGATGGCAGTCTGAGCGCTGGCGGGGTTGTCGAAGCTTACAAAGCCTGAAAAACAAACAAAACAAGAGCAAGACAAAAGCATGAGGCAGAGAACACAAATCCTACACAATCCTCTCAAACAAGCAGGAGAGCCTTTATGACTAGTATAGTGCACCACCCACTGTTATAGACTGTTTATTATTCCTTCTAAAGAAACACTCTCTCTCTCTCTCTCTCTCTCTCTCTCTCTCTCTCTCTCTCTCTGCGCAGGCACGGCGGAGAAGCGAATGTGGCGTGTAGAGCGTGCAAGAGCGGTTGGCATGTTGCCAATTTTTTTGGCGCTAGAGTGCATTTCTTCTGTGTAATATCTTGGATTATTATTTTTTGTGTGTGTGAGTGTGTGTGTGTGTGTGTGCGAAAGATAACTGTGTGTGTGCAGGTGTGTGTGTGTGTGTGAGCATGAGAACATTGTCTCTGCCTCAAGAATGAACAGTGCTATTGTGGTGTTCCTGAATGATGTGGAAAAAGTCAGAAAATTAACCCAGAATGGAATAGTGGTCAATAATGAGACGATATTGGTTTCTCCCCTCAGTTCCCCAGCTAAGAAAGTTATGCTGTCTAATGTCCCTCCTTTTATTTCTGACGAGGCTATCGGTAAAGAGCTGTCTCGGTACGGGCGAATGGTCTCCCCCATTAAGAAAATCCCCCTTGGCTGTAAGTCTCCACTGGTGAAACACTTGGTTTCTTTCAGAAGAATGGTCTTCATGGTGTTTAAAGAAGGTGAACATTGTCTTTACTCACTGTAGATGGCTTTGATTACAACATCTTTGTCTCTTCTGATACAGACATTAAGTGTTTTAAATGTGGTCAAACTGGACATCTTGCTCGGGCCTGCCCTGAGAGGCAGAGTGACCCCGGTGTTTCTGAGCGACCGGGGACGTTCCTCCTGCGGCCACGGCCCGGCCGGCTGCCGAGGGCCCCGGAGCTGCCGCTGCACCAGATCTGACAGAGAGTGAGCCCCAAGCCTAGCCTGCAGCCCAGAAGGCTGCTGGAGCTACGCCAGCCCTGGAAAAGCCATGCACGGCCCGAACCGGCCGCGGCAGAGCCATGCTCGGCTCGGCTCGACCGGACCGGAAGAAGCCGTGGTCTACTGAGAAAAGCTCAGTGGGTTCTGGAGCAGTCCTGGAGCCGCCTGTGCTGACAGAGGCAGGCACGGAGGTGCAGGGCGACCGCATGGAAACACCGGACACTACACCAGCGCAGGGGGACGGGGGAGACGTGGACATGGTGGATGAGCCCGTTTTTAAAGTACCAAATAAAAGGAAAAAACAAGGTAAGGGACAAGGGAAAAAGCAGGCTAAAAAAGAGACGAAGGTGGAGGAAGGAGAATCGGACAGTGATGACTGCATCTCAGACTCGGTTTTAACTTTCGACTCTCAGGAGGAACAGATTAATGTCGTTTATAGTGCAGAGGACATTAAAGAGTTTTTAAGGAACACCAAATGGCAGAAGAATGTGGCATTAGAAGAGTTTTTCCCTGACCGCAAACAGTTCATTCATGGTGTTAAGTTCTTCAGAAGAGAAGGAGCTTCGTTGATGTAGAAATTTTCCGTCTGAAGAAACTGATAACTAGAGTGAAGAGGGAAATCTCTGACGATGAGTAATGTGTGGTGTTTTTAAATATTAATGGAGCAGGAGAGCAGAATAAGAGAGCTAAACTCTATGGACTTTTAAAGCAGAAGCACATTGATGTTGTCATGCTGCAGGAAACCCACAGTGATATCAGCAATGCTGCTGATTGGGTGAAGGAGTGGGATGGGTTGGTGATTTTAAGCCATAACACATCACTCAGTGGTGGAGTCGCCTTGCTCTTTGCTCGCAATTTTATCCCTTGTTCTTATTCAGTTGAAGAGATTTTAACTGGGAGGCTTTTAAAAGTGAAAGCTTTTTATGAGAATGAGGTTTTAGTTTTTATCTGTGTGTACACTCCCACCAGTGCAGTGGAGAGGATGGTGTTTTTAGACACATTGAGCAATGTTATTGCTGACTGCGACACTGCAGATATTTGAAATCTTGGTGGAGATTTTAACTGTACTACGGATGATCTGGATCGGAACCACGCAGAACCTCACGTGGCTTCCCGTAAGCGTCTGTGGGAGGTGATGGAGGCCCACAAGTTAAGTGACATATGGAGAACTCTTAATAAGAACAAGAGACAGTACACGTGGGCCCATGCCATAGACAACTCACTCTCCCTGGCAAGACTAGATCGCTTTTATGGTTTTAAACACCAGCTAACGCTTTTTACACAGTGTTTTATTGTTCCAGTAAGTATCTCTGACCATAGCATGGTACAGTGTACTATCACTAAAGAGAACGTTAAACCTAGGAGCGCCTACTGGCATTTTAACACTGCACTTTTAGAAGACGATAATTTTAGAGAGCCTTTTACTTATTTATGGACTTGTTTTAAATCAGAGAAGGCAGCTTTTAGCTCACTTCAGCTGTGGTGGGATGTGACTAAAACACAAATCAAAGCTTTTTGTCAACAATACACTCTCAACGTCACAAGAGACATTGTCAGATCTCTGAAAGCTCTGGAGATAGAAATAATGGAACTCCAGCGTTTGGAGGCCACCGGAGATCGAGGGCATATTGAAGCCCTCAAAAGTAAAAAAGCCAAAATGAACGACCTGTTAGACATTACAGCACAGGGGGCGCTGGTCCGCTCGCGCTTTAAAAGCTCAGCCGAGATGGACGCTCCTTCTAAGTTCTTTTTCAGTTTAGAGCAAAAGAATGGACAGAAAAGATTCATACATGCTGTGCGAACAGAATCAGGGGATCTCTTATCTGAGCCCACAGAAATTCGCAAGCAGACAGTAAGCTTTTACTCAAAGCTGTACAGCAGTGAGTGGTCAGGGGCACAAGTGGTGGAGGACAGCTTCCTCGTGGGCCTGCAAAAGCTCTCTGAGCGAGCGGCCAGAGAGTTGGACAGAGGGCTGTCGCTGGAGGAGCTTCATGAGGCTCTCCAGAGGATAGAGAATGGACGGGTGTCAGGTATAGACAGTCTCCTGGCTGAGTTTTACAAGGCTTTCTGGGCTGTCATAGAGCAGGACGTGCTGGATGTCCTACGGGACAGTGTACGGAGAGGTGAGCTCCCATTGAGCTGCAGGAGGGCCGTCCTGACCAGGACCAGACGTACTGTGTGCCTGATAGGTCCATATTCGATAAAGTGTATTTGATTCGTGACATTTTGGACGTCTCCAGGCTATTGGGCTTAAAGACTGGTCTGATTTTCCTAGATCAGAAAAAGGCATTTGACCGGGTTGAGCATGAATATTTGTGGAAGGTGCTGGAGGCCTTTGGGTTCAACCCAGGTTTTGTAGCCATGGTCAGGGTGTTGTACAGTGAAATTGAGAGTGTACTGAAGGTTAACGGTGGTTTATGTGCCCCTTTTAGGGTGTACAGACGGATCAGGCAGGGCTGTTCCCTCTCAGGCATGTTGTACTCTCTGGCGATTGAACCTCTTTTAAACAAGTTAAGGAGTCATCTATCTGGTTTTAATATTCCACACGCTAATGCCTCAGTATGTTTATCAGCTTATGCAGATGATCTGGTAGTCATGATAAACACACAAGAAGATGTGAATGTTTTAACTGCTATTTTAAATGACTTTCAGATTTTATTCTCTGCCAAGGTTAACTGGACAAAGTGTGAAGCCATTTTAGTTGGGGAGTGGGGAGGTGGGCAACCTTCACTACCAGGAGGCTTAGCGTGGAAAAGAGGTGGTTTTAAATACTTGGGTGTCTACCTGGGGAAAAACTGGGAAGGTTCTGTAGCGCACGTGAAGGGCAGACTGAGCAGGTGGAAGCGGCTGGTCCTGAAGATGTCTTACAGGGGGCGAACGCTGGTCATCAACAACCTCGCCGCGTCGTCCCTCTGGCACAAGCTGGCATGCGTAGATCCGCCGCCGAACCTGCTAGCGAACATCCAGGCCCAGTTGGTGGACTTCTTCTGGGACGGGCTACACTGGATTCCACAGAGTGTTCTCCACCTGCCGAAAGAGGAAGGAGGGCAGGGGCTGGTCCAGCTATCTAGCAGAGCTGCAGCCTTCCGACTCCAGTTCATCCAGAGACTCCTCACTGGACCCAGAGACTTAGTATGGAGCGCAGCAGCCAGTGGATTATTACGCACAGTTAAAGGACTGGGGCTGGACAGAGCTTTGTTTTTAATGGACACCAAAATGCTGGACATTTCTGGATTACCGATGTTTTACCGTGGACTTTTTAAGATCTGGAATGTTTTTAAAAAACAAAACAAAGGCTATCAAACAGTACACTGGCTGCTGGAGGAGCCTCTGGTGTACGGCGGGCGACTGGACATCTCCGGTGTGACCGTCCCTGCACTGTCCAGAACATTCGTCTCCTCGGGCATCGTGACGCTCCGGGAGCTCGTGAACGTCGCGGGGTCAGATTTGTCAAGGGCAGAGGACCTGGCAGCGCGTATGGGACTGCGGTCCCTGCGTGTTGTCAATCAGCTCCTACACCGCTGGAGATCTGCACTTACATCAGAGGAGCGTGTTCAGCTGATGGACTATCAACGTACAGAGAATGGTCCTGCAGAGGACGAACCCTTTCCCCGGCTGAACATTGCTCCTGACCTCGACGGGTGTGCAGGCCCCCTCCTGGAGTGCTGGAGTGAAGGGGGGATGGACTTTGGGTCAGTGTCAGGGAAGCTGCTCTACAGAGCTTGTGTTAAGGTTTTAAATAAGAAGAAGCTGAGTGGGAGGGTGGACACCACATGGAGAAGTGTACTGGGTTTTAATGGTGATATTAAACCAGAGTGGAGGGCACTGTATAAACCACCGTTAACCAAAAGAGCTGCCGACCTCCAATGGAGGATTTTACATGGTGTTATCTCTCTGAACTCTTTTATCTCTGTTTTAAACCCTGATGTTGTACATGACTGTCCGTTCTGTTCACAGAGAGAAACTGTTCTTCATGCTTTTATTCACTGCTCCAGGTTACAGTCACTGTGTGTGTTTTTACGGAGCATTTTAAGGTCTTTCAATGTTGATTTTACTGTTCAGTGTTTTATTCTGGGTTTTAAATATGTCAGGAAACACGTGTTCAGGTGCCAACTGATCAATTTTATCTTTGGTCAGGCAAAAATGGCAATATACCTGAGCCGAAAAAAACGGATCGCACAAAACACTGACTGCGAGGCCACAAGAATTTTAAAGAGGCTGATCAAATCAAGAATTTTAATTGATTTTAATTTTTACAAGAGTATGAATGATTTGGACATGTTTACATGTGTGTGGTGCTGTGAGAATGCTGTGTGCTCTGTTGCAGAAGGAGAACTCAACTTTGCAGCAGAGCTACGCTAATCATCACTGCTGTTTAACTCATTTACTGAAAGTATTTGAATACATTCTTATTTACTCATTAAGTCACTCTGTGCATGATATATGACTTGTGTAAATAAAATTTTTGTAAAGTCTCTCTCTCTCTCTCTCTCTCATTCTCACTGTCTCTCTCATTCTCACTCATTCTCTCTCTCTCATTCATTCTCTCTCTCTCTCTCTCTCTCTCTCTCTCTCTCTCTCTCTCTCTCTCTCTCTCTCTCTCTCTCTCTCTCTCTCTCTCTCTCTCTCTCTCTCTCTCTTTCTCAAAACCCACCGAAGCATTTGCTCTGATTGGTTGCACGGTCGACGAAGACCTTGGCTGAGATGACGTTGCCGAAGGGCAGAAACATTTGCAGCATCTCAGAGTCGGTGAACTCCTGCGGAAGGTGATAGATGAAGATATTACATCCCTCTGGACCTGAAGGAGAAAAACAAACAAACAAACAACAACAAAAAAGCGATTATTACCGAAATGATGTTACTCTACAATCGTATTATATGGATGAGAGAAAGAAGGAGAGCATTTAAGAGATGTTTGTGGTATCGGTGGTTAATGGAGGAGGAAGTGATGTTTACCTTCTCGCTGCTGCAGCTGCTGAGGCTGCTGGGTTTGCTGAGCGACTAGCGTGGGCTGATGGGGGAAAGGCTGACCGACTAAACCATAAGCAGCAGGATATGTGGCTGTGGACAGGTTCATGGCAGGAAACATTACAGTTAAACGGTGGATAATTGTACGGTTAAAAGTTTTCAAATTTCCAACAATTTTCAGTAGAAATATTCGAAGAGTAGATTAATCTCTTTTTTTAGCAAAATAATTGTGGGCAGAAACATTAGCGTAGCTGGAAACCTCAGACAAGGCCCAGGCATGCTGTCTTATCTACGAAGATTAGAATTATAATTTACATCAAACATGCAGAAAATGCAGGAATGTGTACAAAGCCTTGATGGCCTACCAGTGTAATGCTGCATTCCAGTGTACGCCTGCTGGAGAGGATCCAAGGCAGGACTCTGAGCTGCAAGAAAGAAAAAAAAACAATGGATGAGGAGAGATGGAAAGAATCCCAACACCTCATTACAGAAATAGGATGATTAGAAATGTGCTTGAGAAAGTGGGCGGAGCTTCACCTTGATACTGGTGGACGCCATTGGTGTACAGTGCTTCAGAGGCCGACTGGCCGCTGGGTGGGGCGGGTACGGCCGGGTAACTGCTGACCGCAATCGGCGGAGGGAGAGTAGGC
>JAUCMX010000028.1:8075912-8120912 GCA_033459395.1 Hemibagrus guttatus
CCAAAAGAGCCAAATTGTGATGGCTAGACCACTGGATCAGAACATCTCCAAAACTGCAGCTCTTGTGGGGTGTTCCCGGTCTGCAGTGGTCAGTATCTATCACAAGTGGTCCAAGGAAGGAACAGTGGTGAACCGGCGACAGGGTCATGGACGGCCAAGGCTCTGATGCACGTGGGGAGCGAAGGCTGGCCCGTGTGATCCGATCCAACAGAAGTTAATGCTGGTTCTGATAGAAAGGTGTCAGAATACACAGTGCATGACAATTCAGGAAAAGGGGGACCAATACAATATTAGGCAGGTGGTCATAATGATATGCCTGATCGGTGTACACTAAAGCCATTCTGTACAATTGTGTGCTTCAAACTTTGTAGTAAGAGTTTAAGAAAGAAAGACATGAGTATGATGGTCAGGGTGCACATACTTTTGGCCATAAAGTATAAGAGTGAGCTTTTTGAAAAATCCTAGATGAAGATATGGAGGTATGTTTGTGTTAACAAAGTGAAGAAACCACATTAACAGACTTTAATGTTCACTAGGCTCAAATAAAAGTGATCCATGGTGTGGAGTTATGATACTACATTACCCCGTGTTTTATTCTTCTTATACAACAGTAATACTGTGCCAGAGTTTTATTTATTAATGAATGTCACCTCACACTCGTCACCAGTTAGAGTTTAAATGAACATCATTGGAAGTTAGTTCCTGTTCTCAGTTAAATACTGTAGATAGTATATATCTATATATATCTATATCTATATCTATATCTTTATCTATATCTATATCTATATCTATATCTATATCTATATCTATCTATATCTATATCTATATCTATATCTATATCTATATCTATATCTATATATATATATATTATTCCACCCCTACTGACCAATCACAACAGTGCTGTGTTAAAATCACCTGTATAAACAATTACCGGTATAATAAATAAAACAAACCCATGGGAATTTAGTCTGACAACACACCTGATTTAACATGACGACAAATTATCTGACAGAATGTACAAAATTAAACATATTTTATTTGAGTAGAATAATCAGAATAAGCTTTTCTGACATAATTTACAGAGCAAAATAAAAAGAAATGTCCCAGAACAAACAACAAAATGTCCACAATTTATTAATTATTCATCTAGAATACATTATTTATTTGATAAAATACATATTTTATTCATTTTTTAGGAAGGAAGGAAGGAAGGAGAGAGAGAGAGAGAGAGAGAGAGAGAGAGAAAGAAAGAAAAAGAAAAAAAGGGGCAAGCTCTGAGAGCTCGGGTCGTCACCAGGACCATCTTAGACTGTCCAGTCCTGCTAGCGTCTCTGCGTTTACACTACTCCACGTCACATTGATCGGTTTTTGTTTGTTTCCAGAAGCAGTGCAACTTAAAACCCTCTGCCCCGCGCCCCCCCCTCTCTCTCAGAGAAAGGTTTCAGGGCTGTTCTCGTGCACTTTTATTCACTGGCTTCTGTTCCATCAGCACTTAGACTGGATCTGACGAGTACTCTGTCCACTCCGTCGGCCATCACCAGTCTTCAGTAATCAATATGACCGGACGCTCATCACTATGAAGGGGGGACTGCTGAACGGATAAATCCGAAATCTGTCTCATGTCTCGTCTACAATCCGTCACTTGTTCCTAAGGCAACAGAATATTCTGGACAAAAAAAAAAAAAAAAAAAAAAGAAATTATTCACGTATTTGAGCAGCAACAAACGCTCGCTGTAAAGCTTTTTTCCATCACAACAAAGACAATCTTGACCAGTTTTTAAGCCATTTTATTACCAAGTCTGTGATTCCAATAACCGTACTGATTTTTAGACTCTTAATTTCTCCCTAGTTTGGTCACCTGTCAGTTCCTTCCCGCTACCCCGCTCTCCCCAAGCACTCAACCCACTGCAGACGGTGAAGGCTAATACATTTCCAAACTGCTGCTCAAGATACACTATATTGCCAAAAGTTTTGGGACACCCCTCCAAATTATTGAATTCAGGTGTTCCAATCACTTCCACGGCCACAGGTGTATAAAATCCAGCACCTAGGCATGCAGACTGCTTCTACACACATTTGTTAAAGAATGGGTCGCTCTCAGGAGCTCAGTGAATTCCAGCGTGGTACCGTGATAGGTTTCCACCTGTGCAATAAGTCCATATGTGAAATTTCCTCACTACTAAATATTCCCTGTTAGTGGTATTATAACAAAGTGGAAGCAGTTGGGAACAACAGCAACTCAAAGACGAAGTGTTAGGCCACGTAAAATCACAGAGCGGGGTCAGCCATGCTGAGGCACACAGAAGTCGCCAACTGTCTGCAGAGTCAATAGCTACAGACCACCAAACTTGGTGTGGCCTTCAGATTAGCTCAAGAACAGTGTGTAGAGAGCTTCATGGAACGAGTCCCTTCTTGCTCCAACATGACTGCACACCAGTGCACAAAGCAAGGTCCATAAAGACATGAATGAGCGAGTTTGGTGTGGAGGAACTTGACTGGCCTGCACAGAGTCCTGACCTCAACCCCATAGAACACCTTTGGGATGAATTAGAGTGGAGACTGCGAGCCAGGCCTTCTCGTCCAACATCAGTGCCTGACCTCACAAATGCGCTTCTAGAGGAAGGTCAAAAATTCCCATAAACAAGCCTTCGCAGAAGAGTTGAAACTGTTATATCTGCAAAGGGTGGGACAACTCCATATTAAACCATTTACATTTCTGGCATTTGGCAGACGCTCTTATCCAGAGCGACGTACAAATGTGCTTTAAATCTCTATCAATGAATAGATTAACACTGGTTCAATAGGACACAAACTTGGGATACCATTAGCCTAAAAACTAGTTTAGAGTCTGCGTGGAGCAGATGTCAATCCCTTCCATGTTACATGATATGAGCGACCATCCAGGTAGGAAGCAAACCATTCCCATGCAGTTCCACAAATTCCAAGACTCCTGAGGGTGGACAAGAGAGTCTTGTGGTTTACTGTGTCAAAGGCTGCAGACAAGTCGAGGAGGATGAGGACCAATGAGAGTTTGGTTGATCTAGCAGCATGTAGTTGCTCATGGAATGTGCGGCTTTGAAGCCAGACTGGTTTGGATCATGGAGGTTATTCTGCAGGAGATAATCAGACAGCTGATTATAAACAATGCGTTCGAGAATTTTTGAAAGAAATGAGAGAAGTGATACTGGTCTGTAGTTGCTGATGTCTGAGGGATCCAGAGCAGGTTTCTTCAGGATGGGGATGACCCTGGCTTTTTTAAAGGCAGTTACATGACCAGATGTTAAGGATCCATTGATGACTGTGGTGATGAAGGGCAGGAGGTCAGGTGAGATGGTCTGCAGCACAGTTGAAGGAATTGGATCCAGTGGGCAGGTGGTAGGATTGCAGGACCGGAAATTTGCAAAACCTCTTCTGCTGCTACGGTTGAGAGATGCTTCAACAAAGGAGTAACGGAGTGCTGACTGTGTGATGTAAATGAAGTTGGGGCAGAAGTGAAGGTCTGGTGGATCTTCTCAATCTTCTCTGTGTAAAAAGTGGCCAAATCTTTGGCGGTCAGGGAGGATGGAGCAGGTGGAGCTGGAGAGTTGAGTAGTGACGAGAAGATGATGTGGAGCTTTCGGGGATCTTGTGCAGAAATTTCAAGCTTTTCCTTGTACATGGAGGTCTTGGCAGAAGTCACATCCAAAGAGAATTTTGACAAGAGAGTACGATAAGAGATGAGATCTGTGTCGAGCTGAGATTTCTTCCACTTCCTCTCTGCTGATCGTAGTTCTCTCCGATTGTTGCGAAGCATGTCTGACACCCAAAGGGAAGCAGAAGAAGTCTTCCTGCGTTTAGTGGACAAAGGGCAGAGAAGGCCCATGGTTGAGGAAAGAGAGGAGAGAAAGGTGTTTGTAGCTGAGTCCAGGGGAAGGGAGGAAAAGGAGTCATGGTCAGGAAGAGATGAAAGAGGTGCAGGAAGCTACAGAGGAAGGGGAGATCGGGTGAGAGAGAGGTGCTGGGAGTTACGTTTAGGCAGGACAGGGAGAGTGATAGTGAAGGATACCAGGTGATGATCGGAGATATGAAGTGGGGTAGCAGTCATGTCTGTAGCTGGGGAAGGATGAGTGAAGACTAGATCCAGGACGTTTCCTCCCTTGTGTGTGGGAGGGCAGCTGTTGAAAGACAAGGAGAGCGAATTCAGAATAGCCAGAAGGCCAGAAGACTGAAGCTTGTCAGATGGGTGGTTGAAATCTCCAAGAACCGTCAGAGGGGTGGTGTCAGAAGGGAAGACACTGAGGAGTGTGTCCATTTCTTCCATGAAGTCTCCTAGGGGACCAGGAGGGCAGTAGATGACAGTGATGAAGAGGCTGATTGGAGAGGTAAATAAAACTGCATGGAATTCAAAAGAAGAGATGGTGAGACGAGACAAGGGGAGAGGTGAGGAACACCATCTCTGTGACAACAGCAGACCTGTACCACCACCCTGCCTGATTCTCGTGGTGAGTGAGAGAAAGCGTAGGCAGAGGATAGAGCAGCCGGTGTAGCAGTGTTCTGTGGTGATATCCAGGTCTCAGTTAGTGCCAGAAAATCAAAGGAATAGTGGGAGGCTAAAGCTGAGATGAAATCAGCCTTCCTTACAGCAGACTGGCAGTTCCAGAGCCCACCTACCACCACTGTTTGAGACTGAGGCAACAAGGGAGGGTAGATGAGGTTGCTGGAAACATGACCTCTGCTTCGTGGATGAGAATGCCTGTGTCTGTAAGAGGTAACAACAGAAATAGGTTTGAGGCACATGTCTGTGGTCTTGTCAAAGTGAGGTTAAGTATGGATTAAGGATGTAAGAGAACAAGAAAAAGATGTGATAGTACACCTACTATTTAAGTAATTAACAGGTCTTGACAAAGCTATTTGCAAATCACTAACTTTCAGAGAACCTTCAACATAAATTAGTAACCCTGCCCACAATTCACCCCTTTAAAAGGGAGACCAAAACTACTCTTGATTAATCACCTGAGGAGCAAAGATCAACACTATAGGATCAACAATATACAATACAACAGTTCCAATAACAACTCTAGAACCAACCAAGTTAAACAAATAGTACACAAAGTCAGTATCCTACATTACCAGATGGGAACAGATTCAAACGAAGAGCTAAAGCACACTGAAACCCTACAGATTAAGAATGGGACACATGTAAAGGCAGACATCCTAAAACTTTTGGCAAAATAGTGAATGCCACAGAGTGTCGCAACTGACTCGGAGGAGCTGAGTAAAGAAAGTGAGAAAAAACCAATGGTTTACTGACTTTAGTCTGATTTACGAACAGTTTCGGGCCACATTTTTTTCTGGCTTGAAAAAGAAAAGCCACAGTTTTGACCCTGAAGTTTAGTCGGGAGAAAGGGAAAAAAAAAGAAGGAAAGAAGAAAAGAAGGAAAAGGGGAAAAGAGAGGGAAGGAAGGGGAAAAGAAAGGAAAAGAAAGAAAGGGAAAAAAGAAAGAAAGAAAGGGGAAAGGGGAAAAAAGGGGGAGAGAAAGAGAAAGAAAAAGAAAGAGAAAGAAAGAGAGAGAGAAGAAAGAAAAGAGAGAGAGAAAGAGAAAGAAAGAAAGAGAGAAAAAAAAAAAAAGAAAGAAAGAAAGAAAGAAAGAAGAAAAAAAAAAGAAAGAAAGAAAAAAAGAAAAGAAAGAAAAAAGAAAGAAAGAAAGAAAGAAAGAAAGGGGGAGAGAGAGAGAGAGAGAGAAGAAAAAGAGAAAAGAAGAGAGAAAGAAAGAAAGAAAGAAAGAAAAAGAAAGAAAGAGAAAAAGAAAAAAAGAAAGAAAGAAAGAAAGAAAAAAAGGGAAAAAAAGAAAGAGAAAGAAAAAAAGAAAGAAAGAAAGAGGAAAAAAGAAAGAGAGAGAGAGAGAGAGAGAGAGAGAGAAAAAGAGAGAGAGAAAGAAAGAAAGAAGAAAGAAAGAAAGAGGGAAAGAAAAAGAAAGAAAGAAAAAAGAAAGAAAGAAAAGGGAGAGAGAGAGAGAAAGAGAGAAAAAAGAAGAGAAAGAAAGAAAGAAAGAAAGAAAGAAAGAAAGAGAAAAGAAAGAGAAAGAAAGAAGAAAAAAAGAAAGAAAGAAAAGAAAGAAAAAAGAAAGAAAGAAAAAGAAAGAAAGAAAGAAAGAAAGAAAAAGAAAGAAAGAAAGAAAGGGGGAAAGAAGAGAGAAAGAGAGAGAAAGAAGAGAGAGAAGAGAAGGGGAAGAGAGAGAGGGGAGAGAGAAAGAAAAAAGAAAGAAAGGGGGAGAGGGGGAGAAAAAAAGAGAGAGAGAGAAGGAAAGAGGGGGAAAAGGGGGAGGTGGGAGGGAGGAGAGGGAGGAGGAGGGAAAGTTGAGAAAAAAAAAAAGTGGGGGGAAAATTTTTTAGAGCGCTCTTACAAAAGGGTTTAGAGAGTTTCCACAATAAGAGTTCAGTTTGAGATGCGTAATGTTCTACACAGAGGGACGACAAAGAAGCCTGAAGACCAAGAGACAGGACAGCGCTGTACAGGTCACCTGTCCGAAATCCATCCATCAATATGCCTTCATTTGTTTAAAGGTATTGCAGTTTTACTCAGAACCCTTTTTTAGCACAGCTAGAATCTTTTAACTACGACTATTAATGTAATCGCTTCCGCTCTTTTTTTCATGCATGGTTTTTAGAGTTACACTACACACCCAAAAGTATGTGCACCCCGATGACCACACCCATCTGTGGCTCCTGGAAACATATCATCGTGTTGTTTTTCCCTTTCTCCTTCACTGGAGACTGAGACTCGAACCCTGTTCCAGTGTACACAAAGCACAGAGCTCCGTGAAGTGGAGTAAGCAGCTTATATTTGTCACAAAATTTTATTATATATATATATATACATACACAGTGGTGTGAAAAAGTGTTGGCCCCCCTTTCCCGATTTCTTATTTTTTTGCATGTTTGTCACACTTTAATGTTTCAGATAATCAAACACATTTAAATATTAGTCAAAGATAACACAAGTAAACACATCATGCAGTTTTTTACCCTTAGCACCCTTAGCAGCAACAACTGTAATCAAGTGTTTTCGATAACTTGCAATGAGTCTGTTACAGCGCTGTGGAGGAATTTTGGCCCACTCATCTTGGACCTGGAAGACTTGCTGTGATAAATGGAACCATGAATTCTGCTGTCTACCAAAAAATCCTGAAGGAGAATGTCCGGCCATCTGTTTGTGACCTCAAGCTGAAGCGAACTTGGGTTCTGCAGCAGGACAATGATCCAAAACACACCAGCAAGTCCACCTCTGAATGGGTGAAGAAAAACAAAATGAAGACTTTGGAGTGGCCGAGTCAAAGTCCTGACCTCAATCCCATTGAGATGCTGTGGCATGACCTTAAAAAGGTGGTTCATGCTCGAAAACCCTCCAATGTGGCTGAATTACAACAATTCTGCAAAGATGAGTGGGCCAAAATTCCTCCACAGCGCTGTAACAGACTCATTGCAAGTTATGGAAAACGCTTGATTGCAGTTGTTGCTGCTAAGGGTGGACCAACCAGTTATTAGGCTTAGGGGGCAAACACTTTTTCACACAGGGCCA
This sequence comes from Hemibagrus guttatus, assembly GCA_033459395.1. Taxonomy (NCBI): domain Eukaryota; kingdom Metazoa; phylum Chordata; class Actinopteri; order Siluriformes; family Bagridae; genus Hemibagrus; species Hemibagrus guttatus. The sequence continues at coordinate 8,083,471 of JAUCMX010000028.1, forward strand.
TGTAGTTTTGGATTTTGTTTTCCCTTAATAATAAAAACCTTCATTTAAAAACTGCATGATGTGTTTACTTGTGTTATCTTTGACTAATATTTAAATGTGTTTGATTATCTGAAACATTAAAGTGTGACAAACATGCAAACAAATAAGAAATCAGGAAGGGGGCCAACACTTTTTCACACCGCTGTATATATATATATATATATATATATATATATATATATATATTATATATATATATATATATATTATATATATATATTATATATATATATATCCCCTCCTTGGAGGGTTGGGGTCAGAGCAAAGGGTCAGCCATGACGTAGCACCCCTGGAGCAGGGATGGTTGCTCAAGGTGCTGGTGCTCTTCCAATCAACAACCCAGAGCCTTAACCTCTTGAGCCACCACTGCCCCTTGGAGCACGCTATAACAATGAAGGAGGGAATAAATCTGGAATGAGACGGTCAACAATCACATGTGTGTGTGACGGTCAGAGAAGCACATACTTTTGGTGTATTTGTAGATCGTGGGCAAATAAACTGAAATGTAAAATTAGTCTTAGCTTGGAGACTTCAGCGAGACAAAGCCACAGTGTAGGTTACTAAGGTTTAACTCCGATAGCCCTGATTTGTGTAAAAGGATCAGATCTGGACATTAACTCATCTCATGAACATTATCTGCAGGGAAATGGCTAAACTTCACATCCCTGGAACCAGCACCAGCTTTTAGATCAGAGGAGGAATGATGAGAAATACCTTAACCTATTTTTAGACAGATTTACTAATTTAAATTTTTTATTATAAAAACAAAATTACATTAAATAAATAAATAAAAAATAATAAATTACATTAAATAAATAAAAATAAAATAAAACAAGGCTTAATAATTTTATAGTTAAAATTATTCTCTCCTATAATAAAATAAATGCTGCTTTGAATTTGAAAAAAAAAAAAAATTAAATTAAAAAAAAAATTTGTACCGTAGAGAAACCATGTGACTAATTAAATCGGTCATAGCTGCTCGGTTTTATTGCAGCCGAATACTTTCGTTTGGTTTTATGCCTCAGAACATTTAAGTTTTATATTAATCTGCAAAAGACATTAAATAATTAATGTTAATCAGTTATGTCGTATATTTGTCTGGGAATGAACCATTGAAAGCTGAAGGGTTAATTAAAAATAGCGATAAATCGAGGTGGGTTTAGATCACAGCACTGTACTGACCTTATTCAACGAAAACAAAACCGCACACTAATCCAGTCACGCCTGGAATCAGAAAATCAGTCCTACCGAAAGCTCCGCCTTAAAAACACGACCTACGATATTTCAATAAGAACAATATTTCCAAAAACTATCACACAGGCGCCGGAGCCGCTTCCTAATGCTTCTGGAAATGACAAACAAAAAAAACAAAAAAACAACACAATTTAGTCTCTGAAGGCTTTAAGAAAGTGGTGAAAAGAAGAGCGCTTAGCGTAGCTAATTTCTCAGCAAGTTGTACTTTAAAAATGAAAAAAAATGTTAAAAACGTATTGCTGAACGCAAAACAGAAAATTTTGCTTTAAGCATTTGAAAAGCAGTGTTCTATATGACTGTTGATCCCTGTGGAGAAGGGTTCGAGTATAAAAGGAAAACGTTTCCGCGCCCAAAATAAACCTCGACGTTTCGGATTCTCGACTGTAAACTCGTGCTCGATCAACACTTCAGCTTATCGTTCCACCGAGTCAGAGGAACTCGGTGAAGTAGAGGTGCTAAGCAGAGATAAACACAGAAAAAAATACCTCTCTGCGGTGCGTTTTTATTGCTGAACTCTAAAATTACGCTAAATCTCTGTGAAGGAATAACGAACAGGACGTACACGTGAAAAAGGACGTACGCTCACGTTCGCAGGAAAGAGACTCCGAGCTGCTCTTCCAGTTAAAGCGATATCTGTTATATTCATTTCCAAATGAATTAAATAAAGCAAAAGAGATTGTAAGTTTCATGCTCCTAGTTTGGAACTTCGATAGATAACTGACCAAAATGTTTTGATGGGGTTTTATTTGTTGAAGCCTTTCAACTCTCTGGACTCTCCATTTCTGTTTTTGGCTCTGCTTTAAAGTTCACACCTAAAAGCATCTGTAAAGGTCATCAGCTTAGGGATACTGACTCATCAATGCATAAAGATTTGTTTTTAAAAACTGACCTAGAAACTTAAAGCTGACAAAATCCAAACGAGTGAAAATGTTTTGCTTGGCCTAGCATCAACAAACGACGCTACATCTCAATGACTCAATGAGTCTGAGTAGCTGACATATACTGTACATTTTCTTTTACCTTTAATTTCTACAGAGCGTCCGAAAAGCCACAAACTTATAACTAAAGCATAAAACTGACTGACGGGTTTTGTGGATGTTTCCGACACCCTGTAGATTTTCCAACTCAAAGCTTTCGGAAATGCGGTACGGTTCGATCGGGATTCTGGTAGGTGGATGAATCAAGAGCTCGGCTGTGAAGCTTTGTCTTGGGCGTGACCGATTTTTTTTGTGCTGAATCAAGTGTTTTTAATGGTCAGCGATGTGAAGATCACCTGAACGAACACATTTCTGAGAATTCCTGATTTGCATACGCGATGCCTGGTTTATTTAGAGAGCTAACGTGAGGTAACAGATCTTGATATCGAGGTTATTTGACGTTAAAGTGCTGTCAAAGCGAATAACGATCAAAACAAATTCAATTTAGCATCTGAAGCCATTTCGATGTTTATCAGCATGGATTTAGCAGCGGTTTATTAGCATGCTCCAAAATGTATTTTTGCTATTTCGTATCCTCAAAGGTCTTTTATAAACTAAAAATTTAATTGGACGCCATGTTTAGAGCTAGAAGAGCCACCGAGTAGAAACACTCCACTATTAGTTTGTTGGATTTATAAGTAATTAATGAGTAAGATGGATTTATCCGCTCAGTACGCTCCAAAAAATTTTTTTTAGATTTTTTTTTTTGCTATTACATATTCTTCAAAGGTCTTTAATAAACACCCGAGATTTATTAATCAGTATTTAAAACAGGTTTCAATTTAAGGCCATGTTTAGAGATAGAAGATACACCGAGTACAAATAATCCTCCTATAAACTGTTTGTTTTATACAATTTTAAAAAAGTCACAAAAAGCATCCTTTAAAGGCTGTTAAAGATTCCTAAAATGCAAGGATCTACATCTGGGCTAAGGGAGACCTTGATATTGAGTTTATTTGATACGAGTGCTGTTAAAGCAAATGACGTTAAAAAAAAACAAATCAAATATCAGAACATTTCATATCTAAAAATTTTGTTAGGCAGTTCATCTGAAGCCATTTTAATGTTTACCAACATGGATTTATCAGCTCAGTATGCGCCAAAGTCTTTTCCTTTGCTATTACACATTCTTCAAAGGTCTATAATAAACTAAAAAATTAATTCAAGGCCACGTTTAGAGCTAGAAGATACACCGAGTACAAACACTCCACTAACAGACTTTAGTTTGTTTTATACAACTGTAATAAGTCACAAAAAGCATCCTTTAAAGGCTGTTGAAGATAAAAAGATTCCTAAAATGCAGGGATCTTTCATCTGGGCTAAGAGAGATCTTGATATTGAGTTTATTTGATACTAAAGTGCAGTTAAAGTGCAAAAAAAAACGTATCGAATGTCTGGACACGTTCCATAGCTCGAATTCTGTTTAGTATCTGAAGCCATTACGGTGTTTACCGAGATGGATTTATCAGCAGTTTATATTACAGAATGCTCTAAAGGTTTTTTTTTGTGGCTATTACACATTCTGAAAGGTCTTTAATAAACTAAACATTCAATTTAAAGCCATGTTTAGAGCTAGAAGATGCACCGAGTACAAATACTCCACTAATGAAATGTTTGTTGTATGTACAATTGTAAAAAAAAGGTGCAAAAAGCATCCTTAAAAGGTCGTGAAAGGTTTAAAGATTCCTAAAACAATCCATTTGACTTTTTTGACTAAAAGGGTGTACTCTGTGGTACTACGTGACCGCTTTGAGACAGCCTGAGAACGTATTCATATGCATTTTGTTTAACAAATTGACGAGGCACGTTTGCGTCCCTGGTTCGTATGACTGCTGTTAAACATTATTCTGACTGTCACCGGCTCGGGAGTGGTGCATTTATCACCTGAACGGCTGTTTTCGGAATTATGGAGAAGTCTGTGGGTATTTTCTGTGATTTATGAGCAGAAATGGAGAATTTCAGACCGCATCATTAATAACGTGTTTTGTTTAACTCTTAACCTACGCTTCCAGCATGCTTCGTCTACACACACACACACAAGGGGAATTTGCCTAAATAATAATAATGACCTCTTTATTCAAATGTAATGCCACCACTGTACATGGAGCTAATAAGAGACACTGACGTTATAATCAAAAATTCCATTTCATGCTGGAGTAGGTAGAAATTTTTTTCTTGTCTTGGCTCAAATTCAGGTGCAGGTTTTTATTTGTTTGTTTGAGTTTTCTTTCCCATCTAAATTGTTTTTAACACGCTGAGCATGAAGGCATAATTTTATGATTTTTCACGAACACTATTATAAGCAGGTATGAAGTTAGCTCCGGGTTTTAAAAAAAAAAAAAAAAAAAAAAAAACCTGTGCAAACCAGAGAAAGCAGTCTCGGATGTCTAGCGAAGATGAAATGACTCGGACACACCATGGTTGAGAAACAGCGCACTCTCCCATGGAGGTTTATGTTTTTTCCAAACACTTTTATTGAAGTCAGTACAGTGACTCGTGAGGAACTGGAGGAGGGGAAAATGTTGATTGAGGCCACGTGACAGGAAAACGTCTTCTCTTCCGCATCTTCAGTCAGTGTGGAAAAATTCATTATTCCTTTAACTTCCCTCCTAGCAAACCACCCCCTCAACAACACACACACACACACACACCCCCGCACACACAAAATGACACATTCCTAGCTCGCTTAGCGTTTCCCGGTCTCTCCATAAAAGGCGATCCCAAAACTTGAACAGCGGTAGATGACGCAATCTCGAACGAAGACATCTCGCTCGAGTCAACTGTCAGAAGGTTTCAGACTTGATGGATTACAGCGTACCCAAGTCTAAAAGTCTACGGGAGACATCCGGTTTTAATCTACGCACAAATCGTACATGAGCTAATGAAGCAGGAAATCACACTTAATTTTTTTTTTTTTTTTTTAATGCCAATAGTTTAAACCAGCACTGCACACTGTCCTGCCTGGAAATCTTTAAACGTAAGCACAGTTTAACAAAATTTCCCTGCCTAATTAGTTCCCTGTAAGTTAAGTGAACACAGGGAAAAGAGCAAACTGCCCTCCAGGACCTGGAGCTGTGCACCTCTGGTTTAAGACTGACTGAAAGACAGGAAATACACTCGTACACACATGCACTCAACTCACAAACACACACACTTTTTAAAGGAAGGAAGTATGGATGGACTAGAATCAAATCATTCTGAACGTTGCTTTAGAAGTGTGAATAAAAAATAAATGGCAAAGAGCAATCAAATAAAAGTATAACCACCTCATTTTCTCTTTATCTTGCAATTTCATGGCTGCTCCACTCGCATCTTCTCTCCCGGATCCCTGTAGTGATTCTCTTCTACTTTAGTCATCTTTTATGTCCCCCCATTCTCTTGCGGTCTTGGCTCTCGTTACACGACGACACATCCGCACCCCTTCACAGCCCATGTAGAGATCAAACCTCAGAGAGCACAGATCCTCGAGCTGCATGAGACCACTGTGTTGTTCCTACATGTACTGACCGTCAGAGTGTAATCTTATGAAGCTTAGTGGAAGATCGTCGTTGCGTGGACGTCAACACGTAAATCCTGTAACTCTAAGCTAAGTGCTAAGAGTTCAGTACCGTGGGGGCAGAAAAGGTCTTTTTGGAGGGTAAAATGGACCCGGAGGTCTTGAAGGACCTCCAAAAGGAGGACCGTGTCTTTTCCCTCTCTGGAACGGTGGCTCAATGGGATGAGGGATATGAGGCGGCGGAGGGCGACGGAGAGGTCTCTGTGGTGGGAAGTGACCAGGCCGTGGAGGACGGTAGTGATGCGGCGGAGGAGTCCTGTGCTCGAGTCGAGGACGTAATCTAGGTTCCGGGTGGTGCATTGGCATGATGGGTCTTTCTTCCGGATAAAACGTGCGTGTGTGAGGCGAGACAGGGTGATCAACATTGTAAGGAGGAGGAGAAGGGCTGCGAGGGGGCGCATCACAGTGTGGGTCCAAATAGGCGTCATCAGATGGAGCATGTGAGGGACTAAGAGCCTCGTGGTACCCCCTTACGGTAGATGGGGCACTTGGACGAGGCATACCAGGGTGGCGCTGATTGTGTACAGGGACTCTGGGACGATGGTTAAAGTCCATTGGGCCGTTCTGGGGGCCCAGGCGAACAGGATGTGGTGCGACTGCACAATGCCGTGGCCCTGGGGCATTCAGATGGGGGTGGAAAGTCTCCTTGGCTGGGATCCGATTGAGGAGACGCTCATCGTAATCGTCATGAGAAAGAGAATAGGGCGGGACATCGCCACCAGTCTGTGCATCGTCTGTGATCTTGGGCAGCTCAAGAGGATCTTTGACTCTTTGACCTACCACTGGAGGGAGAAAGTCTTGAGGTGGAGGTGGAAGCTGGGGGATTGGTGGAGGAGGTGGTAATGGAGTGTTGAAGAAATTTGGAGGGTTGGAATCATGTCTATGATCTTCAGACTGCTGCGGTTTCCCTTGATATGATTCAGAGCTGGCACCAACACGCTGCTCTTGATTATGTCCATGTGCATCACAATACCAGCCATCATTTGCCAAGCTAGCATTGTCTGCTCCATTACTAGAGAATGGTGTTCCTAGGCTAATTCGCTCCAGGGTCTCGTTGTTTTTATTTGAGATCTGATTCTTGTCTGCCATTGATGTTGGCAACAAAGATTCAACATGCTGAGGACACCCTGTTTCTCTAAGAGGCATCCCTGAACTTTGGAAGTTCTGTTTTACTGTAAAGTCTCTCTGGTAGTGATCGATGCTACGAGCTGAACCAGGGCCATACTTCAAGATGTGCCTGTTCTGCTCTTGCCAGGAATCAGTAGGAAACGTGGACATGGGCGGTCCAGTGACCACTGCAGGTGTAGAAGCAGCTGCTGATGAAGCTGTTTGCGGAGGCCTTCCTTGATACAAGAACGGTTGTACTGGAGGCTCATCCATGACCTCATCTTGAGTTGGTGTTGCACCAGACTCATCCCTCACAGGAGTTCCCCCGAGGTTTTCTGTGTTCGCTGAAGGACTATCAACAGCTTTAGACCACGGAAGAACAGGCGGGAAACCCATATTTAAGCCTCTCAGTCCTGGATTTCCCTGCAGGAACCCATCGATTTTGGAGTCCAGTGTAGAACTGACAGAAACAACCGGCTCCTCTTTGTGTTCCTCAGCTTCTTTCTGAAGATCTCGGCTCTGAATAGTGCTGGTAGGTTGAGAAGACTGGAGAGTCACAGCGCTTTGAGGGGTGGAGCCTCTCACCACTGTAGGAGCAGATGGAACAGGATTGGTATTGGGAGATTCATGGACTTTGGAAGTGGAGTCTGAGGATGGGTCCAAATTCGAGCCTGAAGGATTTAAGTTTACTGCACTCTGACTGTTCAGGAAGGAAGACAGTCCTGAATGAGAGAGAAGAAGAAGAAAAAAAAAAAGAGAAAAATCAACAAAGTTAACAAGGCTCAACTGGTCAACCAATCTGATTTGGGTAAGATAAAACCAACTACCAGTTCAAATTAATGATTGCAAAAGGTTTCCATTGCATGAAGAGTTTAATTTGCACATCAAATAGATAGGTTCACAGTTCCGGTCAATCATACAATATTTTTTGTTTCACAGAACACTCAATTTCATACCCTGAAGGCCAATCCCTTGTGATTGGGTTTTAGACAGGACGTTTAGAAGGGTGCCAGGGTTGATGTCCACCCGGGAAAGTATTTTCGCCAGCGAGTTAGATGCAGGAACGGCTGCCGAGGAAGAGACCGTGGGGCTCTTCGAGGTTGAACTGGCTGAGGAAAGAGTGCTTGAAGTACTGGTGGCAGAGCGAAATGCTGGGCTTACTCCTGTAGCTGGGGGGTGGGAGAAGGATAAACAAAGCTGCTGATAAAGCTCCACATAACCCTTAAACAACTGATTCAAACACTCCTCTTCTTGTTTACTATCAATGTGAAAATAGATTTCATGGGTCAGTATTTCTACTTGTAAAGGATCTGTAATGGCCTTACCATTGTTCTTCATGACATTTGAGAGTGTGCTAATAATTGAGCTGATTTTGCCCAAATCCACACCCGCCAGGTTAATGGGAAGGGACCCCGTTATTGGGGTTGTGGCTGCTGCTGGTGGTGTAGTATCATTCTCAGGTTCAGCATGGCTGGTTTGAGCTGGTTCGGTCACACCAAGAGCCAGGGTCTGATCGGACACACTGGCAGGGCCAGGCTGCTCTGTCCTTTCTTCTACTGTGTGGTCAAAAAGAACAAATAAATCCTGGAATATTTGTTTGATAAATCCTCCAAATGTACACAATGCAAGAAAATATGTACAATTACCTATGATGGCTGGTTCCGCCATCTCCTCAGTATCTGAGAGTTCCATGTCCTCTACGTCACGGTTGTCTTTGTCCCCAGGGGAAGAGAGTGGACTAGGTGCATCACCGAGAGCAATCAGGTCCTCCTCCAATGCCTGACCATCCAGTTCTGGGTCTGGGGTACCAATTCGTGTTAAGCCATGGAAGGGTGACTCAGATCCTGTGGGTGATGGCGCGTCCTCAGAGGGTGAAGGGATTGGTGATTCATCAGGGTCAGGTAAAGAAGCTTTGAGTGCATCCAATTTCTTCTTGAGATGCAACACTCGGTTAGCAAAAGTCTGATAGGCCTGAGGAAATGAAGGGTTGTTTTTTTTTTAATGGAATTAAATTTATGTTGTCTTTATTTATCCTGAACTCACAGATGCCTTGTACTAAACTTAAAGATTCATAAATTCTCACCCGATAGACAAACAACGTGACTTACATTGGTGACTATCTTGACTTCTTTGTACTGCATCTCGTAGAAAATGTCAGCATTCTCCAGAGCCTCAATCAGAGCAGGTCCTTTTTTTACCTCTCCCTCCAGAAAGGCTACAAAGTCCTGCAGTTTTGTACTACCATCTTCAAAATCTTTCGAAAAACGCTTGCCACCTGCTTTATCTAAACAAACAAACAAAAAAAAAAGAAAAGTATGGAGAATTACCTTTGTTTAATTTCATATAAAAGCATACTGACCGCCGTAGTTACAACATCATGAAGCTACTGCAGAGTATAAGCTGCTCCAAAAAGCTAAAGAAAATGCATGACCGCATCAATTCCCATGTAAAGATTTCTTAATACGAGCATGCAGCAGCAACCTTTGAGTTTCTTCAGTGCTACTGTGCTGCACACGTCCACTCTCATGGCAGCTAGCTGCTTCTCTCTCAGCTCAATCTCGTCCATGGATTTCCTGTACTTGGTGAGATGCTCCATAAACGCTGAAGGCTGCCCAAAGAAAAGATCAGACAAAAGTAATCGATCAGACGGTGCGTACGTGCTACAGAAGCAGCGTTTTAATTACTATTTTATTTTCCGTCTCTCGGATGACATTCCGCAACGTCGAGTAAAAGCTCTCACCAAAAACTCGGCAACTATCTTGGATCTCAGCGCAGTTTTTGGGTTGACGGGAGCTGAAAGGAAACGTGGAGGCATGTTAATCTGCTGAATACATTCAGATACATAATAAACCTGTTTGAAACGCTGTAGAAATCAGTGACCACACCCTTTTATTAATCGCCAAATATTTCCTATTAAATGACCTCAAGGTCACATGAACTAAAAAGGAAGTAACAGAGGATTCCTAAAAAATAATTAATGTGACTTCAAACGCAAGTTTAGACTTTCACCAAAATGGGAATGGGCGGGGCTAAAAAAAAATAATACTCCAGAGAGCCATCAGAGGTCCAGAGAGATTTTGGTATCACTTATATACGGACATTAGTTACTGGTTTAAACCTCATTTACAAAAAACATCTCTTGACCACATCCAGATTGTAAACTATTAGAAGACCGATAGCTGTGGCTTAAGAAAGAGCCGGTCATGATCTGTGGTTACCTGGTGGTTCTTCTGGCTGGATGAGACCACCTTTAAGCTGGATAATAAACTCCTCTGAGTAAACATTTCTCTCTTCCCAAATGGACAAGATCCTGTCCACTGATTTCCGCACCTTAGAGTCTTTTACAGTACTGCAGATGGAGAGAGAGAGGGAGAGACAGACAGACACACAGAAAGAGAGAGAGAAAGACATGGGGGAGATAGATAGATAGATAGATAGATAGATAGATAGATAGATAGATAGATAGATAGATAGATAGATAGATAGATAGATAGATAGATAGATAGATAGATAGATAGATAGATAGATAGATAGATAGATGAGAAGAGAGAGACAGAGTGTGAGAGAGCGTGAGAGAGAGAGAGCATGAGAGAGTGTGAGAGGGACAGACAGAGAGATCGTGAGAGAGAGAGTGTGAGAGACAGTGTGAGAGTGACAGACAGAGAGAGAGAGAGACAGAGAGAGAGAGACAGAGAGAGAGAGAGAGAGAAACATATAGCCATAAATTATTAGGCAGAAATGTTTAGATATGTGTAACAAGGAGAAATGGAGACATCTGTAAAGCCTAGTAATTAATAGTGCACTAAAAATTAAACAAGCTCATCAGAAAGGTTTCAAAGCTCTGGGTGAGAGTTAGAGAATATAAAGAGGGAAAAGTCTCACCTGATGAGCTTGATAGCTTCGGGCAAAACATCAGTGAAGGTTGTGCGGTAGACGATCGCATTTCTCCTCTTGCAATTCTGAATGACATCATTGGCCAGGTAGAAGAGATTCAGCCTGTGAGAAGAGTCCGCTGGAAAAGGAAAAGGACAATGTGCATGTGTGAAGGACAGATTTATGGACACTTCTGTTCAACTCACTGAAGTATAAGCAGATGTTAACCTACCAAAATCATTCCACATCAGGGCTCTGATGGTGTTAAAAATAATCATTACATTATAACATCAACAACTAGAAGAAACGGTCAGTCACAATGCAACAGTGTCCACTAAAAAAAGATCAAACTGCTGTTTACCCCACAATACAGTGTGTGTTTAACAGGTGATGTAATGCCCCCTTGTGGAAGGGAGGGAGGGACAGACAAACAGAGAGAAAGAAAGACAGACAGACAGAGAGAGAGAGACACAGAAACAGAGAAAGACAGAGACAAAGAGAGGGAGAGAGAGAGAGAGAGAGAGAGAGAGAGAGACAGAGAGAGACATAAAAAAGAAAGAAAGAAAGAAACTGACTAACTAAATAGACATATAAACACTAAAATAAATAAATAAATAAATAAATAAATAAATAAATAAATAAATAAATAAATAAATAAATAAATAAATAAAGAGACAGACAAAAGCTGCTAGCTGACACCTCCAGCCATTTTCACCTCTAGCTGAAGTGTGGTGTCCTTAAAAACCCACAGGTCTGCAATGACAGCAGGTCTGCATCTAACAAAAAATGCTAAACAAACTGAAAGCATCACCAGCTGGTTCTTTGGTTCTTGAGCAAGACTCCTAACCCTGAAGTGCTTTACTGTAGTCACACACCAATATTCAAGCTGCTATATATATATATATATATACTACAATATATACTATATATGCTACAATAAATAAAGGGGCATTGGTGGCTCAGTGGTAGGTTTCTTGCCTATCATGCGGAAGGCCCGGGTTCGATTCCAGCCAATGCCTCAACCCCAGCCACTGGGTGCAGTGCCGGTCCCAAGCCCGGAAAAATGGGAGGGTTGCGGCAGGAAGGGCATCCGGCGTAAAACATTTGCCAAGTTGTTGTGCGGACCAGTTGGTCCGCTGTGGCGACCCCGAACAGGGAGCAGCCGAAAGCAACTTCTTTATGCTACAATAAATAAAGATCGCTTACATTCAATGTTCTATTTCTTCACACAATGACATGTAGTAACTATTATTGAGATCCTGTAGCTACATCACAACGCTGGATACACAAGGTGGCTGGCGCGTGGAGGACACCTGAAAAATGAAAACTGTGGGTCTACATGGTATAGTACTACCGTAATAGTCGGGGCAGCAGTACAGCACCATGCGGCACTGTGACTAAATTAAATAAGGTTGTGTCTCAAATCACACTCATGTACTAGTAAATAGAGGACTAACACTAAACTGTTTTCCAGTCATTTTAGTATAAAACTTCTTATACAGTGTTACAGCTGCTGAAAGCTATTGAATCTACTAGATGGTCTACATTAGACTATGCCACTAGTGTGTGTGTTTATAAAAATGCTACCAGAGGGACTATTAATTGATTAACTTGTTTATTTACTAGCTGCGCTTATACACTATATTGCCAAAGGTTTTGGGACACCCCTCCAGATCATTGAATTCAGGTGTTGGGCTCGGCCCCTTAGTTCCACTGAAAGGAACTCTTAATGCTTCAGCATACCAAGACATTTTGGACAATTCCATGCTCCCAACTTTGTGAGAACAGTTTGAGGTTGACTTCACTTCCTGTTCCAACATGACATCACACCAGTGCACAAAGCAAGGTCCATAAAGACATGAATGGGCGAGTCCTGACCTCAACCCAATAGAACACCTTTGGGATGAATTAGAGCGGAGACTGCGAGCCAGGTCAAAACTGGGACGTCTGCCTTTACATGTACATGAATGTAATATGGAGTTGTCCCGCTCTATGCAGCTATAACAGCTTCAACTCTTCTGGGAAGGCTTTCCACAAGGTTTAGGAGTGTGTTTAGGGGAATTTTTGACCGTTCCTCTAGAAGCGCATTTGTGAGGTCAGGCACTGATGTTGGACGAGAAGGCCTGCCTCGAAATTAAACACAAAAAGACCATAGTAACTACAAACATCACCAACCAACCATATATCAATTAAATATTATTATAATATTGTAATATTTTCAATATCAAAGTAGCTTGAATTTTCAAGTCAAAGTAGTTCCTTTTTTAGATCCGATATCCATCATAACTTCTGGTAGGAGTAGAAATAAATAAAAATATACTAAAAAAACAAGACTGAAAATGTAGGCCGGCCTGAGCACCAGTGAGCACAAGGCTAGTGCACATACTGTATTGATGCTATCTATAGAAACGTTGCTGTTGATGAAGTGACTTCTGTCTAGCAGGAAATCCAATATGGCCATGTTTCAAGCCAAGATGCAACTGTGAATAGCAAGTTAGCATAAGTGTAGCAGACTTGAGTGTATGCAAAGGATATGGCTTCATCAGCGACAGCAACCTTTTAGAGCATAAATGGGATAATTTATATGACAGAAGCAGGCTTTTCTACTTTCTCCATATATATGCTCTTATATATTATAAATGAGTAAAAAAAAACAAATAGCAGACGATGTATTCATCTGAAATGTTATTTTAAAAAATTCGAATAAGAAAGACACACTTACAGGTCCCTCTATTAGGAACACCGGTACACCAGCACAGTGTATAAACTCATACAGACTCGGGAGAACAGCTTCAGGTATTGTTCACATCAACTATCAGGATGGGGAAATTTCTAGAACCTGCCTTGTGTCTACAGACCAGACTGGTGGAGGTGGCGTAATGATGTGGGGAAAATATCTGCTCTCCGTCCGCCAAATAGCTCGCTGCCCGGTCTGTCCGTCCGCCTAGCTCGCTGCCCGGTCTGTCCGTCCGCCTAGCTCGCTGCCCGGTCTGTCCGTCCGCCTAGCTCGCTGCCCGGTCTGTCCGTCCGCCTACTCGCTGCCCGGTCTCGTCCGCCTAGCTCCTGCCGTCTGTCCGTCCGCCTATGCTGCCCTCTGTCTGCTACTCGCTGCCCGGTCTGTCCGTCTAGCTCACTGCCTGTCTGTATCTGCCTTGCTGCCTCTCTGTCTGTCTTACTCGCTGCTGTCTGTCTGTCTGTGTCTGCCTTGCTGCCTCTCTGCCTGTCTTACTCACTGTCTTGTCTGTCTTTCCTTTCTGTTTGTCTGCCTCTCTCACTGTCTGCATTTGTCTCCCTTGTGGTCTGCGTCTGTCTCTCTCCCTCACGGTCTGTGTCTGTCTCTCTCACTTCATCATCATCATTACTTGAAAGCCAGAGCCTACATACATATCTTCTACTGATTACTTCCAGGATGATACGATTTATAATGTTAAGTGGGCTTGTGTATCACCGTGTTTCTGACCAACACATGAAAGTGTTAAACGGCTACATTTTCAGCCCTATACACCAATCAGACAATTTTTTATAACTTTTTGATTCTTTTATTATATGCAGTATAGAAACCAACCCACACTAAATAGTTCATAAAACAAAGTCAATTTCACACCAACTGACTAACAACTGCCAAGGCATCTTTAATTTAACAACGAATAAAACTGACAAACTCATCCTTTATCTGATCACAGATGAACTCTCAGGAAGCCCTGTTTGGATTACATTAGTTTATCATCTAAACTGAGATAAACCTCTCACATCTGGACAGCGGCAGAATTCCCGCAGGAGGAGCGAGTTTCCTGCACTGTGTCTTCTACAAACCCGGATGTCTCATTACACGGTCATATGACCGCACTCTGTTCACAACAACGAGACCAAGCCGGAGTACAGAAGAGACACGAGCTCATGTTTCAGTAAAAAGAGATCCAGCAACAATTTGAAAACACAAAGCATAATTTGTTTTTCTGTCTGTAGCAGACGATTCAACGTCATTTCTTTTCATTTAAGCTTTAAAAATTTGATTTTATTTCCTTTTTCTTCGATTTTTCCCCCCTTTTCAGCGTTCCAGTTTAGTGTGAAACGTTTCAAACTCGGCGAGTTATTTTCACTTTTAGCGCAACCCAAGGTCACATCGTGATACATATCACAGATCATAAATTGTACTAAAGTATTATTTTTTTAAGATGCATGTTAAAAAAAATTTTCCCTTCCTTTTTGGGAATAATCTTTTATTTTAGTTTTAAATCGCATATAAGGACATGTATAAGGACACTGAAAGGACCACTGTAAAAAATAAATTAATTAATTAAATTTAAAAAATTAAATTAAAAAAAAATTGTAAAATTTACAGACAAGGTATAATGATTTGTAATGTAGTTAAGTTTTTTTCAATCTGTACATACACATAATAAGGACTACCTCAGAAGCCTTAAAAAATTGTGAAATTGGCAAAAAAAAATGCTTTTAAAAACACTCTCTCCATCTGCGTCTCACTCTCTGTCTGTCTGTCTCACTCACTGTCTGTCTGTCTACCTGTCTATTTAGCTGGCTCGCTGCCCATTTGTCTCGCTGTCTGTCTCACTCACAGCCTGTCTGTGCCTGCCTTCCTTTCTTTTCTGTCTGTCCCCTCGCTGTCTGTCTACCCCTCTCGCTGTCTGTCTACCTTCCTCGCTGTCTGTGTAGTTTGCTGTCTGTCTTGCTGTCCGTATCTGTGTGTGTCTGTCTGCCTGTCTCTCTCTCCAGCCGGACCAGACTCAATGCTCTCTCCAGCCGGACCAGACTCAATGCTCTCTCCAGCCGGACCAGACTCAATGCTCTCTCCAGCCGGACCAGACTCAATGCTCTCTCCAGCCGGACCAGACTCAATGCTCTCTCCAGCCGGACCAGACTCAATGCTCTCTCCAGCCGGACCAGACTCAATGCTCTCTCCAGCCGGACCAGACTCAATGCTCTCTCCAGCCGGACCAGACTCAATGCTCTCTCCAGCCGGACCAGACTCAATGCTCTCTCCAGCCGGACCAGACTCAATGCTCTCTCCAGCCGGACCAGACTCAATGCTCTCTCCAGCCGGACCAGACTCAATGCTCTCTCCAGCCGGACCAGACTCAATGCTCTCTCCAGCCGGACCAGACTCAATGCTCTCTCCAGCCGGACCAGACTCAATGCTCTCTCCAGCCGGACCAGACTCAATGCTCTCTCCAGCCGGACCAGACTCAATGCTCTCTCCAGCCGGACCAGACTCAATGCTCTCTCCAGCCGGACCAGACTCAATGCTCTCTCCAGCCGGACCAGACTCAATGCTCTCTCCAGCCGGACCAGACTCAATGCTCTCTCCAGCCGGACCAGACTCAATGCTCTCTCCAGCCGGACCAGACTCAATGCTCTCTCCAGCCGGACCAGACTCAATGCTCTCTCCAGCCGGACCAGACTCAATGCTCTCTCCAGTCGGACCAGACTCAATGCTCTCTCCAGCCGGACCAGACACAATGCTCTCTCCAGCCGGACCAGACTCAATGCTCTCTCCAGCCGGACCAGACACAATGCTCTCTCCAGCCGGACCAGACTCAATGCTCTCTCCAGCCGGACCAGACTCAATGCTCTCTCCAGCCGGACCAGACTCAATGCTCTCTCCAGCCGGACCAGACTCAATGCTCTCTCCAGCCGGACCAGACTCAATGCTCTCTCCAGCCGGACCAGACTCAATGCTCTCTCCAGTCGGACCAGACTCAATGCTCTCTCCAGCCGGACCAGACACAATGCTCTCTCCAGCCGGACCAGACTCAATGCTCTCTCCAGCCGGACCAGACACAATGCTCTCTCCAGCCGGACCAGACTCAATGCTCTCTCCAGCCGGACCAGACTCAATGCTCTCTCCAGCCAGACCTGTAGATTTTCCATTCCATTCTATTAAAATTGAAAAATCATTTCACTACATGTCCAACTGAAAAGAGAAAATAAAGGATTTATTCATAAATCGTTCATACAGGCTTCATGCAAAAACTTTACTGTTTGTAAAAATCCTTTTAATTCTTGAAAAATAATCAAACAGGTTATATCCTATTTGTGCTCCTGTGTGTGTGTAAATTTACTCATCAGAAAACTGAATAAACACAAACACACACACAAAGTACAGAGAAAATGAGCGTTTATTAAGCATCACTAAATCCAGCAGAAAATTTTTGTAACTAGTTTGAAATTAAATTACACAGATTTCTTCTCCGTTTTCTGTTACACAGATTTTCTGCTTCTATAAACATCAGAAATAAATCCCTTCAAGAGATCAGCAGAGCCGGCTCATCTTATGCGCGCTATTTTCCTCCCATCATCCTACCAGGAGTCTTCATAAATATACCCAAAAATATAGAAATTACCCCAAAGCAGTCCTGGATCTCTGAGATAAATGGTAAGCTCACGGTACGAGTTAATGCTCAAAAGGACTCAAAAGAGCAGTCTCACTAATAAAACAACAATCACCTGATCTGTACAGATGCCTACAGGAAACCCCGCCCCCTTTCCCCAGCGCTCACACAGCCGTCTTCGTTTCCCCGACTGCACCGCTGCACAGATCACAGCGCCTTTAACCTCCTTAATCTCAAAATGGTGGAAATGTGCTTTGCCTTTTTTTTTGTGGACAATATTTTAAAGCGGAGAATAAGTAAAGAAAAGAAAATCAGTATCACGCACCCCGGTGTCTGTAGATTAATTTTGAAAATTTGCGTGACAAATTCATTACACTGAGAGCGAGGATGTGTGTGTGGTTTAATAAAGGTTCTTTTTAGCTGCTGCTTAAATGCACCGTTACTGACCACTTAATAAACACTACCAAAAAAAAAAAAACAGCGAAACCCATCGAGGTGCACGCGGAGAGTCGATCCTCGAGGAAAAGGCCTTCAGGAGTCAGACTTCAGTGACGGAAGCTAATTTCCCAGTGCGTCTCCTTCTGCTAAACAAATTAGTTGTGTTGTGTCTCAAATTGTATAGAGGTGTTCGGAAATAAACTTGTGTTAGAAACCTCGTTCAAACCTTAGAGTAAAAAAACTCTTCTATAGCAGCATTCTGGAGTTTCTAGATAACTGATTTGAGACACAGCTCATGACAACAATCACGACGACAGCAGAAAGCTTTACGGAAAACCCGAGCTCGCCACGTGGGGATGTTGTAGCTTTAGTGGTTAAGGTGTTTGACTACTGATCAGAAGGTTGTGAGTTCAAATCCCAGGTCCACTATGTTGCCACTGTTGGGCCCCTGAGCAAGGCCCTTAACCTTCAACTACACAGTTGTATAAATGACAGAACAGTTGTGCCAAATAACAGACACTGAGCAGGAAATAGTGAAGGTTTTACAGTTTTGGATCTGACCTGCTGCCTAGTGTGTGTGGCATTTAAAAAAATGAAAAAATAAAATTTCAGAGGTGAAGGCTCGAGTGTCGCAGATTATTCATGTCCGTTTGGTTTGTTTGATCTAGCAACTAGACTAACTTAAACTAGAACATTTCTACAATACAGATCAGTATGGAATAATCTAACCGTGGTGGTGCATTAAAAACTAAGAATGTAAAGATAGATAGATAGAGGGAGAGAGAAAGAGGAAGATATAGATAGATAGATAGATAGATAGATAGATAGATAGATAGATAGATAGATAGATAGATAGATAGATAGATAGATAGATAGATAGATAATTGCCTTTTTAAAATAAATAAATAAACTTTAAAAACTAAATCATAAATAAATCAAAAACCAAGTGGGGAAATTATTAAATAACTAAACAAATAAATTTGACAATATATAAAATAAATAAAAATATATTTTTCAAATAAATAAAAAATAAATACATTTTTAAAATAATAAATAAAATGATAGATAGATAGATAGATAGATAGATAGATAGATAGATAGATAGATAGATAGATAGATAGATAGATAGGCAAACTTTTGAACCAACAGCATTTCACATTATTCAGATTTTCTCACTTAGTGTTTTTTGTTTTTAATTCTGGATATCTGAGTCGAGTGACGACACGTTAAAAAATCGAGGTGGTTATGATGCAACACACTAAAAGTAGGGGAAAAAAAACACAAAACTAAACTTTCCACCATCGTCATGAGCTGTCTCAAACAGAAATTTATGAAAAATATTTACAAATCTACAAATCTCCAGGATCTACAGATCCTCAAAGAATATGGATCAAATACTATACAAGAGGGTTTATCCATTAAAAAACTAGCTGGACAACCCATTTAAACCGTCTAAAACAAGACACGAGTCTGAGATTGAAGAAGACACAGATCACTGGTATGTCGCTCCGTCGTTCCTCACACCATCACCACATTAATCACAAAACACACCGAATGAACACAGGATGCACGCGGCAGCCATCTTGTACACGTGTAAAGAATTTAAGCATAAACCCGACCTTACTGTATTATTGGTTATTTGTAATAGAAATACAAACAAAAAAAAAACAGCTAGGAAAAACAAACACTTTTCTTCCTCCCCAACAATCTCCCTGCTCACCACACCAACAAAAAACGCCGGCCTTCGCTGATATTAAAAAAGTTGTCCACAGTGACAACAGAGAGCTGACCGGTGATGTGAAGGAAATATTAGCCAATTGATGGGGAAAATCTTAAAAAACAAAACCGTAGCCATGACTCCCTCAGTATTCCTAGGTCGTATCAGCTCAGTAATAATCCTAGCTTGCATTCGAGATTAGATTCATTATTGCCAGAACCAAGATTAAATAATCACTGGTGTAACTATGGCAACGAGATGGTGGTCAGCCATCATCATAGCTTTAAAAGCAGAAATTTTACTGTACTGTGATATCCAAGGGATGGATACTTTCTGCGGTCTGCGTCGTCCCGGTCAGCTACAGGACAGAGACAGGAGAGTTCTGCTCCAAAAGCAGCATTCTCTCCAAACTGATAATGAAATATTATTTATCATCAGGACTGAAACAATAACCATCACCAGTAAGGTTTTGACCAAATATTACTTAGTGGTTTACTGACATAAAGAATTAAACCACACAGTCAGCCAATCAGAAACCAGTATTTTTCCTCTAGTGAGACAAGTCTAGTTAATACAGATTAATCAAATAAAAAAGGAGGACTAAAGAAGAACGGTCAAAGACCCAAAAAACACTTAAATCTTAAGCTCTATTCGGACAGGATTAACATTTACATATGGTCCTGGGTTACTTATTTTAACAAGCACCGCTCTGTGAGATTACTAGTTGCATCCAAATCGGCCATGTCCATGTCCCCTACTGTTTTTCGGCAAACCCAGCAGTCGTTCTGATCATTTAGTATTAGATACATCTGTACAGAAACTCGCCTCACGTTAGGGGAAAGGTATTCGACTTGCTGTATTTAGTCTGCATCAGTGATAATAAACAATCACCAAAGAAACTTTAATAACACTCGGTTTGGGCAGTAAAACCTCGACTACACACACCGTCTGGGAAAACCTTTCCAGAAGAGAACAGAAAGTAAAATCATTAATGTGATTATCTCATGCTCACGTTGGTGTTTAGAGAAATTCTCACTTCCTGTGGATATTTTACTGTTAGAATTTTATCACTCAATATTGTTTACATGCAAACAAATCTGATTGAAAAGCATTAATATCAATCAGACTGGAAGGGGTGGTGTAGAGCTGAAATAATCCGGGAAACACCATTAAGAAACACCAGGGCGCTGATGCAAACGAGACGACAGACTATAATGTTTAGGGCACACAGAAACAGTACTTTCAGATCTGTGTAAAAAAATTAAAAACGGATTAATTTCATGTAAAAAAAAAAAAAAAAGTTTGCTGATAAACTAATACAATCCAAATAGGGCTTTAGTTTCATTAGGAAATGTTTTATTGTGTGACTATAACACACACACAAGTGCAAAAAAAGTCCCAAGTTCGTCAACTTTACCGAATAATGCTTAGTTATTTATTTATTCATTCATTCACAAGATTAATATCATATACTACAAGATCATAAACTCCTTCTCTTTCCTTAACACTCAGACTAAATAACTAAAAATCACCACGCCATAGCTGAATATGCTTCATCAACTTTTTTACACTATTTTTTACGCCTGGTTAAAAGTTTCTCAAGAGCAAACAAAAACACCACAGGACCCAGAAATATAGTTTAATATTTTTTCCTCACCTGTAAACTCATTACATTAATATTAGAACAAAAATATAATTAAAGGAATCTGAAAATGAGCAAATTTCCAAAGCACATAGAAACTGGCAAAAAATATCCAGATTGTAAAATGAAAGGGTTGACATTTTTTTTTTTATACATTTCTATATAGATAAGCATTTAAGAAGAATGTATGCCATTTTACTCTTTATTGTTTTATTAATTTTTTTTATATCTGGGCTTTTGTATCTACTGAATCATAAGAAAGCAAAAGTAACTCACAAAACATAGCTAACATGCTAGTGATGTACCTGAGCAGAGCAGCACACAGGTACCTGAAGCCACAAATGCTAAGCTCCATGTAGCTTGCACGATTAGCCGGTTCAAGTAGCAAAGCACGCACAGAGTAAACTTATTATTATTATTATTATTATTAATATTATTAATGCGTTAGCTTCATAGCTGTTGAGACCATGACGTGGTGAAAGTATCCCAACACTTCAGCTGAATGGTATCATTGTCACATTTATTTATTTTGTTTTTTTTACAACTGCTCGGCTGCTAATAACTGGCTAACTCGCTAGTCACTATTCATTATTTGCTAGCAAAGCTAGCTCCCCTTTAACTGTTGAACTCTGGCTAGTTAGCCAAACCGCTACTCACATTTTCGCAACCACTTCACCCAGGACCGCACGATTACACTGTGATATTTCTTGTTCTCGATGCACCACGTCGATAATCCTTGAATGGACTCCATTGTGTTTGAAACGCCTTGAAATCGCCGGTCTAAAGTGGACTCCAGAACAGCGCCTGAGCCGCGGCTATGGCCGCTAGCAGCTTCACTACCGGCCGCCATTTTGCAGCAGCAACAGTAGAGCCTCTGAGTGTCACTGTGACGATCAGTCAGTCTCCTCACCGCCTCTGCTGTTCAGCTCAGATACAGCAGCCAGAACACGACTGTTGTACGCACAGCCTGTGGAAATACAATATATTGCCAAAAGTTTCGGGACACCCCTCCAAATCATTCAGGTGTTGTTTTTCAGGGCTTGGGCTCAGCCCCTTAGTTCCAGTGAAGGGAACTCTCAATGCTTCAGCATACCAAGACATTTTGGACAATGTCATGCTTTGTGGGAACAGTTTGGGGATGACCCCTTCCTGTTCCAACATGACTGCACACCGGTGCACAAAGCAAGCTCCATAAAGACATGGATGAGTGAGTTTGGTGTGGAGGAACTTGACTGGCCTGCACAGAGTCCTGACCTCAACCCCATAGAACACCTTTGGGATGAATTAGAGTGGAGACTGAGCCAGACCAAAACTGGGACGTCTGCCTTTACATGCACATGAATGCAATATGGAGTTGTCCCACCCTTTGCAGTTATAACAGCTTCAACTCTTCTGGGAAGGCTTTCCACAAGGTCTAGGAGTGTGTTTATGGGAATTGTTGACCATTTCTCTAGAAGCGCATTTGTGAGGTCAGGCACTGACGTTGGACGAGAAGGTCTGGCTCACAGTCTCCACTCTAATTCATCCCAGAGGTGTTCTATGGGGTTGAGATCAGGACTCTGTGCAGGCCATTCAAGCTTCTCCACACCAAACTCACTCATCCATGTCTTTATGGACCTTGCTTTGTGCACTGGTGTGCAGTCATGTTGGAACAGGAAGGGGTCATCCCCAAACTGTTCCCACAAAGCATGAAATTGTCCAAAATGTCTTGGTATGCTGAAGCATTAAGAGTTCCTTTCACTGGAACTAAGGGGCCGAGCCCAACTCCTGAAAAACAACAACCTGAATTGAATGATTTGGAGGGGTGTCCCAAAACCTTTGGCAATATAGTGTACTTAAGTACTAAGAGAAAAAGTCCTCTCCGCAACTCATTAAACACATTTAAACAATATCTGATGTGCTCAGTGATTCACATGTTCATTTATCAGGTGATGATGTATTTTCATTATTCCCAGTGAGAGATTTAGTGGTTATTTACTCCTCTGATGTCATTGGGGGACATTTGTTGTAGACAAAATTATGTACCTACAGTATTTAGTTAAATTTTATTTGTATAACACTTTTAACAAGCTCTCACAAAGCAGCTATACAGAAACATACACCGATCAGGCATAACATTATGACTCGCATGACTTCATAAAATGAATCGCACTCGTACAAGCAAGAGTGCAAGAACATTTGTAGCCACATTCCTACTTAAGAAGGCAGTAGGGAGAAATTATTTAACGGAAAAGTACCATAATGCTCAATGTATTTTAATTTCCATGCGTACCATGCGGTACACCTGATCGCTAAAAGTGCCTTGGCTGCCTTCCCTTCTTCCATCCATCTACTGTTTTGTGTGCTTATCTCTAACAACCTTAAACAAACAGAGTGATCAGACATAACATTATGACCACCTGCCTAAGTCACCTCAGGCTTGCTCAATTGGGATAATTTTGTCTAACTGTTTGTGTGTTTGCTGTTTCTTATGTTCTCTAAAGCTGCTTTGAGATGATGCTTTTTGTTAAAAGCGCTATACAAATAAAACTGAATTGAATTGAATTGAATTAATATTGTGTTGGTCCTCCTTTTGCTGACCCATCATGCACTGTGTATTCTGACACCTTTCTATCAGAACCAGCATTAACCTCTTCAGCAATCTGAGCAACAGTAGCTCGTCTGTTGGATCGGATCACACGGGCCAACCTTCGCTCCGCACGTACATCAATGAGCCTTGACCGCCCATGACCCTGTCTCCGGGTCACCACTGTTCCTTCCTTGGACCACTTTTGATAGATACTGACCACTGCAGACCGGGAACATCCCACAAGAGCTGCAGTTTTGGAGATGTTCTGATCCAGTGGTCTAGCCATCACAATTTGGCCCTTCATCAAACTCACTCAAATCCTTACGCTTGCCCATTTTTCCTGCTTCTAACACATCAACTTTGAGGACAAAATGTTCACTTGCTGCCTAATATATCCCACCCACTAACAGGTGCCATGATGAGATCATCAGTCTTATTCACTTCACATCTCAACTGTTAATTCAGTAGTACTGATCAGGCTATATGTGTGGTATAAATTCAATCTGGACATCCACAATGCTGTCATTATCATGTGACCTACAACTTAACAATAACTTCAAAACTTTTTGTTTGTTTGTTTAAACCTTCAGCATTTTAACAATTTATACAGGTGATACAAATTCTTTTTCAATTCAATTTATTTGTATAGCGCTTTTAACAATGCACATTGTCTCAGAGCAGCTTTACAGATGTATAGAAACATAGAAAAAATGATGAAGTTCAAATTAAGTTACTATTTATCTCTAACATTTATCCCTAATGAGAAGCCTGAGGTGACGGTGGTGAGGAAAAACTCCCTGAGAAGAAACCTTGAGAGGAACCAGGCTCAGAAGGGAACCTCATCCTCATATGGGTGACACTGGACAGTGAATAATGTAACTGTTGATAATGTCCTTTCTACATCAGCAACCAAGAGCTCTTGAGGAACTAATAAGTCAGTGTAGATTCTGAGTTCATTATAGACTTACTAATTCCTTCCTGCTGAAAGCTGACCAATGCAACAGCAGTTCAGAGACGGTGTGATAGTCTCCAAGTGGTTCTATCCACAGCAGTCCACTCGGTCACAGGCTGTCCACACAGATCTATCCACAGCAGCAGTGACCATCACCAAGTGACAAGACTCCAACCAGGGGTAGAGCACATGGATGGATCAGGCAGATCCAGAAAGAAGAGGTCACACTGGGAACTCGGGAGTGGGATGTATAGCTCGACAGAGAGAGAAAAATATTAAGTATGCTTGTGATCATGAGTCATGGGACTCCGGCAAGACATGCCATGACATCATAACGGGAGAGCCAGAAGGTGAAATAAATACTGTTTAATGACAAGGAACAGTGTTCAATTATCTACTGCACTTCCACTTCCGCTGTTGATTCTTCCAGCTCTTCTGCGCCAGCCATGTTGCCCTATGAGCAGCATAGTGTGTGCATTGCTTCCATACTGTAGAATCTCAGAATCAGTAGACTGATTTATGAATACTGAGAATTCAGACTTGCTTCTCCTTTAGTGTGCTGCTTTTCACCTGTAGAGTAGTAGGGATATTCTGACACAGCTTACGATCTCAAACATATGAGGAAACAATCTGGTTTCATATTGTTGTTAGCTCCACAAAAATCCTTTTTTATCAACGAGCTGAAATCATGCCATTACACCAAACATAAACATTTTGGGTTTTGTAAACTTGGTTGGTATTTGGAGTTAAGTGTGTCAGGGTTAAAGTCAGCACTTGTGTTGCATGATCTATCCACATCTCACTGTGAACGAATGTGGGGATGAGTAACCGTCACCTCACATGAGGAGGCTTATGGTGCGTCCAACTCAAAGCCATTACTCATCATTTCTGACCTAACTTGGAAATAAAGTGTTGGCCCTTAAGGCTAAAGTTGTTATATACAAGTATTTCAACACTTTCAATCACTAATTTGAGGAGGAAAATAAATATCACTCATTAAAAGACAGACATGAAGTCGATGTTTATTTATCTCACTTCGTAGATCACACATACAGAGGCTATCTCCAGTTCTCACTTTTATTGTCAGTCGATTGCAACATGAATCATTAGGCTTCAAACAAACGACAGAAATGTCATTACACACACAATCTTTATTTCACAGATATGTTTAATAATACAGTGAAGTCTGTATGGTTCATTTCAGATTGAAATGTAAAGCGAAGTCCACACTGCAAAAAGAAACACCTCTATTTGCTACTTAAAAGTGTGTGCAGTCTTTATACACATATAAGAGATGTTCGTCTCCAGTCAGTTCTGATCAACAGCCCAGCCAGGGGTCCTGTCGGTTTGTTCTGGAGACGAACGAGAGCTTGCGTGCCATCTCCATGTTGTAGATCCTCTTGCAGTTCTCGTAGTTCTCCCTCTGTCTCTGTCGGCACGGCTTCTCGTAGTAACGTCTGCGCTTTACGGTTTCAATGATTCCGTCCAGAGACAAAACCCTGAAGAGAGAAGAAGAAGAAAAAACCTTTATTATAATACTTTTCTTCACATATCCCAGCTTTGGAGGTTTAGCACAGGGGCAGCTATGATGGAGCAGAGAGGGTCAAACAAACCGCTCATATTCTACAGATGAGGTGATTTTCTACTGGTTGCCATAATGATAATGTATAAAAATAAATAGAGAAGAGGATCAACATTTCAGGAAAGAACCACAAATGGGTGTAATGTCAGGTGCCCACAAACATTCATTTGCGGCTTAGGTGTCCCTGATCTTCATCTGTGACACAGTGTATTAATTAACCACTTCTTAGGATTATTTTTTTTTGTCGCACGACCGGACACAGCAAACAGACAAACGGAAGTAGAATGTCTTAAAAGGCTTATACATGGGCAAGATACATGAGTACAATCTAGACAGGTGGGAAAATTCGATCATACCATTTATGAAACTCAGACGGACCTTCCCGATGTCTGTCATGTCTCAGTTTTATAAGATATACGGATCTTTATTACAACTGACATTACTAAGTGAATTACACAGTAGGTCCGAGCACAGAGGACATGCTAACTAGACAGAAATAAAGCAGCGCATACGATGGCATTATGGGTTAATTAACTAAAACATGAACGTGAACATAAATGTAAAATACCTATTAAGAGCTTTATATGCAGCGTCAACGTTTCCATCCTGAACCATCACCGTTCGGGCAACGAAGCGAAGGTGTTTCGCCATTTTGCGCTGGTGCACCAGGAAACGTTGTTCGGGCGGAAACGACGAGCACATATAAACTAGTTCCCTTTCAAACCTACGTTGAGCCATACACCGATCAGGTATAACAGTGTGAGCAGTGACAGGTGAAGTGAATAAGACTGATGAGCTCCTCATCATGGCACCTGTTAGTGGGTGGGATATATTAGGCAGCAAGTGAACATTTTGTCCTCAAAGTTGATGTGTTAGAAGCAGGAAAAATGGGCAAGCGTAAGGATTTGAGCGAGTTTGACAAAAGGCCAAATTGTGATGGCTATATTTACAGCATTTAGCAGACACCCTTATCCAGAGCGACTTACATTTTCATCTCATTTTTATACAACTGAGCATTTTTGGGGTTAAGGGCCTTGCTCAGGGGCCCAGTAGTTGCAGCTTGGTGGACCTGGGATTCAATCACACAACCTTCCAATCAGTAGTCCAATGCCTCAACCACTAAGCTACCACATCCCGCGAGACCACTGGATCAGAACATCTCCAAAACTTCAGCTCTTGTGGGGTGTTCCCGGTCTGCAGTGGTCAGTATCTATCAAAAGTGGTCCAGGGAAGGAACAGTGGTGAACCGGGGACAGGGTCATGTGCGGCCAAGGCTCATTGATGTATGTGGAGAGCGAAGGTTGGCCCGTGTGGTCCGATCCAACAGACCAGCTACTGTTGCTCACATTACTGAAGAAGTTAATGCTGGTTCTGATAGAAAGGTGTCAGAATTCACAGTGCATGATGGGTCAGGGCTGTTTTGGCAGCAAAAGGGGGACCAACACAATATTAGGCAGGTGGTCATAATGTTATGCCTGATCTGTGTATGAAGGTGTTACACATGTAGTAAAAAAAAAAAAAACAACTTTATGTGGTCCCAATATGAGTTTATATTAAACAATGAGCATTAATATGGAGTTATGAACAAACTGATATTTTAAGGGACCAAACAACTTTGTTTATCTTAATAATCAAATGCATCGTGTGTTTTAGTTACACTGCTATTATCCATGAAAATAGGTCAAGGCTGACAAGGATGTGTGTGTAAACATTTTTTAAAAACAACTTGAGACATAAGGGTGAGGGACAGTTAAAAGGAGCGAATACGCATTTGGGAGGATTTATTCCGCCAGTGTTTCAGAGGCTATCAGGAGTATAACTGTGAGATGCAGAGTCCCCAATATGACAAAGGACAGGAGCACAAACTGCATGGATCATGGAGCTGCTTCCCTCTCTTTCAGCTGCACATGTTACTGGACACTCATACAAACAGCTATGCGATTGCTTTACAAAAATTTGTCAATATTTAGAGGAGTTCAGCCAAATATCCAAGAAGTTGGTTAATTAATGGAGCATAGTACACAAATGTCTATCTCAAGCCTTATGGCAGTATGTATAGTAGCAAAATTGTTCCATGTGTTGAGTTATGTGTGTGTCCAGTGAGTACAGAGCTCTTATATTTGTTTAAACACAGGACAACTAGTCTAAATAATCACTTTTTTATCATCATATATAATGGATTCACCTACGACAGCAGAGATGGAAAAAAGAAATCTGAGTGATAATTGTCTATAATGTGCTATCTATCACAATATTATGTTATAGAAAGCAAAATATTTGCTACAAGACTACTAACCCTTTTTATTTGCTGTTATATAGACCTGATTTTCCCGACTATTCTAGGTTTACGTTCATGCTCACTATTTTTTTTATAACGTGCTGTGAAAAGACTGCAGTAAAAGATTTGTGAGGAAAGCAATTTGCAATGTAGGAGTTGTGCAGTCCAGTAGATAGCATTCTCCCGTCATCTATCAGGCTGCCAGGTAGTGAAGCATGATTCCTCACTCCAGAGAACATCTTTCCACTGCTGCAGAGTCCAGTGACAACTGCACCATTTTACATCAATTCAGCTGATGCTTGATAGTGCATCGTGATCTTAGGCTTTTATGCAGCTGCTTGGCTATGTAAACACATTTTATGAAGCTCTGGATGCACACTTCTTGAGCTGATGTTGCTTCCAGAGGCAGTTTAGAACTTTGCTGAAACAGATAATGGTGATTTTTATGCACAATGTGCGGTCTTGTGTTTGTGAGGTCTTAATAGCACTTACAGTGGACCAGGGCCGACATTTAAAGCACTAGCTTGTAGCAAAGCGGGCATTCTAAGACATGTTTAAAGTCACTGAGGTCTTTCAAACGTGTCTATGGAGATGTGCTTCATTTTATGCACCTGTTAGCAAAGGGTGTGGCTGAAACACCTGAACACAATCATTAGGAGACGTTTCCATACACTTCTGGTTGTATAATGTACACCGATCAGGGACTGCCAGGTGAAGTGAATAAGACTGATGATCTCCTCATCATGGCACCTGTTAGTGGGTGGGATATATTAGGCAGCAAGTGAACATTTTGTCCTCAGAGTTGATGTGTTAGAAGCAGGAAAAATGGTCAAGTGTAAGGATTTGAGCGAGTTTGATGAAGGACCAAATTGTGATGGCTAGACCACTGGATCAGAACATCTCCAAAACTGCAGCTCTTGTGGGGTGTTCCTGGTCTGCAGTGGTCAGTATCTATCAAAAGTGGTCCAAGGAAGGAACAGTGGTGAACCGGAGACAGGGTCATGGGCGGCCAAGGCTCATTGATGCACGTAGGGAGCGAAGGCTGGCCCGTGTGATCCGATCCAACAGACGAGCTACTGTTGCTCAGATTGCTGAAGAGGTTAATGCTGGTTCTGATAGAAAGGTGTCAGAATACACAGTGCATGACGGGTCAGCAAAAGGAGGACCAACACAATATTAATTCAATTCAATTCAGTTTTATTTGTATAGTGCTTTTAACAAAAAGCATCGTCTCAAAGCAGCTTTAGAGAACATAAGAAACAGCAAACACACAAACAGTCAGTTCTAGGTCACGGGGAGCCTGTGCCTATCTCAGGCATCATAGGGCATCAAGGCAGGATACACCCTGGACGGAGTGCCAACCCATCGCAGAGTACACACACACTCTCATTCACTCACGCAATCACACACTACGGACAATTTAGAGATGTCAATCAACCTACCATGCATGCCTTTGGACTGGGAGAGGAAACCCCCAAGGCATGGGGAGAACATGCAAACTCCACACACACACACACACACAACACACACACACACACACACACACACACACACACACACACACACACACGGCGGAGGCGGGAATCGAACCCCCAACCCTGGAGGTGTGAGGCAAACGTGCTAACCACTAAGCCACCACTTGCCCCCACAGTTCTAGGTGTTAGACAAAATTATCCCACTTGAGCAAGCCTGAGGTGACTTAGGCAGGTGGTCATAATGTTATGTCTGATCACTCTGTTTGTTTAAGGTTGTTAGAGATAAGCACACAAAACAGTAGATGGATGGAAGAAGGGAAGGCAGCCAAGGCACTTTTAGCGATCAGGTCTACCGCATGGTACGCATGGAAATTAAAATATATTGACCATTATGGTACTTTTCCGTTAAATAATTTCTCCCTACTGCCTTCTTAAGTAGGAATGTGGCTACAAATGTTCTTGCACTCTTGCTTGTACGAGTGCGATTCATTTTAAAAACAAAGACTGAATTTTCCAAAATGTTGTAAATGCAAGGAGTGTGAGCTATGTATTAAATAAAAAAACCTTTATTTTTATTGTAACATTTAAGCAACGTCATAGGCGACAACACCCTCCACTCCTCCTCGTACCATTTCTCTCGCAGTTGTTTCGATTCTTGCCATTAGCAGGGTAATGGATTCATCATTTTTATATTAATGCCATTTTTCTAAATACTTTCTTCAGCAGCAGCAGACTGTAGAAACAGGATGGTATATGTTTCCAGTTCAAATGATTGTTATTATTTAATCACTCCCAAACAGAAAGCAGTGGATTTTATTTGAATATCAGAGAGAGTGCTAGGACTGACTGAACGTCTGCCACTGTGGAGGAAAAAAAACGCAGCCTCCACCTTTTTCCATCTCCCTCTTTTCTCATTCACTCTCCCCGTCCATGTTTCCCTGTGCTCGTTTTTCCAGGGGTATCGTTTATGCAGGCATGCTGAAATGGAGCCTTTGAAATGGGCTTGAGGGAGGGGCAAATGGGGAAAAAGAAAAAGGGAGATGAGAGTGGGAAAAGGAAGGACTTGGTAATTACCTAAAGGGGATCTCATCTCAGTTTACACGACCTCCTTTATCTACAAACTCTCTCTTCGCTCGCTTCTTTTCTGCCTTGAACTCTTTGTTTGCTTTTAAATCTAAGCCAAGCACTTTAAGTGGTATCTTTCAGACTTCTGTAACTCTGCTGCAGACTGAGACATGACTGGATGGTGCTAATCTGCTGTAAAATGAGTGGGCGGGGCTAATCTGGTGTTTAAAATAATGGGGGGGGGTTAATCGCTGTTAATCGTGTTTAAAATAATGCGAGTGGGTGGGGCTAATGTGCTGTATTGTGAATGGGCGGAGCTAACCTTCTGTAAAGTGAGTGGGTCGGGGCTAACATGCTGTAAAGTGTGTGGATGGGGCTAACATGCTGTAAAGTAAGTGGGTGGGGCTAACATGCTGTAAAGTGAGTGGGTGGGGCTAACATGCTGTAAAGTGAGTGGATGGGGCTAACATGCTGTAAAGTAAGTGGGCGGGGCTAACATGCTATAAAGTGAGTGGGTGGGGCTAAGATGCTGTAAAGTGAGTGGATGGGGATAACATGCTGTAAAGTAAGTGGGCGGGGATAACATGCTGTAAAGTGCGTGGGTGGGGCTAACATGCTGTAAAGTGCGTGGGTGGGGCTAACATGCTGTAAAGTGAGTGGATGGGGCTAACATGCTGTAAAGTAAGTGGGCGGGGCTAACATGTTGTAAAGTGAGTAGGCGAGGCTAACATGCTGTAAAGTGAGTGGGTGGGGTTAACATGCTGTAAATTGAGAGGGTGGGGCTAATCTGCTGTTTATTAAATGGGCGGGGCTAAAATTCTGTAAAGTGAATGAGTAAGGCTAACATGCTGTAAAGTGAGTGGGCGGGGCTAACATGCTGTAAAGTGAGTGGATGGGGCTAACATGCTGTAAAGTAAGTGGGCGGGGCTAACATGTTGTAAAGTGAGTAGGCGAGGCTAACATGCTGTAAAGTGAGTGGGTGGGGTTAACATGCTGTAAATTGAGAGGGTGGGGCTAATCTGCTGTTTAGTAAATGGGCGGGGCTAAAATTCTGTAAAGTGAATGAGTAAGGCTAACATGCTGTAAAGTGAGTGGGCGGGGCTAACATGCTGTAAAGTGAGTGGATGGGGCTAACATGCTGTAAAGTAAGTGGGCGGGGCTAACATGTTGTAAAGTGAGTAGGCGAGGCTAACATGCTGTAAAGTGAGTGGGTGGGGTTAACATGCTGTAAATTGAGAGGGTGGGGCTAATCTGCTGTTTAGTAAATGGGCGGGGCTAAAATGCTGTAAAGTGAATGAGTAAGGCTAACATGCTGTAAAGTGAGTGGGCGGGGCTAACATGCTGTAATGTGAGTGGGTGGGCCTAACATGCTGTAAAATGGATGGGCAGGGCTAACACACTGTAAAGTGAGTGGGCAGGGCTAACATGCTGTAATGTGAGTGTGTGGGCCTAACATGCTGTAAAATGGATGGGCAGGGCTAACATGCTGTAAAGTGAGTGGGAGGGGCTAGCCTGCTGTAAAGTGAGTGGATGGGGCTAACAGCATGTAAAGTGAATGGGTGGGGCTAACACACTGTAAAGTAAATGGGCGGGGCTAACATGCTGTAAATTGAGTGGGCGGGGTTATCATGCTGTAAAGTGAATGGTTTTATACATGGAATCGTGGATACTTGGGCTGCTACCAATAAGGAAATTTCTGTCTGCTATTGAATGTGAAAATGATAAATTGTCTTCCTAGCTCTCAGTAAAGTTTTTTACCCGAAGACCACGTTTGAAGAGAATCCAGATTATATTTTCACAGTATTTTAAAAGACGGATAAACCAATGTGTGCTGAGAACCAAAAGTCATAAATAAATGGACATACAAAAGACGATTCATACAGAAAAGATTATTCTCTTTACTTTATTTCCCTGCAATTTAATCTCAAGAATCCTTACGTCTCAGCAGCAGAGTGCGGTTATTGAACTTGTTTAACATTTTATTGCTCCTGTATGTGTAAAGATTGTCTCAGAACACTGACTCACTCCAAAGAGTCATCTAATAAACCATAATAAACAGCCTCGTGATGGAAAAAGGCATCAGCAGGATTCCACACAGGAATGTCTGCTGTCTTCACTTCCCACTTCTCAGTGGATGGCTGAATCCCCTCTCGCGTGCCTCATTAGCACTCGTGTGTGTAGAGCATCAATCACAGTGTGGTGTACGCCGAGTGAGCGACTGCTATCATGGAGCAGTCTGAGTAGCCTCGTGTTCGGTGGTGATGAGAAGGTATTTTCTCTGGCTGAAGCTGTGATAGCTCATGTAGCACACCAAAAGTTTTTCAGGCCTCACGGGAGGATGTTAAATCTAGCAGAACTGGCCGTGCGTTGTTTCCATTACCTACAGCATGCAGCTCTTGTCCAGAGGCTTGAGCATGACAGATCTTTTAAAAATGTGTCACTGCAACATGGAATATTACTTAACGCCAGTGTTTATATGGACAATTAAGTCGTTTTTTCGTTTTTTTTTTTGTTTTGTTTTCTACATAAACAGTAGTTAATAATAGACATACACTATTTGTCTATGCTTCAGTTAAAAGAACAAAAGCTTCACAGAGAAGCTCCTCGACACCACAAGACAGATGAAGCACAGACGAGAGAGAAGAGAAAAGAAACTATATAAATAGTATAAAGAGTAAAAGGACTTTCTATCA
Source organism: Hemibagrus guttatus (assembly GCA_033459395.1). Taxonomy (NCBI): domain Eukaryota; kingdom Metazoa; phylum Chordata; class Actinopteri; order Siluriformes; family Bagridae; genus Hemibagrus; species Hemibagrus guttatus. The sequence goes on from JAUCMX010000028.1 coordinate 8,117,038, forward strand.
GAACCAGCATTAACTTCTTCAGAAATTTGAGCAACAGTAGCTCGTCTGTTGGATCGGACCACATGGGCCAGCCTTCGTTCCCCACGTACATCAATGACCCTTGGCCGCCCATGACCCTGCCGCCGGTTCACCACTGTTCCTTCCTTGGACCACTTTTGATAGATACTGACCACTGCAGTTTTGGAGATGCTCTGATCCAGTGGTCTAGCCCTCACAATTTGGCCCTTCCTTGCTCAAATCCTTACGCTTGTCCATTTTTCCTGCTTCTAACACATCAACGTGACTCGCTTTCTCAGGTGATGGACACTTCTTCTTCTTCTTTCAGCTTTTCCCTTCAGGGGTGGCCACAGCGAATCATCTCTTTCCACCTATCCCTATCTTCTGCATCCTCAACCCTTACAACTAGCTTCATATCCTCATTTATTCCATCCATATACCTCCTCTTTGCCTCCTGCCTGGCAGCTCCATGTCCAATATTCTCCTACCAATATACTCACTCTCCCTCCTCTGAACATGTCCAAACCATCTTAATCTGGCCTCCCTAACTTTGTCCCCCAAACGTCCAACATGAGCTGTCCCTCTGATGTACTCGTTCCTAATCCTATCCAATTTTGTCACTCCCAAAGAGAACCTCAACATCTTCAGCTCTGCTACCTCTAGCTCTGACTCCTGTCTCTTCCTCAGTGACACTGTCTCTAAACCATACAGCATGGCCGGTCTCACCACTGTCCTGTACACCTTCCCCTTGAGTCTCGCTGATATTTTCCTATCACACAGAACTCCCGACACCTTTCTCCACCCATTCCAACCTGCCTGCACTCGCTTCTTTACCTCTTTCCCACACTCTACATTACTCTGGACTGTTGACCCCAAGTACTTAAACCTCCTGTACCTTCTTCACCTCTTCACCCTGTAACCTTACTGTTCCACTTCCCTCCCTTTTATTCACACACATGTACTCAGTCTTACTACGACTGACTTTCATTCCTCTTCTCTCCAGCGCAAACCTCCACCTCTCCAGGCTTTCCTCCACCTGCTCCCTGCTCTCACTACAGATCACAATGTCATCTGCAAAGATCATTGTGCAAGGAGACTCCTGTCTGACCTCCTCTGACAACTGGTCCATCACTATAGCAAACAGGAAGGGGCTCAGAGCCGATCCCTGATGCAGTCCCACCTCCACTTTGAACTCCTCTGTCTGACCTACAGCACACCTCACCACTGTCCTGCTCCTCTCATACATGTCCTGCACCACTCTGACATACTTCTCTGCTACTCCTGACTTCCTCATACAGTACCACAGCTCTTCTCTTGGCACCCTGTCATACGCTTTCTCCAAGTCTACAAACACACAGTGCAACTCCCTCTGACCATCCCTATACTTCTCCATCAAAATTCTCAGAGCAAAAATTGCATCTGTTGTGCTCTTTCTGGGTATGAAGCCATACTGCTGCTCACAAATTTCCACTACCTTCCTTAACCTAGCTTCCACTACTCTTTCCCATAGCTTCATTGTATGGCTCATCAACTTTATCCCCCTATAGTTACTGCAACTCTGCACGTCACCCTTATTCTTAAAGATCGGCACTAACACACTTCTTCTGCATTCCTCAGGCATCCTCTCACTCTCTAAAACCCTGTTGAACAAACTAGCTAAAAATTCCACTGCTGCCTCTCCTAGACACTTCCAGACCTCCACCGGGATGTCATCAGGACCAACTGCCTTTCCACTTTTCATCCTCTTCAAAGCCTTCCTGACTTCATCCTTCCTAATCTTATCTACTTTCTGTTCCACAGAGTTCACCCCTTCTACTCTTTTTTCCCTCTCATTTTCCTCATTCATCAGCTCCTCAAAGTACTCCTTCCATCTCCTCTGTACACTCTCCTCACTTGTGAGCGCCCTTCCATCTCTATCCCTCTGCCTAGCTAACCTGTACAAGTCCTTCTCTCCTTCTCTAGTGTCTAACCTAGTGTACAACTCGTCGCCTTCTGCTTGGCCTTAGATACCTCCCTCTTCATTCTGCACTGTAACTGCTTGTATTCCTGTCTATTCTCTTCAGTCCTGTCCATGTCCCACTTCTTCTTGGCTAACCTCTTCCTCTGGATACTATCCTGAACTTCCTCATTCCACCACCAAGTCTCCTTATCTTCTTTCCTCCTTCCAGATGACACACCCAGCACCTTTCTCCCTGTCTCCTTGATCACTTCTGCTGTAGCTTCCCAGTCATCTGGCAGCACTACCTGACCACCCAGAGCCTGCCTCAACTTCTGTCTAAATTCCTCACAACATTCTTCCATTTTCCACCACTTGGTTTTCTTCTCTATTTCTGACCTCTTCTTCTTACAGACCATCAAAGTCATCCTACACACCACCATCCTATGCTGTCTGGCTACACTCTCTCCCACTACCACTTTACAGTCACTAATCTCTTTCAGATTGCCTCTTCTACATAGGATGTAGTCTACCTGTGTTCTCCTACCTCCACTCTTGTAAGTCACTCTATGCTCCTCCCTCTTCTGAAAATAAGTGTTAACCACAGCCATGTCCATCCTCTTAGCAAAGTCCACTACCATCTGTCCTTCAAGGTTCCTTTCCTTAACTCCAAACTTGCCCATCACCTCCTCATCACCTGTGTTCCCCTCACCAACATGTCCATTAAAATCCGCTCCTATCACCACTCTCTCACCCGTGGGAATACTCTCCATCACCTCATCTAATTCACTCCAGAATTTCTCTTTCTCCTCTAACTCACAACCTACCTGTGGGGCATAACCACTAACAACATTCAACATCACCCCTTCAATCTCTAACTTCAGACTCATCACCCTGTCTGACACTCTCTTCACCTCCAGGACATTCCTCACAAACTCCTCCTTCAGGACCACACCTACCCCATTTCTCTTACTATCCACACCATAATAAAACAGCTTGAATCCTGCTCCTATACTACGAGCCTTGCTACCCTTCCACCTGGTCTCCTGTACACACAGTATATCCACCTTCCTTCTCTACATCATATCAGCCAGCTCTCTACCTTTCCCTGTCATAGTACCAACATTCAGAGTTCCTATTCTCAGTCCTACACTCTTACCTTTCCTCTTCTCTCTCTGTCTGTGCACTCTCCTCCCTCCTCTACTTCTTTGACCAACAGTAGCCCAATTTCCACCGGCGCCCTGTAGGTCAACGGCACCGATGGCGGTCGTTGTTAACCCGGGCCTCGACCGATCCGGTATGAAATTCGTACTGACGATTCGCATGGTTAAATTTGGCAATGTTTTACACCGGATGCCTTTCCTGACGCAACCCTCTCTATTTATCCGGGCTTGGGACCGGCACAGAAGTCACTGGACTGTGACCCCCATGGCTAGATTAGGTGATGGACACTAACCCTAGAAATTATCTAGCAATGACGATAATACAGCGATTTCCTCTTAGCTTATTTGCTGATTAAAGGAAATGTTGTACAGCATGTAGGACTAATCATGCATTTCAACAGCATGTAGTTATTTTAAAAAGATCATTAAGGAATCTTTACACTTTTGTTAAGATCATGAGAAAAATAATGAATAAAATGAATATGTAGAATGAATTGTATTAAGAAAAGATCTCTTGTTATTTTAGGATTGTGAGAAATCTAAGTTGTTAACTTAAGAAAACAGTTTTTTGTTATCTCAGGATCACTTGTAAAATATTTTGTTATATTTCCTTTTAAAGAATCATATTTAATTAAATATCTCGAGAAAAAAGAAAGCAACAAATCTTGGTATTAAGAAAACTTTTTTTTTTTAATCAAAGGATCATAAGAAAGATAATTTGATATTTAAAGGAAGACAAAAATAAGTCGTGATATCGGGATAACTGCCCAGAAAATTAT
>JAUCMX010000028.1:8123132-8265794 GCA_033459395.1 Hemibagrus guttatus
TGCAAATACACAGCAGGATGAGATGAGATGAGTGCAGGACAATAAATACACAGAAGGAGGAATGCGAAGGACAACAGAGCAGTGTTGTGCAGGAAACATTGGGCACAATGAAGTGTAGAAGCAAATAAAGTAAGAGTAAGAGGCAGGTGTGCAGTGGTAGTGAGTCATTCTGGTTTAGGTCTTTCATTAGTCCAGGGGAACGTCAGAGAAGGTGCAGAGAAGAAACTGTAGGAACGTAGACGTGTGTACACTTTGATGAACTGGACCCCATACAACCAGTATTACACCCAGTCTTCCCAGTGCCTGAGGCACTGACCATAATTCTGAATCCATGACAAAAATATTTTGTATTGTGATTCCTATGTAAGTATGAGCTTAGATGCTGAGCTCCTACCTTTTTCTAGGAGCTTGGAGATTTTATATGGTCCCATAGTGTGATAAGGTCAAAGGTCGAGATCAGGTTCTTCATAATCATGAATTCTGCTATTCTGCCATTCCATATTATTGTATTAGCTATGCCCAATGGTTCTGTTATATTTCCTCTCTTCTCAGCTTCGAAATATCTTGCTTTTCTCCCATAGACAGCTCTTTGGTCTATATGGTGGTTTATCCTTTTTAACAACAAATGCAGTATTTGCAGGAGAAAACCCAGGACTCAACCTAAGATTGTTTAAACAACTAATCTAACAGGACACATCTGAGCATATTCGTTGTCTCGCCTTCAGTGCATAGAAAAAAACAAAATCAAATTCAGCCCAAAATTTGGTTGCCTCTGCCAGGAGGTTCAGACTTTGCCAAACATACCACATCAGTAGGAACCCCAATCATGGAGAACTTTGGAATCAGAGCATCTCCAAAACTGCAGCTCTTGTGGGGTGTTCCCGGTCTGCAGTGGTCAGATCTATCAAAAGTGGTCCAAGGAAGGAACAGTGGTGAACCGGAGACAGGGTCATGGGCGGCCAAGGTTTATTGATGCACGTAGGGAGCGAAGGCTGGCCCGTGTGATCCGATCCAAAAGATGAGTTACTGTTGCTCAAATTGCTGAAGAAGTTAATGCTGGTTCTGATAGAAAGGTGTCAGAATACACAGTGCATGACGGGTCAGGGCTGTTTTGGCAGCAAAAGGGGACCAACACAATATTAGGCAGGTGGTCATAATGTTTGTCATAATTTGCTAAGAGGATGGACATGGCTGTGGTTAACACTTATTTTCAGAAGAGGGAGGAGCATAGAGTGACCTACAAGAGTGGAGGTAGGAGAAAACAGGTAGACTACATCCTATGTAGAAGAGGCAATCTGAAAGAGATTAGTGACTGTAAAGTGGTAGTGGGAGAGAGTGTAGCCAGACAGCATAGGATGGTGGTGTGTAGGATGACTTTGATGGTCTGAAGCCAAGAGGTCAAAGATAGAAATAGAGAAGAAAACCAAGTGGTGGAAGCTGAAAAAGGGAAAGAATGTTGTGAGGAATTTAGAAGAAGTTGAGGCAGGCTCTGGGTGGTCAGGTAGTGCTGCCAGATGACTGGGAAACTACAGCAGAAGTGATCAGGGAGACAGGGGAAAGGTGCTGGGTGTGTCATCTGGAAGGAGGAAAGAAGATAAGGAGACTTGGTGTTGGAATGAGGAAGTTCAGGATAGTTCCAGAGGAAGAGGTTAGCCAAGAAGAAGTGGGACATGGACAGGACTGAAGAGAATAGACAGGAATACAAGCAGTTACAGTGCAGAGTGAAGAGGGAGGTGTCTAAGGCCAAGCAGAAGGCATATGATGAGTTGTACACTAGATTAGACACTAGAAAAAGGTGTCGGGAGTTCTGTGTGATAGGAAAATATCAGCAGAATCAAGGGGAAGGTGTACGGGACAGTGGTGAGACGGCCATGCTGTATGGTTTAGAGACAGTGTCACTGAGGAAGAGACAGGAGTCAGAGCTAGAGGTAGCAGAGCTGAAGATGTGAGGTTCTCTTTGGGAGTGACAAGGTTGGACAGGATTAGGAACGAGTACATCAGAGGGACAGCTCATGTTGGACTTTGGGGGACAAAGTTAGGGAGGCCAGATTAAGATGGTTTGGACATGTTCAGAGGAGGGAGAGTGAGTATATTGGTAGGAGAATGTTGGACATGGAGTTTCCAGGCAGGAGGCAAAGAGGAAGGCCAAAGAGGAGGTATATGGATGGAATTAATGAGGATATGAAGCTAGTGGGTGCAAGTGTTGAGGATGCAGAAGATAGGGATAGGTGGAGAGAGATGATTCGCTGTGGCGACCCCTGAAGGGAAAAGCCGAAAGAAGAAGACATTAAGGAAACTGAAACTAAAGATAGAGAAACTAAAGATAGAGAAACTAAAGATAGAGAAACTTTTTTTACTTTCAAATAGAGAAGCTGAAACTGAAAGTGATATGAAAATGATTTCAATTATGTAGAGATGATGACTCTTATATTATAAGAAAAGAAAAAAATGCATCTCAGAGGATGAAAGGTAACACATGCTTCCACTGAGACACATGAAGCCAGACAACCGCCAACAGAGTAACACATTCAGAAGAAAGCAACATCTCGATGATGTGCACAATTGGCTAGTGTCACTGTGACTGAGAGAGAGTAACACCATCTCACCCAGCCAGACAGAACAGTTTTTATATTACTTCCTTGGCTTCTGGCTGTAGCATTGTCAGGACTTAAACTTGTGATCTCATGAATCAAGGGGTTTTCTGTTGCACCAAATTTTCTGTTCTTTTAATATCACTTCTTGGCATTGTAATAGTGGACATGGAGTTGATCATCCAGAGAGAACAGTTGTAGTTGCCTCCCCTGCCTTGTCATGAATTGTTCTTATTTGAAATTTGCTCGTAAATGCATGTAATCCCTTTCCTAAAGCTTCACCAAAATGCTTTAGCGGAAATATTTTGTCCCTTTTGTGCTGGAGAAATTGTTTGGTGATGAACTGTGGGATCTTCTGGAGCTAAACAACCTGTATGAATAGCTCAAGTCAGGCTGCTGGACAGTTCCCTGCCAGAACACCAGAGGGCAGTCTTGCAGGGTTTCTTTATGTTCTGTTCCCATGTGCTTCTGTTTGCGTAGTGTTGTGCTTGCCCCACCTGATCCTTCCTCCCTTTCCCTGACTCTGCACACCTATAATTATTACCTATAATTATTACCTATTATAGGTAATAATATCCCTATTATCCCTACTTATACCTGCTGTCTTGCGCTTGTGTTTTGCCGAGTCCTTGGTTTCTGTTACCTTGACTTGCCTCCTGGTTTCGGCTGCTTGTTTTGTGTTTGTTATTCTGTATTTAGTCACCTAGTTTGCATGTGTTTGTAGTTTTGTTATTTTAGAAATAAATCCCCCATTTCTCATCTTATCCCTGCATCTAGGTCTGGATTCTGTACCTATGGAGGCACCCTCTCCTGACAAAATTCCTCAGTAATCTTCTCTGAAACATGGTTAGCCCTGAGCTGGTTTCACTCATCTTCAGAAAAAAAAATTAGGATTAGGTAGAGATGATGCCGTTCAATCTGTACCACACTAACGGTGCTAACGGTTTACGGTTTTAGTCAATCTGCTGTGCACGGACAAACCTTCACGGTACTAAACTTGGATGAAAACGATTTTAACATACAAATGCAAACCCTTAATGGTCAACATTTTATGTTGAACTGATTAACCGACTCATCTGGGATGACCAGCAGTGTAGGTTTGCTGGGATTACATTTCAGGATGAGATCTGAGCAGAAACAGTAGTGTCTGAAGGAGGGAAGGAGAGAATGAGTTGAGTGTCATCCACATTGCACTGGTATAAAAACCCATTATTTGCTTTCGGCTGCTCCCTGTTCGGGGTCGCCACAGCGGACCAACTGGTCCGCACAACAACCTGGCAGATGTTTTACGCCGGATGCCCTTCGTGACGCAACCCTCCCATTATTCCAGGCTTGGGACCGGCACTGCATCCAGTGGCTGGGAATCGAACCCGGGCCTTCTGCATGATAGGCGAGAAACCTACCACTGAGCCACCAATGCCCCACTGGTCTAAAAACCCATATGGGGATATAACTTCACCAAGAGAATAAGTATAAAAGTAGAATAGAAGAGGACAAAGTACTGAGCCTTGTGGGACACAGGTAAAAATTCTGTGTGAAGAAGTTATGCATGACCCACCAGGCAGGAAGTTCTGGTTCTGTACACTTATTTCTGACATACAGACATTATCCACTCTTTAACTGTCTGTTTCTTCTCCGAATCTTACACTAGAAATGGTTTTCCTCTTCTGGGAAACTTTGAAGAGCACCGTAAACTGTTACAAAGTGAGATAACCGGGACTCCTTTTAAAAATATTAACATTTAACAAAGGCCTCCTGACAAAAACATCACCACTTCAATAATTATGCATTTTTCTCTGTTAAGCAGCAACACTTTTTAATACAAATATATTTAATATATTAATTTATAGAAACATGTCACACCAGCATAATAAAGTGCAATAAAGAGATACCAAATTAAAATAATGATAAGTCAAAATAACAACTTAGTAAGTGAAACTAATGATATAGCAATCTTAAAAAATCTTGTGGTTCAACTTTAAATTGATTAATTTATATATTTTTTGTTTATGAATTAGGTTAACTTAGGTCTTAGGTTATGTGGCACATTCGCCACACAGGTCTGTGTGAATGCGCTGTTACTATGGAAACACGAAACTCCATTCATGACTGAAAAAAACCGAAACGAGACAGTAATTCAAAATAATGAGATATTAAATAAGAAATAATTACATAGAATTTAAAAGTTAAACCCTGTGTATGATCTATTACCACAGAAACAGTAACATATTAGAACCGCGCATTAATATTAACCTATGGTAAATGTACGGAAGTCAATTTTCCGGAACTACTTTCCGAGACGTGCTGTTATACGTTAAACCTTCTGACCAATCATATTCGAGGATTTAACGCGCCGTAACACTTGAGAACGATACTTCCGCAAGACACGCCCAGTTGTGTCGTCACTGATAACGTGCCGTGTAGCTCCAGTCACATGACTCTTACACTTCCCTTTTCTCTTCCTTCCTGCGATACGATTAGCAAAAAATAATCAATAAATACTGATAAATACGTTTGTAATGCTTGTCGGGGTTAAAAGGATAGCGTGACACGACACAGGGGATTAGTTAAGTCGAGAAGAACTGGAAATTCAATGAGATTAAATAGCTCTTGTTGACACGGAGGATCCTTCCTTAAACGGCACAGGGCGATTTGACGCAGCTTTTGTTTAGCTCACCTCTCTCAAGCGAAAAAGCTTCAAGAAAGTGATCAGATAATGATCCAGATGTGCTGGTAAGCGTGCAGGACAGCTGTGCTCTCTGAAATCCACCTTCGGAAAAACTCACTCTGCTCTCCAGATAGAAATTCATCCGAGATGTCGAAGTACACAAGCTTCCCTGCGCCCCATGAGGATCACAATCCATTCCAGGTGAAGTGTGGATGATCTACTGAAAGTGTGTTTTGGTTTGTTTGTTTTTTTTGTTTTTTTTTACAATAAGGTTGATCCTCTGTGTGTGTGTGTGTGTGTGTGTGTGTGTGTGTGTTGTGTGTGTGTGTGTGTGTGTGTGTGTTTAATGTTTACAGGATCCTTCAGTGGTTCAACACAGCAGCACTACAGACTACCCCACACTGGACCTGTACAATCCCTTTGATAACAGGACGACTGGGGTAAAGGGGGAAAAAGCACACAAATCTCATCTCTTTACAGAATATATACATGCATACGGGATTATTAAACGCGTCATTGCTCGGTGATTATAAACCTACACATGCACACCTAGCAGAAATTATACAACATATACCCCGTATGCCTATAAGTCCAGAAAGTCTGAGATGTTTGTCTTCATCATTGTTTTTGATATCGCGCCCCTGGCCTTAAGACAAAGTTTATTGTCCTCTTGAGATGATCAAAGTTGTTTTCCTTCCCCGTGATGGAGAATGATAACAGATGAGGACATATTTTCCTCCTGATCTGGAAACAAATGTCTGTTTTTTTTAACCTTAATCGGCGACTGATACGAGAGAAAATAGCTTCTGCTCCACAAAACAGTGATGCTACAGTCATCCTGAGCATGTGATCGCTTTCATTACCGGTCAGTTTGTTTTGAGAGTAATGAAAATGGTCAGAAATAGATCTAACTGATACAGAATCGCTCTAATAGCAGTATATGAAATTGTCCATGCAATGCTAAAATAAATTACGTTATTGTGAAAAATTATATATAAGCTAACAGTGAACATTTCCATACTAGATACCCACAAGGTGGACTAACAAGGGACGTGTGTGTTTTAAGATGCTGTGTTTAAGAAGTTACTAATGAGTAAGGAGTAGTTTAGTGATGAGTAAGGAGAAGTTTAGTGTATAGTTTGTGTCATTAACCCAGTGCACCCGGTGTGTGTTGAGTGTAACGTCGCTCTGTATGGATCATATGAGCTCATATGAGCTCACTAAGCAAATCCAGTTGAAACTGAAACTAGAAGGTTGTTACGTGACGTAGCTGCTGTTGAATGTGCCATTCATACTAATTCCATATCAGAAACACATCTCTTAATTTACTATATAACCCTGATGATATTGATACACTGCAATTTTTCTTTTGTCTCCATATTCTAGCCTCCGCCTCCTTACGATGCCCCACCTCAGGCCACACCCCCAGCTGCACCCCCAAACATCCCAGCTCAGACTCTGCCTAGCAGGACTACACCCACTGAACCCAGGAATTATGGCTCCTACAGCACACAGGTGTGTTTCTTTGAGATTTTAGTAGACGGTTGAGTCGACCCAAAGATCAGAAAGCGTATAGCTATAACATTCTGAGCAGTGAGAGGTGAAGTGAATAAGACTGATGATCTCCTCATCATGGCACCTGTTAGTGGGTGGGATATATTCGGCAGCAAGTGAACATTTTGTCCTCAAAGTTGATGTGTTAGAAGCAGGAAAAATGGACAAGCGTAAGGATTTGAACGAGTTTGATGAAGGGCCAAATTGTGATGGTTAGACCACTGGATCAGAACATCTCCAAAACTGCAGCCCTTGTGGGGTGTTCCCGGTCTGCAGTGGTCACTATCTATCAAAAGTGGTCCAAGGAAGGAACAGTGGTGAACTGGCGACAGGGTCAAGGGTGGAACTTCCCTCCAACAGAAGCTTTCCTAGCTTTGTGGATTTGTTAAGATAAAAAAACACTTATATATGGACTTCACAAGCACATTAGTGACAAAGGGTGGTGTATTGTTTACTACGCACTCTAATCATTAAGTGGCCCATCTACTCCCTCTATCTCCCTCCCTGAAGGGACATCAGCTTTATCTCTCCGACCTGGTTTCAGGTGTGTACCTGAAGAGAGTGTAATGGTGGAGGATGTTCTCTTCAAAGTTGGAGGAAAAAGTTGGTTTCGAACAAATCGTTTCTGCTTCTCGGATGAATAAAGCGGTAGTGGTGTTTATGAAAGATCAGAGCCTTGTAAATTAGCCGTTAGAGAGTGGAATTAATGGCATGTCATTAAATGTTTTGTTGTTGTTTTCCCCCTCAGTAAGAGTAATCATTTCAAACTGTCCGCCTTTTCTACTGAATGCGGCGCTAGACTGCGAGCTCTTACGATTCGGGAAAATGGCCAGCACTTTTAAAATGATATCACTGGGCCGCAAACACCTGGAATTAAAGCATGTCATGTCTTTCAGGAGACAAGTGTTTATGTTCCTTGATTTGCCTGAAAACACGTTCGGAGATATCCTTCCGTGTAAAGTATGAAGGGAAAACATATATGGTGTAGGTGAGCACAGGCAATATGCACTGTTTTGAATGTGGATTCATCGGTCATTAGCATTTCGCATGTCCGCATAATAAACAGGAGGAAAGGAAGGCTAATCGCGGCCCTGACCCAGGTGCTGTTGTGAGAGCTGAGGGGAATCAAGAGGAGGCCACCAGGAGTGCCGAGGTGAGTGGGTTCGAGGCAGGCATCCCCGCAGAGCACGAGCGTGAGCCTACACTATAGTGTTGAACTTAGAGAGTGGCCCATGTCTGGAGAATAGGGTGAGTCAGGAGAGTGCAATAGCTAGCACTAGCGCTACAGTACAGCAGTTAGGCAATGCTGAGATTTTCATGGTAAATGAGAAAAAAAAGGTCATGGGCTGACAGTGGAAAAAGTTAGTGGCTTTTCTGCAAAAAAAAAGGTGGGTTTTGATTTGCTGAGTGGAAAAAAGCGCTTTCGCTTAAGGAAGCAGATCAAACGTAAGAAAAAATGTTAAGGAGTAGCTTGGTATTTAAATATAAGCCATGTTTCACAGGGGTCTTCCTCCTCTTTATTACTGCTTCACCTTGTTTCTCTTCCTCTTTCTTTTTCACATGGAAACATCAGTGGGGGAAGGAACAGATATAAGCGTGCTACTTTAGCTGAGACGATACACCAAAAAAAAAAAAAACCTGCACATTGTTTTTCTTCAGGAAACACATAGTGATGTAGATAATGAGGTGGAGTGGAGGAGACTGGAACTGCACAGTAGATTTCACTGTAGATCGCACCACTGAGGAACCACACATGCAGTCTGCTTTAACTCTATCAAGGCTACTAAAAGAGTTCAACCTTTGACCCATGGAGAATTAAGAATTCTACCGACAGACAGTACGCACGGGTGAAGGTCTCTGATAATAGAGTTAGTGCAGCTCGGCTAGACCGAATCTATTTATCCAAACATTTCAGTAGCAGAATCATGGAGTGTTCGATCTGTCCGGTTGGGTTTTCTGACCACCACTTGGTAATGCTCAGTGTTTTCTTGTAGATCATCATATTGGCACTTCAATGTAAAACTTTTGCAGGACACTGAATTTTGTGAACAGTCGGGTCAGCTAAGACGTTTTTGTCAGCAATATACTGCATTCTCAAGTTTAAGAACAAAGAAAAATTATAAAAGACCTAGAAGATGAGATTAATGATATAGAACTCAAACTGACCAATAAACACGACTCTGCTTTGTCAAGGAAGCTACAGGGAGGGGGAAAAAAAGGAACTGGGGTCCTACATGAATGAAAGAGTGAAGGGAGCTCTGGTGAGGTCCTGATTTGCATCAGTTGCTGACATGGATGCACCAACAGGATACTTCTTCAACCTAGAACATGTCACTGCACAGCATAAGCAAATGACCTGTCTCCATCTGCCTGATGGAAGAGTAACCACAGGGGATCTTTCACTGTGTCTTGCAAATAGACTAAAGCACTATTTACACATTGTAATTCAGAAAGACCAAACCTATTGTATTCCTCAAAGGTCAATAATGGACAATCTCTTTTTAATTTGAGATGTTGTGGACTTTTGTAATGTTTCTGATATGTCTCTTGACCAAGCAAAGGCTTTTGACCGTGTAGATCACCGCTACCTCTTTAAAACTATGCAGGCTTTTGGTTTTGGAAATAACTTTCTGAATATGGTTAGATCGTTGCACACTGACGCAACATGTATGATTAAAATGGAGGGTGGCCTGAGCTGGCCGATTGCAGTCACCAGAGGTATTAGGATGCCCCTTATCCAGTCAGTTATTTTGCATAGCCATCGAACCATTGCTGGCTTTACTTCGGGGGAAGCTAGCAGGTTTTCAAGTTCCAGTGAGCTTGCAGGAGCCAGGAATCCCAGGAATCATGTACTCTGCTTATGCAGATGTCCTCTTAGTATTTATTAACAACAATAGGGACATCATAGTTTTATCTGAGGCTCTTGAAATATACCAGAACGCTTCTTCTGCTAAAGTAAACTGGAATAAGAGTGAGGCTTTATGGGCGGGGCAAGTTAACGCAGAGGGCCTTCCTCTTCTTCCAGGGAACCTGAAGTGGAATAGAGAGGGTCTAAAGATACTAGGTGAATCTTTAGGAACAGGAGTGGAATGGCGTAGTGGAGAGAGTGTGCACCAAATTGTCTCAGTGGAAATGGGTGCTACCCCAGCTGTCCTACAGAGGAAGAGTACTGGTAGTCAATAACTTGGCCGACCTCCATGCTCTGGCATAACCTAAATGTGCTACAACCACCTGCTGGATTTGTACAAGAAACACAGAGAGCCTTAGTGACTTTTTTTTGGTCAGGTCAACACTGGACCAATTCAGCTGTACTATACTTTCCACTACAAGAAGGGGGACGAGGAGTTTTCGGTTACAAGCGGCTCAGAGGTTGCAGTACAATAAGTCTATCACTTGGGAACATACTGCAGTGTCACTCTTAAGGAGAGCAGGTGGAATGGGACTGGACAAACATCTGTTTTTAATGAAATTCCAAGAGACTGAACTAGTAAGTCTAACCCCATTTTATCGGTCAATGTTGGAGGCTTGGAAGGTTCTCTCCAGCTCCCCGCTATGTGACTCACCTGCTGGCATGTGGTTAATGGAGGAGCCTCTATCCTCGAACAGTTTTTTACCTTCAAGGCTTCTGCTGTCTGCGGTCCCGTCTCTTAGCCACGGGGTACACAAAGCCGGGACAGATTGCGAGAACTCTCTCTCTCTCTCTCTCTCTCTCTCTCTCTCTCTCTCTCTCTCTCTCTCTCTCTCGCTCTCTCTCTCTCTCTCTCTCTCTCTCAATTCACTTTAATTCGTTGAGCTTTACTAGCATGTCTATGGTGTTTATAGTGTTGCTAAAGCAGGTAACTGAAGCATAAAAAATAAAAATAAACATTAAGAGAAGAAGGTAAAAAGAAAAGAAATAATAATAGTAATTACAAGGATAGTATTAAAAAGCAATTAAATGAAATAAAATAGATACAGAGCTTAAAGTCTATAGTAATTATTTAGTTAAGTATTTATAGTCTGTATTTAGTTAAGGTCTTCCTCAATGTTGGTCACTGTGGTTAGGTAGGTTGCCACAGCGTATTTGTCGATTTAGGGCCAGATAGGTTTAGAGTTTTGTTTGACATTTGGTCAGTTCTGTCCAATAATCTATGTATTTTTCTTTCTCTTTTGTTATAATTTGATTGGGTCTGATTGTGTGGTTTTGTATGTCCTGAGGCTGTTGTTTTAGTGAGGTCAGATGAGGATGGGTCAGTAAGTCTCCGGATGAGAAGGCAGAGAGGGCTCCTTGCAACTCTCAGCTTTTGGTAGTTCAGGGCTTTGTGACTGATGGAGAGCAGGGTCGCTTAATTTCATGCGTTTACAAAACATAATTTGGAGTTCAGGGTTTTTCTCTGCACCTGTAGGATGCTTTTGTCCCATTTTGCCCAGTCTGTTTGTGTTAATGGACCCCACATCTCAGTGCCGCACAGTGCAATGGGTTCAATTACTGATTTAAATATTTTGAGCCAGATTTTAATTGGAATTGTTGTGTTTATTGTTTTTTTGTTGTTGATAATATTAGTTTCCTGTGTTGGTCATTGTTAGGCCTAAATATGTGTATTTTGTGGATTCTTCAATAGGAGGGTTGCCAGTTATGAATGAATGGTGATTTCGCTGAGATCTGGCTCTTTTCTGAAAAATATCCAAAAAAGTATTTTGATTTTTTGGTGGTTGACTGTCAGGGTTCAGGTCTGACAGAACCTTTCAAGCAGAGATAGTTGCAGTTGTAGCCCATCTTTGGTGGGGGGCAGAAGAACAAGATCATGTGCATATAGAAGACACTTGATCTCTGTGTCCATTAGAGTACGGCCGGGTGCTGGAGACGTTTCCGTTTGTTTAGCTAATTCATTAATGCAAATGTTAAATAGTGTGGGACTTGAGCTGCATCCCTGCCTCACTCCATGCCCTTGGATGAAACTTTCTGTTTGTTTCGTGCCAATTTTGATGGGGCATACAAGGGGATGTAAATTGTACACAGGAAAATGTGTTTGGAGTTGCTAAGTATATCCTTTTTTAATTTTTATCCAAATGTAATTTTCTTTTTGTCTTGTTTAGCCATTTGAATTACATTTGTCTATTCTGATTTAAACCAAACTATCATGCCCCCTGAGTTTCTGCCCTGTGTGACTCCTGGAGGCTTTTTAGAGGTGACTGCCAGTTCTCCATCACCTGGGGGACAACCTGAGGGCAAGTCTCCTTTGTCCCATGGCTCCTGCAAAATAATAATGTCAGAGTTGTTCATTTCTTTTAGATATTCTGGGCTGGTACTTTTCAGTCCAAAAGTTGAGGATGGTAGTCCTTGGATGTTCCACAAAGAGATCACAAAATATTTATTTAGTATAATTTTAATAATGTTATTGGCTTGTTGTTGATTAAAAAGAGAAAACGTCTGTTATGTTTAACCAGTTAGGTCAAGGGGGCACGGTGGCTTGGTGGTTAGCACGTTTGCCTCACACCTCCAGGGTTGGGGGTTTGATTCCCGCCTCCGCAGTGTGTGTGGAGTTTGCATGTTCTCCCTGTGACTCAGGGGTTTCCTACGGGTACTCCGGTTTCCTCCCCCGGTCCAAAGACATGCATTGTAGGTTGATTGGCATCTCTAAATTGTCCGTAGTGTGTGAATGAATGAGTGTGTGTGTGTGCCCTGCGATGGGTTGGCACTCCGTCCAGAGTGTATCCTGCCTTGCTGCCCAATGACGCCTGAGAGGCACAGGCTCCCCGTGACCCGAGAATAGATCGGATGTTTTATTTTCATTAAGTAAGTGAGTAATTAGTTAACTAGTCAATCGATCAACCAATCAGTCCGTCAATCAATTAATCCATTAATCATTTAGGGTCCTTTTCTAATGAGATGAGAACAGATAATGTTGAGCATTTGTTTGATGTCCCTTATATCACTGGGTCCTTCTGCTCCTGTGAGGGCCTGTGCATAATTGCGGCCATCATGCAGCAGATCTGGCACAGAAGTACGGTTCTGCTTCCACGTCCGTGGCAGTGATCTTGTGTCTGGCATTAGGCTGTGGGATTTGGGGTTTCCCTTGAGTCTCGGTTGTCTTACTGGATTGTTGTAGATTGTGTGGTGTGTTGGTGGTCGGAATTGGACCCTTCTGCTTTGGTTCTGCTGTGTAGGCTCTGCTCTGGTTGTCGTTTTCAACATAGTTTGTTTTGGTCTGTGAGGACTGGTCTATCTTCTGTTACTTTTGGGTTCTGAAATAGTGACCAGATTTAGGATGCTGTCTTTAATCGTCTTGGCAAAGATGTGTATGTACTGTTTCTTGAGGTGGACATTGTCATAGAGGGTGTATGCTCCAAGGGAAGGGTGATTAGCTATATGCACATTGGGCTTGAGGGCACAGTCTCTTGGGATACTGGCATTGATATCGTTTATGGTTTTAGGGTGAAAGTCCAATCTCTCTCTCTCTCTCTCTCTCTCTCTCTCTCTCTCTCTCTCTCTCTCTCTCTCTCTCTCTCCCCCTCTCCTGTCTCCCCTTCCTTTCTCTTTCCTCTAATGTTCTACTCTCTCCTTTCTCTCTCTCTCTCTCTCTCTCTCTCTCTCTCTCTCTCTCTCTCCCTCTCTTGTCTCCCCTTCCTTTCTCTTTCCTCTAATGTTCTACTCTCTCCTTTCCCTCCCCCCCTCCCCCCCTCTCTCCCCCCCTCTCTCTTTCCCTCGCTCTGTAACAGTCTGCAGTGAATGCCACAACAGCCGATTTGCTGAAGAAGCAGGAGGAGCTGGAGAGGAAAGCGAGAGAGCTGGAGAGGAGGGAGAGAGAGCTTGACTCCCAAAGCCGCAGCACGGGATCCTGTGAGTATCGGCTGTTCGAGTCCAACGGACACACAGAGGCGACTCGCATCGATCCCAGTTTCATCAGCTGTTTTATTGATTCATTATTAGTTATATAACACAAAACTTTTGTTTAATCGTGACTCACTTTCTAATTCGCACTCACATTCACACTGTTAAGAAAATTAAGAATTTTCTTTCACTGGACGCTAAGAGACTCGAGACCTCGAAGACTCGAATTTTTTTTCTGCCAGTGTATCCTGGTTTGGCTCATGTGATGTTTGGTTAAGAAGGTGAACCAAATCCAGCATGGGTAATAAGGTAGAGCCTACATGACTTTCATTATGTAGGGAACAGTGACCAAATGTGGCATCATGGGGAATATGCTGATCTGTACCACACCATTGGTTTGGAAAATCCAAATTCCTTTCCTGTCTCGGTCCCTTCCCTTCCCCGTCCCATCCCTGTCCTTTTCCTTCCCTTCCTTGTCTTCCTCCCTCCTTTCCTTTTCTTTCCTTTCCTTTTCCTTTCCCTCCCCCTCGCCCTCCCCCTTCCCTTTTGTTCCTTCCTAACTTCCTTCCTTACTTCCCTTCCCTTCTTTCATCCCTTCCCTTCCCTGTCCTGTCCTTTTCCTTTTCTTTTCTTTCCCTTCCCTTCCCCTCCCTTCCCCATCCTGTCCTTTTCCTTTTCTTTCCCTTCCCTTCCCCTCCCTTCCCCATCCTGTCCTTTTCCTATTCTTTCCCTTCCCCTCCCCTCCCTTCCCCGTCCTGTCCTTTTCCTTTTCTTTCCCTTCCCTTCCCCTTCCTGTCCTTTTCCTTTTCTTTCCCTTCCCTTCCTCGTCCTGTCCTGTCCTGTCCTTTTCCTTCCCTTCCCTTCCCTCCCCCCTTTCTTCCCTTCCCTCCCTCCTTTCCTTTCCTTCTTTCCTCCCTTCCCTTCCCCATCCTTTCCTGCCCTTTTCCTTCCCTCCCCCCTTTCTTCCCTTCCCTCCTTCCTTTCCTTTCCTTCTTTCCTCCCTTCCCTTCCCCGTCCTGTCCTTTTCCTTCCCTTCCCTTCCCTCCCCTCCCCCCTTCCTTCCTTTCCCTCCCCCCTTCCCCTCCCTTCCCCGTCCTGTCCTTTTCCTTTTCTTTCCCTTCCCTTCCCCGTCCTGTCCTGTCCTGTCCTTTTCCTTCCCTTCCCTTCCCTCCCCCCTTTCTACCCTTCCCTCCCTCCTTTCCTTTCCTTCTTTCCTCCCTTCCCTTCCCCATCCTGTCCTGTCCTTTTACTTCCCCTTCCTTCCTTCCCCTCCTTCCCTTCCCTTCCCTGTCCTGTCCTTCCCCTTTCCTTCTCTTCCTTCCCCTCCCTTCTTTCCTTCTTCCCTTCCATTCCCTGTCCTGTTCTTTCCCTTCCCTTCCCTTCCCTTCCCTTCCTTTCCCTTCCCTTCCATCCTTTCAGATCCATTGATGTAAATTTACTCATGCAGCAGATGTAAAAATGTCATGGTGTTTTAACAGTTCAGTGTTCAGTGTTAGTCACTGTAAAGAGCAGGAAGATAATGACACTTGTATATCAGGAAGAAGCTGAAGGTGTTTGTGCTGCATGGATGAATGATTTAACTCTTCTTTTCAGCCTCTCAGAATAATTGGCCTCCGTTGCCATCTTTCTGTCCGGTGGGTCCATGCTTTTATCATGACATAAACGTGGAGATCAGCCAGGGCTTTCAGCGCATCGTCACCATCATGTACTACTTCTGGATGTGTAAGCTGCATTTTATTTAAATATGTTATTGAATTAATGTGATGATTCACTGTGACACAGGTCATGTGATTATATTCGGTTATGATACCATAGACTAATGAGTTTCTGCTGTAAACCTTTTTATAGTTCTCTATCTCTCATCTGAATTAGCTGAAACTTCATCTTGATTGGATATTAATTTTTATATTCCATTTTTAATTAGTAGATCAGATATCAGTGCATGACTAAAATAAAGGTTCTTGTCTGTATCACCTCTGGCTTGCTCATTAAAGAATTTTAAGTCTTTGTGTTGTCCTTACTGGACAGTGAATTCTTTCTTCACGTATCCCATCTTTGGAGATTGGGGTCAGAGCGCAGGGTCAGCCATCATGCAGTGCCCCTGGGGCCTTGCTCAAGGGTCCAGCGGTGGAAGCTTGGTGGTGTTGGGGCTTGAACCCCGATCTTCCAGTCAACAATCCCGAGCCTTAACCACTTGAGCTACCACCGCCCCAAATCTATATCCAGATTTCTATAAAGCTATTTTAAAATCATGTCTATTGTTGAATAGAAATGAATAATGCTTATTTCATTAAAAAAAAAATACGTCTGAGTTTTATTCCCCATGAAATATATGTATTAATTCTCTGCTGTTGCTCTGTGAGGGTTTGAGGTTTAAGCTTGCAGTAACCTGTTTAAACCACTAGAGGTCAAAAAGTCAGTTTTCATATATATACATATATTGCATTGCTGTGGCTTTTTGTGTCCACCTTTCTTTTTTTAACCCCTTTTTTTCTTTCTCCATCAAGGTTCAGCTTGCACTCTGGTCTTCAACTTCATCTCCTGCCTTTCTCTCTTTTGTGTGGACACTGGTAATGGTGTAGGCTTCGGCCTAGCCATCCTCTGGCTTCTGCTGTTCACCCCCTGCTCCTTCGTCTGTTGGTACAGGCCTGTGTATAAAGCATTCAGGTATGTACTACTGAGCGTGTCCGCATTACACCCCTGTATTTAATAAGTTCTCGTTCAGTCTAGGAACACAGTAGCAGGTACAGTGTTCCAAAATCAGTCAGGAAAGAAATATTATTATTATTATTATCATTATTATTATTATTTATTATTATTATTCTTTGTGAAACCCCTAAATTATTTCTGTGCCAACTATTGCAGTAGAGTCAGTTTTATCAGAAGTCCATCTTTGTGCAGTTGTAGTGTCATCACATTCTAAATGTACACCGATTAGGCATAACATTATGACCACCTCCCTAATATGGTTTTGGTCCCCCTTTTGCTGCCAAAACAGCCCTGCCCCGTCATGCACCGTGTATTCTGACACCTTTCTATCAGAACCAGCATTAACTTCTTAGAGTTAAAAAGTTAATGCTGGTCACACGAGCCAGCCTTCGCTCCCCAGGTGCATCCGTGAGCCTTGGCAGCCCTTGACCCTGTTAATTCCTTGGACCACTTTTGATAGATACTGACCACTGCAGACCGGGAACACCCCACAAGAGCTGCAGTTTTGGAGATGCTCTGATCCAGTGGTCTAGCCATCACAATTTGGCCCTTCATCAAACTCGCTCAAAACTTTACGAGGTCGATTTTTCCTGCTTCTAACACATCAACTTTGAGGACAAAATGTCCACTTGCTGCCTAATATATCCCACCCACTAACAGGTGCCATGATGAGGAGATCATCAGTCTTATTCACTTCACCTCTCACTGCTCATAATGTTACACCTGATCGTTCTATCTGTTCCTGAAATACTCCAGAGTTTGTTAGAGAACAGAACTATAACATTATATAGGACAAAGAGATTAGGACAAAGCTCTGGAGAAGAACATCCATGAAGCAATATCTCTATGTTTGGCTGAAACCCAACACCAACCCTGAACCCCTCAGTGAAGCATTGTGGTGGTAGCACAGTGTTCTTCTCTGACTAGTGCAGTCTCTCCTTACTTGCTCCATCAATTTTATTGCATAGACTCCTTTAACTTTAAATGGTAACTCCATTTTTAACTGGTTGTGACGCTGGGAATTGGTAGGGGAAATGAGTATTTGTTATTTAAACATGCAGCTTCTAAACTATTAAATATAGTTATGTATTTGCTGCAGTTCATTGAAAATAATATCTGGATCTTTCTATATTTCAACAGGAGTGACAGTTCCTTCAACTTCTTTGTCTTCTTCTTCATCTTCTTCATCCAAGTGGTGCTCTACATCCTTATGACTATTGGAATTCCAGGCTGGGGCTTCAGGTGACATGAATGACCTCATTACTGTCTTGAAGTCCTGTTTGTGCATTTTTCACACTCGTTCATTTCCCCTGCTTTCTTCTTTGCCTTTATCTCGTTCTCTGCTCGTGCAGTGGATGGATAGTGGGTCTTGCTGCGTTAAAGACCAATACCGCGGTTGGGGTGATCATGCTCTTGAATGCACTTGTCTTCACTGGTCAGGCTGCCATGGGAGTGGTTCTGCTCAAGAAGGTAAACCCGGGTTCTTGTCTCTTGTAGTTTGCTCTCGGCTATAAAAAAAAATCTGATTTGTATTTTAAAATGTTTGAATATAGTTTAACAACATGTACAATATGTTTCTTTCTCATGAATCTTTTTTAACAAATTTTATAGCACAACTTGTTACAGGACTATAGAAAACACTGTCTGTGGTTCCTGCTGGAGAAAAAAAAAAAAAAAAAGAAAGAAAAGTTTGCTTTCTTAATTTAAAGAATTTATAAACCTAGAAAAGAAGTAAGCAACCAAGCAAATGACCTCCTCAGACTTGACCGTATCAAGATACGTTCCTGTCAAAGCCTGCCCTTGTACATCTTTATATCCAGATATACATTAATGAAGTCAGCTCGGGTTTCGATACGTTTAACAGACTCCAAAATAAACCTAATCTGCCATTAAGAGAGTCCTACATGATCTGAAAGTCTGTCATGCAAGAAACATGACCCCTATTTTTAGGACTGGCCTAAAAATCCAGACTGGAGTTTAAATGTGCATCGTCAGCAATCTGGACGAGTGTTCTCTGGTCAGATATGTACGGAAGAGGCATTTTAATCTGAAGAAAGCCATCCCAGTTGTAAAGCATGGTGGTGGAAGCATCATGTTGTGGGAGGTGTTCAGCTGTAAAATGTAGGCTGGAACACTTCAGAAGATAGATAGCTCGCATCATGAGGAAGGAGGATTGTCCAGAAACTGCGAAATGCTAATGATAATCCTAAGCATACCTCTAAGGTTATAACAAAATATCTTAAAGACAGATTAGTGGACTGAACCGAAGCATCTGATCATGGAGACCTACAATCTTGACCAGTTCTGGCTTGGAGGTTTGTGAGAAGCTTGTGGGAGGCTACAACAATACAGAAAAGGTGTACGCAAACTTTTGACCCACTGAAAATCTAATGTATACTGGAGCTTCTCCCTCCAAATACAAAGGAACAGCAAATTTGTTTGGAAGCATTGCAAGAGAAGACTGTTCTGTAACGGTACATGAACTTCTCCAAGAGTCATTGGAATTTCAACAGTTATAGCCTATGCTCAGATGAAACCAAAAATATATGGACATGAAAACCTACTGAATATTTGGTGACCAAATGGGACTATATATAAAGAAAGGCACTGTATAACATGGTGCTAGAACATTGATGCTTTGCGACGTGAGGTTCATAGGCTTTTGTAAATATTGTGCATCATGAATTCTCTGCCAGAACATGCAGGTACCAAAATATACGGTTCTCTCCAAAAGTATTGGAACAACAAGGCCAATGCTTTTGTCTTTGATGTACACCGATCAGGTATAACATTCTGAGCAGTGGGAGGTCTAGTAAATAAGACTGATGATCTCCTCATCATGGCACCTGTTAGTGGGTGGGATATATTAGGCAGCAAGTGAACATTTTGTCCTCAAAGTTGATGTGTTAGAAGCAGGAAAAATGGACAAGCGTAAGGATTTGAGTGAGTTTGACAAAGGGCCAGATTGTGATGGTTAGACCACTGTATCAGAGCATCTCCAAAACTGCAGCTCTTGTGGGGTGTTCCCGGTCTATCAAAAGGAAGGAACAGTGGTGAACCGGCGACAGGGACGGCCGAGGCTCATTGATGCACGTGGAGAGCGAAGGCTGGCCCGTGTGATCCGATCCAACAGACGAGCTACTGTTGCTGAAATTGCTGAAGAAGTTAACGCTGGTTCTGATAGAAAGGTGTCAGAATACACCGTGCATGACGGGTCAGGGCTGTTTTGGCAGCAAAAGGAGGACCAACACAATATTAGGCAGGTGGTCATAATGCAATGCCTGATTGGTGTACACCGAAGACATTCGGGTTTGAGAGCAAATGATGAATATGAGACGATGGTTCCAAATTTCAGGTCCTGATATTTACATCCAGATTCCACCAGTATGTAGTGTATCGAACACACACGTACGTAAAAAGATCCAGGATGTTGTAATTCCTGTATAATCCCAGTGTGTGATGAGACGTGAGCTGAGCCGAAACAGTTGAGTGTTAAAGGTTTGTACACCTTCGATGTCATGTGCAGTTAGGAAAAGCAGCTAACAAACGATTAGGCATGCAAACGATTAGGCATGCAGATTCCATTCGAGCTTGTCTCGTTTCCCTATCCGCTTTAATCGTTGGGCGCTGAGATTGAAATCCTTTCATTTGCATTGCTTCTTTGCTTGCAGACGATGTAGTAATTCCGTCACTAAGTTGTTTCATCTCCCTCGCACAGGTCCACTCTCTCTACAGGCAGACCGGCGCCAGCTTCCAGAAGGCCCAGGCGGAGTTCACCACCGGAGTGCTCTCAAACGAAGCCGTGCGCCAGGCGGCCGTGAGCGCCACCGTTTCGGCGGCACAAGGAGGCTCCGCTGGAGCACGTTAGAGCGAAGGGCAACGTGATTGGGCGGCTAGGGAGAAACTGAGGATGAGTATGAGCCCAAAACGAGTCCACAGGTCTAGAGAGAATCGTGTATATTTGGATACGTGCAGTCTGACACTGACACCACAAGAAGCGCTCGGCCATTTTGCTTGCGTGGGAAGAATAGATTCAATTGATCAAGCCAAAATGTAATTGCCTGTTTTTTTTTTTTTTTTTTAATTTGCCCCATAATTAGCCTCGTTTATCGCACCCGTGACCAATTGGCTGTCGTTTCTGATGAACAGAACCATAGTTAGGGTTTCGGTGGCAATTTTGGGGGGGGGTTTGTTTCTTAGTGCTTTATTGAGAATGTGACCTAAAAAAAAAATTTAGGAAAGCAGTGCCAAGTATATGAGACTGCACCACGCAGACGCCTCTCTCTCTCTCTCTCTCTCTCTCTCTCTCTCTCTCTCTCTCTCTCTCTCTCTCTCTCTTTTCTCATCTTCTTATTTTTCTCTCTCTTTTTGTCTCACTCTCTCATTTCACATCTCTCTTTTTTTTCTCATCTCTCTTCCATCCTCTCTCTTTCACATCTCTCTCTCTCATTCTCTCGCTTCCTTTCATCTCTCTCTCTCTTCTTCTTTTTCATCCTCTCTCTCTCCTTTCACATCTCTCTCCCTCTCTCTCTCCTTTCTCATCTCTTTCTTTCTCTCTCTCTTTTTTGTTATTCTCTCTCTCCTTTCACATCTCTCTCTCTCTCTCTCTCTCTCACTATTGTTCTTTCTCATCCTCTCTCTCACTTTCTCTCATCTCTCTCTCTCTCTCCGAGTTGACAGAAAGAAGTCCTAGAGGATAAACACATGCTATTTATTTGATGGTCATCGGACGTTTATCTATTTTCTTTGTAACGGTCTGTTAACCTGATTGAATAAAATCGTGAAGCACTCCGGAGGCACCGGAAGTTGTATTCGAGTCATAATTCTGATGCTTGCCTCCATGACTGTCCTTCATCTGATGCTTTTTTTTGTTGTTGATGTTGCAAAAATAAAAAAGTAAATAAATTTAAAAAATCGGACTTTAAATCCAATCGTTAAAATTAGAAGAGAGCTGCAGTATATAGAGCTCTCTACAGATGAGGAAAGAAACCAAATGAAGCTTAAAAGCTTGAGTATAATAATACTGATTTTTGCCTGTATTAAATATTGAATTATAATCTTGCTTTGTAATCTAATACCGTGTGCCAAAAGTCTTTAGGCTCTGTGTAAAAAAAAACAGTCAGGAGAGACATGAATTATTTTCACCTCTGTTTACGAATCTCTTCATTTGTTAAAGATTCGTGGCTTCAGATGAACGTAACGCTGCCTTGTGCCTCGCTCCTGCGAGTAACGTACAGATTTGCGGCTCCCAGATTTGTTTTGTTTTAAAAAAGGTCCTTCTGCATGGTGGATTTCCTTTTCCCACTGTACCTAGGTGTTGCTTAAACTTATTTGCCCAAGAGGCCTCACACTCTATCTCCTGCTCATTTCTTACTGTCCTGAAATTTAAATAAATCACAAAAACCACACTGTTCCTTCGTAGGAAACCTTCGTTCGGTCATTTTGTGACTAAAACAGGTCCAGACTGTTAGAACTAAACACGCAGACTGTCAGCAGCCATCATCCTGGACTTTCATGTGTAATGTATAACTGCTACGTAGCTAATGTTCTGTCCTCCTCCTGCATCTCCACACGCCATTTTTGCACGGTGCCAAATGTATTTATCCAGTTACGTGTTGTTTTGTTCTCTCAGTTCTGTGAGCTTTTTTGTTATTGTGGGGTTTTTTTCAGCTCTACTGCACTTCATCCAAGCCTTCCTGTTTTGATATCGTTCTGTGAGATCGAGTGAACACTAAAATGTGCTGCTTGTCCTGTTTGTCTGTGTTGTTCATTTGTTTTAATAAAATAAATTCATGCAAAAACAATAAAATGGCCTCCATTTTATTTGGACTTAATTCTACACTTTAATTCTTTTATTTATTTATTTTTTTTAAAGAATTTAATACAGGACGAATTCATGCCCATCGCTATAGATTACATGGAATTTTTTTTTCTTTAGGGTTTAGAGGTTTTAAATCTTGTCCTTCTTATAGCTCCACTGTTAGATAGCGTCCCTGGACAGGTATTTACAAATAATAAAAGTAAAAACAATAAGTTACTTATTGAACACGATCATGATGATGATGATGATGAAGTCACTACTAATATACGCCGATCAGCCATAACATTATGACCACCTGCCTGATATTGTGTCGGTCCCCATTTTGCTGCCAAAACAGCCCTGACCCGTCGAGGCATGGACTCCACTAGATTCCTGAAGGTGTGCTGTGGTATCTGGCACCAAGATTTTAGCAGCAGATCCTTTAAATCCTGTAAGTTGCGAGGTGGGGCCTTCATGGACTTAAAGGATAATTTTGATAGATACTGACCACTGCAGACCGGGAACACCCCACAAGAGCTGCAGTTTTGGAGATGCTCTGATCCAGTGGTCTATCCATCACAATTTGGCCCTTTTGGTCAAACTCGCTCAAATCCTTACGCTTGCCCATTTTTCCTGCTTCTAACACATCAACTTTGATGTTCATAGAAATCAGAAAAATATAAAAGCACAAATGTTTGTACGAGCTCTATAAATCCTATTCCTCTTCTCTGTGGAGCTTCTTTTTATGTGGTTTGGTCAGTTCATCCATCCTGTAATCGTTTTCTAACCGAGTCTGCTTCATTCCACAGCTACAACATTGCATCATAACTCTTAAAGGCTATTAATTACATTTAGAGCCAGTATCTGAGAAGCACTTTAAATATGTTACGCTGCAACATAAGAAGTGCACAGGAAATATTTTACTGTAATGTTGTTCACTCTGTCTATTCAAGTCCATAAGCATTTTGTTCGGAAAAAAAAAAAACAACCAGCGAGAAAGTTAACCTTCAATTTAATTGAATTGAATTTTATTTGTATAATGCTTTTAACAGTGGAAACTGCTGCAAAGAAGCTTCACAGTAATATAAAAAAAATTCTGAATAATCTCCAGGTAGTCCACATGATCCATCTCCAAAGCGGCAGTGAGCACCACCAGCCAGAAGTAGGACATCAGGATAGATCAGGCAGGTCTGGAGAGCAGACGCGGTCAGGAACACTGCGAGCTCAGATGTAGCGAGAGAGAGAGAAAGACAAAATATTAGGTATGCTTGTGGTCATGTGATGGTTAAAGACAATTGTGTACATTGTGTTCAGAGACCGTCTGTGAGTATAACTAAAATATGATGAAGGTGATAGACATCAGGGCTTCCTGGGACATGATATGGCCAGCCACTCAATGATTTACAAAGCCAAAAAGAAATAGCGTGGGCTGTAAAGCACTGGTATGTATTCCCACCTCACATTCCAGGTGTTCCCGGGATTGGCTCTGGATCCACAACTCTGCCCAGGATAAAGCTACATCGATCATTGTGAGCAGTGCCAGGTGACATGAATAACACTGATGATCTCCTCATCATGGCACCTGTTAGTGGGTGGGATATATTAGGCAGCAAGTGAACATTTCATGGGCGGCCAAGGCTCATTGATGCACGTGGGGAGCGAAGGCTGGCCTGTGTGGTCCGATCCAACAGACGAGCTACTGTTGCTCAAATTACTGAAGCAGTTAATGCTGGTTCTGATAGAAGGGTGTCAGAATACACAGGCTTTCCCTTCACTGGACATTAAGAGACTCGAGCCCTGTTCCAGCATGATGATGTTCTTGTGCACAAAGCACAGAGCTCTATGAAGACATGGTGTAGAGGTTAAGGTTGAAGTGGAAGAGCTAGAGTCTCCAGCACAGAGCCCTGACTCTGACTCAACCCCACTGAACACCTTTGGGATGAACTGGAACACCAACTGAACCCTGGACCTCCTCACTCTTACATCATCAGTGTCTGATCTCACTAATGCTCTTATAGCTGAATGATCACTAGTGGAGTCCCACTCAG
Source organism: Hemibagrus guttatus (assembly GCA_033459395.1). Classification (NCBI taxonomy): domain Eukaryota; kingdom Metazoa; phylum Chordata; class Actinopteri; order Siluriformes; family Bagridae; genus Hemibagrus; species Hemibagrus guttatus. The sequence continues at coordinate 8,147,314 of JAUCMX010000028.1, forward strand.
AGAGTATTCCCACCACACCCAGCATTCCCAGAATAGGCTGTGGATCCACCACGACTCTGACCAGGATTGAGTGGTTACTGAAAATGAATGAATGAAATTACATGAAGAAGAAGACATGGGCCTCAGTGCTGCAAACCACACTTCTATTCCTGTCACGCCTTTAAACTGAAGTGTAGAGAACTGTCCTTTTATTGTTGTTATTATTATTCTGTCTACAAACTCATTTGGCTTAATCCAAGGTTCTGTTTCTGTTGTTATCTATCAGTACAGTATGATAGCTTATTTTTCTTGGACTAAACTTCCAGTAATTTACTGCATGGTATTTTTGACAAACAAAAAGCAATGTTAATCATGATAACACCACCCCACCCCACTGTTGCTCCTCCACTGGCTTCTGATATCAGATTCAAAACACTGATGCTTGCCAACAAAGCCAAGAATGGACCAGCACTATCTTACCTCAAAGAGCTTATTACTCCTCACACTGCACCTCGCTCCCTCAGATCTTCTGTCATTGCTCAACTGGTCCCACCATCTCTCAGGGTAGGAGGTAGTTATACACTATATTGCCAAAGGTTTTGGGACACCCCTCCAAATCATTGCATTCAGGTCAATCATTGAATCCTGACCTCAACCCGATAAAACACCTTTGTGATGAATTAGAGCGGAGACTGTAAGTTAGGCCAAAACTTGGACGTCTGCCTTTACATGCACATGAATGTAATATGGAGTTGGTCTTCCCTTTGCATCTATAATAGCTTCAACTATTCTGGGAAGGCTTTCCACAAGGTTTAAGAGTGTGTTTACGGGAATTTTTGACGTGCATTTGTAAGGTCAGCCACTGATGTTGGACGAGAAGGCCTGGCTCACAGTCTCCACTCTAATTCATCCCAAAGGTGTTCTATCGGGTTGAGGTCAGGACTCAAACTCACTCATCCATGTCTTTATGGACCTTGCTTTGTGCACTGGTGTGCAGTCATGTTGGAACAGGAAGGGGTCATCTCCGTTCCCACAAAGTTGGGAGCATGAAATTGTCCAAAATGTCTTGGTATGCTGAAGCATTAAGAGTTCCTTTCACTGGAACTAAGGGGCCGAGCCCAACCCCTGATAAACAACACCTGAATTCAATGATTTAGAGGGATGTCCCAAAACTTTTGGCAATATAGTGTATGTGACCTAGGAGGGGCAGCAGACTGTGGGTCAGTAGCACAGTCGAGGGGTCTGTTAGGGGGCAGGGCAAATGCTGTACAAACACAATCATTAGGTCTTCCTGTCAGAGAACCGTATTTCTGGTGGAAGCTCAAGAATTTTGGACTGGCCCTTAACTACCCCTGTACCCTGTGACTAGGTATGGCAATAGCTCCACCCACAACCAAAAGACTATCCAGAAAACTTTCTCACAGGGAACAGAATCTGAGTTTTATGAGACATTTAGCAGTCATGGTAGATGAAGAAGGCTGTTAATCACACTATCCCTCAGTCAATCAGCACAAAATATGTTTTCTAGATGGCAGATGTTACCTAAACCCCCCAGTTATGGACAAAGTTTTTACCTACAGGCTACCAGGTTCTTAAATAACTCATGTCCCACCCTTTAGATATCCAGTGAATATATAGTTAGTTGCTGTTAATGCTGTTCATTGACTTCAGTTCAGCATTCAACACAATTATCCTTCAGCACCTGACCGAGAAGCTGAGTCTGCTGGGCATAAACACCTCCCTCTGCAACTGGATCCTGGACTTCCTAACTGGGAGACCTCATTCAGTCCGGATCGGGAACAGCACCTCCAGCGCCACCAAACTGAACACAGGAGCTCCTCAGGACTGCGTGCTTAGTCCACTGCTGTTCACCCTGCTGACTCACGACTGTGCAGCAATGCACAGCTCCAACCACATCATTAAGTTCGCCCGATGACACGACCGTGGTGGTTCTCATCAGCAAGAATGATGAGTCAGCATACAGAGAGGAGGTGCAGAGGCTAACAGGCTGCTGTACAGCCAACAACCTGTCTCTGAACGTGGAGAAAACGAAAGAGATGGTTGTTGACTTCAGGAGACCTGACCATTCTCCACTGAACATCAACGGGTCCAACGTGGAGATCGTCAAAAGCACCAAATTCCTCGGTGTTCACCTGGTGGAGGACCTCACCTGGTCGCTCAACACCAGCTCCATCACCAAGAAAGCCCAGCAGCATCTCTACTTCCTGCGAAGGCTGAGCAAGGCTCATCTTCCACCTCTTATCCTTATCACCTTCTACAGAGGGACCATCGAGAGCATCCTGAGCAGCTGCATCACTGCCTGGTTCGGGAATTGCACCGTCTCGGATCGGAAGACCCTGCAGCGGATAGTGAGGACAGCTGAGAAGATCATCGGAGTCTCTCTTCCCTCTATTATGGACATTTACTCCACACGCTGCATCCGCAAAGCTAACAGCATTGTGGATGACCCCACACACCCCTTACACACACACACACACACACACACCCCTCACACAAACTCTTCATCCTCCTGCCGTCTGGAAAGAGGTACCATAGCATTCGGGCCCACACATCCAGACTGTTGAACAGCTTCTTCCCTCAGGCAATCAGGTGTCTCAACAGAGAACTGAACTAAACTGAGGAACATGGACACATACACACACACACACACTCTGAACTGAGAACTGAACTGAACAGAACTCATACACACACACACCTGATATGGTTTACATGCACAGGTCACTTTAATATTTGTGCTATAACTTTAAATATTATATCTATGTTAACTATCTCTGCTGCTATTCTTGCACTCACTGCACAACACTGTTCTTTTTTTGCACACAGTCTGGCGTTATGTGTCTTGTTTGTCTGCACTGTCTCGTCATTCCCTGCACTTATGTTGTATGTTTAGTTTAAAAATTCTGCAGCTTAGTTTAGCTTCATGTTTGTCCGGGTCACCCTGTACTTTGTTTTGTTATGTGTAGCACCTCTGGTCCAGGAGGAATGTTGTCTCATTTCACCATGTACTGCATCAGCTACAGCGGTGTGAAAAAGTGTTGGCCCCCTTCCTGATTTCTTATTTTTTTGCATGTTTGTCACACTTTAATGTTTCAGATAATCAAACACATTTAAATATTAGTCAAAGATAACACAAGTAAACACATCATGCAGTTTTTAAATGAAGATTTTTATTATTAAGGGAAAACAAAATCCAAAACTACATGGCCCTGAGTGAAAAAGTATTTGCCCCCTAAGCCTAATAACTGGTTGGTCCACCCTTAGCAGCAACAACTGCAATCAAGCGTTTTCCATAACTTGCAATGAGTCTGTTACAGCGCTGTGGAGGAATTTTGGCCCACTCATCTTTGCAGAATTGTTGTAATTCAGCCACATTGGAGGGTTTTCGAGCATGAACCACCTTTTTAAGGTCGTGCCACAGCATCTCAATGGGATTGAGGTCAGGACTTTGACTCGGCCACTCCAAAGTCTTTATTTTGTTTTTCTTCAGCCATTCAGAGGTGGACTTGCTGGTGTGTTTTGGATCATTGTCCTGCTGCAGAACCCAAGTTCTCTTCAGCTTGAGGTCAGAAACAGATGGCCGGACATTCTCCTTCAGGATTTTTTGGTAGACAGCAGAATTCATGGTTCCATTTATCACAGCAAGTCTTCCAGGTTCTGAAGCAGCATAACAGCCCCAGACCATCACACTACCACCACCATATTTTACTGTTGGTATGATGTTCTTTTTCTGAAATGCGGTGTTACTTTTACGCCAGACGTAATGGGACACAGACCTTCCAAAAGGTTCAATTTTTGTCTCGTCAGTCCACAGAGTATTTTCCCAAAAGTCTTGGGGATCATCAAGATGTTTTCTGGCAAAACTGAGACGAGCCTTTATGTTCTTTCTTTTTGCTCAGCAGCGGTTTTCGTCTTGGAACTCTGCCATGCAAACCATTTTTGCCCAGTCTCTTTCTTATGGTGGAGTCATGAACACTCACCTTAACTGAGGCAAGTGAGGCCTGCAGTTCTTTGGATGTTGTTGTGGGGTCTTTTGTGACCTCCTGGATGAGTTGTCGCTGCGCTCTTGGGGTAATTTTGGTCGGCCAACCGCTCCTGGGAAGGTTCTCCACTGTTCCATGTTTTCGCCATTTGTAGATAATGGCTCTCACTGTGGTTCGCGGCAGTCCCGAAGCTTTAGAAATGGCTTTATAACCTTTTCCAGACTGATAGATCTCACTTACTTTCTTTCTCATTTGTTTTTGAATTTCTTTGGATCTCGGCATGATGTCTAGCTTTTGAGGATCTTTTGGTCTACTTCACTTTGTCAGGCAGGTCCTATTTAAGTGAGTTCTTGATTGCGAACAGGTGTGGCAGTAATCAGGCCTGGGTGTGGCTAGAGAAATTGAGCTCAGGTGTGATAAACCACAGTTAAGTTATGCTTTAACAGGGGGGGCAAACACTTTCACACAGGGCCATGTAGTTTTGGATTTTGTTTTCCCTTAATAATAAAAACCTTCATTTAAAAACTGCATGATGTGTTTACTTGTGTTATCTTTGACTAATATTTAAATGTGTTTGATTATCTGAAACATTAAAGTGTGACAAACATGCAAAAAAATAAGAAATCAGGAAAACTTTTTCACACCACTGTATATATGGTTGAAGTGACAATAAAGCTTCTTTGACTTTGACTTTGACTTTGAGTTGCTTACTTACTTACTTATTTGTTTACCATAAACTTGTATTTTGTATATTTTATATCTATTTTTCACTTTATTTTTATTCTATTTGAAATGGGGGAGAACATCCACAGGATCATGGATGGCTAAGGATCATGGGTAGTGTAGTTGGCTAAGGATCATAGCTGCTTGTTGTTCTGATAAATTCTATTTCAGTGAACGTTTCGAGATATCAAACTCTTACTCGATTAAAACAGGACGTATTCAGCCATATAAATACTCAAGGGAAAGTAAAATACTTAAAACAATTGAAAAAAATATGATGAATTTTAGATTGTCATGTTTTTCTCGTATCAAAACTACTCTAGAATGCTATTTTACCTAAAACATCATCCAGTCTTTGCTGTTACAAGTCGGCTGCCTAGACGATGATGTTAACTACCAGTCATAAGCAAAGAAAACAGGCTAAATACAAAAAAAAACAGCCTTCTAGAGAGGTACAGAAGACCCCATATTTAATTTTATAAATGTATTTGCCTGCGCCAGCATTCTGAAACATTTTAGTACATACATCTTGTAAAATGCAAGGTTTGTTAGTGATATGTTGATGACTTGATGCTAAACTGAGGCCGTATTGATGTATAATGTAGTCACTAGAGAAAAGGGAAAAGACCTCAACAAGTACTTTGAAGGTCAGATAAAAAACTAAGCAGTAAAAAGTAATTACATGTATTTTCTTCAACGTGTAATCAGTTAAGAGTATTTTTTACTGCGTCTTTTTCACTACACTTAAGCACAGAAATGGTGTACAATGACTCAAGTATCTTTTATCCCTAGGCACAGACACTGACGTGACAGTTTCATGTTACACTAAACTGAAGGCCTGCAGTTTTTCCAGAGGAGTCCACAGATCCACAGTAAGCTTATCGACTGCAAAATCAACAGCGACGTGCCCAACCAGACCAAGGAGGGGTGTGTGAAGGCTAAATCTGGCTGTGAGAAGAGATTCCAGTATGCACCATGCAGCGTTTGTAAGACTCAGATACTGTCAGTGCGGCCAGATCATTTCAAATGTCCAGTAGCACTATGCCAAGGACTTTCAGATGTACTGGATAGCTTCTGGAGACTATGCGCACCATAGGAATGGTTGGGACAGTTACAACTCTTATTGAGATTGCTGCTACTTTCTGATCATTATATCAACCTGAAAAAAATAAACCCTGAGAATTGTAATTATGAACCCGTTCATATGAGTGGTGAAAAACGATTTGAAAAAATTATAGAATTAGGGATAGTATAGGAAAAGATAAGCCTTAAGGGCATCCAGTGGTCCAGCGGCAGGGTCCTGTGCTCTCATTGCTGTGACACAGGTTCGATTCCCGGGCAGGGAGCTAACCCAGCCACTGAAGAGTTCATTCTCAGTGCTGGTCCCAAGCCCGGATTAAATGGGAGGGTTGTGTCAGGAAGGGCATCCGGCGTAAAACCTGTGCCAAATCAAAACATGCAGACTAAATGATCTGTGGTGACCATGAAGAGGGAGAAGCTGAAAGAACAACAACATAGGAAAAGATAAATAAATGAGAGTAAATGAAACTTAAGATTTGCTTGCATCCAGCTAGTGACTTTACCAAACTGTTGCTTTCTTCCTTTATTGTTGATTGTTGAACCTCAGTGGTTGTGTGTTTCAGTGGTTTCTCCCTTCAGTTTCCACTTCAGGAGGTGAAATGCTGCTCAGTTGAGTTAAGCTCTGGAGATTGACTTGGCCGGTCTAAAACCTTCCACTTTTCCCCCCAGACAGAATGTTTCTATAGATTTCTGATGCTTCGTTCTGATGCTACCATCATCATCAATTATCATCAATTAGTGAGTCTGTTCCAGAAGCAACCATGTAAACCTGAGCCATGACACATGACACGACCAACACCGTGTTTGAGCTGAGCTTGTATGTTTGAGATCATGAGCAGATCCTTTCTTTGAACTGTGGATTGTGTTACCTTCACCGCTGCCTTGTAGAGGTTGCTGGTCATATCACTGACTGGTTTTTGAGTTTTACAGCGCTCACAGTGTTTCTCTCAAACTGTTTACCCTAATGCTTATGCGATGCCTCTGGTTGCTTTTCTCCCATAGACAGCTCTCTAGTCTTCATATTGGTTTTTAGCAACTAATGCAGTCTTCACAGGTGAAACTGAAGGCTAAATCCAAGTGTACACGTTCAGAGAAATTCACTGTTTAAACACTCAATCTAACAGGACACACCTGGACATACCAGAAGCATCAGTCAGTCCTACGTTCCAATATTTTTGATCACCTCAAATGTGGCTTTACTTTGAATGACACCATACATTATATTTTATGAGAAAAAAAAATCTATGGATATAGAACTCTGTTTTCATGATGCTAATATGATTGTACCTACACCTCGTGTTTCTAATGAAAAAATTTGGCAGCAGTTCTCGGCTCGGCCTGTCCGCCTGGTGTTACAGGTTCTCGGCCGTCGTCTGCGTTTTTTCTACACACAAAACATTTCTAAATGTTTTTATAAAACATGTTGTGAGTCTTTTGCATTGTAGTACTACATAATCCCTTAAGAATATTTGAACTGGTCTGAAGGAGGGATTTACCGATGATCTTGTTTCTCATGTCTGGAGACAGGGAAGTTACGATGCAGTGATCACACAGGTGGGTGGTGTTCACCACAGTCGTATGATTATAATCTAGGTTTCTTACTACATTCAGCTCACTTTATTCAGACCATAAATTATCCAATGTGATTTTTTCCCTCTGTCCTGCAATGCCAACCCTGGTTTCTGCAGTTGTTGCGTCAGTTGGAAAGTACTGGACCTCCGCCAGCCGACGAAGAAGTGATCTCATCCCTTCCTGCCATCCATGTCTCCTCAGAGCAAGCTGGTGAGTTCCCATCATCCCCTGAGTCATCGCACAGACCACCATCCTTCATCTGTTACTGTGTAAAAAAAAAAAAGAGAGTCCACCCACATATTTCTGGACGTGTTATAAAAAGGGATTTTCCAGCTTTTGCTGACTTCTGACAAGCATCTCTTCACTGACAATCTGGATTACATTATAACATAGTAGAAATGTCCGAATCGATGAGATTATCATATAGTGGAAATGATTCAAGCATGTTATTCAGTACAATACAGTGAAACTAATCTTTACAGGGGTGAGGAATGTTACGTCTGGAGTTTAAATGGGTAAAATGTGCTAAAAAGTGATAAATATTAAAATAAAAATACAATTAAACAAACAGGTATTACATAAATGGAGAGAGAATTATCCAAATCCTAAAGACTGTTTGTTTTTCTCCCATAGACAGCTCTTCATGACGGCTTATTGGTTTTTAGCAACAAATGCAGCCTTCACAGCTGAAACTGATGGCTAAATGCAAGTGTAGATGTTCAGAGAAATTCACTGTTTAAACAGTCCATCTACCTGGACACACCTGGACAAACCAGAAACATTACTCGGTCCTGTGTTCCAATATTTTTGCTCACCTCAAAAGTGGGTGGTCCCAAACAAAATCTGGTACGTTCAACACATCTTCGTGTAAATATTAGGAAATAAAAGCTGAAAATCTTTTGATCTCAAATCTAAATTGTCTTTAAAATAATATTAAAACATGATTATAAGCATGTGCTTGGTTTGAGTATCATATTTACATCTGACGTAAAAACATGCAATTTATCCCTGCTCTTATCCCCCCCTGTCTTATTTATGCCCCATGTGTAGGGAGGAGTAGCACTACCCTCAGAGGAATGGGTCCGACAGCTGCCCTCTCTGTGCTATTTTCACACTATTGCTTTGGTTACAATTGGTAAACGATGACAAAATGGATTCTTAAAAGTTACCTAGTGCCTTATCTAGAGCAACAATACACAGATACATCTCCCTGCACCACCATCCTGAAACTTCACTTGTGTTCCCTGGATGATTATTGTTATGGTGAAACTTTTTCATCTTCCAAGCAACTTTTTTCCCCCCCTAACATTCAGAGCATGCTTGAGCAGTCAGGACGTTGCTTAGGGTCAGGTGGAGGTCAGAAAATTTGTTAAGGTGATTGTAATGAATCACCTTACATTTACATTTCTGGCATTTGGTAGACGCCCTTATCCAGAGCGACTTACATTTTCAACCGAGTCTCTCATCAGGATTCGAAGCATAGACATGAGGATAAAAAGCAGTGGCCCTAAAGCAGAGCTTTGTGGAACACCAAACTATAATTCGTGTCATTAGAAACTAAGTGAGGGACTGGATTATTTCAAACTGGGATAGTGTGAGTATGTCTATTTTAAACTTAAACAAGAGGTCAAGCTGAATCTGACTTGATGCACTATTTACACTGAACAGATTTAAAATTGACAGAAATTTTGAAAACTCCTTCCATCCGAATACTCACACTATCCCAGTGTGAAATAATCCAAGCCCTCACTCGGTTTCTAATTACAACCTTCAATATAAATTATAAATTTCATTTATAATACATCTTAGTCGTAATATATGCGCTTGTCCCTTAGCTGCTCTTAGTTTGTAGATGTTAACAGTTCCTAGTGACACAAATTATACTTTGGTGTTCCACAAAGCTCTGATTTAGGGCCACTGCTTTTTCTCCTCATGTTTATGCTTCAATATGTTTCAGCAAATCCTGATGAGAGACATTAGCCGATTCACTACCGGGCTGATTATTTTCACAGAGCAAAAAAAATTTCTACCCACTTGATATTTACTCTTCACTAATCTACAAACGAGTCTAAAAACATGTTTTATTTCATTTCTTCATGTACAAAGACTCTACACACTATGTAAGATTTTGAGGAACATCAGTATGATGTAACATAATAGCAAGAGACAAATTCATTCATTCATTGTGTACCGCTTATCCAATCTATTCTCGGGTCACAGGGATCAAGTGTCTCAGGCGTCATTGGGCATCAAGGCAGGATACACCCTTGACGGAGTGCCAAGCCATTGCAGGGCACACACACACTCTCATTCACTCATACACACTATAGACAATTTAGAAATGCCAATCAACCTACAATGCATGTCTTTGGACTGGGGGAGGAAACCCCCAAGGCACGGGGAGAACATGCAAACTCCACACACATGGCGGGAATCGAACCTCCAACTCTGGAGGTGTGAGGCAAACTTGCTAACCACCAAGCCACCAAAGAAACAAATTAAAAATGGGGGAAAGAAGTAGGTGCACTCCTGATCATCACACCCTTATGTGTTTCATCCCCAAACAAGTACCACAAATTCTGAAGCGCACAATTGAATAAAATGTCATTTGTGTGCTTTAACATAGAGATGGATGGATAGATGGATGGATAGATAGATAAAGAGATCCATTCATCCATCTATCAATCCATTCATCTATCTATCTATGGATGATTGGATGGATTAATGGATGGATGGAAGGATGGATAGATGGATGGATGGATGGATGGATGGATGGATGGATAAAAGGATGGATGGATAGATAGATAGAGAGATCCATTTATCCATCCATCAATCCATCAATCTATCTATCTACGGACAATTGGATGGATATATGTATGGATGAATGGATAGATAGATAGATAGATAGATAGATAGATAGATAGATAGATAGATAGATAGATAGATAGATAGATAGATAGATAGGGTGGATGGATGAATGATGGATGGATGGATGGATAGATAGATAGATAGATAGATAGATAGATAGATAGATAGATAGATAGATAGATAGATAGATAGATAGATAGATAGATAGATAGATAGATAGGGTGGGTGGATAGATAGATAGATAGATAGATAGATAGATAGATAGATAGATAGATAGATAGATAGATAGATAGATAGATAGATAGATAGATAGATAGATAGATAGATAGATAGATAGATAGGGTGGATGGATGAATGGATGGATGGATGGATGGATAGATAGATAGATAGATAGATAGATAGATAGATAGATAGATAGATAGATAGATAGATAGATAGATAGATAGATAGATAGATAGGGTGGGTGGATAGATAGATAGATAGATAGATAGATAGATAGATAGATAGATAGATAGATAGATAGATAGATAGATAGATAGATAGATAGATAGATAGGGTGGGTGGGTGGGTGGATGGATGGATGGATGGATGGATGGATGGATGGATGGATGGATGGATAGATAGATAGATAGATAGATAGATAGATAGATAGATAGATAGATAGATAGATAGATAGATAGATAGATAGATAGATAGATAGATTGGATGGATGGATGGATGGATAAATGTAAAGAGGCTTTGAAAGAAATAGGTTAATAGACAGAGCAGTTTCTGGTGCTGATGTATAAAAGCAGAGTATAAAAGCAAATTATCACTGTTACTCTAACTCACACATCACAGAGGTGTAACTCGGGAAATCCAATTCTCACACCACAGAAGTGTAACCCAGGCACCACAGGATACAATAACATGCACTCTTCTTCTTCTTAGGGTAGTGTAGGCTCAAATTTTTTGCATGTATTCATACCTTTATTTTCTGTAAATGCTTACCTTTCATGTACAATGCAACTTAACCATTATCACCTATTAAAAATGATCACCAGTTTACAATCCTTGTGTGCAATATCACAGTTCTACACCATTATTTGTACAGTATTTGTATTTATTTATTCTATTTTATGGTTTATTTCGACTTGTTTTTGCTTTTTTCTTTTCAGTTTTCTTCTTGTATATAGTATATATTTCTTTCTTTCTCTCTTCCATTTTCATTAGAGCAACTGTAACATGGCAAAGCAATTTCCCCCTGGGATTAATAAAGTTCTTTGAATCTTTAATCTTGATTACTTTTAAAAACCAAGTGCTATAAACAGTTAATTAGTGAGTTATGTAGAAGGACTTAATGAGTTGCATAAAAAGCCACATGACCCGGATCCCAGTGACAGTAATGTGAGTGACGCTGTGTATATTAGTCATGTAGTGTGAAAGGCATTTGTGATTCAGAGAGTTTTTGAAAGTCATGTACTGGACACTTGGCATAAGTCACTTGTTTGTTGATTTTAGATCCCTTTAGCGATGTTATTAAAAAGAAAAATATAAAATGTGTGATGTGATCAGTCAGCTCACCACCAGCGTGTAAAGACGTGTGTGAGTGATGTGTCTGAGTTGCAAGTCAGTGTTCCCAAAAACCAATCAGACCGATCATAATTGTTAACAATGTCTAATAATTGATCACCATTATTGCCAACGACTAATCACTGATCACTATTGTTGCCAATGAATAATCACTGATCACAAGTGTTCGCAATGACTAATCACTGATCACCAGCGTTCCCAATGTCTAATCACTGTACTATTTCACTGATCACCAGTGTTCCCAATGTCTAATCACTGTGACTAATCACTGATCACTGTCACTTCCAACGACTAATCACTGATCACCAGTGTTCCCAGTGACTAATCACTTACCACCAAGGTTCCCAATGACTAATCACTAATCACCAGTGTTCACAATGACTAATAACTGATCACCATTGTTCCCAATGACTAACCACTAATCACAAGTGTTCACAATGACTAATCACTGATCAACAATGTTCCTAATGTTGTATTGCTTTCGGCTGCTCCCTGTTCGGGGTCGCCACAGTGGACCAACTGGTCCGCACAACTTGGCAAATGTTTAACGCCGGGTGCCCTTCCTGATGCAACCCTCCCATTTTTCCGGGCTTGGGACCGGCACTTCATCCAGTGTCTGGGGTTAATGACTAATCACAAACGTTCCCAATGACTAATCACTGATCACTGTCACTCCCAATGACCAATCACTGATCACCATCGTTCCCATTGACTAATCACCAGTGTTTCCAATGACTAATCACTGTAGTGTCGCACAGATAATTACTGATCAGCATCATTTGTCCATTGAAATTGAAATTCTATTGGTCACACACAAACATACACAATACTACAGGCAGTGAAATGTCTTTTCTGAAACAACTGTTCTGACTGATAAAACCAGAATTTACATACTTACAAATAGTTGAAGAAAAGTATTAAATTACGCTCTCTCCTTGGCTCTATTCACAAGTAATAACACTTTCTCAAGCTGCTCACAACCCCTGCTTCCTATTGCTCTGTAATCCAGATCTTAGCTTTGGTGAAGGGAAAGTTGTAAAGCTACAGCATGCAGAGACATTCTGTACAACTGATGTGTTAACAATCTGGGGAAGAAGCACATATGCGTATGATAGTCAGGCGTCCACAAACTTATTCGTCCAGTCTAACATACATGTAATAACATCATTATGTACTAATTATAAAACATTTTTTCCCTGAAATAAATTGATAAATGATCTACAACAGATTTAAAGGTAATAAACATTTAACATTGTACTGTTTTCCTCTTCAGGTCACTGTTATTATGGGCTGTTGTCTGGTATGGGGTCATGGTCATAACACGTGAAGATTTCAACCGACAAAGAATGTTTAATCACTCGAAAAATCCGTAATGTGTCCGTAATGACCTGTTATCTGACCTGGTATCTAAATACCCAAATTCAGGCAGACGGTCTATCTGTGCAAGACATGTAAATAAACGTGCGGATTGAGCAACGGTAAGCCACGCCCCCATTACCACCTGGAGCCAATGGGGTGGCTGGAATCGGTGCGAGCGTGGCAAAACATCGAATGAAAACGATCACACACACCCCGCCTCCGCCGTGCGTGTGTGTGTGTGTGTGTGTGTGTGTGTGTGTGTGGTGTGTGTGTGTGTGTGTGTGTGTGTGTGTGTGTGTGTGTTTCCGCCCCCGCGCCTGACTCCGATTCCCGTGGGAGTCGCGATATTTTCACTGTGGGTAAACACTGCCACGGGTGCCCTAGACATCACCCTTTATAAACTTCTTTAACCTTCATACAAGCGGTTTATTGCGTCTAAACACACACACACACACACAAATATATATATATATATATATATATATATATATATATATATATATATATATATATATATACTATGTATATATACTATATATACATAGAGTATATATATATACTATGTATATATACTATATATACATGGAGTATATATATATATATATATATATATATATATATATATATATATATATATATATATATATATATGAGCTGTACTTTATTTAGTTGCTTGGAAACGGGACTCCATTTTGGAGACTCAGAAAAACGAAACATTTAGGTGGAAATCGGGAGAAAGTGGAAACTCGACATTCTGCTCTCTCTCTCTCTCTCTCTCTCTCTCTCTCTCTCTCTCTCATTCACACACACACACACACACACACACTGTGTATGTGTGTGTTTCCCTATGTCTCTCTCTCTCCCTCCCCTCCCTCCTCTCACTGGGAGAATGCCCGTGTTGTACTGACAGAAACGCTACGGGCTCATCAGACATGGAGGCCCGATTAACGGGCAGAGGCCCATTCACACGCCTTTAGAAACGCGACCCTTTGCCGGTCCCTGGACAAGGAAATCCTGGCGACATTTCGGAACATTACGGGTAAACAGACTTCAGCTCCGAAGACGAGAAAGAGGCCAGGAAATTTGAGAGAGAGATCCATTTCGGGTTTCTGTTGATTCAACGCGGCCGCCATTTTGTTGACAGTTCGTGTTTTTTTTTTTTTTTAATAAGCCGTACAGGCGGTTTGGGTTATTTTTTTTGTTTGTTTATTTTTATCCGAATAGCACACGCTTTTACTTCTACTTGCAGTGTTTCGGAGGAAGGATGCAAGCATTTTTTATCACTGACATTTGGGCAAGAATGATACTTTGCTAGGCTAGCTGTGGTGTCTCGTTAAAGCTAAGCTACGTTGGTGCGCGGAGTTAGCCAGCTAGCCGTATCAGCAATGTGCCACTGACAGGATTGATTGCCCCCTCAGCACCACCATTCCGCTGGCATGTTTTTCAACGGTGTACGTCGCATTGATTGACTGATTCAAGTCACAAAAACAAGGCGATTAGTCATGTGCTTATTCGTGGGTTACTGCCACGTTGGTAGGGAAGGCCACCTTAGCGCTTGCAGGCAAACCCTGAAAAATGATAGCTAGCCTAGTGAAGTAGCTAAGCTGGAGAGAAAAGTCGCCAGCGCAAAAGGGATTCATCGCTACAGCATTGCTTCCACAGAATAAACATATAGTCACTGCACAGTGAATGCTTTTCCCTGGACGCATGGTTTAACGTTTCCTGAAATATATTATTTATAATTTAATGACTCGCAGTGTTAAGTCTATGTGTACATATTGCTCACAAGGGACATAGGTTTGGGGTCACTGTTGTGATTTGAGCTTTGAGTCTAAGGAGCCAGGACACATCCAGAATAGGAAAAAATAAACATTTCTTACAATGCTTGCTGAATTAGTATTAGTCTTCCTCCACGACTTTTGATCTTTATTATTTCTCTGTGTTTTGTTTTTATTTTATTTGTTTGTTTGCTTTGGGGACATCAGCCGTTTTGGGGACCGAAGGAACCACTCATGTTGCCACTCATGAAGGGAGGATTTTGATCCCAATGATGTGAAAGCTGGGGTTTTTTTGGACTCGAAATAAAAGCACGGTAAGTTTGTTTACACTCTTTATTACCATTTATTAAAGCACGTTTATTAAATGTGCATGGTTGGATGGTGGGTGAAACTCAAGCATCCTCACGTTTGTCTGTCTTTTATTACTGTTAAGGAGGTGTGTAGGTCATTTCCTCCCAAAACAACTGCAGGGAAGAAAAGGAGAAACACACACACACACACACACACACACACACCCCCCCTGCTGTATTTATTGTTCAAGCCTTTTATTAGACATCTGTATCTAGTTGGAATTGTGATTTTCAGCTCTTTGAATTGGAGACAGATTAAATAAAGGGCAGGTGTTTTTTTGGGAACCGAAACATTTCTTTCAGTCTGTTTGGGTTTATAACACATTAATAACTCAGTGTGGGTTTATCAGGATCCTTAAAGTGGTTTTGCGCTGATTTAGTGACCCACCGTTTGGACGGTCGTTTCAACTAAAAGCCACGAGACGAGGCAGATCTGTCTGGAACCTTTCATTCACCTTTGACCCTTGACCCCCCCACCCTAGCCGTGTCAATGGCTGTCAAGGCAACTCGCGCCACGCCGGCCTTGCCTTTTCTTCTCTGCGTATTTTGGTTGGAATCAGTAATATTGTGAAAATAAAAGTTTTGTTAAAAAATAAGTTGGCATTCGGCTCGTGCTCCTGAACAGGTGTAAAATTGATGTTATAACTAATGTCAACCTCATCTCGATTGACTTCAATATTATTTTCACAGATTGCTGCTCCGTTTTATCGGGTTTATATATACGGCTGAATTTTAGTTTAGTGAGACTTATAGACTAATCATTTAATTATAACAAAATAAATGAATAAAGGACAGGCCAGTCTGTCTGCGTAAAGGCAGAAGTCGTAAACAAATGCATCAGCTGAAGGAATTATTATTATTATTATTATATAATTTTAAATATTGTTATTGTCACAGAAGTGAGTCAAAATAAGTTCCACTTCTGATTTTCTGCTGTTACCATGAACTCTCATTTCGTGCTCCCAGGTGTGCTTTACCTTTTATGGAGTTTTGTGGGCGTTGCTACATGCAAATGAGCTGTGTCAGGAACACACAGTGCACCTTAAAGCTGATTAACCTACACCTGCCAATATGAAGAAAATTCAGCTTTACTGCAACTTTCCTCAATCCGTCAGAAGATTTACACACAACTTTAGTAAAAGACTGATAAGTGAGATTCAGCGTCTGATAATTCCTTCTAAGGGAAACATACTCAGGCATTAAACCTTATTCCGATAGTTTTGTCATTGTTATTAAACATAATCTGGAGCAGCAGCACTGGAAGGTTATATACAGTTAATCAGCTTGTCTTAATGAACCGAACCTACTTTAATGTGAGATATATTCTCCGTGTTCGTGTTGTCATAAACCACGACCTCACCTCCATCCCGTCTGCGCATCACCGGCTACAGCACCCCCCAGTGTATCGGTCATTTCCACGCACACTCAAGCTGATACGGTCCTTTAGTGTCCAGCTTATCAGATTTGTGTTGCTGATAAGACTCTTTAAAATTCGGTCTTGATTATTATTGATGATTCGGTTGATTATTTTTCTTTCTTTCAAATTTAAGATAACTGTTCATGTATTATTGGAATTAAAAGGTGATGAAACTTCAGAATATGTCTGACTTTAATAAACTCTCCTTTTTAAGGACAAATAAACACACCGACACAAGTTATGAGTTGTAAAAAAATAATTGGAATAATAATACAGGACAAAGGTGTAGATTATTACAAGGCATTATATTTATGTCTTTAATATCAAGGAGGGCAGATTGGTGATTAAAACATTTTTGATAGTTATAAGTGTACAGGAAGAAATGTCATCGCTTCAAAAACTAATCGTGATCAGGATCAGTGTCTTGTCATCGTCTCCCCGTTCCACCGATCTCTGTCTGATGACGACGCTGGGAAATGATCTCTGATTAATTGATTGACTTCTGTTGTCTTGTTATTAGGTCGATCTCAATACTTTGTCCATCTGTAGAGAGCCTCTCGGCACTGTTGTCTGTTTTTAATGACGTGGAAGTGCAGGAGAATTTTTGGACAGCTGATTGGACAGCTGGTTTCTGATCACGCACTAAAGGATTTATGTGCAAGTGTGATACCGCCTGGTTTCTTACGTTTAAGGCATCAGAATATGTTAAAGGCAGATAACGGTTGTTTTATTTGTCGTTTTGGGTTTGTTTTTTGACAGACTTCGTCCACAGTCGTGTGTAATGGTCTTGATAGTAAACCTCCTTTACAGGAACGTATACACCTTAAATAAGTCCCGAATGAGCAAGAGGCAAGGAAGAACTCCATCGAGAAGAGACGACATGAGTAAGAAACCTCAAGAGGAACCAGACTCATAAGAGATCTGACACCAGATAGTTCTATTATAAATCACTTCAGTTATTGATCTGAGTCAAAAAGCACAATTTATGCGGTTATGAGCAACTCAGGGTAATTCCTGAATGTATAATAGGGTTAACTTTAAACTGTTGTATTGAACTGATGGAGAGCGAATTGTTCCACAGCTATTCTTATGCCTTTTAATCCAAAGTGGTCTTTAGGTGGTCTGTGTGGAGGCCAGCCTCAGCAGCAACGAGTTTCAGGTGATTTTCAGGTGACCAGAACTCCAAACTCAAGGCTATGCATCTCTTATCGCAGCTGATTTTCGGTGAAAGCCAATTTTTATTTGGATCATATCTCACATAAGAGATGGTAGTGACCTCACTGACCACCAGTCTTTTGGTTTCTGGAAGAAGAGATGGGGCAGTTGTATAGTTTCATTCACGGTGTCCAGGTCTGTGCTGTCGAACGTTTCTGGCAAGCAGAGGGATTGAGTCAGCGGATGCTAAAACTTGTCCTTAAAGTGAAAGTGAAGGAAGGACAGAAGTGGCATTATGGCTTTCTTTTGTTACAGTTGCGGTTAGGATAGGTTTCAAGCTCCGTGTCTGGGGAAAGCTGTGTTGAAATGAATGAACAGTTCAAACTTGTAGTATACAAACTTTCAAATTCTATCAAATATGTTCATTTAAGTTTTTTTTTTTCACTCAAAAGGAAAGCCAATTAAACAAAACGATTCACTATCCACTTTTTTGTCTGCAGCGGTTTTCCAATGAAAGAGATTACTCCTTAGAAACGAAGTGTGTGTGTGTGACTTAATAACTGTGTAGTGGATAAGTTTGTAGGGCCAAGAACACTTAGGAAATAAGAAAATGATTGTCACTGAGGGAGGGATAGACAGAGGAAAGAGAAGAAGGGAGGGGGGCACGGGAGAAAATGTGTTTTCGATTAGCCAGAACACAGCAGCTTTGACCGCTGTACTGTGAGCTTTCCAAGTGAGTAAGAAACAAGTCTTGAGTGAGTAAGAGGAAAAGGCGAAGGACATAAGATGGGGGGGGGGGGTGTTGTAGTTCACCAGAAAGGAGGCTGATGTCATCTGACAGATATTAGGTGATTGGATTTAGTGATAGGTGGTGACTAATCATAGTAAACAAGGGGAAAGTCATGACACCAAATTCCCAGACATAGTGACAATAATCGTTGCACACTGATTATTAAATCTATATGGTCTTTACTACCCTGACCAGCCACGCTTCTCTGGTCTTTCGTTAAGCCTTTGCCCTTTGCGGGGCATGAAAACTGCCTCTACTTACGTATTCTGCGTCTCGCTCTTCCTCCGTCACTGTTGTTTTGATTGGCGATCACATAGAACCGGAGAAGCCAGCCAGGTTCTCTGGCTCCCAGGGGGCCGCTGAGCCGAGGTCACAGCTCTGACTTGCCTCTCAATGATTTTAGCCACAGAAACCACCTGCTCTGGGCAAGCTTTCATCCTAAACACTCTAGAGTTGGTTCGAAAGGGTAAAGAGAGCCAGATATTAGTGCTTCTTTAAGAAAACAAATATTACATGATGCTGCGATTTTTAACATGAAATCCTGCTATTAAGTTCTAGCAAGAGTCACAACACGGAGATATGATTTGATTGCTGCATCCAATATTGTGGTCTTGGAGGTGGGATTTAATAAAAGTGAGGTGAGGTCCCAAAACTTATGGCAATATAGTGTATCTGTTGCTATCCCCTTATCCGGTCATCCGGTCAATGCAGCAAGGAAAAAACTGCATTTACATCTATAGTTTTTGGTCTGGTGTCTTTGTAGTGCTGCAAATGGTCCATGAATAAATAGCATTTGATCAGAGGACCTGTTGTGGTCACTTTCCACTGATACACTGCATAGCAACAACAGTCATGGCAAATCTATAAGTGAGAAATGGGGAATTCTGTGTAGTTTGATTGATTCATACACAATCTGGTGATAAAAACCCGGCTAAATTTCACTTTTTGCAGTTCACGAAAGAGCTTTTTTGTTGCACTGCATGTATTCATAACCAGGCAAGTCACTCCAGCAATGGTGAATAAGGTTAATGCTTCGGCTTTTTTCATAAACATTGGAAGTAGAAGCAGTGCAAAATATTGAGCTGCTGTATAAACGCTGTGACCTGCCTTGAATGTGCTATTTGAATTTTATTTAACAGATTTGTGAGTTGTCTATAAAATATTAAAAATTTTGTCATCTTGATGCCAGTGATAAAGGTTAGATGGATCCTCTGTCTTGTGGACAGTATGACTTGCCAAGCTGGCCAGAGCTATCAGATTTTTTGCCAGTTGTAGTCTGTATGTTGTACTTTTCACATTTCACAATTATAGGTTGTGTACTTGCGTCTTATTGAATTGCTTTATCTCTTTCTCACCAGTTTGAAGGCGACGAGGGCTGGGCAGCCAGGAACGGACCCCATTGCTTCAACCCAACAACTCTTACAATACCCCTTCCCATCTGCCATCTCCAGCTGGATTCTACAGCCCCCAGTCCTGTATTTCTTGTGAGCACATCCTGCTCAGCCCTTCCCTGTTTCTCATATCATCAATGGATCAGAGGACTCAAGGAGGGCCCACCACACCACCTCCTCTCCCTGCAAGTGCCCTACCAGTCGAGTGTGAGAAGGAAGGAGGAGGTGGGAAGAAAGACGATGAAGACGAAAAAAAGAAGCGGGAGAAGGAAAGAGATGTGGCGCCGGCTGTTCCCTGCAACTCAGAGAGTGCTGGTGACCAGCAGCAGCAGCAGCAGCAGCAGTCTCCACAGTTCTCAGTCAAAGAGACCAGCTACTCAGAGGGCAACGTCAAACTTAAGATAGGCCTCCAGGCCAAACGAATGAAGAAGCCTCCTAAAATTCTTGAGAACTATGTTTGCCGGCCAGCATTCAGAGCAACGGTTAGGCACGGCAGCCGAGGCGGTGGACGAGGCAGTCGTCGAGTGGGACCCTCTGATGGCAGTGGGAACACTCCTAGTTTGCAGAAAGATGCAGAAAAGGACTCCACTGGTAATTCCGGAGCGCCTCAGTCATCAGGTGTTCCATCCAATAATTCACCTACACCTGCTCTTCCTACTTCCACTTCCACCAGCCCTGAAACTCCTGTGAATGGGAATGCCCCAGCTAAAAGAGTAAGTTGGTTCACTGTGGAGTTTTGAAACGGTAGGGGGAAAGCAAAATTTAAGATTAACTGACAAACAGAAATGGAGTCAAGCCAATGTTTTCGTGGGGATTTTGTTAATCAAATTAAATGTATGTATGACATGCTCCAGTTTTGATGGAGTTTCTCAGGTCTTCTGATCAACCAAGAGAAATAATTTCTCATTGTTTTTCCTTATCGCTCATTTGGTTTACTTCATATTTTATAACACTTTGCACAATATTTAAGACACATGAGGATCTACACTATATGTGCATGCTTGGCCATCTCATTGCATGTTGAACTTTCTGTCCCATTCCATTATTACTCTTCTGGGAAAGCTTTATATTATATTATGGAGCATTATCGCCTTATTGAGGGTAAGGGAGCGCAGGCTACGATTAGCATTCTGATTCATTCCAGAAGTGTTCCAGTTTGTCCCAAAGGTGTTCAGTGTGTTGAGGTCAGTGCTTTTTGCATGACACTCAAGTTTTTCCATGCCAACTTTGGCAAATCATGTCCCACAATGCTCCCCCAACACTCATCATACAGGTTTTGTGGAAATTAGACACATCATCATCGGCTAGAACACACACACGGGTTACTTTACTTCATGAACAAATGCAGACCCCAGTACGAGTTGAGTTCACATTCTAGAGTTGGTGAAAGAACAAGAGACTTGGCTGCTTTTGTGGGTGGGTGTGTGTGTGTGTATTCTCATCTACTAATTTTATATTGAGGGATCTCTGGCTTGTAAATATGTGCAGGAATTTCCTGTATTACAAATGCTGGGCTTGGTTGTTATATGGGAATGATTAAAATCAAGCAAAATTCCTTCAATCCCAAGATGAAAATCAGGCACTGATATTTGCATCCTTTATTGTTCTCACTTTTCATTTCTTTTTCATTTTTCTCTGTGTCAATGTCTTCTCTCTTAAGACCCCCTTTTCTTTTTTATTGTATCTCTGTAATACCTTTTTTATTTTCTGAAAAAAATGTTAGTGTATTTTCCAAGCAAAGGTTTTAGGGATTAAAACCATTCAGTTTATTATATTTTGGCACTCAAAAAATGTCATGTTTTTAAAAAAAAATAAATAAATCCTGTTTGTTTAGTTTCAGACACTGGAATTCCTAAATTATTTTTTCTCACTAGGGTCCTCCAAAGCTGGCTTGCAAGTCTGAAGGAAAGACAGATGTGAAAACCGTTGCTTCTTCAGAAAAATCCCTTAACAGTCACCCCCCTGTATCAGACAGCAAATCACACTCCTCTGGAAAAAAGAGCCTTGTATCCCAAACCAACCCTCCAGCCCCTTCACTACTAACTCCTGCCCACAGTACATCGCCACATGACCCCAAAATTGACGGAGTCACAAAACCACCTCAGTACGCTTACACAGAAAGCCAGAGGGAACAAGAAAGAGGAGCTCCGAATTGGGGTACTCCTACAGTCACTGAGAAACTTGCGCAGCTTATAGCCACCTGCCCACCAACTAAGTGTCCTAAGCCCAAAGCCCGGAAAGTAACTCCAACTCCAGCTCCAGCACACAGCAGCTCTCCACCCCTGATCTCCAATTTGCAGCGGCCTGAGCGGGCCATGGCAAACAGGAACACGTATTCCAGAGTAGCACATCTTGCCCCTCCTCCACCCGTGTCACGGCCCCCAGGTCGTCCATATGGCTCACGAAACAAAGACAGTATCCTGGAGAAGTTATCTGGCATGCCTAGAAAAGAGGAAGCTAGTGGACTTTCAAAAGAGATTACAAGTAGCAACAGTAATTGCAGCAACAACATTCCTGCATCATCATATAGCACCAGTCGCTTAACAACCAATAACGATAGCATTGATGATGAGAGCAATGGACTAAAATCACAGTCTCGTTTTGGGCCGCATTCATCCACACCTCCTCTTTTCTCCTCTTCCTTAGAGAGAATAGGGAGTGGGATCAGCCACCAGGTGATACCTGCCTCACTTGGGTCAAGGATCACTGCAAGCCCCTCACAAACAGAAGAAGTCGCTGACAGAGAGAGAGAGCGGGACAAGGACATTTTTAATGTCAGAGAAATTAGTAAAGGCCACTCCCCTGCAATGTCAGGGAAGCAAGACACTAAGGAGAAGGGGCTCTTCTCTGTACCTCGAGGGGAGAGGGGGAAAAGCTTAAGTCCAGCTAAACGAAGTCCTGCACAAGAAAGTCATGCTTGTGGAGAACTTAGTCCTGCAGAGTCCACCCAACGCACTGCTTCTCCTTCTGTCCCTACCAGTTCTAGTAGCAGCTTCTCACCACTTTGTGATGACCATGAGCCTGCATCCCCTGGATCACCAGCAGAACAGGAGTCTAAGCCTCTGAAAAAGCGGCGGGGTCGAAGACCTCGCTGGACTAAGGTAGTCAGTCGCACACAAAGAGCGATAGAAGATGTTTCTCCTAGTCAAACCAAATCCACCACACTGCCTACCGACCCTACATCCTCCCAACCCATCCGGCGGCCTGTGGGAAGGCCGCCCAATGCTAATCGTATGCTCCCCATTGTCTCAGAGCTCTATTTGCCACCACCCAAGAAAAGGGGCCGACCTAAGTCCAAAATGCCAACGCTGGATGCACCTACACGTGGTCGTTTGCCTCTCAAAGTGACTCCCCCAAAAGTATATTCAATGTCCAAAGAGGAGCAGGATCCCCCTGTCTTGCACCCAGAGGTGGACCTGAATCCTCCTAAACCCATGCCACGAAAGAGAGGAAGACCAAAACGCTTACCTCCAACCCTGCCACAGGAGACCCAGCCTCCAACACTTGCTCCGGAGCCTGGGGATACTGTGGCAGGCGACAAGGGCTTTCACAACAAAGGCAATGGGCAGCTCATAATGAAAACGATTATAGGCAAGATCAACAAGATGAAGACTGTAAAGCGGAAGAGGTTTCTCAGCCAGATCCTGTTAGGGTCAGGATCAGGAACTGAGCCAGAGGTCACTAAAAGTACAAGCATGGCAGGGACAGTGGCTTCTGCATCACAGTCTCTCTCAACTCTTGCTGCAACATTTGGTGGCAAACTTGGACCTCAAATCAATGTAAGCAAAAAAGGGACAATATACATGGGTAAAAGAAGGGGCCGCAAGCCGAAAGCACCAGTCAACAATTCACCAGGTGCCCCTACACCACCACCTGAACCTTTTTTGACCCCAAACACTTCCTCGCCCCACCACTCACATCAGTCTTTGGCTTCACAAAACCAGCAGAACCAGATTCCACCCTCTGACATTTTTCCCTCCCCTTCACTTTCTCAGTCTAGTGGGGGACAAAGCCCCATCAGTGATGCTAGTTTTGTGGAGCCCGGGTCAGTCCACTTGATGTCCCACTCACATTGTAGCCATCACTCATTTTCCTTTACACCGCCAACTCTTTCAGCACCCTCCCCACGTTCTTTGGGAGGTCCCACGTCTTCGCACTCCTCCCAGAAGAAGCCTTCTTGCAGAGGTCACCACCATCACCACCACCACTACAGACAACATTACCATTGCCGCAAGCTCTCACCTCCCAGGCCCCTTCTGCCTACATCCCCAGCTCCTCTTAGTGAGCTGAAGGAGGCCACACCTTCCCCGGTCAGTGAGTCACACAGTGAGGAGACTGTGCCCAGTGACAGTGGCATAGGAACCGATAACAACAGTACATCAGATCGTGGGGAGAAGGCTGGCAGTGCGAGTGGGTTAGCTGGGTTAGGTGTCTCGCAGGGTATGACCAATGGACTACTAATGCCTGGAATGATGGGGTCGTCAGTGGGTATTGGGCTAGGGCATAACCTCAGAGGCAGCAGGAGACATTCATCTACTGTACTACTTGATTGTCCTTCCCCCACACCATCCCCACTTGGAGAAAGGTCGTCAGCTGATCCACGGCGACCACACCCATTGGCTCCTGCTTCAGCACTAGTGGGCCACAAAGAGAAGCATAAGCATAAGTGCAAACGGCGTGGGCATGGATGCCCAGGCTATGATAAGTTGAAAAGGCAGAAACGCAAACGCAAGAAGAAGTACCTGCAGCTGCGTTCCCGGAGACAGGATCCAGACTTCCTGGCCGAGCTCGATGAGATTTGCGTGCGGCTTTGTGGAATACGAATCTCGCACCGCACACCATCTCTTCGTCTGGGCAGCAGCCTGGGTCTCGGTGCAGGAACAGCTGGCACAAGTCATGGGGCTGGATTGGCTGGTGCCAGAGCAGGCAATAGCATTGGCACGAACCCCACACCTCATCATTACCTGCATAGAGACCTTTTACCAACAATTTTCAGGATCAACTTCAGTGGGTACTACTCACCCCACCCAGCCTACCCATGCGATCCCCTGCACTATGTTCGAAAGCCTGATCTTAAGAAAAAGCGTGGGAGGCCCCCCAAGCTTCGAGAGTCGATGTCAGAGGTGCCTTTTGTTCCTGGTCTAGGGTTCCCCCTTACCAGTGGAGGGTTCTATCACCCTTCTTATGGTGTTCCGTACTCCTCAGCCCCTCTTGGACTTGGTTATTATAGGGGCTACTCCCCAGCCAGTGCACTGTACTCTCACTCTCACCACCAGACTCCACATTCTGCCCCATCTCACCATGGCCACCATAGCCCTTCCTTTCCTCCACCTCCTCCTCCTTCATATGTTCATCATCATCACCACCCTCCACACCTGCTTCTCAATCCTTCTAAGTTCCACAAGAAAAAACATAAGCTTCTACGACAAGAGTATCTCAGCGGGGGACGTTCAGCAGTTCTGTACCCTCCTATGTCTTCTGAACTGTCATTTAGCTGGCACCATAAACACAAACACAGACATAAACATCGTGACCGCTGTGGAGAGGAAGAGGGAGATGACGGTGGAGGAGGTGGTGGCGGTGGTGGTGGTGGAGGAGGGAGAAATGGAGGTGAAGGAATGGGAACAGGAAGAGGGGAGCGAGGGAGAAGAGGGGGAAGCATGGAATCACTGAAACATTGCGGATATGGTCCAGATGGCTCAGCTGATTCCAGTGCTAACAAACAGGCAGCTGCCACCTCTGGCAACTCCCCCTCATCCTCCTCGTCATCCTCAGCAGAAAGGTACAAACAGAAAGAAGCTTCCATGTCTTGTCTGGTGCCTTCAAGACTATCCTTGGGCCAGGGGAGTCGGGGGCACCATGCTGCAGATTCTTGGTTCAGGATTGGCAGCTATGATGTTGATTACTCGAAACTCTCCCATAATCAGACCCTTGGGCAAGGGGCGTTTTCTGATGGGCATGTGCATAACTCAGTGGGTTGCTCAGACAGTGAGGATGAAGATCACAATTCTCCAAACGAGGAACAGGAATCCGGGTCCCACCACACCAACCTTTTTGCGTCAGCTCTCACTCGGACTTCTCTTAGATGTAATCAAGGCAGGAAAGGTGGGAGCTTAGAGGGCTCAAGTCTGACACGTTTGGACAAATCGCTGAGGAAAGATCTGTCCACATCTGCTGAAAGGAGAGAGTCAGGTACATGAGTTTATGAGGTTTTAATAGCAATGGCATGTTCTGTTATGTAATTCCTAGATCGATATATGTGTCATATGTTCTAGATTTATACCTGACTTGACTTCCTAAACAGTCTTGACAAGTGAATGAATGCGGGGTCATGGCCTGATTCACAGAGTTAACCCAGATTTAGTCTGATATTGTAAAGGTATCAGAATTCATGCAGCAAAGTATACTCTATGAATATGTATATAATATATACACACACACACACACACACACATATATGTATACGACTCTTTATTTATATAGCTGTTCACTTTCACATATCTATCCCTGAATTCTCACCAGACTGCCTCAGATTGTGTCTGCTCCACACAACTGGCACAATAGCACATTAAATCTTTTTTATAAAGAATATAAATTACTTGTCTGTGAAACATTGGGGATAGGGATAGGGATAGACGAACCTAAGAAGCTGTGACTTGATGTTGTGTATTAATTGTATTATGCGTATGTACAACATCCTTGAGACGAAGCCAGTCAGACTAATCCCGTATTAGAGATCTGGGCACTAGGTCATCCAGTGTTCACTGATTGAACCCATGAGCTGCACTGGTCAGTGGGAGAATAGAACAGGGAAGAGTGGTTTGTAAGGTGTATGATTGCAGTATATAAAATAAAATGTGTAAAAAGGAAAAAAAGGGGACTCCTGGAAGAACGAGATTGTTTAAAAAAAAAAAAAAAAAAAAAGATAAAGTATGTCAACATCAGTTATACTGTTTTAATAAAAGTATTTATGTAAGAGCGTAGATCAGTTGTAACGGTGCACTTCAGATGATGGAATGGCAAATTAAAGGATTATTATCTTAGGAAGAGACGGTGGAGGAACTGTTGAGCATGGTAATGAGAGAGTTTGATTAAGATAGAAAGATAAAGTTTTAACTACCTTTTACATGTTTACTCTGGAACTTTATAAATCTTATTAACCAGTTGTTTAAACCTATTTAATTCCGGTCATATTTGATAAATGTGAGGTCATGTCTGCCAAAGTAAGGATTTTGTAAGACCATTTGCTTACATCAGCTCTCCATTTAGCCCTTCTTTCCTGCCCACTCAGCTTCTTTGTGCCTGAGTGCCCATGAGCGAAACGGCATCTATACCATTTTCGTGTTGTAGTCACATTTAAAAAGTCACATGAGTTACAAGTTAATCAAATACTGCAAAGTTGATCCGATATTGTCGAGCTTCACTCGGGAAAGCTCATGACGTTAACGAGTTATATGAGAGTGCAATAAAACTTATTTTAAACCATATTAAGCCTTATTACACCAAATGCAGTTTAGTGCTGCATCAGCGGAGCTCTTTAAACTAAAATAGCCGGAAGAGGGGAAGTAACAAGTGCACACATTCATCGTTTATATTCACATTGTTTATGGCTTCCAGCTTGTTTAGAAGCATGAAGACCTCTACATTCCTCCACTCTTTTTTAGCAATATTTAAAAGTTATTTAAAATGCCGTGGAGATGTCACTGTTAGTCAGTAATGTAGCAATGCGACACACCAGCATTCTTCTGATCTGACTGAAAACATTATTTTATAGCTTTTAGTTGTTTTTAAATAGTAGGTGGAGATGTATTTTTTCAATCATAGTACAGTGCATCCGGAAAGTATTCACAGCGCTTCACTTTTTACACATTTTATGTTACAGCCTTATTCCAAAATGGATTAAATTCACTGTTTTTCTCAATATTCTACAAAAACAATACCACATAATGACAACATGAAAGAAGTTTGTTTGAAATCTTTTAAAATTTATTAAAAATAAAAAGTGAAAAAATCACATGTACACAACTGTTCACAGCCTTTGCCATGACTCTCAAAATTGAGCTCAGGTGCATCCTGTTTCCGCTGATCATCCTTGAGATGTTTCTACCTTGAGATGAGTCCACCTATGGTCAATTCAGTTGATTGGACATCATTTGGAAAGGCGCACACGTCTCTATATAAGGTCCCACAGCTAAGCATGCATGTCAGAGAACAAACCAAGCCATGAAGTCCACGGAATTGTCTGTATTGACAATTGGACTTCCGAGACAGGATTGTATCAAGGCACAGATTTAGGGAAGGGTACAGAAAAATTTCTGCAGCATTGAAGGTCCCAATGAGCACAGCGGCCTTCATCATCAATGGAAGAAGTCTGGAACCACCAGGACTCTTCCTAGAGCAGGCCGCTCAGCCAAACCGAACGATCAGGGGAGAAGTGCCTTAGTCAGGGACGTGACCAAAAACCCGTTGGTCACTCTGAAAGAGCTCCAGCGTTTCTCTCTGGAGAGAGGAGAACCTTCCAGAAGAACCACCATCTCTGCAGCACTCCACCTATTAGGCCTGTATGGCAGAGTGTCCAGACAGAAGCCACTCCTCAGTAAAAGGCACATGACTGCCTGCCTGGAGTTTGCCAAAAGGCACCTGAAGGACTCAGACCATGAGAAACAAAATGGTCTGGTCTGATGAAACAAAGATTGAACTCTTTGGCCTGAATGGCAAGCGTCATGTCTGGATGAAACCAGGCACCGCTCATTACCTGGCCAATACCATCCCTACAGTGAAGCATGGTGGTGGCAGCATCATGCTGTGGGGATGTTTTTCAGCAGCAGGAACTGGGAGACTAGTCAGTATCGAGGGAAAGATGAATACAGAAATGTACGGAGACATCCTCGATAAAAACCTGCTCCAGGAGCGCTCTGGACCTCAGACTGGGGCGACGGTCCATCTTCCAACAGGACAATGACCCTAAGCACACAGTCAAGATAACAAAGGAGTGGCTACGAGACAACTCTGTGATTGTCCTTGAGTGACCCAGCCAGAGTCCAGACTTGAACCCGATTGAACATCTCTGGAGAGATCTGAAAATGGTTGTGCACCGACGCTGCCCATCCAACCTGATGGAGCTTGAGAGGTCCTGCAAAGAAGAATGGGAGAAACTGCCCAAAAATAGATGTACCATGCTTGTAGCATAATACTCAAAAAGACTTGAGGCTGTAATTGCTGCCAAAGGTGCTTCAACAAAGTACTGAGCAAAGTCTGTGAATACTTATGTACATGTGATTTTTTTGTTGTTTTTTATTTTTAATAAATTTGCAAAGATTTCAAACAAACAACTTTTACATTTTCATTATGGGGTATTGTTTGTAGAATTTTGAGGAGAATAATGAATTTAATCCATTTTGGAATAAGGCTGTAACATAACATAAAATGTGGAAAAAGTGAAGCGCTGTGAATACTTTCCGGATGCACTGTACATAAGATGTGTAGGAAAGACCACATGCATACAGTATATGCATCCTATCCCATCTGTCACTTTCTCTTTTTAAAGGAAACTGTGGTATACAGACACGATACAGTCAGTTCAGTGCACCTGATTTTTCCGAGGTTCCTCCCCATCGACATCATCACCATACTCCTCTATCTGTTTCCCACTCATCCTCCTGCGTCTCTGCCTGCGGCCTGGAGCAGCCAGGGGGAAGTCCGTCTGCACGCTCTTCACAGCCTGCATGCTGCTTGGACTCCACCCACTCCCGTCCGTCCCAACGTTCAGCCCCGCCTCCTCCCAAAAACACCTTGCATCATGTCAACAAAATCCTCCGGGCCAAGAAGCTGCAGAGGCAGGCACGCACAGGAAATAACATGGTTAAGAAAAGGGGTCCGGGGCGGCCCCGCAAGAATCCTTTACCCTCGCCTTCAAGGTCACCGTTGCTTCCAGCGTCACCTCCACCACCGGAGCCTGAACCAGAGAAGCACAGTAAGGAATGGGAGGAAGACACGGTTACAGATGCTATCGAGTCTGTTATACAGAGGCAAAAACGAAAGGGTCGAAAGAGGAAGTGTTGGGATAGGGACAGGGATGAAAATGTAGAGGATGAGGATGAGACGGTGCATGAGAGGGAGGAAGAAGAGGAGGAGGAAGCAAGGCCAGAGGTTAGAGAGGAGGAGCCGGTGATGCAGGGACAGCCACCAGGTGGGAAAGGATGGCTGGCACATGAGGAGATTCAAAGCTTTCAAAGGTCTGCAGTTTCTTTTGTTAATTTAAATTGTAATATAATGATTTGACCATAATATTCAACCCAAGCAAATATGCCTGGTAAAATAAACATAACTGTATTTACTTTTCAGTGCTGGAGAAGGAAAATCTGATGTCCACTCCTCCCCTGAACGCACAGGTCCAACCCCCATGGTACAAGCTCCACCCACATCAGTGACTACCCAACGGGAGAAAAAAGCTGCTAGGCCACCCAAGAAGAAATTTCAGAAGGCTGGCCTTTATTCTGATGTGTACAAGACAGACGAGTATGTCTAGCACAGAATTCTTCCTGAATGGGTTAATTTAGGTAGAGAACACAGATTTTCCTTTTGACTGTGTTAACACCCCACCATTCTCACTCCCCTCTCACCATTAGTCCTCGTGGTCAGCTGCTACAGCTAAAGAAGGAGAAGTTGGAGTATATTCCAGGTGAACATGAGTATGGCCTGCTTCCTGCTCCCATTCATGTTGGTGAGTCCACTTAAGAAGACATTTCAGAAGCCAAGTTATTTATTTAACACTATATACAGATAGTAAAAGAATAAAACAGTAAAAATAATAGGCTGCTAAAGATTTTGCAGGATTACAGTGTGTAAGCATGCTGTGTTATAGCTCTACATTCAAAGATGGTAAAAGATCTGGGCTGTTGCTCAGGATCTTGTTAGCTTGTTAGTTAGCTCCTTTTATCCTGTTTATTTTTGGTTTTGACTTTCAGGGTAAAGCTTTAATCCATTCAAGATCTTGTGTCATGATTCTGACATTAAACCATTTAAAGTGTATCTGTTTAAATCTTTGTTGCTCACTGAGCAGAGCATTGATTAATTTAAGATCGCCGAGCATTCATGCTGATTTTTAGTTAGACATTTGCTTTCTATCAGGTTATAAAATGATCAGCTAGGTATTCAGTAACATTGCAGACTGCGGTTTTACAACAAAAGCCAAAGTTAAACAAGTGGTACGGTGTATCAACCCCCTTCGGCTTGTCTATTATTAACCTTCTTACCTCCTCTTCTCTCCAGGGAAGTACTTGAGACAGAAACGCATAGACTTTCAGTTGCCTTATGACATCTTGTGGCTTTGGAAACATGACCAGGTAGTTTGCTGGTGCAACTTTGCTTACTTCTACACAGTTTACTTCTTATATTCTTATATCCTCTTCTTATATCCATTATCATTATCATGTCTTAGACTGTAAACACGATATTATTCATTTCAGCTGCATAAGAGACCAGATGTCCCTCTCTACAAGAAAATAAGATCCAGTAAGTTTTTATGGTTCAGCTCGCATTTCCGGTATCTCAGGGTGTCCTTTAAGGTTTTTTGAACCATTAATAACGTCTTAATTTTCTCTTCCTTAGACGTGTATGTTGATGTAAAGCCGCTCTCTGGCTACGAAGCCACTACGTGTAACTGCAGTTCCCCTGAGGACCACAGTGCCAAGGGCTGCATGGATGACTGCCTTAACAGGTAAGAGCACATGCTTTTAAACAAGCCTCTATTTTAAAGCATTCAAACTATTTTATACTATATGTACTCTCAAGCCATAAATAATAAAGTACCTTGTCAATGTCCTTGTTATTCAGCTGTCCATCACAGTATATTGGACTTGAAATACAATAATGAATATGATCTCATATTTTTCATCCACTAACATCCCCCAGTTTATACATTTTTATATAGATATGACGAGATTCTAGGTTTCTTTCCCAGTGCTGCTCTTCCAGGCTGTTAATCAAACCAGGTGTCTTTACTTTCTGCCTGGTCTTGTGCATGCTCAGTTAGATACAGGTCAGGTGATTGACTTGGCCATTGTAGTACATTCCACTTCTTTACCTTAAAAAAAAAAAAGTCTTGTGTTGCTTTTTAAGTACACTTCGCGTCATTGTTCATCTGCACTCAGAAGCAGTGTGCGGGGAATTTTTACATCATTTCACTGAGTCTGATCAAATGATGCACATCTGTACACTACAGAATTCATCCTGCTGCATTGACGTCATTTAGTAAATACAGGGAATGGTAACCAGTTCCACTGGCAGTGCCATAAGATCATGAGCAGTTCCTTATCTGCTCTGTGCTCTTCTTTTCAATCCATTCTGGCACAAGCTGTCTATAGGATGTCTTACCTGTCGGTAGCAGGGGTCCCCAAACTACGGCCGAATACGACCCGCCCCCACATTTGGACCGGCCTTCTGACCAATGCCAGAGACATATTTTGAAAATTTAATTTTAAATGTATGTTTTACTTATACTATATCTATTTGATAATAAAGGTTGGCTTTCAAATTAAAATTTCCCTTAGTTATCAACGTAGCCTAATTATTTGTTAAATTCACCTACCAACAGAATGCAACATTCAACATAACGTACCATCACGAACGAACAGGTGATGCACGAGCCAGTGAGAAAATTCAAAGAGAAAACAAAACGGCTAAACGGTTGGGAAAGAGAAAAGTTGATTCAGAATGCAGGGTATTTAATCAAAAGTGGAGCCATAATTTATATAGTGTACACTGTTGTAACTCTTATAGTTTGATTGTGAACTAAGGATTTGAGCAAGTTTGACAAGGGCCAAATTGTGATGGCTAGACCACTGGATCAGAACATCTCCAAAACTGCAGCTCTTGTGGGGTGTTCCCGGTCTGCAGTGGTCAGTATCAAAAGTGGTCCAAGGAAGGAACAGTGGTGAACCGGGGACAGGGTCATGGGTGGCCAAGGCTCACTGATGCACGTGGGGAGTGCAGGCTGGCCCGTGTGGTCCGATCCAACAGATGAGCTACTGTTGCTCAGATTGCTGAAGAAGTTAATGCTTTGTTCTGATAGAAAGGTGTCAGAATACCCAGTGCATGACGGGTCAGCAAAAGGGAGACCAACACAATATTAGGCAGGTGGTCATAATGTTATACCTGATCGGTGTATATCATGATGTGTAATTACCCCACCCCCACTTTCTCCCTCTCTCTCTCTCTCTCTCTCTCTCTCTCTCAGAATGATTTTTGCTGAGTGTTCCCCCAGCACTTGTCCCTGTGAAGACCAATGTGATAATCAGCGAATCCAGAGGCACGAGTGGGTTCAGTGTCTGGAGCGTTTTAGGACAGAAGGAAAGGGCTGGGGCATCCGGACTAAAGAGCCGCTGCGTTCTGGCCAGTTCATCATTGAATACCTTGGAGAGGTGGTCAGCGAGCAGGAGTTCAGGTTGGACACATACTGGCTTCAAAGTGCAAGAGTATCATTAAAAAAAAATCACAAATGTCGATTTGTTAACATACAGTGTGATGACTACATGTGGGGAAAAAAAGATGATGAAATAAGTGAATAATAGTAATTACAATTTTTAAGCTTTAGAAAAATATATTAATTATTTGACAATTTAAATGTCCTGATTATAAATTTAGTATATGTTACTATACTATTAGTATACTTTACGAACAGTATTCACATCTACATAGTAAACTATTTAACTCAGCGGTCAGTGTTTATGTATTACTTGTAATAATAGTTAATAGTAACTCAAAATATAGAGTAACTCTGTCCTTACTGTATGCTGATTTTATACGGTATGCATCTACTCCAGGTTGTTTTCTAGGACAGAACTTGTATGTTTCCGTCACTTCCACAATGTCTCCCAGGAGATGGGGTCAGTAGAGTCTTGGTATTCCCAAGTCAGTCCATCACCATCTGCTGTTTCTTGCCTATGTTGAGCTGTACATTGTTTATCAATGCTGCTGTCAGTCACAGCCCTAAATAGCTATTTCTGCTCATCACTGAAGCACCCCACTCCAGCAACATGATCAGATGGTACAACTCTAAATTGAGCTTGAAATTTGAGCTGTGAACGAGAAAGGAGACATAACCTGTACCCTGAGGAGCGCCTTTGCACACTCGCCTTTGCCTGGTCCGAGACACAATGCAAACGCATCTGGATATCATATAGTCAATGATTGAAGTGGTTGTGTAGTCCAGCATCCTCCTCCTTAGCATCCCATCAAGTAATGTGGGCTGTAATGTTAGGACCAGAGTGCTCCCGAGTGGCAGCACAGAAAAGCAAACTTCTTATCATTATGAGATTGCGAGTTTAAACCCAGACCATGCCATAGCCATCTGCAAAAATTGGCCCTGTTCTCAGAGTGGGAAATGAGTCACATCAAACACTAGCCAACTAGAATAGAGCAGTGTGTGTTGTGCTGCAGTTCAAAAAGATGTAGAGGTCGGCTTGACATGTCTTGGAGGAAACGTATGCTTGCCCCACCCTTCCTGATTGATAGGTGTCATGTGATGAGAGTTGGGGTATAGAGTTAGCAAAACCAAATTCTGGGAGAAATCAAAATGTGTGACATTGCAGTAGATTGTGAGGTTTAAAGCTTTTAAAAGTCCAAGGTGGTGGCAGAATCAACATAAAGTATTTTAGTATAGTGTTAGACCACCAGACATAGCAAAAATAGCTTAAATGTACCTTGGCATAAATTTTATAAGTTACTGGAACTGTACTGAACCAAGCCAGCAAGACATCATAACAGAGCCACCAGACTCCCTCACTGTAGGGGGCAGAATGCAATCAGAAGATAATCAGCTCAGGGAGACCAGATCCAGAAAGTAGTTTGTCTCTCACTGAGATTGGATCTGAAGCAGGTATAAACACAGCATGCGCTATGTGCCTTGTTCAGCCTGGCATTATGGAGAACATTCCTGCCGACAAATTACAGCATCAGATTACAGTGCAGCTGACAAGTCAGGAACCAACAGGATTATGTTGAACAAATATGTCTGTCCAAAATGTCCAAAAGTCAGGACAGCTGAGAAAATACATAGAGGTGAACATGTCGCATATATATGATGTAAATAATAATAACCGACACCCAGTCTCATCTGGATTTGGGGGTGTGAGTTGTAGTTGTTGGACCATAAATGAAGTCTGATAAGTTTTTGTTGTGTGAATAAAAAAATAAAAGTGTGGGGGAAAAAAACAAAAACAAGCACAAGACCCTATCTGTGCTCTTGCCCATTGTCTGACTGGACAAACAAAGAGTTAGGTTTGATCATATTTAACTTGCCTTGTTAAAGAAGCCAACAAACACAAGTTGCACATAACAGTTGTTGTGTATCCTTACTCTGTGAAGCAGGCAAAACCAGTCACTTATCCAGACCTTTACAAAATCAGAGTAGCTGATAAACCATTAAAGCAGAAGTGTGTGAAATGCCTTCTAGCCTTTTTTTCCCTTTTAGTGCATTCTACAGTAGTTTCTTTGATTACCAAGGCAAATAATGATTTTTATTGTTTAAATGTTTAACCGTATAAATGGTTGTCTGTAGGAGTCGAATGATGGAGCAGTACTTCTCACACAGCGGTCAGTACTGTCTAAATCTGGACAGTGGTATGGTGATCGACAGCTACCGCATGGGCAATGAGGCGCGCTTTATCAACCACAGCTGTGAGCCCAACTGCGAGATGCAGAAATGGTAAGACATGTTAATAAATCAAATGACCGATTAGAGCTGATGAATTTCCATTCAGAGCAGGATTAGTCAGAATTAATAGCACACAACGATTCAGAGGCGACCTCACGCGTCTTCAGCAAGCCCTTAAGCAACAGTACCAAGGAATGATGTGTTCCATAAAACTGGAGTGGACAGATAATATATACTTTAAACCGGCTGTTCTTGGTTACACGGCATCTGTTACTTCAGCTGTAGTTACAGTCATTGTGTAGTGTAAGCGATTTACAACAAAAACGTTTTCTACAAATTGAGCTCACAGATGTTGATAATAATAAATGACATGATTAGCCGAACATAAACATCCTCTGGAACAGGACATACTCGAGATCTAAGTTACAGAGCCAACATCTGCTTTGTACCAAATGATATGCCCCCCCGACACACACACACACACACACACACACACACACACACACACACAAACCAGTGAAAGACTGCTTCCAGACTAAGGGGCTGGTAGGTCATCCATCTTGTCGTGGA
Organism: Hemibagrus guttatus; assembly: GCA_033459395.1. Classification (NCBI taxonomy): domain Eukaryota; kingdom Metazoa; phylum Chordata; class Actinopteri; order Siluriformes; family Bagridae; genus Hemibagrus; species Hemibagrus guttatus. The sequence continues at coordinate 8,183,574 of JAUCMX010000028.1, forward strand.
GGAACAATTGTTTAGCAGTAGAGGGTGGAGGACACAGCTGTGCTGCCCACTAGACACTCGTACCCACAAATGCACATTCCTTCACTCATGCATGCTTTCTCACATACTCAAAGGCATGTGCGACCATGACTTCAAACCAGTGTGGTTTACAGTGCTTTGGTGTATGAGCTTCTAGCAGTTTAACAACTTCTGCTTAAGCAGTAGCCTAGAACCTACAGTCTGGAAACCATCCTATTAGGCAGGCTGATTTATATAAATTATAATATATGCATACATAGACTCATCAGCCAAAACAATAAAACCACCTGACTAATATTGTGTAGCTTCCCCCCCTTTGTGCTGCCCAAACAGCTCTGACTCATCAAGACCTCTGAAGGTGTGCTGTGACGTTAGCAGCAGATCCTTTCAGTCTTGTAAGATGTGAGGTGTGATCTTCATGGTTCAGAACTTGGAGGCCAAGTCAACACCTTGAACTCATGTTCCTCAAACACATTACCCTGCTTAAAAAACTCCCATTAAAGAATACTGTTACCATGAATGAGTTTACAAGGTCTGCCACAATGCTTAGGTAGGTAGCATCCACATGAATGCCAGGACTTTTTCAGCAGAACGTTGCCCAGAGCATCAAACTGCCCCTGCCCGCTTCCCATAGTGCATCCTGGTGCCATTTCTTCCCCAGGCAAGTGACCATACATTTACCGGGACAACCACATGATGTAAAAGGAAACGTGATTCATCTTCCGTTTCTTCATGCTCCAGTTCCGATGCTGACATGACAGTGGATCGGGTTCTCTGTGTTCTGACGCATTTCTCTCAGAGCCACCTTTGAACTTTTCAGCAGTTTGTGCTACTGTAGGTTCAGACCAGATGGACTAGCTTTCATTCCCCAAGTACATCCATGGGATTTGGGTACCCATGGACCCGCCATGTACTTTTGGACCACTTTTGGTAGATAGTATCCACTGCAAATTAAGAAGAACGCCACACAAGTCCTGCTGTTTCGGAGATGCTCTCGGCCAGTCATCTAATCAAAGTCGGATGCCATTACCATGAGATTTACTTCAACCTGTCTGTGGTTTTAATGTTATGGCTCATCAGCGTGTTTTCAGCATAATACAGCACTGTTATCTTATTGAATTGAATACATCATTACATGAACAGTATTTGCTTACCTTGTGTATTTCCTCTTGCATTCTAATATTAATATGCGTATTAAAGTCCTACTTTTATTCACAGGTCAGTGAATGGGGTGTACAGGATTGGACTGTTTGCTCTGAAAGACATGGACAGTGGGACAGAGCTCACTTACGACTACAATTTTCACTCCTTCAACACTGAGGAGCAGGTGTGTGTGCGCAAGTGACCATTTATCTCCAACATGTCAGATACACACACACACACGTGGTGTTTTAGTTATAATAGTTTATAATATATTATTAAAAAAAACATTCAATCATAATCCTGGCAACAGAGCTGATCCATCTTCTAATTCAAGGAGATTAAAGGGTTTCTTTCTTTCTTTCTTTCTTTCTTTCTTTCTTTCTTTCTTTCTTTCTTTCTTTCTTTCTCTCTTTTTCTATTCCTTTCCTTCCTTTCTTCCTTTCTTTCTTCTTTTCCTTCCTTCATTCCTTTCTGTATTTTTCTTTCTCTCTTTTTCTATTCCTTCCTTCCTTCCTTCCTTCCTTCCTTCCTTCTTTTTCTTTCTCTCTCTCTCTCTCTTTCCCTTCATTTCATTTATTTTCTTTCTTTCTCCCTCCCTCTCTCCCTCCATCCCTCCCTCCATTTCATTTCTTTTCTTTTGTTTCCTTTCTTTTCTTTCTTTCTTTCTTTCTTTCTTTTTTTCTTTTTCTTCCTTCCTTCCTTCCTTCCTTCCTTCCTTCCTTCCTTACCTCCCTCCCTACCTTTCCCTTTCCTTCCTTTCTTACTTTATTTATTTTTCAGCTTACTTGACTAAAGTGTGTTATGGTTTATGTGAGACACTTTTAAGTGTTTACTAGATGAGGTTAGACGGTCAAGTCATTATTTTTTCAATATAGTGTGTCTCTTGTTCTTACAATGTGCTACATAAGAAATACATTAACACAGCGAGATATGAAATATTATAGTAATGTTAGGATTACACATCACATTAAGATGGCTCAAGAGTTGTGTTTACGGAAGCACCGACCCGGCTCGGTCTAGGACGGTCTGCGCAGAAGATACGATTTATGCACTTTTCTTTTCCAGAATGTACAAATATATGTACATTCACAAAAATCTTATAAAATATACAGATTATTTCTTACTGAACACCATCATATTTAATCAAAAATGTAGAGTTAGAACCATAATATTTTGAATAAATTGATGATTAAGATAATTGTATGAGCTTCTGCTCTTTACTCAGAGAGAACCTTGTAGTCTTAAGTTTGTTCTTTAATGTGTTTTCACGTATATCCTCTTTTTATTTACATTATTATAATTATTATTATTCGTTTTTATAAAGATGTCATGTTGTCTTTATTCCCGTACAGCAAGTGTGTAAGTGTGGCTCAGAAGGCTGCCGGGGAATCATCGGTGGAAAGAGCCAACGAATCAATGGTCTGCCCGGTAAAGCGGGAGGATCAGGAGGCGGAGCACGGAGGCTTGGGAGGCTGAAGGAGAAACGCAAATCAAAGCACCATCTTAAAAAACGGGTAGGAGGACGTGAAGAAACAAACATTCGCAAACCAACGCTTGAATTTTTTCCACGCCTCTTAGTAATAACACACATGTCCGTTTCTGTCCTCAGGAGGAGGAGTCCAGCGACAGCAGCAAGTTTTTCCAGCACCTTCTGATGAAGCCGATGTCAAACAGAGAGAGGTAAAAGCCGACATCTTTTCAATGACATGCGAATAAATAGGACTACTTATCCTGGCATACTCAAAAGAAGTCTTTCCTGATTGCAGGAACTTCGTCCTGAAGCACCGAGTGTTCCTGCTGCGCAACTGGGAGAAGATGAGGGACAAACGTGAGCTGTCAAAGAGGGAGGGAGAGAGGGAGCGAGAGAAAGAGAGCAGTCTATCGCAGTACGCCCGGTGGGGAGGCGTCATTCGTGACGACGGCAATATCAAATCAGGTGTGTGTGTGTGTGTGTGTGTGTGTGTGTGTGTGTGTGTGTGTGTGTGTGTGTGTGAATGGGTCACAGCTACAGTCAGTGTTTATTACAGATTTATTACATTATTTTTTATATAGTTAGTGTTAACTGGTGTGGTAGAATGTCTTAAAATGGCTTGATTTTATTTTTTAATAGTATATTTGGTTGTATTATCTCCTGTGTGTGTGTGTGTGTGTGTGTGTGTGTGTGTGTGTGTGTGTGTTGCAGACGTGTTCCTAACGCAGTTCTCAGCGTTACAGACCTCTCGTTCGGTGCGCACACGCAGACTCGCCGCTGCTGAGGAAAACACCGAAGTCACCCGCACAGCTCGTCTCGCGCACATCTTCAAAGAGATCTGTGACATGATCACCAGCTACAAGGGTCAGTACATGCGTGCGTGCACACACACACACACATCAGTGACGTATGTAAATCCTCCCACAAATTCCTGCTTCTTTTACATCACACTCTCTCAACACCTCTAGCTAATGTGTTATCTCAGTGTTAATGAGCAATCTGTCTTTGGCTCATGGGCACATGCTGTCTCTGACACGTATATATGTGTACACACACACACACACACACGGAATTAAAAAGAGTAAACTCGGTGTGTAACAGAAATACACTAATGCTCTATGAGGATTTATTGTTCTTTGATTAAACTTATGAAACGTGTAGTAGTGGTGTCGCAGAGAGATGAGGCTGATAAAGTGCTGATAAATGTGCAGGGAAATAGCAAAATAAAGGAGACTATAACGAATTTTAACAGCAATGAAAACTCGTGTATTGGATGCAGAAGAGGGACACTATGCTATGTCCAAGCCAAAAGAAGATGGACGGTCCAAGGAGCTTGGTCTTCGCAGTATCTTATCTAAACTCAACCAGAATTGATCTCACTAATGCTAGGTAGATAGGTCATGTTCTCACTGCCTGGAATGGACACGTTTAGCATGTTTAGCTAGGGCAGCACCTCGGCTCTCAGTGCCACGATGGCTAAATGCCCTCATCGTAACATAACACGGTCACTTTCATGATGTAATAAGAATCAAGAGACTTGTACATGCTTTGGTTTCACTCCAGTATAATCATTCAGAGTTTCTAGGAGCTGTGTGTATATATGTGTCCAGCCATTACAGTCTAGAAATTGCTTTGGGTCAGACAGCACTTTTTGGTCATTCGCAATAATCAAAATATTAATAAAATAAATCATTTTAATGTCAGTCTTATTCCTAAATAAAACATGGAACATTCGTTTTTAATATAATAGAATTTTCAATAACAAGTTTTTAAAAAAAAAATATTTTCCACACCCTCTTACCACACCTGAGAAACATTTTAACTCTTTATTTACCTTTCTCCCTCCCTCTCTTTCTCTCTCTCCCTCCTTCTCTCTCTCTCTCCCTCCCTCCCTCTCTCTCTCTCTCTCTCCCTTTCTCCCCCCCTCTCCCTCCCTCTCTCTCCCTTTCTCCCTCCCTCTCTTTCTCTCTCTCCCTCCTTCTCTCTCTCTCTCCCTCCCTCCCTCTCTCTCTCTCTCTCCCTTTCTCCCCCCCTCTCCCTCCCTCTCTCTCCCCCCTCTCCCTCCCTCTCTCTCCCTCCCTCTCTCTCCCTCTCTCTCCCTCCCTCTCTCTCTCTCTCCCTTTCTCCCCCTCCCTCTCTCCCTCCTCCTCTCTCTCTCCTTCTCTCTCTCCCTTTCTCTATCTCTCCCTCTCTCCCTTTCTCTCTCTCACCCTTTCTCTCTCTCCCTTCCTCTTTCTCTCTCTCTCCCTTTCTCTCTCTCTCCCTCTCTCTCTCTCCCTTGCTCTCTGTCTCTCCCTGTCTCTCCCTCTCTTTCTCTCTCTCTCTGTAGATTCCTCAGGCCAAACTCTTGCAGCTCCCCTGCTTAACTTGCCTTCCAAAAAGAGGTGAGAACATATATTTGAAAAGTTACGATATTGTTTACCTTTCCAAAAAAAAGTAATGTCTAAGCAGTATATAGCAAAAGCACTAGGGCGAATTTTGTTTAGCGTGACTAGGAAGTAATTGTGTTGATATGGTGTGTGTGTGTGTGTGTGTGTGTGTGTGTGTGTGTGGGCTGTTTTCTGTACGTACAACCTTACAGGATGTTTAGGTTTCATGCTGAGTCGAGTAACAAATTAATTTCAGTAGAGAGTCTCATATTTAATCCTTTCAGAGTGACATTTTGGGAAAGTGGTTGTGGCAGTTTTTGTGGCTCATTGTGTTCTGTGTGTGTGTGTGTGTGTGTTTACAGGAACATGCAGTACTATGAGAAGGTGTCAGATCCTCTGGACCTCAGTACCATAGAAAAGCAGATCCTCACTGGACATTACAAGACAGTGGAGGCCTTTGACACAGACATGCTCAAGGTTTTCCGCAACGCCGAGGTCAGTCTAACTGCAGTCCAACCGCCTTGTTCTTGTACAGCTTGGACATGTTCCTTATCGCTTCAATAAACTTCACCAGCAAGCCTGACAACAGCTACGACTGTTTAGCTCTCACACATCATGGCGTGATAGCGTGAACGGTACGAGATTCCCAGTTTAGTTGGCTTTAATCTAAATTCCAGCTGTAAGTAAAAACAAAGCAGACTGCCATGGATGGAATTTAATGGCTTGAGTCCAACTCTGGGGGGAAAAAAACACTGGCTCTGTGCCCAGATTGAGGAATGTTTCTAACCTTCTAAAATGAGTTTATTTTTTGGCGAACACACTCAGTTCCAGGGCAAAGTTCAAGTCAGCATTACCAAATTTTTAACTCTCCATTAAAGACATGCTAAGAACAGAACTTTTCTACTGTTCTGTAACGAATGACATCATTGTCAGACTTCCTGCCTCACCTTCCATTCTGTCTTCTAAAGAAATACTACGGACGGAAGTCTTCCGTGGGCCGGGACGTGTGCCGGCTGCGCAAGGCGTACTACGGCGCGCGACACGAGGCCGCCGTGCAGATCGATGAGATCGTCGGTGAGACGGTTAGCGAGGCGGACAGCTCCGATTCGATGGATCGTGACCATGCTCACCACGTCAACAAAGACGATGACGTCATCCGCTGCATCTGTGGCATGTACAAGGACGAGGGGCTGATGATCCAGTGCGAGAAATGCATGGTACATACAGCAAGCTTTTATTTATTTACCATTCCAGGTGGTAATAAACACCTGAGACTTGACCCTACCCAAATAACTAGTGCCTGAAGTGTTTGGTTTTGTAATTACTGTGTCCAACATTTGTCCCGAAAGGTTGCTTCTGCTGATATTTTATTTCTTCTGTTGAAGTTATTTTGATATATTGTATTGGACGAAAAGGTCAGACCTGTTCACCAAGCTGCTGTGTGATGTTCACATGCTTATTACCTGAATTACACCATGTCTGACTTATAGACATTAATAAAGCACCAGTGAGCCACACTCATTCCTACATAATTCATTCCTTTATAAAGTATCGAGGGAATGAGGAGTGTTTAAGGGAATGACACTTCAAGTTGTTCAGGGAACGTCTTCAGAGCAACTCATGTTCACATTCTGTACTTACAATTAAGTGCATTGTGACTAAAGACAACCTTCCCTCTCTCTTTCTCTCTCTCTCTCTCTTTCTCACGCTCCCTGTCTCTTTATCTTGCTCCCTGTCTCTCTCTCTCCCTCCCTGTCTCTCTCTCTCTCTCTCTCTCCATCTCTCTCTCCCTTTCTTCCCCCCTCGCTCCCTCTCTCTCTCTCTCTCTCTCTCTCTGTTCCTGTCTCTCTCTCATTCTCTCCCTCTCTCATGTTCTCCCTCTGTCTCTCCCTCCCCCCCTCTGTCTCTCCCTCCCTCCCTCTGTTTCTCCCCCCCCCTCCCCCCCCCTCTGTCTCTCCCTCCCTCCATCTCTCTCTCTTGCTTCTCCTGTCTCTCCCTCCCTCCATCTCTCTCCACCCCCCCCAGGTCTGGCAGCACTGTGACTGTATGCGTTTGGAGGCTGAGGTGGAGCATTATCTTTGTGAGCAGTGTGACCCTCGCCCAGTGGACAGAGTAGGTCACCTTTAAAAAAAAAATTTTTTTTTTAAAACCTGCTGCTTTTAAATTAGCAAAAAAAAAATATTTGCAAAGTTTGACTTCCTGCTCTTTTTTCCTATCCAATAGGAAGTGCCAATGGTGCCTCAGCCCAGTTACGCGCAGTCAGGTTCCATCTACTATATCTGCCTCCTCCGGGATGAGCTGCTGCTACACCAAGGTGTGTGTGTGTGTGTGTGTTGTGAAGCATGTAGCATAAGATTCTTAATATATGTTTAACTAGGTGAACCTACAACTTGATATTTTACTCTACATTTCACATATGTTATGCCTGCGTGTGTGTTCAGGTGACTGTGTGTACCTGATGAGGGATAGCAGGCGTACTCCAGAGGGACAGCCATTGCGCCAGTCGTATCGCCTCTTGTCCCATGTCAACAGAGACAAATTGGACATCTTCCGCATCGAGAAACTCTGGAAAAATGAAAAGTGAGCTCTTTTATCATGTACTGATCATTGTATTATGGTGGATCCACCCCCTCTGTTTCGTTTGCATTGAGAATGAGGGAGGTAGGCTGTATTTTTGGAGAACTGGTCTGGTCAGTGCTCCTACTGCTGATCTCTACAGTAGACTCCGGGTTCAAACTGACAGAAAAGCTACTGTAACTCAAATAACCACTGTGGTTACCAATTGTGGTGAGCTGAATAGCATCTCAGAATGGAGATTATGTGGATGCTCTGCAAGAAACAGAAGACCGTGTCCAGTTCCACTTCAACAGCCCAGAACAGAAAGCTGAGGCTACTGTGGGCACAAAGCATCACCAAACTGGAAAAATGTAGCCTGGTTTGATGAATCTGGATTTCTGCTGAGGCTTACAGAATTTGGTGACATCAGCATGAAACCATGAACCAAATCTACGTTATGTCTATAGTCCAGGCTTGTGATGGTGATGCGATGGTGTGGAGAATTTAGCTTGAATGCCTGAGTATTTGAGTAAAGTTGCTGGCCATGTGCATTCCTTCATAGCCGTCTTCTAATGACTTCTTCTAGCATGATGATGCACCATGTAAAATCAAAAGTTTTGGGACGTCTGCCTTTACATGCACATGGATGTAATATGGAGTTGGCCCGCCCTTTGCAGATATAACAGCTTCAACTTTTCTGGAAAGGCTTTCTACATGGTTTAGGATTTTTGACCGTTCCTCTAGAAGCGCATTTGTGAGGTCAGGCACTGATGTTGGACGAGAAGGCCTGGTTTGTAGTCTCCGGCTCTAATTCATCCCAAAGTTGTTCTATGGGGTTGAGGTCAGGACTCACCAGTTCCTCCACACCAAACTCGCTCATCCATGTCTTTATGGACCTTGAATTGTGCACTGGTGTGCAGTCATGTTGGAACAGGAAGGGGTCATCCCCAGACTGTTCCCACAAAGCTGGGAGCATGAAATTGTCCAAAATGTCTTGGTATGCTGAAGCATTAAGAGTTCCTTTCACTGGAACTAAGGGGCCGAGCCCAACCCCTGAAAAACAACACCTGAATTCAGTGATTTGGAGGGGTGTCCCAAAACCTTTGGCAATATAATGTATCTTAAATCTTAGATTTATTTATAGAAAACTACAGTCACGAGTTTTGCTGTCATTCAGTAAATTCAGGTGTGGGTCAGATGACTGTGACTCCTAGAGAATTTGCTCACGTTACATGCAACTATGAATACTTCCACCTCCTGATGTATAACTTCGCCCTAATACAATAACAATGTCGATAGATCTCAAAGTACATTGTGAATTCGGTGTTTTAACCAGCTCTGCTTTTCCGGCAGGGGAGAACGGTTTGCTTTCGGTCATCACTACTTCCGACCTCACGAGACCCACCACTCGCCCTCACGCCGCTTCTACCATAACGAGCTGTTCCGAGTGCCGCTCTATGAGATCATCCCTCTGGAGGCAGTGGTGGGAACGTGCTGCGTCCTGGACCTTTACACATACTGCAAGGGTGAGACAAGCTTCCTGTGCTAAAACACACCTCAGGACATTGCAAGCACAGTGGTGGTCCTTTCAGACACTTATTCATACACACTCTGACCTACACACACAGTCAAACGCTCTCTCTCTCTCTCTCTCTCTCTCTCTCTCTCTCTCTCCTTCTCCTCCTCCTCTTCCTCCGTGGTGGCAGGTCGGCCGAAAGGCGTGAAGGAGCAGGACGTGTACATCTGCGACTACCGGTTGGACAAATCTGCGCACCTTTTTTACAAAATCCACCGCAACCGTTACCCAGTGTGCACCAAGTCCTACGCCTTCAACCACTTCCCCAAGAGACTCACACCCAAAAGGGACTTCTCAGTAAGTTTCTCTCCCTCAGTCTTAGTTTATTTATGTCACCTGATGTCCAGTGTAGTGTTTACAGCTTATGTATTAAACAGGATATTTGTACATGCCTGGTCTAAAGCAGGATTTATGGCGTGTGACACCAGCAGTCGATTATTACTCACACCATATGAGATGACTTCAGTAAATATTCAAGAACACATTCAACTTCATATCAGATTATATAATGAAGATCCTACGATTAAACGAAACCACTACGTTCTGTTATACTGTGTGTGCAGCAATGCAGGACAGGTTTATAAATTTTTAACAAGAAATCATGAAATAATATCATGCTATTATAGTAAATAAACACGTTTAATTAGGTAACTACTCACCAGGACTCTGTGATTCATCCTTTTATTATTTTTCCATCCAGTTTAATCCCGTCCTGTGCTGAGACTCGTTATAGAGATTCTTTCTGCTGCCTGGATTGGTGGATTTTTCGATCACACTCTGATATTAAGCAGAATTTTCGGCCACGCCCCAAACACGTCACATCATACATTTTAAGAAAACTGATCTCAAAACCTGAAAGATTATCCTTTACTATTTTTTTTTAATACATGTGCCAAATACAAAATCCCTTAGACCAAACATATATACTGATAGCTAACATTACAAGTCTATTCTGAGAACTCCTGTATGTGTGTGTCATTGTATCTAGGAGTGGGGGAGGAAGCATACAAATCAAATAGTATCTAACAGATTAATAACAGATATAATTAGTAGAAATAATTATACTTAAAAAGGGGAGGGGCATTGGAGACAAATATTATTAGCAATAATAATAATAAGGATTTCATTAACATTGGGAAAGGGTGGAGGACAACGAAGTGGGCCAGTAGTAATAATAATAATCATAGTATTAAATTAATAAATATTTAATAATCATTAGGGCTGCCTCTGATCCCTCCGTGGCTACAACATACTGTAACTTAATCCCCCGCCCATGTCACGACACAACGGGAGTGCCAGGGAAAGTTGCTGCAGGGCAACACGGCCCAAAGCGCCCCCATCATCCCCCAAAACACCAGCCATCTATCCCTGGCCACTACTTACATGCCTCGCTTACCTTACATGTCTGTGATTTATTTATTTTATTTATCCTTTACCATTTGAAAGAGGACTGGTGCTAGGAACACTAACCTCTTGGTAATTTCTGTGTTTATTGAATTAGTCGGGAAATTAGACGGTCAGTCTTTCTCAGTCCCATCCAGGGGTGTCACAGAATCCATGTCCCAAATTAAAATCGGCTGGTGTGAACTGTTCTTGAATTGAATTGAAAGAGCTCTGTTATTCCACTAGAGGGCACAATTGAGCAATGAATTCAGGGCCAAAGCATTTTATTCTTTACCACACTAAAAAAGTTGCTGATTGTGTCTGTTTCTGAAATGAGGCACGTGAACTTTATTGAGATTTAAGTTAGTTTCATTTCTGTATGTCCCGTCTATCCATTTCACTTCTCTAGTGGAATTAAATCTAGACTATTTAATTAATGGTTCTTTTTTCTCACACTGTGCTTTATTATAAATCTATATTACAAATACGTATACAGAGAGCAGAGAATATGTTGTCCTCAGTCAAATTATTGTGAATACATTTGCAAATCATTTCTTTCATCTCTCTCTCCCGCTCCCTCGTTCTCTCTCTCTCTCTCTCCCTCCCCCATCCCTCCCTCTCTTTTTCTCCCTCTCTCTCTTTTTCTCCGTCTCTCTCTTTTTCTCCCTCTCTCTCTCCTTCTTTCTCCCTCTCTCATCCCCCTCTCCCTCCCTCTCACCCCCCCCCTCCACACCAACCTGCACTCTGTATTCTCTCTTTTTCTTACTTCTTCTCTCAGCCTCACCATGTTCCTGACAGCTACAAGAGGAACGGCGGGCGTTCAGCCTGGAAGACCGAGCGCTCCAAAGGGGTCGGGGCTTGTGATGAAGACCCCTCCCCTAGTGGATCATGTGACCAGCTGTCCTTCTCAAGAGACACAGAAGGAGGAGGAGGGCACGCTGTAGGCTGTAACCACGAGGAGTCTTCCGCGACACTGTCCGTTCTAGCGCCACCGCAGGAGCCGAGGCGGGCCGGCGAAGACGAAGATGAGGAGGAAGATGAAGAGTTAGGAGAGGAAGAGGAGAGGAGGGAGGTCGAGGAAAGCTCAGTGGAGAAAGGAGGGCCAGAGGCGTCCTCGCTCGCCCCTTCACCGCTGCATCTGTCCGTTTTGGGACGGAGGAAAGCACAGAGGGAACGACTCAACAAGATCCTGTTGGACCTCCTGCATCGGACTCCCAGCAAAAACGGTGAGAGAAAAACATTTACAGCAAACGAGACACAGAAGGAAAACTTTTTCATGAGTAAACAGTCAGGAATATGATCAAATGTAGAATGCACAATTGATTTCAGTAGATTAATGCTGCCTTTTCTTTTTCTTTTTTTTCCCCATGCAGTTATAGACGTCACCTATCTCCTCGAGGAAGGCCCCGGTCGCCGCCTGCGCAGACGCACACTCGGACTGAGCGACTTTGTGAGCAGGAAGTAACGCTATCTCTGTAGGTGATGAGCAGACGGCAAAAAAAACAAAAAAGAAAACAGAACAATATGCAGGAACAGCAAAAAGAGGTATGAAGGTATGAGAAAGGAGAGACACTTGAGGCTGAAAGGCTCTCTCCCTTTCAAAAAAATCTGTCCTCCATTTTGCTCTATTTTTCCTAAATGAACTAAAGAGAGGCTCGATTGTATGTATGTGCACAGGACATGAGCAGGATTTTTTTTTTTTGCCAGCAATGAGAGAATTATTACTTTGATGCATTTTAAAAAAGTGAAAAAAAAAAACAAGTACGTTGCAATGACACATGAACATAGGAATATGTACTATTTAAAACCGCGTATGAACCTAACGATCTTTTCCGTTTCTGAGACAACAAGAGGTCAGTGTTGCTAGGTCAAGGTGGTACTACAGACAGAAGGAATGAGGCCTCTGAGAACAGACTGGGGGAGAGTTTGGCCATGCAGTTGGACGAAAGAGGAGACGGTGACCGGCATGTCTCAGTGAATAAAGACACACATTTACCGAGGCGTGAGAGTAGCATAGGAGGCACAGTGTAGCGCACATATACACTGCCTGTCGACTGAGAGAGGAGAGAAAAGAAGAAGAAACGGAGAAGAAAGCAAGCGGAGAAAGAGCTAACTGCACTTTTTTCTAACATGGACGTCGTTTGCTCCCAGAGAGGTGTACACTAACACTCGTCACAGTAATGGAAAGATACTGTGCAGCAAAAAAAAAAATTTAAGCGAAACAGATAATTAAATACGTTATTGGTTTTTGTTTGTTGGTTTGTTTGTTGTTCCGTCATTCTGTAATTATATGAGGATCGGTAAGGGCAGATGGGATGGGATGGGTTTCTTATTTTTTAAACTTGGAATAATGGTGTGTTGGGGTAAAAGAGGCAGCAGGAGCTTGTTTTATTGTTTTGTTTTTAAGAAGAAGAAGAAAAGCTCAGAGATTTTTGGTCTGTGAAGTAGTTTTGCCCTGTTTTTTTTTTTTTGGAGTCTTCAATTTACCAGCTCAATGAGATGTTGAACCAGTGGGGGTGCACTGACTTTAACTGTAACGCCTTAGAATGGTGTGTGTGTGTGTGTGTGTGTGTGTGTGTGTGTGTGTGAATGAGTGTGAGCGCTGCCCTGAATGTATGTAAGCCTGTCAGGTGGAAATATTAGGGGGAAAAAAATTTTAGGGTTTAATTTGCAATTGATAAATTGGACACATGCTGGGATTTCGAGCGAGACGATTGGGTGGGAGAAAAGGGGGTGGGGCTTTGGTGTTTATTGTCTGGTTTGTTTTTATTTTATCTAGGGTTTTAGATTACATAATGACATTTGTAATTTTTTTTATTTTATTTTTATTTTTATTTTTTTGGGCCCCAAGCAAACATATGAGTTGTTTTGGATAAACTGACAGAAACGACAGAAAGAGAAGGGGAGGGTGGGATAAAAAAAAAAAAGAGGAGGAAGATGTATATGATGTGCCAAGCTATGTATATATGCAGACGGGATTATGTGAGAGACGTCTCCAAAAAGCAATATCTTGATAATGGATTTTTTCTTCTTTTTTTTTTTTTTTTGTGTATTGTATTGTACAGGACTCAACCCTATATGTATTATTATTAATTATTATTAATTATTATTATTATTACGCCGTTTGTATTGGCATCATTGTTCATTTAAGCTTCGGGGCTTGAGGAGGGACGTGGCTGAACGTTAAAACCCAACGATGGAGGAAAGATAAGCGATTTGTCCTAAATTTTGTCGACATAGGAGGCAGGAGAAACGGACTCGGTGACCCCAGACCTGACGACTGTCATTGTAATTATTAATTTTAATGCTATTATAATTATTATTACTTTTGAAGGGGAGAGGGAAAAGAGCTCCTCCTTACTTTTGCTGCAAAGTGTTGAACACTAAAAAAACAAACCAACATAAAAATGTAAAGATGCTATTTTGGAAAATGGCAGAAAACAAAAACTAAACCAGAAAAAAAGAAAAAAAAAAAAAGAATCTATCAGCTGACTATCATGTTCTTAATCTTTTCTTTTTTTTTCCCATCCAGATTTTGGGGGGAAGAAAAACAAAAAACAGCTCCTTTTTTTTTGTTTGTTTTTGTGATAACGGTCATAATTATGATGCTCGTATTTCTTGTATTTGTGTGTTTTTGTGTGATTTGTTTAGTTATTTTAGACAATCACAAAAATAACATGCAAGCATATGTATATGGACAGACTGACAGACATTTTGTGTTGTGTACAGTTTGTCGAAACTTTTTCCACTCTGGTTAAAAGTTTGTAATTATGATTCTAAAGTCATGAAAATGCTGTTGGTTTTTACTTCTATTTTTTTTTTTTTTCCGTTTTATATTCTATTTGTTTTATTTTTTTGTTTGTTTGTTTTTTAATAAAAAGCACTACATTGTTGTGAATATACCTTGCCTGTTGCTCTTACATTTAGCCAAGAAATCATGTGATAATTCCTTTACTAGGTCATAACTATTAATACTCAAGGTATTACAGTCAAAGCATATTTTAATTGTATGGATTAGTCAATTAATACATCTGCCAATAAAGTGAGTTTTAACTATTGCATAGAGCCTTATACATTGTGGACCGTTATTTTGAACTTGTACGAAATGTGAGAAAGAGAAACAAAAAAAAAGATCTTGGAAGACACCGAGTCGTGTCCGAATCGAGCGATCGTTAACAGAAGGCTGGCGTTCAAGATTTGAGCTGTTGTCTTTAAGACGTCATCCTTTGTTGTTCTACATATCCCATAATGCATTGGGACTTAGTGCTTGGACCCCTACTATTGCTTGATGTATTCTTATTTTATCTTTTTATTAAGATTATTATTATCTTATTTTATTAATTTTGCTTTAAGTGAGCAGTGTCTGGTTTAAGCCTTTAGAACATTCCTTCTAGTTCTGCCATCAGTACTTAATTTCTCCCAGCGCGTTTCAGGCCTAGTGACCGTCTCAGTGACCTGGTGATGTGTGCTGCCTTCAGAACTCACCTTGAACTTATATGTACCTGCTCCTTAAACACACACCTCTGCCTGATGATATTGTTCAACGTCAGTTTTAACGTAGACTCCATTTGTACAAATGGAATAGAATTAAATGTTGGAATGGAATTGAGTTTAACTTTATTGTTAATAATTCATTTTTATTAGACTTAATTGCTGCGGAAGGCTTCATGAGCACTCTGTGGTCTGAAGCTACACAGCTCCATACAAAGCAAACTGTGCTGCATGGACCAGACGGACTAGCCTTCACTGCACACACAAATCAGTGAGACTTGTGTGCCCATGACCCTGTCACTGGTCACCAGTTGTCCCTCCTGGCACCACTTTTGGCAGGTCCCGATCCCTGCATACCAGGAAGACCCAACAAGACCTTTGGAAATGGTCTGACTCTGTCAATCTGACCCTGGTCAAGCCATTCATGCTGTCCCATTTTTAATGTTTACAAAAATATCATATTTGAGAAGTGACTGTTCATTTGCTGCGGCTCATATCTGCGAGTCGGCTTCGGTAAAGACTCTGTACTGTACGATTACAGTAAAGAATCGATTCAAAGAGCCGACTCGTACGCAAACGAGACATCACTTTAAACTGGAATAATTACAAAGCGTCTGTGTCTGGCGGTGCATTTGTTGATCAAATGAATATATTTTTTAATTAACACTTTTATTATATTTGAATTCTATTATATTACATCATATTACATAAGTTTATAATATTATAAGAACGTTTTCGGGTGTTCAATCAGACACGCCTCTCCTCCAACCAATCAGCGTTCACCTCAAAACAGCTCGAGGCTCGCGATACGTTCTGCGCGCTTACCCATAATCCCCTTCTCGTGACGTGATGAATGCGCGTTAACGCAGAATTATAAACCAGGCACTGGCGTAAACGGGCAGGCTAACTGGTACAAGTCTTACAATAAACTGTTTTAATAATAATAAAAAATAAATAAATAAATAAATGCTTGAATTAGTTTTATCACGTAATCATTTCTGTTCACTTCGAATCACTATGCGATACGTCACTTCCGCCATCTGAGGTAAACATGCTCACATGACACAAGGGTGGTCGTTATGGCAACCGAGACAAATAGGCTGAAACACCGTCCAAGTCAATAGCGTTAGTTTATGAATATTATAAAGTGAATAAATACTTTTATATTTATATATATTTAAATAAAAAAATAAGAATAAGAACAATATGAGTTTATATGATTTATTGTAGGCAGCGCAGTTAAAAAGATTGATGAAATAAATAAATAAATTAATTAATTAATTAATTGATTGATTAATTAATTCATTAGTTAATAGTAATAATAATAAACAAACAAAAAAAAAACAATGAAAAAGCGGACGGAAAAAGTCAACAAGGAGAAAGGAAATTCTGGAGTCGAGGAAGAGCCTTCACAGACTGCAGGTTGGATCTTTCTTTCTTTCTTTCTTTCTTTCTTTCTTTCTTTCTTTCTTTCTTTCCATTCTTATTCATTTATTTATTTATTTGTTTGTTTGTTTGTTTGTTTATTCTTTTATTTATGGTTTTATTTATGCTTTTATTTATGCTTTTATGCTTTATAATTTTTTTGAGTGCTTTATTACAGTTTAAAACATGCTACAGATGCAATTTGTCCAAAAAATCAGAAAATTTCGTTGACTTGTCGTTTCTACTTGTATTGTAAATCAGTATGCTCTACTTTCTAACGTTTAGGGTTAAATACACAAGACAAATGTCCTGTCCAAAGCCTCGGTAAGTGGACGATCACTGGCTATCTCTATAGCAGAACTTCTCATATTGCTCTGGCGTCTTCGGTTAAACTTTATTTTTTTGGCCACAGATGAGTTCCAGTGCTCGGGTCATCTGGATGTGGATTTCCCAGAGCTGTGTGCTTTAGTTGGGGTGAAGGAAATCCCTGATGTGAGACCACTAAAAGCGGCGTCACCTCTTACAGGAGGTATAACCGATCCGTTTTCATCTCTCTGTGATGCGTGAAGCAGAGAAAGCCAGGTGTTTACTCTCATGATCACGATAAGCACTTTATAAAATAACTCAACCATGCTAGCTGGTTGATGTTCTGCTTTTTACGTAGAACCTAAAATAGATTCATAAGCTATAAACTATAACGGATAAACAAGGAGCAAATAAATGTATGCAACCGAATACTGGTGAGGGCTATTTTATTAGGTTTGGAATTAAACCCTCCATTAAACAGCAGGACAGTAAGATGTTTTGGTTTATAATTCTAGCGTATTCTCAGCGTTAATGCATGTACACACTGTATGCTGAAATGACAAGCCGTGTATCTCTGTTTAGACATTAACCAGGAACAGAGTTTCTCTGAAATCTGTACGACAGACTGGTCTCCTAAACCCTGCCTTCACATAGAAATGGAGAACGAGGACTCCCGTAGCGTGAAAAGAGTCAGAATATCTGGTAAGACGGTTAATAATGCAAACTCTATAAATACAATAAAAGTTACACAACTGTTCGCAAGCATCGTGTTACATTCAAGGCGTTAGTGCTTCATTTATCTCTGTAACGTTTATAGAAGTTAGACTAGCTCAACACCTGAAGCTCAACACCTGTACTCTATTTTATTAGTCACTTTATTAGGATGTGGCAGCAGCACCATGCATAAAATCATGACTTGGGTCAAAAGCTTCAGTTAATGTTCATCGGAATGAAGAAAAAGTCTGATCTCTGTGACTTTAACAATGGCATGGATGATAGTATCAGATCATCCATGGTTTGAGGATTTTAAAAACTGCTGATTTCCTGGAATTTTCACACATTACACAGAATGGTGCGAAAAACAAAAAAACATCCGGTGAGTGGAGGATCTGCAGACTGAAACACCTCCTTTAGGAGAATAATCAGACAGGTCTGAGCTGACAGGAAGTCTACAGTAACTTATATAATCACTCTTTACTACTGTGGTGAGCAGAAAAGCATCTCAGAACACATCAAGCCTTGAGGTGGATGGGATACAACAGCAGAAGACCACATCAGGTTCCTCTCCTGTCAGCCACAGGAACCTGACGCTGTCACGGACACAGAATCGCCCAAACTCCCTGAGATGATCTGAGGAAGAAACCTTGAGAGGAACCAGGCTCAGAAGGGAACCTCGTCCTCATTTGGGACGCTGGACAGTAAATAATGTCACTGTTGTGTCGGAACTCAGAGTCCCCTCCGAGTGGACATATCGCAGGATGAATGTTGAGTAGTATCTATTTCCCCTTAGTTTTCCATGATCAATTAACTCAGTAAACTTATCAAAATGAAACTCAGTAAACTACCAAAACTTAGCCAAAATAATGAGCGGTCAGTCAGCAGATGGGAAGAAGCAAATTCTTTATTCAGCAAGACACCTGTCACTTCATGTGTTTTACTGAAGAGAGCAGCTGGTCTGAAGAACTTCGAAAAACTTTCCAATTCAGTTTTAACATTTCGTCCCCTTCATTTGAGCCCCTCCTACCTAATACCTAATTTGCATACATACATATCTGTGGCCTTCTTCAGCGATCTCTTCAGAACGTCTCAACCTCTCTCCTAGTTTTTTGAACCATCTCTGCAGATCTACAGAGCATGTCTCGACCTCTCACCATGTTCTTCTACATTTCATTTACCTAGCTCAGTGCAAAGCAAGCGTTGCGGTTATACTGTCTTGCACCTCAGCGTTATTTTTGTGTCTTGTTCTCCATCTGTTCAAATGTCCCTGTAACCACACTGTCTAGTCTATTTTCTAGTCCTTTTTCCTAGTTTTTATTTTTGTTTTTCTTCAATCTCGGTGCAAATCTTGGGCTCTAAGCCTTTAAGTGTTTCATAACCTGCATTTTAAGATTAAATAGTCTGCGGTTTAAGATTAAATAGTCACAGGATATGCACCTTGCTCATCCAATTTCCCATTAGCTCAATTGGCCGGTCAACCAACCCAATGAGCCCATTGGATAGGCTGACCGACCAACCTGCAATCTCCAATGCTTCTAATAGATCTCTTTTCCCTCTTTCCAACCTCAGTTTGGTCACTACACTGGCACGCCAATACTTTATGGTTATGTTTGATTATCATAATTTTGCTTCAAGCAAAGCCTGCTCTTAAGTTATAATTGAATACTGTATGAATATACTATCTTAAGCAGAGTATTGTTATGTTAAAAGTAAGCATAAAAGTAAATTAAAAATTTCTCCGACAGTTGATAATGTCCTTTCTACAAAGGCAACCAAGAGCTCTTGAGGAACTAATAGGTCAGTGTAGATTCCGAGTTCATTATAGACTTAACACTAATTCCTTCCTGCTGAAAGCTGACTGATGCAACAGCTGGGTCACAGGCTGTCCACACAGATCCTATCCACAGCAGCAGTGAGCACCACCAAGCCACGAGACTCCAACCAGGGATAGAGCACATGGATGGATCAGGCAGGTCCGGAAAGAAGACGTGGTCACACTGGGAACTCAGAACACTGAGACAGAGAAAGACAGAGAGAAAAATATTAGGTATGCTTGTGGTCAGTGGTAGCTCAAGTGGTAAAGCCATCGGAAGATCAGGGTTCAAGCCCCCACCAAAAACCTGCCGCTGTCGGGCTCCCTGAGCAAGGCCTTTAACCCCATCTTTGCTCCAGACTCTCTGTATCATGGCTGACCCTGTACTTTGACCCCAACTTCCAAAGCTGGGCTATGCGAAGAAAGAATTTCGCTGTGCTGTAATGTACATGTGACAAAAATAAATGGCTTCAAATGCTGCTGTGGTCTGTGTTATTGTGCAGGATGGAGGGTGGATGAGAGAATGGCTCGAGTGCTGAGTAAGACATTACCGTCCCTCAGTAATCTACAGAGCCTAGAGTAAGTAGTTTCGGAAAAATCACGAACCAATGAGCAAAATCCTCAAAAATCATGATCACGATTTCAACAAAAAATAACAAAAGATTTTCCTACACATGCTGCATTGTGTTGTATTCATGCTCCATGTTATATTTTACAGGATGTGGCAAGTCGGATTGACCGACTCCATTCTGACCTCCTTGAAGGACACAGTTTGTTTGTGCTCAAAGCTCAGGTGACTAAAACAGGGTGCTGGTTGTAAAAAACTGAACATTTTTCAAACAATAGAGTATATCATGTGTATCATAATGTGCACCGATCTGCCATAACATTATGACCTATAACCTAATATTGTGTCGGCCCCCATTTTTGCTGCCAAAACTGCCCTGACCCGTGGAGGCATGGACTCCACTAGATCCCTGAAGGTGTGCTGTGGTATCTGGCACCGTGATGTTAGCAGCAGATCCTTTAAGTCCTGTAAGTTGTGAGGTGAGGGCGCCATGGGCTTAAAGGATACTTACAGGACTTAAAGGATACTTTTGATAGATACTGACCACTGCAGACCGGGAACACCCCACAAGAGCTGCAGTTTTGGAGATGTTCTGATTCAGTGATCTAGCCATCACAATTTGGCCCTTCATCAAACTCGCTCAAATCCTTACGCTTGTCCATTTTTCCTGCTTCTAACACATCGACTCTGAGGACAAAATGTTCACTTGCTGCCTAATATATCCCACCCACTAACAGGTGCCATGATGAGGAGATTCACTTCACCGGGCACTGCTCAGAATGTTATGCCTGATCGGTGTACATGGACGTAGTTGAGGCTCAGTAAGTTCCAGTGATCACAAGGTTAAGGCTTCAAGCCCCAGCACTATCATGCTGACGCCGTTGTGCCCTTGAGCGAGGGCCTTAACCCTCTCTGTGTGTATCATGGCTGACCCTGTACTCTGACCTACCTAACAAGCTGGGATTATGGAAGAAAAGAATGATATATGTGGCAAATAAAGGCTTCTTTGTCTTCTAATGAAAGAGGTTATACCGTATGTTCTTGTGTGTCTGTGACAGGAGAGTTATTTTGGAGGGAACTCCACTTCAAGGAAATACTTACCATATTCTCCTAGGAGAGGACAGCATGTAAGTCACATGGCTCCATCATAATAATAATAATAATAATAATAATAATAATAATAATAATAATAATAATAATAATAATAATAATAATAATAATAATAAAGGTCTAGTTAGTGTGAGTTGCTCTGCTGTAAACACAATATTTTTATGTTTATGACCAATGAGACATGAAGGCATGGTGATGGATATTTTTAGCATCTGTGGGGATGTGGTAGCTTAGTGGTTAAGGTGTTGGTTTACTGATCAGAAGGTTGTGAGTTCAAATCCTAGGTCCATCAAGTTGCTACTGCAAGGCCTTTAACACTCAATTTCTCAGTTGTATAAAATGAGATAAGAATGTAAGTCACTCTGGATAAGGGCGTCTGCCAAATACCTGTAAATGAAATGTAAATGTTACAGTGGAGAAGGTTTAGAAGTGTGTTGATATCATTCAGGTGTGTGTTTATTGAACTGCTTAAATATCTAGACATCAGGTTAATACAGAAAGGCATTAAAGGGACTATGTTGTGCATACCGAGATTTCTGCTCACCATGCTTGTAAAATGTGATTATTTCAAATTATTTGAGTTACTAAAGACTTCCTTGCAGCTCGAACTATCAAGGAATTCTCCTCTGAACTCTCTCATCAGCTAGAAAATCCACTTTTCGCACTAGTTGAAGTGTGTATTCTTCACTTGAAGATCAGCAGACTAAACTATTCCAGATCTGGCAGTCGGCTTGTGTCCCAGTGAAACTTGGCGCCGGTACAGAAATACAGCATGCAGAGTTTAAAGAGATTTCTACAGTTTGTATCGTTTTAGGGATAAAATAGTGACTTTACTTTAGAATTGTTTACCGCTTATCCGATCTATTCTCGGGTCACGGGGAGCCTGTGCCTATCTCAGGCGTCATTGGGCATCAAGGCAGGATACACCCTGGACGGAGTGCCAACCCATCGCAGGGCGCACACACACACAAACACACACACACACACAACAGACAATTTAGAGATGCCAATCAACCTACAATGCATGTCTTTGGACCAGGGGAGGAAACCGGAGTCCCCAAGGCACGGGGAGAACACACAAACTCCACACACACATGGCGGAGGCAGGAATCGAACCCCCAACCCTGGAGGTGTGAGGCAGACGTGCTAACCACCAAACCATCGTGCCCCCTAAGCACTATACAAATAAATTGAATTGAATTGAAAAATGTTATTTTCTCTGTCTTGTCTGCTAGGATAACACACCTGTCACTGCGAAACAACGGCATAGGAGAAGAGGGAGCACGTCTGATTGGTTTAACGCTCTCTAAGAATCTCCTGTCACTCAACATGGCCTTTAATGCCGTCGGAGATGAGGGTGCTATGTATTTAGCACAGGTGTAAACACTTTTTGGTGGATTTTCATCTTACATTTGAATGCGAATAATGTGAATGCAATAGAATCAGATTGTTTTAATCCGACTGACAAATGTGCTTAATTGAAGATGAATGAATGAATGCATCTAACTAAGCAAATCCAGCTGATTCTCATGCTTGTCTTCACTGCTCTTTTACAGGCGTTGCGTCTCAATCGCACCTTGCTCCATCTCTCTCTGGCCAACAATCACATAAGCGATGTAGGAGCAGCACATCTGGCTCAGGTCTGACCTTCTGACAAGTTTTTCAAACATTATTTAACTGAGTAATTCAACAGGTTTGTGTGCGTATTAAATTTCTAGGAGGAGGTAGCTATGGGTTTGCTGAATCCCTGAGTGTGCGTGTTAGGTCACATATAGAGAGCTGAGTATTTCAGGCTCGTCTTCCAAAAAGGTCTGATATCGCAACGTAACCTTAACCTGTTAAAGCGTGATACAGGAAATCTGCACAGTGATTAATTAGATAGTAGCTTGTGAGTGTAGACCACACGCTCCTGCTAAAAGGTAGAAGTTGTTGACAGGGATCACTAGTAGAAGAAGGTGACAGAAAGGGTGGAAGAAAATAGATCTTCATGTGGTCTCTCTCCCAAGTTTAAGGTGATTATCAGTCTAGCAGTTTAGTCTTTAGGCAGGTAATGTGAATGCCGTGAGGTGGAGCAGGAAACCCAGCACGGTACTGAACCCAAGATCTGTGGGGTCAGAGCGCAGGGTCAGCCATGAAGCAGCGCCCCTGGAGCAGGGGGGTTTGGGGGCCTTGGCGGTGCCGGGGCTTGAACCCCGATCTTTGGGTCAACGACCCAGCGCCCGTGCAACGAGTGTACTCACAACTCGTGCACTCATTCAGGAAGTGACCTGCGCGTGATGACATCGTTAGCTTGCACAACGCAGGTGTAGCATGAACAATGTGGGACACAAAAGAGGTGAGTCACATGGAAGTCGTGTTCTTCATGTGAGTTTGTTATGAGGTAAGATGAACACCGGGGTTTGATAGAGTCTGACCACCCACTCAGATCCGGACCACGACAAACGTGTCCAATGTGAAAACCGTGTAAAACTCAGGAGGAGGATTGTTAACAAAAATTGCTGCATGCACACATTACATAAAGCTGTCCGTTTGGATTTTCGTCTTGCTGTATGTGAACTCACATGCAAAAACAACAGAGGTGGATATTATTCCGTCCTTCTCTGTAGGCGTTCGGCCCGTTTGCTCTGACACATGAAGAAATAGTGGAGAGGAGGAGGCTGTTGAAAAGAAAAGATCGACTGGTGAGAAAGAACACGCTACCTTCTGTCACATTCAGCTCAAGTTTAAATCGGTCTCAGCTATTTTCCCGTCCCTGAAATCTTGAAATCTTTCCATTAGCTTCTTTCCTTTCATGTATGTTCTTCCTCCGCTCTCCCTTTCTCTCGTTCCCTCGATCTCACTCTTGTTTTAGTCAGCTCACTTGATAAGTGAAGACTCTAAATGTGAGTCCAGGCCCAGCAGCTCGTCGCTGGACTGCAGCATCAAAAGTGCCACCAAGAAAAAGGTAGATATAAAATGCCAGGATTCAAACTCACAACCTTATGGATACCATTGCCTTAAACCTTCATCTCTGAGCCATCATTGCTCTCTGATATCTTTAGTTTAACTGTATGTTTTGGAGACGTGTCTGTTGAACTGATTTGTGATGTCACACTCCACAGTACAGGGTAATGACACACAGGACTTTAATTATTTGCACTTTGATAACTGTTGATAAATGTTATTACTTTATTGTTTTTGTTTACCCTGCATGGAGCTCAAAGGGTCCGTGGCCCTCTGTTAAGGGCTGTTCGGTCTCTATATAACCGGAGCAGGAGCTTGGTTCGCATTGCCAGCTGTAAGTCAGATCTGTTCCCAGTGCATGTTGGGCTCCGACAGGGCTGTCCTTTGTCACCGGTTCTGTTCATTGTTTTTATGGACAGAATTTCTAGGTGCAGCCAGGGGCTGGAGGGAGTCCGGTTTGGGGACCACAGGATTTCATCGCTGATTTTTGCAGATGATGTTGTCCTGTTGGCCTCTTCAGGCCTGGACTTACAGCATGCACTGGGGCGTTTTGCAGCTGAGTGTGAAGCGGCTGGGATGAGGGTCAGCACCTCCAAATCGGAGGCCATGGTTCTCGACCGGAAAAAGGTGGCTTGCACCCTTCAGGTTGGAGGGGAGGTCCTTCCTCAAGTGGAGGAGTTTAAGTATCTCGGGGTCTTGTTCACGAGTGAGGGAAGGATGGATCGTGAGATTGACAGACGGATCGGTGCAGCGGCAGCAGTAATGCGGTCTATGTACCGGTCTGTTGTGGTGAAGAAGGAGCTGAGCCGGAAGGCGAAGCTCTCGATTTACCAGTCAATCTACGCTCCTACTCTCACCTATGGCCATGAGCTCTGGGTCATGACCGAAAGGGTAAGATCCCGGATACAAGCGGCCGAAATGAGCTTCCTCCGTAGGGTGGCAGGGCGCTCCCTTAGAGATAGGGTAAGGAGCTCGGTCACCCGGGAGGAGCTCGGAGTAGAGCCGCTGCTCCTCCACATCGAAAGGGGGCAGTTGAGGTGGCTCGGGCATCTGTTTCGGATGCCTCCAGGACGTCTTCCTGGAGAGGTGTTCCGGGCATGCCCCACCGGGAAGAGGCCCCGGGGAAGACCCAGGACACGCTGGAGAGACTATGTCTTTCGGCTGGCCTGGGAACGCCTTGGGGTCCCTCCGGAAGAGCTGGAGGAAGTGGCTAGGGAGAGGGAGGTCTGGGCATCCCTACTTAGACTGCCGCCCCCGCGACCTGGCTCCGGATAAGCGGAAGACAATGAATGAATGAATGAATGAATGAATGAATAAATCATTTATCTTACTACAGGATCGTAAACAAGTCCTTCAGAGTCCTATGGAGTCGATGTATAGCATCGGTTTCATCCTTTAACTTGCTTATTTGTAGGATTCCAGCAAAAAGGATGAGAAGCTAATAGCAGGAAAGAAAGAGGACCTCAAAGTGGAAAAGAAAAGAAGTAAAAATTTTGCCTCTGTTATATCTGAAATGTAAAATTGAAACTAAAAATATTTGGATATATTTTTTTTTTTTTAATTTACGGCTAAATTTATGCCAACACTGGACTTGGTATTTAGGCTTTATAAAATTTTTTATTATTATTATGTAACTTTTTATTATTTTTTTCTGTCAGCCTTGGATACTAAAATCCCACAAGGCAGGAGTGGAAAATCAGATGGGAAAGACAAGCACGCATCAGTGAAAGAACAAGAGGTAGGACACCATTATTCTCAAAATAAAGCACTTTTAATTGAGCGCATTAATGCCTGTAATATCATGTCTTGTAGTCTACACTCTCTTGATCTACAATCATGGGCCACTTTATTAGGAATGTGTGTGTGTGTGTGTGTGTGTTTAAGACAGAAGAAGTGTCTGAAACACAAAGCCCTTTGCTGAATCCTGCTATACAGAGCATTGGAGGGAAAGTGATTCATCCAGGCAACACAACACTTCTCTCTCTGAACTTGTCAGGTCAGTCATCAACAAGTCTGGCCTTTACCTCTCTGTGAATCTGCCCACATTTTCCTCATTCCGTCTCATCCGTACAGGCAATAAACTGACCCAGCGGTCACTTCACATCTTCCTGTCATCTGTGGAGTGTGAAGGGCAAAGAGGTCTCCAGTATCTTTCTCTTAATGTGAGGTTTATACACGAATATCTGACTATAAATTTATCTGATTCCACGTGAGATTATTTATTAAGTTTTTTTTTTTTTTCAGAGGAACTGCTTTCCTTCAGATTGTGAGGTCGTCCTGAAATTACAGGAAATTATGTCACTTAAGGATCCTCGAAACAGACCCGACTCGGCTCAGGTGGAGGCTGAACAGGGACAGGCAGCGTAGCGTATAACTGTGCCTCAGAATTTGACCCCAGAATGATGTCTTGATGGTGTAACGTAACCATGGTAGTTCCTCCTGAATATGGAATCAATCACTATAGGGTGTGCTGTTATAGAGAAATAATCAGTGACATGATTGTGTGAAGTAAAGCGGAGGGTCGTTTCTGCTAACAGTACGTCCCAATGTGTTCTATTCCTCTTATACCACAATATTTTGTTAATAAAGAACCATCATCATGATAATAATTCAGTTAGATTTAAGACTGGGATTGAGGAATTGTTTCTTTTAGCATTCTCTAGCTTTAATTGAGCTGGACGTTAACTGCTGTACTTGTTTCTGTTGCTAAACCACAAAATAAATATGCTAAAACACACCAGAGAATTGTTTTTTATTTGTCTCATTATGATTTATTTAATAAAATAATATACCTGTACAAATGAGAGAAGGTTAACGCTCATGGATGAACTCTGATGTTAAAACATTCTAATGGTTAAAGAACTTAGCTAGGACATTGCTAGGTTTTGGTTATGCTATGCTAGGTGGCTGCTATGCTATCCCAGTCTGGCTAGGTGGTTATAATATATCAGTTGGTTGCTGTTGTTCGGTGGCTACTATTCTAACCAAGTTGATTGCTAGGGTATTGTTAGGTGGTTGCTAGGTGACTGTTGGTTGATTGATATCTGGTTGATAGGATATTTCATGTGGTTGCTAGGTGACCGTTATGATATACCAGTTGATTGATATCTGGTTGATAGGATATTTCAGGTGATTGCTATGTTAAGCTGGTTGGTTGCTATGGTGTTGCTAGGTGACTGTTATGATATCCCAGTTAACTGATAGGATATTTCAGGTGGTTGCGATGTTATGCTGGTTGGTTGCTATGGCGTTGCTAGGTGACTGCTATAGTGTTGCTAGGATATCCCAAGTTGGTTGCTTCGGCATTGTTATGTGGTTGCTATTTGACAGTTATGATATCACAGTTGACTGACAGGATATTTCAGGTGGTTGCTATGTTAAGCCGATTGGTTGCTAGGGTGTTGCTAGGTGACTGTTACGATATCCCAGTTGATTGATAGGATATTTCAAGTGATTGCTATGTTTAGCCAGTTGGTTTATAGGTGTTGCTAGGGTATCCCAAGTGGTTGCTAGAATATTTCAGGTGGTTGCTAAGGTGTTGCTAGGTGACTGTTATGATATCCCAGGTGATTGCTATGGTGTTGCTAGGGTATTCCAGTGGTTGCTAGAATATTTCAGGTGGTTGCTAAGGTGTTGCTAGGTGACTGTTATGATATCCCAGGTGATTGCTATGGTGTTGCTAGGGTATTCCAAGTGGTTGCTAGAATATTTCAGGTGGTTGCTAAGGTGTTGCAAGGTGACTGTTATGATATCCCAGGTGATTGCTATGGTGTTGCTAGGGTATCCCAAGTGGTTGCTAAGGTGTTGCTAAGCAATTGCTGTGCTAATCCAGGTAGTTGTTAGGATTTACCACGTGCTTGCTATACGGTTGCTATGGTGTTGCTAAATTCCCTGTGTACTACATAAAAGTTTCGTGTCTGTAGCTCATATAATTTGCACAACAAGAGTAAAAAGTGGAAAATTACCCTCTTTTTGCGCAGCAAACGAAATTCCAAACTTTCCCAAAAGCACAATTTGCCCCATTCCCGTTTGGAAATTACGTGTTTTCACCTCAAAGGTTAGGACGCATGACCCTGGCGCCAGAGTGTGTGTGTATCCGGGCTCTGAGCCAATCACAGTTCAGAAGGCGGGACTTGACGGAATACGAGTGTGTGTGGAAAAAAAAAAAAGAAAGAACCGACGCTGTCTCTAATACCTAACTATCCGCTTCAACCCGGTTGCAAGTTCCAGAGGATGTGTACTGTCCGAGTTTAAGGTCAGTGCCTTCAGTTTGTACAAACCACACAGAAAGAAGGTTTAACAGCAGCAGCAGCGCGCCGGAGCTATGAGGCTGAGGTACCGTGTGTGTGTGTGTGTGTGTGTGTAGAGCAGCATGAAGATCTGTGCATCTGTGTGCTTCACTACTTTAATCAGCATTAGCATCTTATCAGGGTTCTGTTTCAGGAACGTCCAGGAACCCTGCAGAACCCAAGCCTGAAGCAGGAATCCTTACTTTTCAGTGCAGTGTTGTTATTACGTAGCTGTGCTAATGTAGCTAGCTGCTCATCTTGGTCAGAACTTTAACAAAACACACACACACACACACACACACTAAATATCAATATTTAAAAAAAAAACAGATCCAGTCTAATCTCTAACAGATCCATTTTATCCTCTCAGTACTTCATTAACTAAACAGCAGCAGATTAGACGCCATGTTATTAACTCTCTTATAGATCAGGTAGAACCGGTTGTTTTTCTTATTAAAATACACTCTATAGTACTGAATAAGGGTTACATAAGCAGGACTGGTCAGTAAGGAAGTCCACACGTCAGAAATAAGTCTTAGGAGATATGTATGTTTGTTTGCTTTATGTTGGGTCATCACGCGGGAAGTTGTGGTCCGACATGTTACTCCCCTAGTGGACCATCAGCACCGTTAGTGTTTCTCTGCTCACTTCATTACCAGTTAATTAGCTAAACACGTTAATTAGGTGTGTTAGAGCAGGCGAAGTCTGTTCAGGACCTGTAGGGTTGTAACAATACGACACTTCAAACCGGTTTGTTCGATATGATACTCTCGATTTTTTTTTTGTCTCCTTAACTGACCATGCTTTCGACTGGTAATAAAGACGAATGTTTGTGAACAGAACAGAGAAATTGTGCGGATGTGTGAATACTGAAAACCCACGCATCGACATCGCAACACACAGAAACAGCTGCAAATCCTACTGAGAGATTTTAACACGAGAAAGTCATCCAGTCTGAGAAGAGGCACGCTGCGAACTGGGAAAACGCTCGAATTCACAAAACAAAAACACCGCAACAAAATGGAAATGATTCGGAGCGAGATGTGAAGGGGAAACCTGTGCAGATTGCAGCTTTTAGCAGAACTTTCTGCATAAACCCTGCAGAATTTGTGTCTTTACCTGAGAGAAGAACTACACCGGTCAGCCATAACACTGTGAGCAGTGACCGGTGAAGTGAATAACACTGATGATCTCCTCATCATGGCACCTGTTAGTGGGTGGGATATATTAGGCAGCAAGTGAACATTTTGTCCTCAAAGTTGATGTGTTAGAAGCAGGAAAAATGGACAAGCGTAAGGATTAGAGCGAGTTTGACGAAGGGACAAATTGTGATGGCTAGACCACTGGATCAGAACATCTCCAAAACTGCAGATCTTGTGGGGTGTTCCCGGTCTGCAGTGGTCACTATCTATCAAAAGTGGTCCAAGGAAGGAACAGTGGTGACATGCACGTGGGGAGAGAAGACTGGCCCGTGTGGTCTGATCCAACAGACGAGCTACTGTTACTGAAACTGCTGAAGAAGTTAATGCTGGTTCTGATAGAAAGGTGTCAGAATACACAGTGCATCACAGTTTGTTGTGTACGGGGCTGCATAGCCGCAGACCAGTCAGGGTGTCCATGCTGACCACTGTGCACCGCCGAAAGTGCCATCAATGGGCACGTAAGCATCAGAACTGGACCATGGAGCAATGGAAGAAGGTGGCCTGGTCTGATGAATCACGTTTTCTTTTACATCACGTGGATGGCCGGGTGCGTGTGCGTCACTTACCTGAGGAACACATGGCACCAGGATGCACTATGGGAAGAAGCCGAGGCGGCGGAGGCAGTGTCATGCTTTGGGCAATGTTCTGCTGGGAAACCTTGGGTCCTGCCATCCATGTGGATGTTACTTTGATACGTACCACCTATCTAAGCATTGTTGCAGACCGTGTACATCCTTTGATGGAAGCAGTATTCCCTGATGGCTGTGTCCTCAGGAATGGTTTGATGAACGCAAAAACCAGTTTGAGGTGTTGACTTGGCCTCCAGATTCCCCAGATCTCAATCCAGTACAGTATCTGTGGGATGTGCTGGACGAACAAGTCCAATCCATGGAGTCAAGAGTCAAGAAGTTTTTATTGTCATTCCAACCACATATAGCTGCAGTACATAGTGAAATGAGACAACGTTTCTTCAGGACCCTTGTGCTACATTAAAACAACACACATGTAACAAAAACCGAAACAACAAACACAGAGCTAGGACAGAAGTTTGTTCTAGCTACGTACGGTAATCAAAGTACGGTGTTCGGGAGGAAACGGGAGACGAACCGGAATGATCGACTGTTAGGTATTAGGATCTCTGCCATGTCAACAGACACTTCCTAGTTTTCTTCTTTGAGCGACATCGATAATAAAAATGTCAGCTACATGGACGTTAGAGTCATTCCAGTGGCTTTGCAAAAGTATTCGACCCCCTTGAAGCCATTTCCAGAGCTCGGAATAATCCAGGACCGAATGTGAGAAAGTGGGAAAGAATAAATAGTTCAAGAAGACTATTATAAAAGGTTGCATGCTTTTCTGCTCAACATGGCAGTAAAGAGTTACTGGAAGCTTCCTGTTGTCTCAAACCATTCTCCTCTGACCTCTAAAAACAATAAAGGTGTTTCTAACCAATAGATTTTTGTTTCTGACCATTCCTGAAGTTGGTCCAGAGGTTTTACTGGATTTACCGAATTATTCAGGTTTGTCGCATCAGTGCATCATTAAAAGATGCACAGAAAAGGTGGAAAATCTACAAATAGCCATAGGAAATGATTTTGTTTTTTCAGCTAGGTTGCCTCAAGATCATGTGACACTGCAGCGGTCTCACCATGTTCCTGCTCTTAGTCATAGCTTAATCTTAAACTTCAAGATTCCAGCTGCGAGTTTGAGGCCCGGCACTGACCTGTCCGTGTTTACGATGTGCCCTCGTGACAGCAGAGCCATGAAGAGTGAAGAAGAGGACGAGATGATGAACATGACGGAGGAGGAGCTGCAGCACTGGGTGCGGTCGCAGGTGGAGAAGAACGAGCAGCTGGCGCAGAGGCGGGCGCAGTTGGCGCAGGTGGAAGAGTGGGTGAAGAGCAAAGAGAGGGAGGCAACGTACACTCAGCTGCTGTACAATGACGCCTGCGAGTAAGTACCTTCTTCTTGTAACAGCAGACATTTTTAAGGGTAGATAAATGAGTAACTTGTCCTGATTAGAGAGAGACTATTTAATTAAGAGATAATTCCAGCACAATTGCTCGGACAGCATAATAAACGTAAAGCCACAAGATAACAAAGGCATCCTGGGACATAAAGCACTCAAAATCCGACTAAATGTGTGCGAGTGGATGGACTACAGCATCCCAACATCCCAGTTTACCATAACTCTCCAGGTCTGTACTGGAACTCTGTACTGGAGTACCTTTAATAATACATATGTTCTTTATAAAGTGATCTGTGACCTCGACTTCCTTTGATTTGGGATCAGATCAGTGCTCGAGTGCGAGTCTGTGATAAAGGGCTTGTATGGAATGCTGGGACTGGAGTATCGCGACACAGACTCGGAGGAGGAAGAAGGAGACAAACCTTCAGAAAACATCATTCAGATCGCGGATGATTGTGAGAACGGAGAGGATAAGCGTGGCGATGAGGAGGAAGATGACGATGACTATGTTGTCATCGATTTAGGGGGTAAGGAGTTATTTGTTTTCTTTTGATCCATCTACAGTAGATGTGTGAAATATTCACTAGAATGTTATTGTATGCTTTTTGGAATTGATGTCTCTTCCCCTCTCTCTCCCCGCTTAAGCTGCTGCTCCGGAAACCGAACTGGAGGAGGAACTGATGGTCAGGATGATATGCGCATCTTGGACGTCTGAAATCTACTTTTGTGATAATCATCTGTTCGTCCTTGCTGATTTCTTCTTTTTCTTCTCTCAGGTGTCTCAGGAAGCCGACTCAGGAACAGCCATCGAGTCTTCTGAATCTTCTGTACAGCCGTTAAACCAGAAAGGGGAAAGAACCGAAGCTGTTGATCCTCTAGCCAAAGTCGAACCCTCATCATCCTCGGCGATCAAGAAAAAGAAATCCTCTGACAAGCCTGTAGCAAACCTAAAGACTTTAGGAAGCTCTAAACCAGTTACTGCTCCATCATCTCATCCTGCTTTATCATCCAAATCTGTACCTGTGAGTGAGACTGTTGAACTGACCACCGTTCAAAACACATCTTCCACACCCACCAACGATACAGATGGACCTGAAACTCCTACAAAACAAAAAAATGTTGACACTCCGGCGCAACCTGTGGCATCTACCCCAGCATCCACGCTCCCATCTGTTTCTGCATCCAAATCTTCAAAAACAGACTCCGTCAACCAAAAACCTGCTTCTAAGTGCCAGAGTTCCCCAACCTCAGACACCGCCGGTAAAACCACGGCCAAGAAAATAGTTAAACAAGAGAGTCCTGAACCTTCAAGCACCTCCACGCCGTCTAGTAGCACCGTTAAAGATACACTTGCAGAAAAATCTACAGCTGTCAACCCTAAACAAGAACCTGAGACTAAATCATCTACCTCCAGCCCTAACACAACCACCACAACCTCGGAGAAGACTTCCAAAAAAACAACTCCTGCTGCTCCACCAGATGCTAGAGAAGGTGTGAGATTTAATCCGGCTCGATTTGTCTTCAACATGCTTGATTAATTAATTAATTAATTTATTTATTTATTTTATGATTTAATAACTCTCAGACTTTTTCTCACAGTGTCCCAGACGCCACCGGTCACACCCGCGGTGCCTGCTCATGCTCAGCAAGTGGAGCTGAAGGTCAACATGAAGGTTCTTGGAAGGCGGAGGACTAAAACATGGCACCAAGGCATGATTTTAGACATCAAATCAACTGGTAAGACTTCTTCTTCTTCTTCTTCTTCTTTCGGCTTTTCCCTTCAGGGGTCTCCACAGCGAATCATCTCTCTCCACCTATCCCTATCTTCTGCATCCTCAACACTTGCACCCACTAGCTTCATATCCTCATTAATTCCATCCATATACCTCCTCTTTGGCCTTCCTCTTTGCCTCCTGCCTGGCAGCTCCATGTCCAACATTCTCCTACCAATATACTCACTCTCCCTCTTCTGAACATGTCCAAACCATCTTAATCTGGCCTCCCTAACTTTGTCCCCCAAAGTTAGAACATGAGCTGTCCCTCTGATGTACTCGTTCCTAATCCTGTCCAATCTTGTCACTCCCAAAGAGAACCTCAACATCTTCAACTGGTAAGACTGCATAAAAAAAAAAAAAAGCGAGCTAGCGCTTTACAGTTTATAGCATTTGTAGTACTGCATAGTAATATTTTAGCATGTTTTTAGGATTCCAAAGTCACGTTCAGGTGTGTTTATTCACTGAGATCTCTTCTGCAGACTTTACCAACCTTCATGTACTTTAGTAGTGCTCAAAATATTCCATAAGCGCAGTCTTCTTCCATAAAAACAGCACACGGGTCGGTCGACCAAGGAATCTGGAAAGATCGACGGCTTGTCGATCTTCGTTTTAGATGATGCACTTGGAAGCCCCGCCCCCTTTCAGCATTATCTTGTTTCGTCAAAGCAATGTTTGAGTGCTCGCCTTAGACACTATACAGTGCTTTAGCTATCCTTAATTATCACGGATGCATTAAAGAATTCCGGCTCAAACTGGTAATAGGGCTGAAAGAAAAAAATTCGACATTTATCAGCTTGAGGAGCTGCATATCAGCCGTGTAAGATACAGTTCACAGGAAAGACTATATTAGCAGCCTTAAACCCTCCCTCCTCCCTCCAGCCCTGACGGGATTTCCTCATTTTTTGCATTTTTGTCACACTACAGTTTCAGATCATCATTCAGAATGTAATTTTAGACTCAGAACATGAACCAAACAGAGTGGAGATCAGTCTTTCACTTCACTATGGAGGAAGTGATTTAATTCAGAGACCCTGGATGGCCTTCAAGCACAAACTGACTGTTTATGGTCCTGTTATGGCATCTCACTAGACTTCAGGACTTGGACTAGACCACTCAGATCACAGACTGATGAGTAGGTTTTCTCCTTGAATCATTTCTTCTGGCGAGGAGGAGCAGATTTCATGGTTCCAGCAATCATCAATTAAACAAATTTCAATTCATTTGTATAGCACTTTTAACAATGGACATTGTCTCAGAGCAGCTTTACAGAAGTATAGGAAAAACTGCCTGAGATGATCTGAGGAAGAAACCTTAAGAGGAACCAGGCTCAAGGCTACAAGATTAATAATCTTGTACTTGGTTTAACGTAACTTTTGCTGTGTGTGTGTGTGTGTGTGTGTGGTGTTTTTTTGGGTTTTTTTTGCTTTTTTCGGGGAGGAGGGGTTTGATTAGATTATCTTTTGGACCCTGAATTGATTTATTGATTCATTGATTCATTGATTTGATTCATTGATTGATTCATTGTGATCTCAGAGACTGGTCCTAGGTGTAAGATCCTGTTTGACGGAGGTAAAGGGAAGAGTGTTTTATCTGCTCATCACCTGGCGTGTGTTGGCCCTCCCATGCTGAAGGATCTCTTTGTGGGGTGTCGAGTCGTCGCCTGCTACAAAGAAGACAACCAGTCTTGGCTCCACGCTGCCGTAGTGGTAGAGATGCCAGAACGCAGGAACCGGATGAGGTGTGCATGTTCGCTCTTCTTTAATCGTCTGTTTGGCTTGAGCTATCTCGACTCAAACATGCCGATGCCTGATATTTCAGGTTCTTGGTGTTTTTTGACAATGGATGTCCAGCCTACATCGCCCTACCAGACATCCACCTGGTCTGTAAACCACGTAAGGAACCAAAACCAGTGCATGATTTCTGTCTGCGTTCTTTCTCGTATATTATTTTACATGTACCTCTCTCACTTCCTGTATCTCCGCAGTGGAGAAAATGTCTGACGATATAGAAGATAAGGTGTGGCGTGCGGAGGTGGAGGAATATCTGCAGGCGTATCCTAACCCCATCTTTGTGGTGATGCGGGTGGGGCAGGACAGCAAGGTGGAACGTGATGGACAGATGGAGCTCTGTACCGTCACTCAGGTGGATGGCAGCTTGATCCAGATCTGTTACAAGGTGAGACGTTGTACAACCTGACCTGAACCTTAGGCTTAAGCTTAAGCTTGTAGTGCATCTCTTCAGACGGTTTTGGAGAAGATGTCGCCATGTCGAGGGGTAAATGTATCGCTTCATATCTCTCTCTCAAGTATTTCTGGTCCTTATCATGCGTTCATACAGTGATTTTCTCTCTATAAGTCTCCAGGCTCTGTAATATGATGTCGTTAGTAGAAGTCCCTGCTACTGGTTGCCATAGTGATGATATTTATCAACTTTTCTCAACCTTGTCAGGTTGCTGATGCGGACACGCCCCCACCTAGTCATTAATGCTCGTTGTCCATCATGTCGCTTTGCTTTGCTGTGTGTGTAAACACCACTTTAATAGGAAGTATTATTCTCTCTCTCTCCCTCTATCTCTCACTGTCTCCCTCACTCTCTGTCTCCCTCACCCCCCCCTCTGTGTCTCTCTCCCTCTCTCTTTCTCATTTTTTCTCTCTCTCTCTCTCTCTCTCTCACTCTCCGTGTCTCTCTCTCTCTCCCTCTCTCTCTCTTTCTCATTTCTCTCTCTCTCTCTCTCTCTCTCTCTCTCACTCTGTGTCTCCCTCACCCCCTCTCTTTCTCTCTCTCTCTCTCTCTCTCTCTCCCCCCTCACTCACTGTGTCTTTCTCCCTCTCTCTCTTTCTCATTCTCTCTCTCTCATTCTCTCTCTCTCCCTCACTCTCTGTTTTCTCTCTCTCTCTCTCTCTCTCTCTCCCTCACTCTCCATCTCTTTCTGTCTCCCTCTCTCTCTCTCTCTCTCTCTCTCTCTCTCTCTCTCGCTCTCTCTCTGTGTCTCTCTCCCTTTCCCTCACTCTCCATGTTTCTCTCACCATCCCTCTCACTCTTTCTCTCTCTCTTCTCTGCTTAGAATGTGAAAATGTGCTAGCTGTGTAGCAGTAACCATCTCTAATACTTGCTTCCCAGCTAGATTTTTCCGCATAATGTCTCTACACACATTTAATGAGAGGTCGGAGGCCGTGTATCACGGGATAAGATTAAACCATGGTTAGAATGACGGACAACACGTGGACATAGGATTGGTCAGAGGAACCGTCGGAGCTGATCGTTTGGATTTGTCACGTTACTGACTCTCACACAGTGGTTGGATGTAATAAATGTATAATAAACAGCTGTCTCTCTCCTAAAGTGAACATTAAGTTTTCTTTCTTTGTTGTTTTTTTTTTTTTTAAACAAATCAGGATGTGAAGTGACCGTAGATGTGTGTTAACTGTTTCAGAAAGATCAGGTGAAAGAGTGGCTGTATAAGGGCTCAAATCGACTGGAGCAAATCCAAAGGATTAAGAAGCAAATGTCCAAGCAGAAGAAGGATGAGGCTGTACATAAAGGTACGACGTGTGTGTGTGTGCGTGTGTGTGTGTGCTGGAAAGAAATTGTATCAATGAACTTCACTCTTGTCTTTATTCTCTGCCTTGTCAGCTGGAAGGGTTGTACCTCAGAAGAACACTAAACTATCCACTAACACCACCAGCACCACCACTGCTTCTGCTACCTCCTCAACACCAGTTACTGCAAATACTGAACCCTTAAAATCCTCGACGGCTCCAAGTGTTTCCCAGACAAAGACATTTCCTGATAACTCGAGCTCCCAGCCCCGAGTGGTCCTGAAGAGGGTTACCATACCGCCGCCGATTGTGGAGATCACCACACACACAGAGCCCACAGTGACCACTGCGTCCAACTCAGGGTGGGTCTGTTATTCCTTTTTTCCCCTGACATTATGATGTGGTCAGTATTTAGGTCAGTGTTGAATAGAGACGACGAACTCCGTGGTGCTGCAGAACTTCTACTTCTGTCTCTCAGGACGTTACATTTCAAAAGCTCAGTATAGATCAACGAAGAGAGAAAAACATTCATCATTAACATATGGTGAAATGTTGTGATATTTATGGAACATTTAAACTTCACACTGTTTTTATAAAAGAGTCCAAAGAAATGCAACGCAAAAAGGAACCGTAAAAGCTTTAGTCTCGTTCAAGTTCCTGTGTGTATGTGAGTGACTCTCTCTCTCCCTCTCTCTCTTTCTCATTCTCTCCCTCTCTCTCTCTCTCTCTCTCTCTATTTCTCATTCTCTCTCTCTCTCTCTCTCTCTCTCTCTCTCTCTCTCTCTCCCTCTCTCTATTTCTCATTCTCTCCCTCTCTCTCTCTCTCTCTCTATATATATATGTCTCACTCTCCCTCTCTCTACCTTTCTCCCTCTTTCCCTGTCTCCCTCTCTCTCGCTCCCTCCCTCTCTTTCTCTAATTCTCTCTTCCTCTCTGTCTCACTCTCTCTCCCTCCTTTCCTCTCTCTAAATCTTTCTCCCTCTACCTCTCTCTCTACCTCTCTCTCATGTCCATCTGTCTCCCTCCCTCTCTCTCCCTGTCTCTTTCTTTCTCTCTCTCTCTCCCCCCCTCGCTTGCTCTCTCCTTCCCTCTCTCCCTCCTCCACTCTCTCCCTCCCTTTCTCTCTCCCTACCTCTCCCACTCTCTCCCTCCCTCCCTCCCTCTCTCTCTCCCTCCCTCCCTCCCTCCCTCTCTCTCTCTCTCTCTCTCTCTCTCTCTCTCCCCCTCCCTCCCTCTCTCTCTCCCCCTCCCTCCCTCTCTCTCTCCCCCTCCCTCCCTCTCTCTCTCCCCCTCCCTCCCTCTCTCTCTCCCCCTCCCTCCCTCTCTCTCTCTCCCTCCCTCCCTCTCTCTCTCCCCCACTCTCGCCCCTCTCTCTCTTCCTCCCTCTCTCTCTCTCTCTCTCTCTCTCTCTCTCTCTCTCTCTCTCTCTCTCACTCTCTCTCTCTCTCTGACTCGTGGCATCACTGAAATCATGACTCTTGGCCACGCCCACCCCCCCCCACACATAATGCAGCACATTAATTATAACTATAAAGGCTTAAAAGTGCAAAGTGACACCTGTGAATAGATAAATTGCTGATTAATCACAGAAGTATA
Organism: Hemibagrus guttatus; assembly: GCA_033459395.1. NCBI lineage: Eukaryota > Metazoa > Chordata > Actinopteri > Siluriformes > Bagridae > Hemibagrus > Hemibagrus guttatus. The sequence continues at coordinate 8,221,833 of JAUCMX010000028.1, forward strand.
AGGGGAATAAACCACTTTAGGACGTTGATGTCATTGGAAAATTATCCACTTCCACGTTTGTCCACATCCGGGCGACAAACCAGCCTTGTCGTGTTTTAGTTATTTAAGTTCATCTTTACAAATACAAATACAGCAGCTTGTTCTTGGGTATGAATCTACTGTCTCCTGGTGAAACTATCTAATGGAGCACGGGTGAAGAATCAGGATTAACAAAAAGGGAAATAGAGACACGCGAGCTCTGCTTCGTTACAGAACTAAACGTCCTGCTCCTGAGAAGGAAGACAGCAGATCGCAGAACGCTCTTCTCCCGGTTGTAGAGCCCCGGCTTAAGTACGTACCTCATCGCTGCTGCCCGGCGTGTCTGGATCACATGAGGCCGACCCAGAGGGATCAACACCGTGGCCAGAATCCGCTGCTCATCCCGCTGCTCCACGGGTTTCGCCGCATGACTGCAAGAAGGCGTCTAGATAGGAAGGTGAGAATAATGTGGAATATATCTATGAAGGAAAAAGAAAACCACAAAGATGATTGTGATTTAACTCTTCTTTCACTTTTTCCTCAGATGTCTTTTCACGTCTTCTACCGTGCTCCGTGTGGGCGGAGCATGTGCGAGATGGAAGAGATTCAGGCCTTCCTGTTTGAGTCACGCTGCGATTTCCTCTTCCTTGACATGTTCTGCTTGGATCCGTTTGTCTTGGTGAAAAGGGCCGTGCTCCCGTCCTCCATGGTCAGCTGTCCCTTTCTGTTCCTGCCGGACATTTCACAAGGAAAGGAGTTGTTGCCTGTGCAGTGTGTTAACGAGCTTAACGGTGTCGCTCTGCCTCCTCTGACCTACACCCGACACAGGGTGCCTGCTCCTGGTGTCTTCATCAACACCAGTCTTGACTTCATGGTGGGATGTGACTGTACTGATGGCTGCCGAGACAGGTGTGTGTGTGTCTAGAGATTTTCACCAGTTCCTTCCACTAGCTTCTGCTCTCGTTACTTGGATGTCTTTGGGTCACAGGTCAAAGTGCGCGTGTTACCAGATGACAATCGAGGCCACGTCGTTGTTCACCGGTGGTCCTGTGGACGTCACTGCCGGATACACACACAAGCGATTGCCCAGATACGTGCCCACTGGGTGAGAGTAATCTCAGTGCACATGTTTGTCTCGTGTATGATGCATGGTTTAGGTCAGTCATTTTGATAAATTAGTACCCCTTTGACCGGTCACTTGTTTAATCCGAATGGGTTTTAACCAATGACTGGATAAACAGACCGTCTGTCCGAAAATAGGAAGCTCTGTACTGAGGAGTTCCTGTTTCCCTCTGCAGGGTGTACGAGTGTAACGCTCTGTGTCGCTGTGACCCGAGGCTGTGCAGTAATAGACTGGTTCAACACGGCCTTCAGCTGCGTCTGGAGGTTTTCATGACTCGGCACAAAGGCTGGGGTCTGCGCTGCCTGGACGACATGTCCAAGGGCACCTTCGTTTGTGTTTTCACAGGTATGTGTACAACCACTGAGAGTTTCCCAGTGAACGAGGCGTCCAGACTGCAGCGGCGATTCATTGCACTGTTCTGACCCCTTTCACACAGGTAAAGTGGTCAAGGACGAGGTGGTGAACGCTGAAAGCGCCATGTCCGGGAACGAGTATCTGGCAAACCTGGACTACATCGAAGGAGTGGAGAAACTGAAGGAGGGTTATGAAAGTGAAGCCCACTGCTCCGACAAGGAGGAAGAGAGTGACAAGAAGACTCTTGTAACTATGACGACAGGAGCTTTAAAGAAGCACAACGTCTTCCTGATGAACTTAAGTTCAAGCAGCAATGAAGGTATGTGTGTGTGAGAGAGAGGGAGTATGTGTGTGAGTGTATGAGAGTGTGTGAGGGAGTGTGTGTGTGTGAGAAAGAAAGATGTGAGAGAGAGTGTGTGTGAGAGATGTGAGACAGAGAGAGAGAGTGTGAGAGAGAGAAAGAGTGTGTATATGTGTGTGTCAGAGAGAGAGAGTGTGAAAGAGAGTATGTGTGTGTGTGTGTGTGAGCAATGTGAGAGGCAGAGTGTGTGTGAGAGAGAATGAGTGTGAGAGTGAGTGTTTGATGGAAAGTGTGTGTGTCTGTGGTTCACTGAATTCCATTTTCTCCTTATGTTTTCAGAGAAGGAAGACACAACCAAAAGGAAATTCACAGAAATGAACGAAATCACTAAAGCCAAACTGGCTCCGGGGAAAAGAGAGAGAGAAGCGAGAGAAGACTCGGAGGATGAAGATGATCCTGTAGAGGATGCGGATTATAAACTCAGCGACACGAGTGACGAGTGTAACAGGAGCTACACCACACGCAGGAACACCAAGCTCCCAGGGCGTAAGATCTCCTTCCTCAAACTGAATAAATCTCCTACATCCCTGCTGGGTTGCCAGATTGAGTCTGTTTCAACTCATTTCACAGAAAAAGAATTCCAACACATTGTCCAGACATCTGCGAAAATCTCAGAGGAGCACACGGAGGTGACCGCGTCCATGGCCAAGAAGATGAGAAAAGAGGGTGTGTGTCCATTTCTTTGTTCTTTTTTTTTTTTACTTTTTATTCTCTCGTAACATGTCCCTTCTCAGGTCCCGGAGGCCCAAAGGCTGGATTTGCCAAGAAATCTACACGCGCTTTCGCCATCAAGTCCAGTCACAGGAGAGTGAAGCCACAAGCAGAGCCGGAGAAACATGTGCAGGAAAATAAAGAGGCACACGGCAGGAAGTGCACTCGCAGCCTGTTTGACGGGGAAAAGTCCTGCTATCTCATCGACGCCAAGCAGGAGGGAAACCTGGCACGATACATTAACGTAAGGGGGGGGGGGTGGAGAGAGAGAAAAGGGAGAGTGAGAGATGGTGAGAGAGAGAGAAAGAAAAGAATGAAGAGAGAGATTGAGCGAGAGAGAGAGAAAGAAAGAAAGTGGGGAGAAATGGGGGGAGTGACAGAGAGAGGGCGGGTGGAGAGAAAGGGAGAAAAGAGAGAGATAGAGGGAGAGAGAGAGCGAGAGATGGGGGGAGAGAGAGAGAAATTACCCTGTGTAAGAAAGAAAGAAGAGAGGGGGGAGATGGAGAGAGAGAAAAAAGAGAGAGAGAGAGAGATTGCCCTCTGTAAAAATTTTTTAATGTATCTCTCATAAAAAGCAGAAAGAAAGAAGAGAAAGAGAGTGAGGGGGGATGGAGAGAGAGAAAAGACAGAGATGGAGGGAGAGAGCGTGAGAGATGGGGAGAGAGAGATAGAGGGAGAGAAAGAGAGCGAGACATGGGGAGAGAGAGAGATTGGGAGAGAAAGAGAGGGGGCGAGAGAAAGAGAAAAGAGAGATATGGGAGAGAGAAATGGGGAAAGAGAGAGAGATAGAGGCTGAAAGAGAGAGAAGAGATAGAGGGAGAAAAGAGGAGCGAGGGATAAATTGCCCTGTCAGGTCCTGCGTGCAGGATTTTTTTTTAAGGGAGAGAAAGAGAGCGAGACATGGGGAGAGAGAGAGATTGGGAGAGAAAGAGAGGGGGCGAGAGAAAGAGAAAAGAGAGATATGGGAGAGAGAAATGGGGAAAGAGAGAGAGATAGAGGCTGAAAGAGAGATGAAGAGATAGAGGGAGAAAAGAGAGCGAGGGATAAATTGCCCTGTCAGGTCCTGCGTGCAGGATTTTTTTTTAATCTTTCATGCTAAAATGTTTCATGAATTTCTAATAAAAAGCATCTTTAAAATATCTATAAAGAGGTCAGTTCTTTGCTCACTCTGTCCTGTCGTGTCCATCACGTCCACAGCATAGCTGCAGTCCCAATTTGTTCGTCCAGAACGTTTTCGTGGACACACATGACCTCCGATTTCCCTGGGTTGCATTCTTCACCAGCAAGTGAGTGACTGTGTGTGTGTGTGTGTGTGTGTGTGTTTTATACACAATCTGCTTCAGCTGTTCATCACAGATACAGTTTTTTTTTTGCTATCATGAAAACATTTTTTCCCGTGTGTGTGTGTGTGTGTGTGTGGGGTGTGTGTGTGTGTGTGTGTGTCAGGCGTATCAGAGCTGGAACAGAGCTAACGTGGGATTACAGCTATGAAGTGGGCAGCGTGGAAGGAAAGGTGCTGCTCTGCTGCTGCGGCTCGTCCGAATGCACCGGTCGGTTACTCTGAGGCGAGCGGTCAGAACGGATTCTCCGACTTCACACCAGTGTAATGATGATGGACCAAAAGAAGCCAGAGATTTCACACGCACACTCAAGTTCTTTACTTCTTCACAGTTTATAATTGAGGAACTGATGGAACGGTTGCACACGGCACGCTTTTAGCTTCTTTTAACAAAAACTAATAAATTTAAAAATGAATTTATTCTACTTCTTAATAAAAAATGATGAAAGCTACAACGAGTGGATGTGCTTCATTACTAACAATACTTCAATTAGTCTATACATCTAATGAATAAAACAGTGAACTGTGCCTTTATAACACATTTATAAACATTTCATGCTGGAGAATTTATGTGAGAATTTACGAAAATGTCCAAACGTGTGCTTTATAGGTGCACGTTATAGATATAAATTTGATGAACACTTTCCTGGAATATGGTCTTCAGAAACAGGAAGCTGTGCTGTAATGCTGAAGCATGGTCAGAAAAATCTCCACCTGCCATTGAGGTGTCGCTACGTCATAGTAATAAACTTATATATGAAGCCTGAATCATCTCAATATGATAATAACTCAGGTATAACTAAAGGCTTTTGGTTTCTTTTTCATGTAAAGACAAAACTAACAAAGCCTCCAACATATTCATGTTTAAAGAATACCATTCTCCATCGTTGAGTTATTAAATGTTTATTAAATGCTAATAAATGTGATATAAAAGCAGGAAGTACACTATACAGTCGGAAGTGTGTGGAAAGGCCTCCTGATATTCATGTTCAGGTGTTTGTTCCACATTTGTCGCTAACAGCGCCAGAAAATGAAGCACAAAGCCACATAATCACCATAAACACACAAGTTATCCGTCCTAGTCCACTGGACGCTTCTAGAAGAAACAACAGTTCAGCTAAAATGTGATGGACCGAGCTGAAGCTGAGTAGGTCTGTTTTCAAAAGATTTGGGTCATTGAATTCAGGTGTTGTTTTTCAGGGGTTGGGCTCGGGCCCTTAGTTCCAGTGAAAGGAACTCAATACTTCAGCATACCAAGACATTTTGGACAATTTCATGCTCCCAGTGCTGGACTTTTCGTCCAGCATCAGTGCCTGACCTCACAAATGTGCTTCTAAAGGAATAGTCAAAAATTCCCTTAAACACAATCCTAAACCTTGTGGAAATCCTTCCCAGAAGAGTTGAAGCTGTAAAGAGCGGGACAACTCCATATTACATTCATGTGCATGTAAAGGCAGATGTCCCAGTTTTGGAATGGCTCGCAGTCTCCGCTCTAATTCATCCCAAAGGTGTTCTATGGGGTTGAGGTCAGGACTCTGTGCAGGCCAGTCAAGTTCCTCCACACCAAACTCACTCATCCATATCTTTATGGACCTTGCTTTGTGCACTGGTGTGCAGTCATGTTGTAACAGGAAGGGGTCATCCCCAAAATGTTTTGGTACGCTGAAGCATTAAGAGTTCCTTTCACTGGAACTAAGGGGACCGAGCCCAACCCGTGAAAAACGACCCCTGAATTCAATGACCCAAAACTTTTGACATTATAGTGTACATGGCTGAAAGATACCCCGTGCACAAAGCCAGCCTAATAAAGATGTTTAGATTGGAGTGTCCTACACGCATCCCTGACCTCAACATTTCTGAACACCATTGGGATGAATTCAAACCATCACAAATTCCCACAGATGCTCTTGTAGAAATCCTTCATGGAAAACGAGGGCTGTTATGAAGGGACCTGCACTGTACTGGTTTAGTATAAGCTCATGCAGGTGTGAGGGTCAGGTGTTTAGATTAAATAGAGTAGTGTAGGAATAGTTGACATGCAGTAAAGTTGAGCCCACATGGCTTGTAGAGAATATGTAGTTGCACTAGATATCCAGTAGGGCGCATTCCTCCGTGTGTGGATTTGGGACACAGCCTCCTCAGTCGCGGTTTCAGGTTTGCTAAATCGTCCAAAATTCAGCGGAGAGAGAAATCCAGAGCTTGAGCGCCAACACGGATTTTCTTTGGGATAAACGCACAGGCCTCGCTGCTAAAACGGTAAAACACACGTTTCAATCTCACATTAAAACTTGCGCGATGCATTACGGTTTTTATTTTCTGTTTTGTTTTGTTTTGTTTTAGCCTAGCTTTTCTTAGCCTCTTCATGCTAACCCTCCTCAAGATGGCGGCGGCTCGACACGGGCGGGTAGCTACGCTAGCACCTTTAGCAAAACAGCTAGCTAAAAAATAGTGCTGGATGCCATTATTTTTTATAGACTGTTCTGGAGCACAGTGTTGGGTGTGTGTGTTTTTAGTGAACTAGTATTGTTTTATTAAAGAGTCGAGATAAAAAGTTTTCTCGAGGCCGTGATAACGTTAGCAAGTTGGCTAGCTCAAGTTACACTTGAAGCCTTTTAGGAGCTACTGAGAAAAGATGAAGGCCTGAGAAACACAACACAACCTGCTTAAACGTACAGGTAACACAAATCTCCTCAGGTATGAGCTTTTTTTTTTAATTATTATTATTATTATTATTATTAAATATCTTACCTGGAGAAAATTTCAAAAACTAGCCATTATAGTGACGCTAGATTAAAAGCCCAACTAAAATGTTAAGGTGTGAATCTCTCATGTCTCACCTCTAAAACCCAAATGAATTCAGATTGTAATTGATGTTAAAAATATAAAATCAGCTACATTTTATTGTGTGTTTATCAAATTTATTTGTAAAGACTTGTCAGACCTGATGGTGTGTCCTTTAGTTAAACATAATGTAAAAGTGTTTACATTCAGAGTCTTGTATTTTTCTTTGCCTTCGCGAATAATGGTTTGGTTTAGTTTCACGTCATACACTACATTGCCAAAAGTTTTGGGACACGCCTCCAAATCATTCAATTCAGGGGTTGGACTCTGCCCCTTAGTCATAGTGAAAGGAACTCTGAATAAGACATTTTGGACAATTTCATGCTTTTTGGGAACAGTTTGGGGATGACCCCTTCCTGTTACAACATGACTGCACACCGGTGCACAAAGCAAGGTCCATAAAGACATGGATGAGTGAGTTTGGTGTGGAGGAACTTGACTGGTCTGCACAGAGTTCACAGTGGCTCACAGTGTCCACTCTAATTCATCCCAAAGGTGTTCTATCAGGTTGAGGTCAACTGCTCAGTGCAGGACAGTCAAGTTCCTCCACACCAAACTCGCTCATCCATGTCTTTATGGACCTTGCTTTGTGCACTGGTATTGCACAAAGAATAGAGAGTATCTTGGTATGCTGAAGCATTAAGAGTTCCTTTCACTGGAACAAAGGGGCCGAGCCCAACCCCTGAATTCAATGATTCGGAGAGGTGTCCAAAAACTTTTGTTAATATAGTGTATGTCATAGAGGATTGTGGAAGTGCGAAATAACACTTGGGGAAACTCGAAGGTTGGAAAAAGAAATCGGAAAAAAGCACAGCGAGCACTGAGCTGGAGCAAAACGAATGACTAAATAATGATCTAAAACATTTTCGAAATGTATCCTGTGTTTTTCTCTTGATATTTCTTCCTCACGTTCCCATCAGACATTGCTCTCCTGCGAGTATGAAGGTGTTCATCTGTTTATCATTCCAAATCTCATCCCGCCTTCTTCCACATACAGGAGCTCCGGGATCACTGATTGGCTCGTTTGTCTATGATTGACAGGAGGAGATATCCCAACTCTCACTCCTGAAAAGCACAACCGTTTTTTGCTTTCATGGTCTCGTGGCCCTGAGTGGTAGTGGAGTGTGTAGATCTGTGCTTGTGAGGTCCAGATGCTCTTCCGTAGCGCCGTTCAGGAGCGAGTTTCTCTTTTTGTCAGCTTCAGCTCTGTTATTTTGCTCCGTTTGCTTCTCAGCAGCTCACACGTACAGCAGACCAGACCACCGGAGGTCATTCGTTTTAAGTGAGAGCCGGACAGCGTCGGTGATTAGATGTGGGCGTGGCGTTGAGAAAAGTTTAACATCACGTAAATACGGAGCGACTCGGTGCATCGACGTGATCCATGACAAAGAGCACACGCTTCTTCTCCTTCATCTAGTAAATGATATGATGCAGATAAACACGGCTGAATTTTTATAAGCAAACAACAAAACTCCTTCCAGAATGTTTCAGTTCACAAAACTGATTGAGAATGCGTTAAAAATGAACGTTAATGGACGAGTTCATAGTGAAGACTTGCAGTGATGAAATCATCATTGTGTGAACACAGCTTCGGAGTGGAAAGTCTACTTGTGCTTTAATTCTTATTCAGGTTGTTTTTTGTTTTCTAACTGCACCTAATGAAATGAACCACAAAGTAAATCATGTCTGAGGGACGTGTAGGGCTGAAAACATAGTCACAGGGAAAAATAAACAAAACTCTCTCTCACTCTCTCATACTCTCACTCTCATACTCTCACTCTCATACTCTCACTCTCATACTCTCACTCTCATACTCCCCACCCCTCATACTCTCACTCTCTCTCATACCTCACTCACTCATACTCTCTCTCACTCATACTCTCACTCTCATACTCTCACTCTCATACTCTCACTCTCTCTCAAATACCCTCAACTCACTCTCTCTCATACTCTCACTCTCATACTCTCTCTCTCATACTCTCACTCTCTCTCATACTCTCACTCTCTCTCATACTCTCACTCTCTCTCTACTCTCATACTCTCTCTCACTCTCATACTCTCTCACTCATACTCTCACTCTTATACTCTCTCTCACTCTCATACTCTCTCTCTCATACTCTCACTCTCTCTCATACTCTCACTCTCTCTCATACTCCCCTCTCACTCATACTCTCACTCTCATACTCTCACTCTCTCTCATACTCTCTCTCTCATACTCTCACTCTTATACTCTCTCTCTCTCTCATACTCTCTCTCACTCATACTCTCACTCTCGTACTCTCACTCTCTCATACTCTCACTCTCTCTCATACTCTCTCTCTCATACTCTCTCACTCATACTCTCACTCTCTCTCATACTCTCACTCTCTCTCTCATACTCTCACTCTCATACTCTCACTCTCTCTTTATACTCTCACTCTCTCATACTCTCACTCTCTCTCATACTCTCACTCTCACTCTCTCTCATACTCTCATACTCTCTCTCACTCTCTCTCTCATACTCTCTCTCTCTCTCTCATACTCTCTCTCTCATACTCTCACTCTCTCATACTCTCACTCTCTCATACTCTCACTCTCATACTCTCACTCGCATACTCTCACTCTCATACTCTCACTCTCTCTCTCATACTCTCACTCTCTCTCATACTCTCATACTCTCTCTCACTCTCATACTCTCTCTCTCTCATACTCTCTCTCTCATACTCTCTCTCTCATACTCTCTCTCTCATACTCTCTCTCTCTCTCTCATACTCTCTCTCTCTCATACTCTCACTCTCATACTCTCACTCTCATACTCTCACTCATACTCTCTCTCTCATACTCTCTCTCTCTCTCATACTCTCTCTCTCATACTCTCTCTCTCATACTCTCTCTCTCATACTCTCTCTCTCATACTCTCTCTCTCATACTCTCACTCTCACTCATACTCTCACTCTCTCTCATACTCTCACGCTCTCTCATACTCTCACTCTCTCTCATACTCTCACTCTCATACTCTCTCTCTCATACTCTCTCTCTCACTCTCTCTCTCATACTCTCACTCTCTCTCATACTCTCTCTCTCATACTCTCTCACTCTCTCTCATACTCTCTCTCTCATACTCTCTCTCTCTCATACTCTCTCTCTCATACTCTCACTCTCTCTCTCATACTCTCTCTCTCTCTCATACTCTCTCACTCATACTCTCACGCTCTCATACTCTCACTCTCTCTCATACTCTCTCTCATACTCTCTCTCTCTCATACTCTCACTCTCATTCTCTCTCTCTCTCTCTCACTCATACTCTCACTCTCAAACTCCCTCTCACTCACTCTCTCATACTCTCTCACGCTCTCATTTTCTCTCTCTCTCGCATTCTTTCATACGCTCTCTCACTCTTTCTCATACTCTCTCTCTCTTTTCTCTCTCTCTCTCTCTCTCTCTCTCACCCACTCTCTTTCTCTCTCTCACTCACTCATTCATTCTCTCATTTGCTCATTCGCACGCACTCACACTCTCTCATTTGCTCATTCGCACGCACTCACTCACTCACTCACTCACTCACATTCTCTCTCTCTCACTCACTCACTCACTCACACTCCCTCTCATTCGTTCTCTCTCTCTCACTCACTCATTCATTTGCTCATTTGCTCTCACTCTCTAAACACATGAACAGTATTTTGAGAACTCCACGTGTCTGGGTTCACGTACTCCTGCTTGCCGTTTGCTCCTCCTCCCAGTTTGTTTTGCAGACCATCTGCAAATAGCTGTGAGTCTTTGTACTGTGTGATCCAGACATACACAACTTTGTTTCTTGGAAAGTCTTGTGATGAAGCCAAACCCAAAGTTTGATGTTTAAATATTGCATCTTTTGAATGGGGAGACAAAAGTGTGTGTTTCTTGTCCATTTGTCTGAACAATATTGAGTTTAACTCTAAAGATGAGTTTTAAGCATAGTTTCTCAAGTATTGTATGTCCTGTTGTACTGCAGACCATAATTAGATCAGAAATACTGTTTAATTACAATCAGTTAAAAGTTATTGTGAGTTTCATTACGCTGACCATCTGCTGCATGCCTCTGTGTGTCCAGATGCCCCATTCTAGGCGGTACGCATCGTCGGAGCGGGCCAGCCGTAGCAGCTTTCAGGACCGCTATCGCGAGCGAGAGCGTGGGAGAAAGCCTCGGCACCGGCGCTCGCGATCCTTCTCCTCAAGCAGTGAGCGAGACAGGAGGGGACGAGGACACAGGCAGGAGTGCACATACGGGCGCTCCAGGAGGTAACCTAGAAACGTCTGTGATTCAATATCTACACTAAAAATTATTACACTTATTTATTTTCAGTTAAGAATTACTAGAGTAGCTAGAAAAGAAAACGATTATTTATTTCTTTAGAGAACAGACGCTTTCCTTTCAGAAGAAGTGAATTGTTCGGCTATGTAATTAGAAGTGTTTTAAGCGTCGTTTGCTAACTCTGGCTTATGTACTTTGCTTTATCAAATAAAATGAAAGCTAAGCAGTCGCTTTTCCATTTCCAGCTACGACAACCGTTCTGTAGACAGAAGGCCTTACGACAGGCGCTACGGCGAAGGCTATCGGCGGCAGGAGCGAGAGCGAGAACGTGAGCGCGAGCGACTGTCCCCGGATGTCTACCACTCACGCGACCCTTCCACCAGTTATGACTACCGCCGCACGCACCAGCGCCACAAAGGCAGCAGGCGTAAGCACAAACGAAGGCGGCGTAGAACCAGGTCCTATAGCCCATCCTCCTCGGTGAGTACTTCCCAGCCCAGGCCTTACTTCTAGGCTCTTTCCCTCCCCCTCCCTCTTCCTATCTCTCTCTCTCTCTATCTTTCTCTCTCTCTCTCTTTTCATTAATTTTAACATTTTCTTCTCTACAGCTCCAGGACTTGGTAAGTGTTTTGTTTTTTCCCTTTTGATTTGTAAGTTTTTTTTGTGCATATTAGGAGAAATAGACAGTTTTTTGTTTTGTTTTTTTAATTTGGATAATGATCCTACGTTAAAGGAAGTTATTAGCTCATAGTCATTAAAAGCTGTTTACAAGTTTGTGTCATTATTTCTCTATACATACCTCCTTTCTTTCTTTCTTCCTTTCTTTCTTTCTTTCTTTCTTTCTTTCTTAGAGACGAGAAAATTAAATAAAATTAAAAATAAAATAAGCAGAGAAAAGATTATTGATTAAAAGTATGTATTTTTTTCCCTCCATCGATTGCCTGCTTTTTCTCACTTGGTAGTGCAACAAGTTTGATTTTTCTGTATCAGCTTGTGTAATGTGATGGTTTACCAGTTCCTTTTGCTTATGTGTTGCTCTTGTGTACATAAATGTTTATGATGCAGGTTTTTTTGTCAGGGCACTAGACAGGAGTTTGAGGGGAGGGGAAGTTCATGTAGAGAGCAAGCAGAAGGGACAAAATGTGATCTTTGACTTGTTCCCTTGCACAATATTTCCCTATCGTTATATATATCTTCTCACGTGGTGTCATACGAACCGCCCCATGATCACCAAACCTACGTACACCACCACCACTGCTCCTCTCCATCGCCGTGGCTACGGCTGCCCCTTCCACCCTCCCCTCTCGGCCCGCCCCCTCCTGCTTTGCCGGTTGTGCCGTGACCTGTGACCCTGGCTGGGGGGCTGAAAAGCAGCGGAGTGCCAGCGGGACGCGGCCGCTATGTGTGAGGGACGACGAGGAGGGTCACCTGATCTGTCGGAGTGGCGACGTCCTGCAAGAGAGATGTACACACTGCCACTACTACTACTACTCCTCTACTCTTATATCGTAACCTTTCTCCCTATCAGTAGCAGAACAGAGCATACACACTCACACGCCAGGGCAAGACGTCATGATGTTGATGATTTTGATTGTTCCAATAGACCAGAACGTTATAGATCGATATCTTAACTTTCATACATGTACAATATTTTATATCTTTATATCTTATATCCTTCTAGTGGTGTCCCAGGTGCATTACGAGGATGTTTAAAAAGCTTTTACAGCTTTTGATATCCTTGTTCTGTAGAATTTCTTCTTTTAAACGTTTTTTTCTAGTCGTCTCGGGGGCATTTTTAAAAGTTTTTTCCTAAGACAGCATACTACTAGGTTTTAGTTTTGCTTCCTTTGCGTTAGTTTCGTTTAGATCTCGTTTCAGCCTTTTAGTCGCTTAGTTCGGGGTGGGATCGGGTGGCTTCTTTATTTATTTATTGATTTATTCATTTTTATTTTATTTTATCCATTTTTCCAGCAAATTCAGTGATTCCTCAGCAGGGGGATGTCGTTGTTGTTTTACTTTTAGTTTTTTACAGTATTTCCAGGGTTGAGTAATTATCCCAACTTTGTTTGTTTACCTTGTTGGGCCGACGGTCTGCAAATCGGTTGTGCATTTTAGGTTAATTTGTTATAACTAAAATGGGTTGGGGGTGGTGGGGTGGATGTGGGGCAATGCAGAGATGTTAGAACATTTATCGCATGTCTTTTGGGTTCTCTTGCCTGTTTTCCTTTTTGTTAATATCATTTACTTCTTTCCTTTTTTGTCTTTTTTTTTATTTTTTGTTTTATATCTCTCTCCCCTCCTTCCCCCCCATTCCTGTCTCCCTCTCAGATGAAATTGTTGGCACTTTGGGTGAAGGCACCTTTGGAAGGGTGATGGAGTGCATCGACCATCGCAGGTAAATTCTTTTAGTTGCTTTTCTAAACTAATCTTTATTTTATTAGGCCTTTCATGTAAGAACTTCAGATGCTTGTTAGAGGAATTTGTTCATTTAAATTGAAGGAATCTGCCATGACCTACACTCATGGAAACATTTATAGACAAATAGAGAAGGTTCACCTTTTTTTTATTAGGTTTTTTTAATTGCATAATGAAGCAGTCTGTTATTTTGTACTGCCAATAATTAACACACACGTAAAATATTTCACCTGGAATCAGGTTTGTCTTGCACTAATGATTAGCTCGTTGCCTCTGGCTTTCATACTTTTTTCCTGCCTGTACATTTCAACAACTGAGAAATGTTTTAATTTTTTTTAAATTATTTATTCATTTATTTTTTCGCATCTTACCCTTCTATACATGTTAGTCATTTGTTTTTAATATTTTCATCCCTTAACACATTTTGTTTTTGTTTTTCATCTCAGAGGTGGAGCTCATGTGGCTCTGAAAATCATTAAAAATGTTGAAAAGTATAAGGAGGCTGCGCGACTGGAGATCAACGTCCTGGAGAGGATCAACGAGCGAGACCCTGATGATAAAAAGTGAGTGAACTGGATCGAAAGAGTCAAACTTATACATTTACCATCCATATGTACCTTTAAACCCAATCTTTTTTGATCAGACTACCTCAAATGGACATTGTGAATGTTCTTCGGCCCCAAACTTTGACCACTTTACCACCCGATTCGTAACATATTAATGACTATTCTAACATTTGAATATTTTGTTATGTTGGTAATGAAACAGAGGGGTCTGGTTTTACCTCGCAGAATTGTTCACACACACATTTGCATGGTTTCTGTAGCCTAGATCTGGACGTCACTAGACGGCATGTCAGAACCAAAACATCCTGTAAAATGTTTATTGGTTTCTTTAAAACGTTCTGCCGTGAATGTTGTCATGAGCTGCGTCTCAAATCGAAAACTCTAACCTTACGCTCAAAATCTAAAACAGTCGAGAACTTTTTGGTTACTTTTGAAGGTGATAGGAAAATGATAACAACCTCTCAAACCCGCTCACCAGTAGCACTCAATAATGGCCTGGAATCGAAGAGAATTACGCGATTGGAGACACTGCACTAGTTTCCTCAATTAGTCTGTTGATCATTGTGCTGATTCAGCAGGTGAGAATAGTGAAAGACTTAAATATATCACATTAATTTAAGAAAAGCCCTGTATGTGTATTCCAGGAACAATACAAATTACACCGATCAGGTATAACATTATGAGCAGTGAGAGGTGAAGTGAATAAGACTGATGATCTCATCATGGCACCTGTTAGTGGGTGGGATATATTAGGCAGCAAGTGAACATTTTGTCCTCAAAGTTGATGTGTTAGAAGCATGAAAAATGGACAAGTATGAGGATTTGAGCGAGTTTAACAAGGGCCAAATTGTGATGGCTAGACCACTGGATCAGAGCATCTCCAAAACTGCAGCTCTTTTGGTGGTGTTCCCAGTCTGCAGTGGTCAGTATCTATCAAAAGTGTTCTTTAAGTCCTGTAAGTATCCTTTAGGCCCATGGAGGCTCCACCTCACAACTTACAGGACTTAAAGGATCTGCTGCTAACATCTTGGTGCCACCTTCAGGGATCTAGTGGAGTCCATGCCTCGATGGGTCAGCGCTGTTATGGCATCAAAAAAGGGGGACCAACACAATATTAGGCAGGTGGTCATAATGTTATGCTTGATTGGTGTATAAGCGCACATGCTCAGTCTTTGATATTTGTAATGTTAATTTGTAATGGACATTAAATCAAACAGAAGAGGAGATTTGTGAGCATTTTGTAAAGCAAGCGAGCCCCATGTTTTCGGACCCCTGCCTCAGAGAATTAAAGACACACATCTTATTTCCCCCACCCCAGGTTTGTATAACTTACTTAAAAACCTTCTTTTTTCCCCCCTCCTCTTATCATGTCTTGCAGTCTGTGTGTACGGATGTTTGACTGGTTTGACTACCATGGTCACATGTGTCTCAGCTTTGAGCTGCTAGCGCTCAGCACCTTTGACTTCCTGAAGGAGAACAATTACCTGCCTTATTCCATCAGCCAGGTGCGACACATGGCCTACCAGCTCTGCCTAGCCGTTAAGTGTGAGTACACGGATTCAAAAGTAGAACATAAAGATCATGGAATGGACGAGTTTTCTGAGTACAAACGCAGTAATGTCATCGATTCTCATTTACAGTTCTACATGATAACAAGCTGACCCACACAGATCTAAAACCAGAGAATATTCTCTTTGTGAACTCGGACTTCTCCTTGACATACAACGTAGAGAAGGTAAGCGCATGAAGGTTGCTTTTTTCTTTTTCCCCTTTTTTCCTTAGAAAGACCCGTTTATTTTGGTGTTTTGTTTTCTGGTTCAGAAGAGAGAAGAGCGTATGGTGAAGAGCACCGCAGTGAGGGTGGTAGATTTCGGAAGTGCTACGTTTGACCACGAACACCACAGCACGATCGTCTCCACCAGGCACTACCGGGCACCTGAGGTTATTCTCGGTACGTTTGAAGCCTCGTGCAAGATAATTTGTAATTTATGTTACGTTCGAGTATTTCATCATGCATCAGAAACACATGCAAGTAATATGGAAGGTATGTAATTTAAAGCCCAAGGAATATTCTTGGAACTGACCTACTAGTGGAGTAGGAAAACAGGAAGTGTGTTTGAAAGGGTGCATCAAAATCATTTCAATGCATCCATGTGAAAGAGGGTCTGATGTTACTGGAGAAGAATGTGTAATGAAGCAGAGGAAGTCATGCACAAGTTCGGTTTCTCTCAACAGATTCTGCCATCATCGTGATTTTCGTCATGAACTAGCAAATACAAACAAAACAGGCTTTCGTTAGGTTTAAAGGTGACATGGAAGGTTTTTTTTAAAATCTTGAATAGAAACATAAGCCCTGAATATGTCTCATTTGTCCGTTTTTTTTTATTGTTGCTGAAGTCCTCGCTTAAAGAGAAGTTCACAACAAAAATCTACAGGTAAAATACTCACCTCCTCGTCATCCATGATGCTCGTGTCTTTCTTTGTTCAGTCGTAAAGAAATTGTTTTTAGGCTCTAAGTGATCCCAGGCGAGGAAAAAGGCTCTTATCTAGCCACACCATCAGCCATTTTCTTAGAAAAATAAAAAATTGTATGCTTTTTAACCAGAAAAGCTCATCTAGCACTAGCTCTGGGATGCTCATTCGTGGTGCTACGTACTATGTAATCACGTCAGAAGGTCAGGCGTGATGTAGGTGAAACTACAGACCCAGTGTTTGCTAGTATGGAGAAGGAGGACCGCTCCAAAGTTGTTGTATGTGGAATGACACAGTTATATGTACCTTTATAAATGTCACTTATTTAAATCAGTAAAAATAAACGTGGCTTGTTTGAATGTGACTCCCAGGCCGTGCTTTTCTTCGACATGTTGTTCAAAGGGCTGGAAAGTAAATAAAGGCCAGGCGGAAATGACGCATGTCGAAGCGTCTTTTGTTCTACTCCTGCGCAGTACAGGGATGTAAGCCTTTTCAGACAATTCATTGTGGACGACCAACTTTTGGGAAACGATACTGTGGACACGGAGCTTTTTTAGACGAAAAAATTTCTCCGGATTAGTGTCGACGTAGCCACAGTAGCATTTAAAAATATTAAAAATTAAAATCAATTTAGTTTCATATGTATAGCACTTTTAACAGTGGACAAAGTGGCTTTAAAGAAATACATATATTCATATTGAATAGAAATATAAATAATATTTGCCTTTATCGTTACAGCAGTGTTCATTATGTTAATTTGGAATATTAGACGGTGAGCTTTTTGTGATTTAGAAACATTTCCATTACCTCTAGGTGGCTCTGTATTTCTAGAAAGTCGGTATATGGCGCAAAACAGCAAGGCTGCAGACCATTTGATATAGTTTGATATCCTGGAAACAGCTCTAAGAGTTTGTGCTGGATGTGAAATGAGAGCTGATGCAGGTGTGGGTGGAGTTTGATGGTTTTTAGGAGTCTTGTATACTAGGGATTTATTCTTGATTAGGCTTGTGAGATCGTACGCAGGGTGCCATTGTCCTATACTACAGTCTAATTATCTCGGTTTGACAATAGTAATGTGTTCATTTTAAACGAATCCTTAAAATGACTCGGGAACGCTGAGTCGTCTCGGAGAGCGACTAGTTCATTTTGTATTGTGCGCATACGCAGCATCCTACAGGTCCAGTACGGGAAACATGATTAGTTCCTCTCCCGAGTCGTTCGCTCATCAAGTGACCGTCTCATAGGCTTCGGCTACACAGAAAAGACTTGTGTTTTAATTAGTGTATGTTTGTGAATGTGTGCAGAACTGGGATGGAGCCAGCCTTGTGATGTGTGGAGTATTGGCTGCATCCTCTTCGAGTATTACCTTGGCTTCACACTTTTTCAGGTACACTGCTGGTTTTTCTTTCCTGCTGTGATCATGGCAGGAGTTCAGTTGGGTGTGTGTAACTCTCCCTCTGTCTTTTTCTGTTCCTCCTTTCTCCATTGCCTTTTTTTTTTTTAACTCATGTCTTTCAGGCGTCATGTTCTTTTAGTTTCTTCTCCCTAATCTAATAACAGCATTTAATACAATCAACATCTGATCATTTTTAACCTCAGAGACTGTTGTGTGGTTTTCCTCCTCATACTAATGTCTCTTAAATCGTCTCTTCCCCCCCCCCCAGACTCATGATAATAGAGAGCACTTAGCCATGATGGAGAGAATACTGGGTCCTGTCCCTTCCAGGATGATCAGAAAAACAAGGTATAGCACCGTCCACACACACACTCACTCAAACACACATTTGATGAAAATGAACATGTGCATGCTTCGTGAGTGAGCATACAAACCACACGTATAGCATTTGTACTTTGGCTTTTTTTTGTACTTTTATACTGTACTCTTTAGTTAGTCTGACAGAAGACTGGGACAAAAGGCTGAACTTTCTCTAGGTTGAAAAGCTACTGGAGAGATTTATAAACTAATAGGAAGTAATTTTCTATCGTTCATACTCTTCATTTCAATATGGCTCCATCGAATGCGACTTGCAATAACTCCCTGACCACCTACTTTAGAAAACCCCCTGTCCTCCACATCTTACACTTATTAATGCTGTTTTGAGGTTAAAATTTAAAAAGAATTAGACTTGATCAGACCTGGATTTCTCATCTCAACAGAAAGCAGAAGTACTTTTACCGTGGGCGTCTCGACTGGGATGAAAACTCATCAGCAGGAAGATATGTTCGAGAGAACTGCAAGCCCTTAAGAGTGAGAGACTGTTTTCTTTATTATTATTATTATTAGCTGGTCCAAGCACGTTTGTTAGCATCTGTTGTTGTCGTAAATACCAGACAGTAATTTTGTCTGTCTCTCTCTCTGTGTCTCTCTCTCTGTGTCTCTCTATCTATCTATCTCTTTGTCTGTCTGTCTCTCTCTCTCTGTGTCTGTCTCTCTATCTCTCTCTGTCTCTCTCTCTCTAACTGTCTCTTTCTCTCTCTGTCTATCTATCTATCTATCTATCTATCTATCTATCTATCTATCTATCTATCTATCTATCTATCTACGTTTTACACGATACGCACATGATATGAACCTACTTCATGCATCAATCTACTCAGGATCTTATAAAACTAACTAATGATCAAAACATAAAATATGGCCACCATAATTCATTTACATTACCAGGTGGAGCTGGTTTTCTAAAATTCATGAACAGTGATGTGGATTTCTGACCAGCTTGGTTAGTTTAATGGTTTTATGTTCGGTCCAAAGTTCTGAGAATTTCTCCAAAGGTTTGGGTGTGGACATCGTTAGCGGGTGGGGTTAAGTATAATTTAGCTGTTTCTCAAGAGCCAAAAGTCTGATTGGGCTGAAATCTGGTGGCTTTTTAATCATCACTGAACTTCTTTAAACAATGTAGACATTAAGCCATGCAGCATTCACTGTGATGGAGTTATCTTTACTAAGCCCGATAGGGATGTTCATATATGTTCTCCATATTGTTATATTTATCGTTTTGTGCTTGAACCTCACAGATCACCGTATATTTTTGTTATTATTGCTTTTATTCCTCCTTTGATGTACTCTGTCTCCTTTGTTCAGCGCTACATCCTGTCTGAGGCTGAGGAGCATCACCAGCTGTTCGACCTGATCGAGGCCATGCTGGAGTATGAACCACCAAAGCGCATCAGTCTGGCTGCAGCTCTCAGGCATCAGTTCTTCCAGAGTCCCATCGCTCCTAGCGAGCAGACATCAGGAAAGCCCTGGGAAGTCAATCGTGACATTAGCCGGTGACGTTTGTTTCTACCTGCCTTAGTTTTTTGCGCCAAAAAAACTAAACAAAACTCTTCACATTTTCGAGGGCCTGTGAACAGAGTCGGTGTGCAACAACAATCAGAATTCACCTGGTGAAATTGATCCTTCTTTTATTTTCAGGCGAACCTCTCTGACCAAGTAGTTTTAAGGTGGACCGAGGTGTCGGGTTATACTGCCGTGTCAGCTTTAAAATGTTTAAAGAGTGACACAAGATTTTGTCTTAAGTTGGAGCTGGTTACGATAGTCTGGTATTTACAGAGCCCGTGGGTAGAGTGTGTACCTTAGGACTCCATTTCAAAGGTAACTCGGACACGAAGTCTTCCACACTTCGAGGACAAGATGGAAAGAGCGTGATCCAGTACTGCAGACACAAAACAGATGGACGAGTTCGAAAGATCTGATGTGTCGTTGCGTATGTAATCATCTCGAATACTGAAATGGGAGAAATGGGATGAACGGGAAAAGAACACCTTTATTCATATCTGTTGTAGCAAAACCCAACAGACGTGTTTTTTTTTTTTTTTTTGTTTGTTTGTTTTTGTTATTTTTTTCTGGAAGTGTTGGGAAAACATGAATGTAAAGATGAAGAAAAGCATCAAACTGGCTGCACTGGTTGCATTGGATTCCATTATAATTGACCCCTGAGCCTGAATTAAATCTCTTAGTGGTATTTTTACTGGACAGGCAACAAGTGAAGAGATGTTTTGGCAGTGACACACTCCTTCTGTCAGTCTCATCCAAACAGCAGCTCCACAGAGGTTACTGTTCTATCTAGATTGGTATGTTTCTGTTTTTTTCATCGACACACACACACTTGTATTTTGGATTGAAGCCTTTTTTTTTTTTTTTTTTTTTTTTTTTTGTCCGTGTAATCAAGCACAGACCTTTTGTGCGCTGTCATTCATGCCAGCACAGGTTTACAGTATTTATTTGAATCAGCATTATTTTTGTTTTGTGTTTTTATATGAAGCTAAAGGTGTATATGTGTATATACAAATATATATGTATCTATGACTGTATAGAATAAAGGCTCTGTCTGTCTGCCTGGTGTTTGTTGAAGTCTTCACAGCTTCACAGGCAGAAAAACGGCAGACATATTGTCACATGGTTCGTCTCTCAATCAATCAGTTTGTGCTTTCATTGATCACCAGAAAGCAAACTATACCTTTTATTCTGTATGGATTTTCTTTGCTTGTGCAAGTCTCTTTGTCTCTTTCTGTATTAAGGTGAGAAAATTAAGGAACTAATATCCATCTTCCACATCGAGATCTTAGACCAAGCAGGAAGTGAGTAATGAGATTGGGAATGAAGTTGAGCCATGTTGGGAACTCTCACAGTACTGGCTCTGATCATGGCAGACCAGCTTATGGTAAAATGCAAGCATTTACCAAATTAATAACAATACAGCCTTTTCACACTGCGCCTGGGGGATGTGGTAGCTCAGTGGTTAAGGTGTTGGACTGCTGCTCAGAAGGTTGTGATTTTGAATCCAAGGTCCACCAAGCTGCCACTGCTGGACCTCTGAGCAAGACCCTTAACCCTCAGTTGCTCAGTCGTATAAAATGAGATCAAATATATAGATGGCTCTGCATATAGAGGGCATCTTCCAAATGTAAATGTGTGAAACGATGGGGTGTTAGAATGTTAGATGCTTAGCAACAGACAACCAGTCAGAGCTCTTGCACGTCTCATTACAATAAAATTAAATATAACCATATAAATATGTCAAATGGTTAACCCCTGGTTTAGGAGTGTACAGTGTGAAATGTCAGACTATGGCGAGTCAGGATTAATTGTAACCCAGATAAAGTGTAAAAGGTCAAACAAGATAACCCAGGATCCTCTTTACCTAGAGTTTAGAATCATACAGAGATAAAAACCATAATAATAGTGTGATGACATCATGATGACACATCTCCTCAGTCCAGCCCTGAGCTCTGGATCCAGTCTGTATATCATGGTCTCTGTGTCTGATGGGTTTCCTCCATGTTCTCCGGTTTCTTTCCATCCACCAGAAACGTGTAGGGATGTGGACAGGTGGCTCTAGTTAAGAATGTGTGTGCTCATGATGCCCTAACTGATCTGACGTCCATCAAGAGGGTGTGTGGGTGTGTGTTTGTCTGCTGTGACCCTGATCTGGATGAAGACATTACTGAAGATGAATGTTATACATCAGTGTTTCAACGTGACTACTACATTCATCACTGTTTTATTTAGCCTGTGTAAGAGTGAACTCTTTGTACTCTCTCCCTTGGCTCTTAACTGCGGCTCCAGAATAGGAAGCGGGGTTGTGTAGGAGATACCAGCAAAACACAATTTTTTCCTATTTTTTTGGCCAGTTTACCTGGATTCAGCAGTACAGAAGGAAGTGGTTATGTTTCTCCATCTTTTTACCCCTAGTTACATTACTGTTTAGAAAAGCTAGAAATAAAGGCAGTCCCAAACTTCAGAAAACTCATGAATTAAATGAAAATCTAATCAATTTTCCTTATGAAGCTGCACTATATTGGCAAAGGTTTTGGGACATCTGCCTTTACATTCACATGAATGTAATATGGAGTTGTCCCGCCCTTTGCAGCTATAACAGCTTCAACTCTTCTGGGAAGGCTTTCCACAAGGTTTAGGAGTGTGTTTATGGGAATTTTTGAACATTCCTCTAGAAGCACAATTGTGAGGGCATGCACTGATGTTGGACGAGAAGGACTGGCTCGCAGTCTCCGCTCTAATTCATCCCAAAGGTGTTCTATGGGGTTGAGGTCAGGACTCTGTGCAGGCCAGTCAAGTTCCTCCACACCAAACTCACTCATCCATGTCTCTATGGATCTTGCTTTGTGCACTGGTATGCAGTCATGTTGGAACAGGAAGGGGGCATCCCCAAACTGTTCCCACAAAGTTGGGAGCATGAAATTGTCCAAAATGTCTTGGTATGCTGAAGCATTAAGAGTTCCTTTCAGTGGAAGAGGCCGAGCCAAATCCCTGGGGAGTCCCAAAACTTTTGCCAATATAGTGTATTTTCCTTTAGCTGCTCCCAAAGTCGAATGTTTGGATCTGTTGATATATTTATTGAATGAAATCCTCTCTCTCTCTCTCTCTCTCTCTCTCTCTCTCTCATTTCCTGAAGACATCTTTGAGCAGGAAATGAGGAAAACCACTGCAGTCTTATTGTCCTATGTAAAGTTGTGCTATGGTCCATTTCCAGTAAGCTCATTTTTTTCTTTCTCTGAGTTCCCCTCTGATCTCTTCAGCTGAGTTCTTCATCGACATTGTAAAAAAAAAAAAAACTGCTGATGTTTGATGACCTTTTAAGACTGATCCAATAAGCTACAGGTAGCTATATCCAGTCTCCAGCTGGAATGCAATGACACGGGAAGATTTAACTCCACAACAGCTCCTTAATGCCTGTGCCAAGTTAGCAGAAGCTGCATACATGAGATCAGGCCTATCAGCTGGCCCGTCTCTTCCAGAGAAACGTGATGTTTACGTTGGTCAAAGTTAGTTTTGAGTCCAAACGCTGTTAGTACTTAATATTAACACCAATTTACAAGACACTATTATTTAAACTTAAAATGATTTTCCTATTAGTAAAATGCCAGTATTAACCACTGAGCTACAACCTGCTCAATAATCTCAAACCATTTTCCTGAACTAGACCCTGCTCAATAACCTTCTCAAACCATTTTACTGAGCTAGACCCTGCTCAATAACCTTCTCAAACCATTTTCCTGAGCTAGACCCTGCTCAATAACCTTCTCAAACCATTTTCCTGAGCTAGACCCTGCTCAATAACCTTCTCAAACCATTTTCCCGAGATAGACCCTGCTCAATACCTTCTCAAACCATTTTCCTGAGCTAGACCCTGCTCAATAACCTTCTCAAACCATTTTCCTGAGCTAGACCCTGCTCAATAACCTTCTCAAACCATTTTCCTGAGCTAGACCCTGCTCAATAACCTTCTCAAACCATTTTCCCGAGATAGACCCTGCTCAATAACCTTCTCAAACCATTTTACTGAGCTAGACCCTGCTCAATAACCTTCTCAAACCATTTTCCCGAGATAGACCCTGCTCAATAACCTTCTCAAACCATTTTACTGAGATAGACCCTGCTCAATAACCTTCTCAAACCATTTTACTGAGATAGACCCTGCTCAATAACCTTCTCAAACCATTTTACTGAGCTAGACCCTGCTCAATAACCTTCTCAAACCATTTTCCCGAGATAGACCCTGCTCAATAACCTTCTCAAACCATTTTCCCGAGATAGACCCTGCTCAATAACCTTCTCAATCCATTTTACTGAGATAGACCCTGCTCAATAACCTTCTCAAACCATTTTCCTGAGCTAGAACTTTTCCCTGAGCTTCAATAACCTTCTCAAACCATCTTACCCCTAATGTACTAGCATATGACCCTAAAGAGGAGAACATTATGCAAGATTCAGTGATATCCTGACAAATTTTTCTCCATCTGTTGCATTATAGATACAAAGTTGACACACCACCTTTTCCACATTTTGTTTCCTTTCCTCAATATCTTTGATCGCAACAAACCATAAAGTTAATTGATTTCCACCTGTTTGTGCTAACGATGTGGTGTGTATGAATAAATTCCAGGAAGTTGGTCAGCACGTCATTCCCCTCATGTGACTCTCCAACGTACTTGCATCTCAGCATGTCACCTGTCTTCCTTCTCTAAACTCCATCTGTTTACAGGACAGACTTTACTCTTTAATCTCATTCTCAAGTGTTACAAACGCACAAGATCGACACTTTTCATTTTTGCTTTACGAAGTGAAATGAAATGCCTTGTTCTTATTGAGCAATCCAGAGGAGTTATTCTCTGTGATAAACATGGTGATTTGTTCAGGACTGAACTCTTCAGCCTGTTTCAGTCCTCACATGTTTATGATTCCTGGCTGTTCCTAATTTGATTACAGAGCATTATGTTGTTGTGGAATTAGTCAGCGGTGTAAAATCGTCTTGCACGTAAGAGCCTGGGAGTCTTAACCACCTTGTGAGGCAGAAAGCAGCACTTTGGATCAGACGTGAAGGTATTGCTGATATAGCTGAAGTAAAAGGTATGTAAAGATTATCGTCTTTTAGTTTTACTGTAAAGACCAGTTCTAGAGACGTTCTTTCTTTCTTTTTTTTTATTTTAGTTTTTATTGGAGAAAGATACAATTGCACAATATCAGTTTATAACATTTGTCACTTTTACAGCATTTCAAAAAAAAAAGAATAAAGCCTGCTCAAAGTTCTTCATGACAAAAAACGATCAATATATCTCGTTAAATTATATTCCAATTTTAGCGAAAACTATTTACAAAAGAAAGGGGATGTTGACACAATAATTATTTAAGCACAAAACATATGTTCTATAAGAAAAAAACATTTGGTTCTATGGGGGTTATAAACTCTCTCCATTTGGACCAAAAGTCAACAAACACATCCTTTTGGTTATTTATACAGAAAGTAATTTTCTCCATAATAAAAATACTTCTTACAATGTCGATCCATTCCGGTATTTGTGGCGGGTTCGGTTTATACCAGCATCTAGTAATAGCTTTTTAAACTGAAATCAACTGGAAAGTCTAAAGTTTTTCCCAATACATTATGTATATCTTTCCAAAAACTTTTGATAATAGGACAGCCCCAAAATATGTGAAAATGGTTAGCATCCTGTGAACCGCAAAGTCCCCAACAATTTGAGTTGCCTAGCAATTTATTTTTCTGTTTTGGAGTAATGAAAAACCGAATAGTATTTTTCCAGCAAAATTCTCTCCAATAAGAAGAACGAGAAGTTGCCCATTGTAATTCACATATTTTTCCAGTCCTCAGTTGAGATGGTGGTACCACTTTCTTTCTCCCATCTCTCCTTGATGTACAGAGATGAATCCCCTTGCATATCCATCAGAGCTCTATATAGTTTAGTAATAGTCTTTAACGTTGTTTCAGCCTTGTAAGCTGAACAGAATATTTTAACTAGAGCGCTCTTAATTGGGTCTACATCTGTCCCCTTTTTAATTCTCTGACAAAAATGATGTCGGAGCTGAAGGTATCTGAAGAAATCTTTGGAGTCTAAATTGAATTTTTCTTTTAGAGAATTAAAGTCTAATAATTGTCCTTTATCTATAATTGAACAATACGCAGTGATCCCTTTCTTAGCCCATAGTCTAAACCGCTTGTCTAAAGTATTTGGTTTAAAATCCGAGTCATATGAAGCCCATTTCAATACAGTCACAGAATCCTCCAAATTATAATCCTTAACAATGTCAAATCAATTTTTTAATGTTACCTTAATCCATTGATTTCCTTTTTTAGTTTTGATTAAATTTTCGTCCGCAATGGTCGCTTGAATAGGGATCTCATCAAACCAACCACTCTCTATGTCCTTCCATCTTGCTTGGTATTCTGGGTTGCACCAACAGACAATTAATCTCAACTGTGCTGCCTGGAAATATTTTTGCAGACATGGAAGGGCCACCCCTCCTTCCCCTTTACTCAACCGCAATGTTTTAAATCTTACCCTTGGTTTCTTGCCTTGCCATATGAATCTGGAAAACAATTTATCCCACTCCGAGAATTGCTTTTTAGGTAAGGAAACAGGTAAAGACTGGAACAGAAAGAGCAATCTCGGAAGTATGTTTAGCTTGATTGAATCTATCCTAGATCTCATGCTAAAAAAATGGTAAAAGATTCCATCTTGCAATGTCAAGTTTTATTTTTTTTATTAATAGGGCCATAATTAAGCTTTTCTAAATTGTTCATATCCTTGGGAATATTTATTCCTAAGTATTTAATAAATTTATGATCCCATTTTAGAGAATAATTCTTTTTAATTTCGTCTGGGGGGTTATAATTAAAGGTCAATACCTGTGTTTTTAGAATATTCAATTTAAATCCTGAAAAAGACCCAAAGGTTCGTAATGTTTCAAACAGCTCAGTCATCGACTCTGTTGGGTCCTTCAGATAAACTAATATGTCGTCGGCAAATAGAGCTATTTTGTGTTCGTCGTCTTTGATGTTAATACCTTTTATTTTTGAGTTCTCCCTGATCCACTGCCCCAGAGGTTCGATAAACAATGCGAAGAGCAGAGGAGACAGAGTCTCCCTGTCTAGTGCCCCTCTCCAGTGCAATAGTCCTTGATAGATTACCATTTATTTTAATTCTCGCAGTTGGACAAGAATATATGTTTTGAATTACTTTAGTAAATTTCTCATGAAAGTTGAATTTTGTAAGAGTACCCTTAAGAAAAAGCCAATTAACCGAATCAAAAGCCTTTTCGGCATCGAGGCTTAGGAGGACAGATTGTAAATTAGAGTCCTGGATATGACTGATAATTTGGAGAGTCCGTCTGATATTGTCTTGTGTTTGCCTACCCTGTATGAAGCTAGTTTGATCAGAGTTAATTAGTTCAGGCATTATCATTCCAAGCCTTTTAGCTAGGATCGAGACAAACAACTTGTAGTGCGTATTCAAGACAGAGATTGGTCTATAAGCAGTACAGTCTTGTTTACTTTTCCCCTCTTTTGGAATAACCGAAATAATGGCTTCTCGCCACGAAGGTGGCAACTCTCCTCCATTTAGAACGGTATTAAAAGCTGGTAATAAAATAGGGATAAGTTGTTGTCTATATGCCTTGTACCATTCAGATGAAAAACCATCTGGACCCGGTGACTTATTTGTTTTAAGCCTGGATATTGCTTTATTTAAATTCCTCCTCAGTAATATCTGCTGATAATTTAGCATTCCAGGTATCGCTAACCGAAGGAAGTTTTAAAGGAGTGAGAAAAGAGTCGATTTCAATAGGATCAACAGTCTGTGTTTGAGTATAGAGTTTTTTTTATAGTAATTTTCGAACACTCTCTGAATATCTTCCGACTTATTAAATAGCTGTTTTGATATTGGGTCTTGTATCTTCTGTATTGTTGCGTCGGCCTGTTGCTTACATAACTTTCTGGCCAATAATTTCATTGCTTTACCTCCAGGCTCATAATATTTTTGTTTTAAAAACATTAGTTTTTTCTCTACTTCCTGTGTATACAGGTAGTCCAACTCTGCCTTAATTTCTTTAATTTCCTGAGATAGATTTTTATTAGCACCTTTCTTGTTTTCCAATTCTAATTTATTTAAGCTATTTGTAAGTGTGTTAAGTTTTTCAAGCCTGCATTTCTTTAACTTAGATGTAATAGCAATGATTTTTCCCCTAAGAATCGCTTTACATGCATCCCATAATATGGTAGAGGGAACTAATCCATTATCATTTTGCTCCACATATTGTTCTATTTCTACTACAAGTTGTTCCCTAATCACTCTATTATTCAGGATGCCAGAATTTAGTCTCCAGAGAGTGTTTTTTGGTTCATTCTGTAAATTTAGATAACCTGATATTAATGCATGATCAGATAAGTCGATTAATCCTATGTTACAATTCTTAATTCTAAATTTATCTTTTCCAAATGCAAGAAAGTAATCAATTCTCGAGTAGGAGGAATGCGGGTGTGAGTAATAAGTATAGTCTCTTAGTCCTGGATGAAAGTCTCTCCATACATCAATCAGACCTAATTCTCTTAACATTGTATTTATTTGTTTTCTTAATGGACTTGCTAGCTGAGTGGGAGTGTGCGAAGAATCTAGTTTAGGGTCCAATAAAACATTAAAATCCCCCCCCCGCATATAAAGATGCCTTGTGACTCGGATGCTATTAGATCTATCAAAGTCTTAAAAAAGGAACATTTACTGCCTGGAGGGGCGTAGACATTAAGGATGGTGACCAAGGTGCCCCCGACTCTACCTCTTATCATTATGTATCTACCCTCTCTGTCTTTTATTTCAGCAAGATGATCATAGGTAATTTTATTAGAGATTAAAATCGCAACCCCTCTCCTATGTCCAGATCCAAATGAGGCAGAGAAAATGTATTTAAAATCCCATCCGGTTCAATTTGTTATGTTCTGTTACATTGAGATGGGTTTCTTGAAGCAATGCTATCTCGATTTTCTCTTTCTTAAGTTTCGTCTAGAGACGTTCTTTCAAAACATTACATGACCTGTCCTAATGAGGATTTTGTATTTTTATTTAATAGCTACGGTGGCCGAGAAGTACAAAACAAAATAAGAAATCAATAAAACACGTACAATTCAGACAAAGCGGAAAAGGTAGGTATAGTTTGCGAATGAAATTCTTCCCTCTGATTGGACGAGACATCTGTCACTCAGGATGTACAGGAAGTAGGAAATTGTGTATTTTTCCCCCCCGACAGTGCAGCTTTCAATCTTTTAAAGAAAATAACAATCATATATTTATAAGAAAATGGAATTCATTCAGTGCTACTTTGAGGAACGTTCATATGGTGTGATTTTGGATATACTGATAGCGTATCATGGCGTAAAGATTAGTTTGCGATCTCTAAAAACACACCTGAAAAATGCAGGGATGTTCGGAAGACCAAACTATTCCAGATTAAAGGATGTAAGGAGCGCTATAAGAGCAGAGCTGCGTTCATACACACACCAATCCACTTTCTACTGCTGCAGCCTGCTGGACGTCCTGTATATCCTGAGTGACAGATGTCTCGTCCAATCAGAGGGAAGAATTCCATTCGCAAACTATACCTACCTTTTCCAGCTTTGTGTTTCTGGATTTGTTATTGTGTTTTGTGCTTCACGGCCACCGTAGAATAGCTTATGCTACATGGCATTTAGCATTACTGTAATGATATTTAAGTTCCTGAAAGCTTTATAAATAAAGTTATTAAATTTTCCGCCTTTAAAAGCTGGTTTATTTGACTGGACTCTTTTTTTCTTGTTCAGTGTTTAAGTGAAAAATATCTCAATGTTAAAATAGTGAAGTAAATGACTTGTGCGTTAATGTTGTGGAAATATTCATGTATGCAGCCCTTGATTAAAACACACACTGCATTGTCTTTTGTAATTGTTTTTTTTTTTTCCAGCTCCAGACTTGAGTCGTAGAGCCAAAACTTTTCCTTATTTTCATATGTTAAATGAGGTGAAGGAAATTTCGAACTGAAATATGGAAGCCATGGTGAAGAAATCTCTGGCCAGCTGCATATCAGGGGTGAAGGATGGAGCGGGTAAAAAGGGGAAGGCTGTTAGGAGGAAAAGTGCGCCCTGCTGTTACTCACACATCACCTACGACTCGTCCTGGATCAGAGCTTACCAAGCCGAGCTACAGAGAGAAAGGCAAGAAAAAGCACAGAAATGAAGATAAAATAAATCCAGATACTGTGTGAACGCTGCTTACAACAAAAATCAGAGAAAATACAAATGTCACACACAGAGAGAGAGAGAATAGGTTATTTTTAATACTAAAATAATTTAAAAAAAAAAAAATAGTATGATAGAAGTAGTTCAAAAGCAGTCTTTTTTTTTTTTTTTTTTTTTTTTTTTTTTTAATAAAAAGTGATTGAGTCAGTGGAAGATCAGACTCTACAATATGTTCACAAGCCATTCTGAGTTGTAATTGGAGAGATTTTTAATAAACAGTCCAGGGAGAAAACCCCTGGGGTTGTAATAGGCAAGCAGATACGGATGCAATGGGAGGGAGGGGGAGAGAGAGAGTGTTACATAGATACTACATAGATGGCAGAGAAAGAAAGAGGGAAATAAAGAAAGAGTGAGAGAGAGAGATAGAGAGATAGATAAAGAGGCAAAGAAAGAAAGATGGACAGAGAGGCAAAGAAAGAAAGATGGACAGAGAGGCATAGATAGATAGATAGATAGATAGATAGATAGATAGATAGATAGATAGATAGATAGATAGATAGATAGACAAAGATGGATGGATCGATAGAGAGCCAAAAAAATATGGATGGACGGATAGATGGATAGATAGAGACCCAAAGAAATATGGATGGACGGATAGATGGATAGATAGAGACCCAAAGAAATATGGATGGACGGATAGATGGATAGAGAGGTAAAGAGAGATGGATGGATGGATAGGCAAAGAAAGACAGAAAGATGGATGGATGGATCGAGAGGTTACATACATTTACATTCATGTTTTACATTTTACAGAATTTTTAACCCTTGTGCATTGTTCAAAAACATCCACTAAATTAAACTGTTGTAAAAATATATCAGATAAATATTTTTTTTGCTTGAATCTGTTCACCTCATTCAGTTCTGATCAAAACTACTAAATGTTTAAAAAAATAAATTAAAAACATCCAGGATTTTTACTTTTTAATTGCCAATTTCATAAATGATGTCACTGATTTTAGGGAAAACACACAAAATGACTGATTTTCAGTGTCTGATATAATATATATATATATATATTTTTTTACAGCAGTTTAATTTAGTGGATGTTTTCATCCTGAACTTAACAAAAAGGTAGTGAATTTGCCCACAGTGCATTATTGACCTACTGAAAATGTTTAAATCATATTTCCAAACTTTGTCAAAATAAGGTTCGTCACCAAAAATCAATCCATTTGCTGAAATATAGTATAAATTTATGGCCGGATTAAGAGAGAAAAAAACGCTGTGTTTATGAGCCTGTGTTATATTCATCATGATTAGAGACTTTGTGTTTATGAGCCTGTGTTATATTCATCAGGATTAGAGACACTGTGTTTATGAGCCTGTGTTATATTCATCATGATTAGAGACCCTGTGTTATATTCATCATGATTAGAGACGCTGTGTTATATTCATCATGATTAGAGACACTGTGTTTATGAGCCTGTGTTATATTCATCATGATTAGAGACCCTGTGTTATATTCATCATGATTAGAGATGCTGTGTTTATGACTGTGTTATATTCATCATGATTAGAGACTTTGTGTTTATGACCCTGTGTTATATTCATCATGATTAGAGACTGTGTTTATGACCCTGTGTTATATTCATCATGATTAGAGAGCCTGTGTTATATTCATCATGATTAGAGACTCTGTGTTTGCGACCCTGTTATATTCATCATGATTAGAGACTCTGTGTTTATGACCGTGTTATATTCATCATGATTAGAGACGCTGTGTTTATGACCCTGTGTTATATTCATCATGATTAGAGACTCTGTGTTTATGACCGTGTTATATTCATCATGATTAGAGACGCTGTGTTTATGACCCTGTGTTATATTCATCATGATTAGAGACTCTGTGTTTATGACCGTGTTATATTCATCATGATTAGAGACGCTGTGTTTATGACCCTGTGTTATATTCATCATGATTAGAGACCCTGTGTTATATTCATCATGATTAGAGACGCTGTGTTTATGAGCCTGTGTTATATTCATCATGATTAGAGACTCTGTGTTTAGGACCCTGTGTTATATTCATCATGATTAGAGACCCTGTGTTATATTCATCATGATTAGAGACGCTGTGTTATATTCATCATGATTAGAGACGCTGTGTTATATTCATCATGATTAGAGACGCTGTGTTTATGAGCCTGTTATATTCATCATGATTAGAGACTCTGTGTTTATGACCCTGTGTTATATTCATCATGATTAGAGACGCTGTGTTTATGACCCTGTGTTATATTCATCATGATTAGAGACTCTGTGTTTATGACCGTGTTATATTCATCATGATTAGAGACGCTGTGTTTATGACCCTGTGTTATATTCATCATGATTAGAGACCCTGTGTTATATTCATCATGATTAGAGACGCTGTGTTTATGAGCCTGTGTTATATTCATCATGATTAGAGACTCTGTGTTTAGGACCCTGTGTTATATTCATCATGATTAGAGACCCTGTGTTATATTCATCATGATTAGAGACGCTGTGTTATATTCATCATGATTAGAGACGCTGTGTTATATTCATCATGATTAGAGACGCTGTGTTTATGAGCCTGTTATATTCATCATGATTAGAGACTCTGTGTTTATGACCCTGTTATATTCATCATGATTAGAGACGCTGTGTTTATGACCCTGTGTTATATTCATCATGATTAGAGACTCTGTGTTTATGACCCCGTGTTATATTCATCATGATTAGAGACACTGTGTTTATGAGCCTGTGTTATATTGATACAGGAAATTGAGACAGGGCGTAATAGCTCAAAAGAAAGCAGAGAGAACGGTTCTGCAGACCCACTACAGGAACCCACACCTTTACACTAAGGTGAGTGTGTCCTCTCTGAATGCTGATGATGATGATGATAATGATGCTGAGATGAATGTTTGGGATGAATGAATGTTTGTTTCCTGTCTCTTTTCCGACACCCCAGGACAGGAAGCACGTAAAAACCAAAGCCTCTGCAAAGAAAGACGACTCGCTTTTTGGTGCCTTCCAGAGTTTAAGTCTGAACATAGACAACGTCCGGGCTTTTAAACCTACAGCAGCGAGGGCAGAGCAGTGTAAAGTCATGTGATATAAAAATAACTCCACAAAATAATCTGCATCAATAATGTGAACACTTCCTGCAGCTGTTACAGCAACATCACAGAGAGAAACGTTTAACTGTTTTAATCTGCACTTTATTTCATCATTTTAATCACATTTATTATCATATTAGAGTCAGTCAAGTCAGAAAGAAAGAAAGGCAGGCAAACAAAGGGACAGAAGGAAAGAGAGGGAACAAAAAAAAGAAAGATAGATAGATAGATAGATAGATAGATAGATAGATAGATAGATAGATAGATAGATAGATAGATAGATAGATAGATAGAGGGAAAGAAAGAAAGAAGGATGGATGGATGGATAAATAAATAGAGAGGGAGAAAAAGTAAGGGGATGGAGGGATGCATAGATAGATAGATGGATATAGATGTAGATAGATAGATGGATATAGATGGATATAGATGTAGATGGATAGATGGTTACAAAAAAAATTTGCCAGATCGTCATCTCTACTTTTTCCACATACTAATATCTAGCCTATATCCTGAAGATAAGGCCCTTATCCCTCCCTGCTCCAGGACTGTGCATCACAGCTGACCCTGTGCTCTGACCCCAGCTTCCTAACATGCTGTGAAGAAAGAATTTCATTGTGCTGTAACGTTTCTGTGACAAATAAAGACTTCTTCTTCTTCTTCAATCTGTGTTACTTTATCATAAGTATATGTTTGTTAAACAATTAAAAAAACAATATATCTTGCCACTAATGGTGAAGTTGCCATCATGCTCTATGTGACTTTTCTTATTAATGGTTTATTATGTCTATATAATTTCTATTCTGTTATTATTATTATTATTATTATTATTATTATTATTATTATTATTATTATTATTATTATTATTCAAGCAGACACATTCAAATTAAGTATCTTATCAAGTATCTTAATATAATTAATTATATTAGCAGACTACTTGCTTATCTGGACTTTGTTCTCCAAACTGTGGGCAAATGACTGTGTAAGGATATTCACCGTCCACCTGTAAAGCTGACCTACTAATACAGTAATATTACAACAACAACAACAATGTTATTTTTTACTCACCCTGTAGTTACTGCACACTAACTCGACTAAAGTATGTACATGGGTTTAAAACTTATCACAACAATGTTCTCAGCCCTTAAAGAGGACTTCAGGATGGTTTAAGGACAAAAATCTGAATCTAACAACAGATACACAGGCAGGTACATACAGTATACAGTGGACTTTATCTGTTTTATCTATCAAATTAATTGTTTAATATAAATACCAATCGTCCTGCCCATGGACATGTACAGTACACAGACCAGCCATAACTTTAAAACTGCTGACAGTAAAGTGATTATCTCATGACAGGGGCAAGGGGTGGAATAAATATTAGGCAGCAAGAGGTTAAGGTGATGGACTACTGAGCAAAAGGTTGTGAGTTTGAATCCCAGGTCCACCGAGGCCCTTAACGCTCAGTTGAAGAAGAACTGAGGGCAAGAAGCCTTTTTATTATCACCACATATACATGACAACACAATGGAATTGTTTTCTTCACATATCACAGATGAGGAAGTTGGGGTCAGAGTGCAGGGGCAGCTATGATACAGCACCCCTGAAGCAGGGAGGGTTACGGGCCTTGCTCAATTACCCAACAGTGGAGCTTGGTGGTGCTGTGGCTTGAACCCTGATCCTCCAATCAACACTCCAGAGCCTTAAGCACTGCCCTAAATTGTATAAAATTCCAGAATTGTAAATGAAGAAGTGTACGTTTGACAACACATTGCATTGACCTTGCTGTGCATGGAGCTGTGTAGACACAGACCAGTCAGAGTGCCCATGCTGACTCCTGTACATCACTAAAACACCTACAATGAGCATGTGAGCATCAGACATGACTCAAGGAGCAATGGAAGAAGGGGACCTGGTCTAATGACTCTGGTCTAATCACTTACCAGGAGAAGGGATGCACTGTGGGAAGAAGGCAAGATGGTGGAGGCAGTGTGATGCTCTGTGCAACGTTTAGCTGGCATACTGTGAGTCCTGGCATTCATGAGGATGTTAATGTGACACTGCGACCCTACAAGAAATTGTTAAAGGTGTAGACGTGGCTCCCAAATTCTCCAGACCTCAGTCAGATAGATAGATAGATAGACAGACAGACAGACAGACAGACAGATAGATAGAGATGGAAAGAAAGAAATGGATGTGTTGCTTTCATCCAAACATTCATGCTTATTTAGACATTTTCTCAAAATAATGTCCCAGATCATCTCTATTTGTTCCACATACTAATATCTAGCATATAGCCTGGTGATGGTGAAGACGACGATGATGATGGTGAAGATAACCCTCACTGCTACACAGTTGACCCTGTGTTCTGACCCCAACTTCCTAACATGCTGTGAAGAAAGTATTTCATTGTGCTGTAATGTTTATGTGACAAATCTGATCAAGTATCTGCGGAATATGGTGGACAAACAGGTCTGATCCCTGGACACTCCACCTCACATCTTACAGGGCTTAATGGGTCTGCTGCTAATGTTTTGGTGCCAGATACAGAACGCCTTACATTTACATTTCTGGCATTTGGCAGACACTCTTATCCAGAGCAACGTACAAAAGTGCTTTAATTCTCAGTCAACGAATACATTAACACTGGTTAAATAAGACACAAACTTGAGCAATATGCGCCTGCAAGGGGCCCCAGGGGCGCACATTCACGCGCCCGTGCATAACTGAGAAGACCACTCAGCTCATAGCAAAAATGGCCTCAAGAGATATGCTTCCTTTAGGTTTCGTCAAGGGGGAAAGGTTTAAGGGAGTCTTGCAGTTTCTTGAACCGGATTACGACTTTCCCTCACGGAGAGCCGTAACAGCGAGAACAGAGCTTCGACACGAGGGCACGGTTATGGCTTATCGCTAATAGACTAAGGAGCCGGCTTTCCCCCGATCATGTTGGCATGCTTGTGTTCCTCAACAGGAACATGTAAAACAATATAGACAAGATTTGCCGACAGAGTTTAAAAGGTTCAAATCAAATGTACTTCTGCACAATAATTGCGGCAGCCTGCTTTACTGACGTTTTTTCTTTGTTCTCTCTGCCTTTAAATGCTTTTTGCACTGCACTTTTTTTCATTGCACACTTTGCTAAGTGTTTTCAGCTAAAAAACGCGATGTAGCGTGATGTATAGGCCTGTTGTGTTTATACACCTATAAGCCTGTTCAAAAATGACGAAAAATACGTTTTACTGAAGAACGACGTTTGTCTCACTAGACTTCATTTAAATGAACAAATATTTGAATATTCCTTTTTTATGAGCTCAAATATTCGAATGTAATACTTGTGGAAAATGCCCATCCCTACTTATAACGAATTAGTTGAAATTATGTTTCATCGGGTTTACTCTCAACTCGTCCGGCATTGGCAAAAAGCGCCAGTAGAGGCCAGCATGGGTACTGCGTACAGCTACTAGAGGCCTACCCCCTCGTCCCTGCGTCCCTGGTGGTCTAGTGGCTAGGATTCGGCGCTCTCACCGCCGCGGCCCGGGTTCGATTCCCGGTCAGGGAAGCGACGCGCTGTTCTTTTATGCCGCTGCCCGAGCTAGCGGCGACCAGAACCCTGAGCCGTCAAACGCCGTCCTTGCCATCGGCTGTTAAAAGGCTGTCCTCCGAGCCGGCGACCTAAGGATGTCCATTTGCTAGCATCTACAGTCCTCCACTCTACCAACTGAGCTATCGAAGGGAACGCGCCATCGCTCCCAGCGGCCTGGCAAACGGGACCCCTGCCGATTTGTCGCAGCGATTCCAGGGGGGGCGTAGAAATTTTTACTGGGGCCTAGAACTTTGCCTGTCGACTTTGGACGCTTCTTCACCGACAAACTTCACAATCTCGTTCGCATTCTCAGGTTGGTAAGCGCGGACGCCCTCGCCGATGCGTTGACTTCAATCGGGAAGATACAGAGAGGGCCTGCGTGCAGGGTTTCACGCTGTCCACCAGGCGCTTCAAAAGTGACCTGCAAAGACGTCCAGACGTTAGCTTTTGTATGGATCGCTGCACGTCAGAGCCATGAAAAAATAGGATAGACTCATGTGCTGTTCTCAAGTAGACATGACTGGTGAGCTACAGCAATACGCGCCTGCAAGGGGCCCCAGGGGCGCACATTCACGCGCCCGTGCATAACTGAGAAGACCACTCAGCTCATAGCAAAAATGACCTCAAGAGATATGCTTCCTTTAGGTTTCGTCGAGGGGGAAAGGTTTAAGGGAGTCTTGCAGTTTCTTGAACCGGATTACGACTTTCCCTCACGGAGAGCCGTAACAGCGAGAACAGAGCTTCGACACGAGGGCACGGTTATGGCTTATCGCTAATAGACTAAGGAGCCGGCTTTCCCCCGATCATGTTGGCATGCTTGTGTTCCTCAACAGGAACACGTAAAACAATATAGACAAGATTTGCCGACAGAGTTTAAAAGGTTCAAATCAAATGTACCTTCTGCACAATAATTGCGGCAGCCTGCTTTACTGACGTTTTTTCTTTGTTCTCTCTGCCTTTAAATGCTTTTTGCACTGCACTTTTTTTTCTTTGCACACGTTGCTAAGTGTTTTCAGCTAAAAAACGCGATGTAGCGTGATGTATAGGCCTGTTGTGTTTATACACCTATAAGCCTGTTCAAAAATGACGAAAAATACGTTTTACTGAAGAACGACGTTTGTCTCACTAGACTTCATTTAAATGAACAAATATTTGAATATTCCTTTTTTATGAGCTCAAATATTCGAATGTAATACTTGTGGAAAATGCCCATCCCTACTTATAACGAATTAGTTGAAATTATGTTTCATCGGGTTTACTCTCAACTCGTCCGGCATTGGCAAAAAGCGCCAGTAGAGGCCAGCATGGGTACTGCGTACAGCTACTAGAGGCCTACCCCCTCGTCCCTGCGTCCCTGGTGGTCTAGTGGCTAGGATTCGGCGCTCTCACCGCCGCGGCCCGGGTTCGATTCCCGGTCAGGGAAGCGACGCGCTGTTCTTTTACGCCGCTGCCCGAGCGACCAGAACCCTGCGCCGTCAAACGCCGTCCTTGCCAACGGCTGTTAAAAGGCTGTCCTCCGAGCCGGATTTGAACCGGCGACCTAAGGATGTCCGTTTGCTAGCATCTACAGTCCTCCGCTCTACCAACTGAGCTATCGAAGGGAACGTGCCAGCGCTCCCAGCGGCCTGGCAAACGGGACCCCTGCCGATTTGTCGCAGCGATTCCAGGGGGGGCGTAGAAATTTTTACTGGGGCCTAGAAACTTGCCTGTCGACTTTGGACGCTTCTTCACCGACAAACTTCACAATCTCGTTCGCATTCTCAGGTTGGTAAGCGCGGACGCCCTCGCCGATGCGTTGACTTCAATCGGGAAGATACAGAGAGGGCCTGCGTGCAGGGTTTCACGCTGTCCACCAGGCGCTTCAAAAGTGACCTGCAAAGACGTCCAGACGTTAGCTTTTGTATGGATCGCTGCACGTCAGAGCCATGAAAAAATAGGATAGACTCATGTGCTGTTCTCAAGTAGACATGACTGGTGAGCTACAGCAATACGCGCCTGCAAGGGGCCCCAGGGGCGCACATTCACGCGCCCGTGCATAACTGAGAAGACCACTCAGCTCATAGCAAAAATGACCTCAAGAGATATGCTTCCTTTAGGTTTCGTCGAGGGGGAAAGGTTTAAGGGAGTCTTGCAGTTTCTTGAACCGGATTACGACTTTCCCTCACGGAGAGCCGTAACAGCGAGAACAGAGCTTCGACACGAGGGCACGGTTATGGCTTATCGCTAATAGACTAAGGAGCCGGCTTTCCCCCGATCATGTTGGCATGCTTGTGTTCCTCAACAGGAACACGTAAAACAATATAGACAAGATTTGCCGACAGAGTTTAAAAGGTTCAAATCAAATGTACCTTCTGCACAATAATTGCGGCAGCCTGCTTTACTGACGTTTTTTCTTTGTTCTCTCTGCCTTTAAATGCTTTTTGCACTGCACTTTTTTTTCTTTGCACACGTTGCTAAGTGTTTTCAGCTAAAAAACGCGATGTAGCGTGATGTATAGGCCTGTTGTGTTTATACACCTATAAGCCTGTTCAAAAATGACGAAAAATACGTTTTACTGAAGAACGACGTTTGTCTCACTAGACTTCATTTAAATGAACAAATATTTGAATATTCCTTTTTTATGAGCTCAAATATTCGAATGTAATACTTGTGGAAAATGCCCATCCCTACTTATAACGAATTAGTTGAAATTATGTTTCATCGGGTTTACTCTCAACTCGTCCGGCATTGGCAAAAAGCGCCAGTAGAGGCCAGCATGGGTACTGCGTACAGCTACTAGAGGCCTACCCCCTCGTCCCTGCGTCCCTGGTGGTCTAGTGGCTAGGATTCGGCGCTCTCACCGCCGTGGCCCGGGTTCGATTCCCGGTCAGGGAAGCGACGCGCTGGTCTTTTACGCCGCTGCCCTCGCGACCAGAACCCTGCGCCGTCAAACGCCGTCCTTGCCAACGGCTGTTAAAAGGCTGTCCTCCGAGCCGGATTTGAACCGGCGACCTAAGGATGTCCGTTTGCTAGCATCTACAGTCCTCCGCTCTACCAACTGAGCTATCGAAGGGAACGCGCCATCGCCCCCAGCGGCCTGGCAAACGGGACCCCTGCCGATTTGTCGCAGCGATTCCAGGGGGGGGCGTAGAAATTTTTACTGGGGCCTAGAAACTTGCCTGTCGACTTTGGACGCTTCTTCACCGACAAACTTCACAATCTCGTTCGCATTCTCAGGTTGGTAAGCGCGGACGCCCTCGCCGATGCGTTGACTTCAATCGGGAAGATACAGAGAGGGCCTGCGTGCAGGGTTTCACGCTGTCCACCAGGCGCTTCAAAAGTGACCTGCAAAGACGTCCAGACGTTAGCTTTTGTATGGATCGCTGCACGTCAGAGCCATGAAAAAATAGGATAGACTCATGTGCTGTTCTCAAGTAGACATGACTGGTGAGCTACAGCAATACGCGCCTGCAAGGGGCCCCAGGGGCGCACATTCACGCGCCCGTGCATAACTGAGAAGACCACTCAGCTCATAGCAAAAATGACCTCAAGAGATATGCTTCCTTTAGGTTTCGTCGAGGGGGAAAGGTTTAAGGGAGTCTTGCAGTTTCTTGAACCGGATTACGACTTTCCCTCACGGAGAGCCGTAACAGCGAGAACAGAGCTTCGACACGAGGGCACGGTTATGGCTTATCGCTAATAGACTAAGGAGCCGGCTTTCCCCCGATCATGTTGGCATGCTTGTGTTCCTCAACAGGAACACGTAAAACAATATAGACAAGATTTGCCGACAGAGTTTAAAAGGTTCAAATCAAATGTACCTTCTGCACAATAATTGCGGCAGCCTGCTTTACTGACGTTTTTTCTTTGTTCTCTCTGCCTTTAAATGCTTTTTGCACTGCACTTTTTTTTCTTTGCACACGTTGCTAAGTGTTTTCAGCTAAAAAACGCGATGTAGCGTGATGTATAGGCCTGTTGTGTTTATACACCTATAAGCCTGTTCAAAAATGACGAAAAATACGTTTTACTGAAGAACGACGTTTGTCTCACTAGACTTCATTTAAATGAACAAATATTTGAATATTCCTTTTTTATGAGCTCAAATATTCGAATGTAATACTTGTGGAAAATGCCCATCCCTACTTATAACGAATTAGTTGAAATTATGTTTCATCGGGTTTACTCTCAACTCGTCCGGCATTGGCAAAAAGCGCCAGTAGAGGCCAGCATGGGTACTGCGTACAGCTACTAGAGGCCTACCCCCTCGTCCCTGCGTCCCTGGTGGTCTAGTGGCTAGGATTCGGCGCTCTCACCGCCGCGGCCCGGGTTCGATTCCCGGTCAGGGAAGCGACGCGCTGGTCTTTTACGCCGCTGCCCTCGCGACCAGAACCCTGCGCCGTCAAACGCCGTCCTTGCCAACGGCTGTTAAAAGGCTGTCCTCCGAGCCGGATTTGAACCGGCGACCTAAGGATGTCCGTTTGCTAGCATCTACAGTCCTCCGCTCTACCAACTGAGCTATCGAAGGGAACGCGCCATCGCTCCCAGCGGCCTGGCAAACGGGACCCCTGCCGATTTGTCGCAGCGATTCCAGGGGGGGCGTAGAAATTTTTACTGGGGCCTAGAAACTTGCCTGTCGACTTTGGACGCTTCTTCACCGACAAACTTCACAATCTCGTTCGCATTCTCAGGTTGGTAAGCGCGGACGCCCTCGCCGATGCGTTGACTTCAATCGGGAAGATACAGAGAGGGCCTGCGTGCAGGGTTTCACGCTGTCCACCAGGCGCTTCAAAAGTGACCTGCAAAGACGTCCAGACGTTAGCTTTTGTATGGATCGCTGCACGTCAGAGCCATGAAAAAATAGGATAGACTCATGTGCTGTTCTCAAGTAGACATGACTGGTGAGCTACAGCAATACGCGCCTGCAAGGGGCCCCAGGGGCGCACATTCACGCGCCCGTGCATAACTGAGAAGACCACTCAGCTCATAGCAAAAATGACCTCAAGAGATATGCTTCCTTTAGGTTTCGTCGAGGGGGAAAGGTTTAAGGGAGTCTTGCAGTTTCTTGAACCGGATTACGACTTTCCCTCACGGAGAGCCGTAACAGCGAGAACAGAGCTTCGACACGAGGGCACGGTTATGGCTTATCGCTAATAGACTAAGGAGCCGGCTTTCCCCCGATCATGTTGGCATGCTTGTGTTCCTCAACAGGAACACGTAAAACAATATAGACAAGATTTGCCGACAGAGTTTAAAAGGTTCAAATCAAATGTACCTTCTGCACAATAATTGCGGCAGCCTGCTTTACTGACGTTTTTTCTTTGTTCTCTCTGCCTTTAAATGCTTTTTGCACTGCACTTTTTTTTCTTTGCACACGTTGCTAAGTGTTTTCAGCTAAAAAACGCGATGTAGCGTGATGTATAGGCCTGTTGTGTTTATACACCTATAAGCCTGTTCAAAAATGACGAAAAATACGTTTTACTGAAGAACGACGTTTGTCTCACTAGACTTCATTTAAATGAACAAATATTTGAATATTCCTTTTTTATGAGCTCAAATATTCGAATGTAATACTTGTGGAAAATGCCCATCCCTACTTATAACGAATTAGTTGAAATTATGTTTCATCGGGTTTACTCTCAACTCGTCCGGCATTGGCAAAAAGCGCCAGTAGAGGCCAGCATGGGTACTGCGTACAGCTACTAGAGGCCTACCCCCTCGTCCCTGCGTCCCTGGTGGTCTAGTGGCTAGGATTCGGCGCTCTCACCGCCGCGGCCCGGGTTCGATTCCCGGTCAGGGAAGCGACGCGCTGTTCTTTTACGCCGCTGCCCGAGCGACCAGAACCCTGCGCCGTCAAACGCCGTCCTTGCCAACGGCTGTTAAAAGGCTGTCCTCCGAGCCGGATTTGAACCGGCGACCTAAGGATGTCCGTTTGCTAGCATCTACAGTCCTCCGCTCTACCAACTGAGCTATCGAAGGGAACGCGCCATCGCTCCCAGCGGCCTGGCAAACGGGACCCCTGCCGATTTGTCGCAGCGATTCCAGGGGGGGCGTAGAAATTTTTACTGGGGCCTAGAAACTTGCCTGTCGACTTTGGACGCTTCTTCACCGACAAACTTCACAATCTCGTTCGCATTCTCAGGTTGGTAAGCGCGGACGCCCTCGCCGATGCGTTGACTTCAATCGGGAAGATACAGAGAGGGCCTGCGTGCAGGGTTTCACGCTGTCCACCAGGCGCTTCAAAAGTGACCTGCAAAGACGTCCAGACGTTAGCTTTTGTATGGATCGCTGCACGTCAGAGCCATGAAAAAATAGGATAGACTCATGTGCTGT
This sequence comes from Hemibagrus guttatus, assembly GCA_033459395.1. Lineage (NCBI taxonomy): Eukaryota > Metazoa > Chordata > Actinopteri > Siluriformes > Bagridae > Hemibagrus > Hemibagrus guttatus. The sequence continues at coordinate 8,264,858 of JAUCMX010000028.1, forward strand.
TCTCAAGTAGACATGACTGGTGAGCTACAGCAATACGCGCCTGCAAGGGGCCCCAGGGGCGCACATTCACGCGCCCGTGCATAACTGAGAAGACCACTCAGCTCATAGCAAAAATGACCTCAAGAGATATGCTTCCTTTAGGTTTCGTCGAGGGGGAAAGGTTTAAGGGAGTCTTGCAGTTTCTTGAACCGGATTACGACTTTCCCTCACGGAGAGCCGTAACAGCGAGAACAGAGCTTCGACACGAGGGCACGGTTATGGCTTATCGCTAATAGACTAAGGAGCCGGCTTTCCCCCGATCATGTTGGCATGCTTGTGTTCCTCAACAGGAACACGTAAAACAATATAGACAAGATTTGCCGACAGAGTTTAAAAGGTTCAAATCAAATGTACCTTCTGCACAATAATTGCGGCAGCCTGCTTTACTGACGTTTTTTCTTTGTTCTCTCTGCCTTTAAATGCTTTTTGCACTGCACTTTTTTTTCTTTGCACACGTTGCTAAGTGTTTTCAGCTAAAAAACGCGATGTAGCGTGATGTATAGGCCTGTTGTGTTTATACACCTATAAGCCTGTTCAAAAATGACGAAAAATACGTTTTACTGAAGAACGACGTTTGTCTCACTAGACTTCATTTAAATGAACAAATATTTGAATATTCCTTTTTTATGAGCTCAAATATTCGAATGTAATACTTGTGGAAAATGCCCATCCCTACTTATAACGAATTAGTTGAAATTATGTTTCATCGGGTTTACTCTCAACTCGTCCGGCATTGGCAAAAAGCGCCAGTAGAGGCCAGCATGGGTACTGCGTACAGCTACTAGAGGCCTACCCCCTCGTCCCTGCGTCCCTGGTGGTCTAGTGGCTAGGATTCGGCGCTCTCACCGCCGCGGCCCGGGTTCGATTCCCGGTCAGGGAAGCGACGCGCTGTTCTTTT
>JAUCMX010000028.1:8266294-8353794 GCA_033459395.1 Hemibagrus guttatus
CGACCAGAACCCTGCGCCGTCAAACGCCGTCCTTGCCAACGGCTGTTAAAAGGCTGTCCTCCGAGCCGGATTTGAACCGGCGACCTAAGGATGTCCGTTTGCTAGCATCTACAGTCCTCCGCTCTACCAACTGAGCTATCGAATGGAAAAACGCGATGTAGCGTGATGTATAGGCCTGTTGTGTGTGTGCAGCTACCGGAAGCCAGTGGAGGGAACGCAGCAGTGGGGTGGTGTGGGAGAACTTAGGCAGGTTGAAAACAAGTCGTACAGCTGCATTTTGGAACATTTGCAGTGGGCGAATTGCGTTCAGAGGTAGACCTGCCAGAATAGAGTTGCAGTAGTCCAATCACGAAATGACCAGAGACTGAACAACCACCTGAGTAGCCTGTGTGGGTAGAAATGGCCGAATCCTTCTGATGTTGTACAGAAGAAACCGACATGAGTGTGTCAGATTAGTGACATGGGAGGAAAAGGACAGTTGATGGTTACCCCAAGGTTGCGAGCAGTGGCTGAAAGGGAAATCATGGAGTTGTTCAGAGATATCGCAAGGTCTTGGGCTGGGGATGGATCACCTGGGATGACCAGAAGCTCAGTTTTGCTGGGATTGAGTTTCAGCTGATGATCCGTCATCCAAGATGAAATGTCCACCAGACACGCTGAAATCCAAGCAGAAGCTGTGGTATCTGAGGGAAGGAAGGAGAAGATAAGTTGGGTGTCATCGGCATAGCAGTGGTATGAAAAACCATGTGAGGATATAACTTTGCCAAGAGAGTGAGTATAAAGGGAGAAAAGGAGAGGACCAAGTACTGAGCCTTGTGGGACACCAGTAGAGTGTCTGCGTGGGGCAGATGTCAATCCCTTCCATGTGACCTGATATGAGCGTCCATCCAGGTAGGACGCAAACCATTCCCATGCTGTTCCACAAATTCCAAGACTCCTGAGGGTGGACTCCTTGTGGTTTACTGTGTCAAATGCTGCAGACAGGTTGAGGACCGATGAGAGTTTGGCTGATCTAGCAGCATGTAGTTTCTCAGTGACTGCCAAAAAGGCAGTCTCTGTGGAATATGCTGCCTTCAGAGGTCTTGTAGAGTCCAGGCCTCCACAGATCACGGCTGGTCTGAAGGGAACCTACACAATATTAGGCAGGTGGTTGATGCATTGTAGGACTTCTGTAGTGCTCCAGATTGTCCACTAGAGGTAGAACAAACCATGCGAGATGTTTTTCGTCAGTAGCAAAAGCATAAAACTGTCACTGTCCTGATGTTAGTGTGCTGAGCAAATGCTGCAAGATACACGAGGTCTTCAATTAGTTTTCACCTCAAACAGCATCTTAGAATATTTAGAATTTTTATCAGAAGATACCGATACAAACAAACTGAACCAGTTTTTTTTCTTCTCATTTTTAGAAATAATTTTAAACATTTTAAAATAAATATTTTTTAATATTTAATTGAAATATTTCATATTTATTTTGTATTTTAAAAATAAATATTGTATTTTTTATTCATATTTTTTTCTTTCTCTAGCAGTTCTAAACCCCATACGTTTTGTACGTGCAAAGGATATTGCTGTATTTTATTTCAAATATATTTTAGATAACTTTAGTCATCGGCATCAAATAGACCTGAATTTAATAAATCCATTTAAAACAATATTTTATGCTTTTTTTTTAGACCCACGAACAATACTTATACTTTTTAATATAGTTCAAAAAATATTCACATGACAATTTTAGACAATTTTAAAATTATTTTTGCTTGAAAACTTTAAATGTGGATTAAATCAGACACACCTTACACACACGTAAGGAAAGAAATGATCATAATTTGATAATGAATTACACAGTCAACGAACAAACACTTTATAAAAAGTAGAAAGAGATGTGCAGGATTCTGAATGCAGTTAGCATGTGCGCACACACACACACACACACACACACACACACACACACACACACTGGCTAGTCATTCGAGTGTCAGCAGAGACAGTGAGATAAAAGTAACCACTGACAAGCAGATTAGACTCCGATCTGTGGATTTACTCCTTCCTTCTGCGCATGACGCAGGTGCACAAGATGGAGAGGCTGAGCAGCTCGTTTCTGCATGAGAAGTCTCTTATTCTGCAACACTAAAGAACCTTGACATTGGTCTAAACAGACTCTAGTTCTTTCCTCTGCACATATAACCCCAGAGTCATGATTAAGCTGTTTGAGTATTTTGTACATTAAATAACTCTTTAGTCCATATAGCAAAAACGTGAAACCAGAATGGATAACTCAAGTGGGCATGCAGGTAGTGAGAACTGTCCTCCTCCAAATGGAGACACCAGAGCTCGAGGCAGGTTCTCCTTCTCCGCCTGGCGCTCCTCATCTCTGTCCTCGGCACACGGAGTCGGACCCGGAGGTGGAGGGGATCTGAGCCGGAGGCTGCTGAGTCTCGTTCGTAATTACCACGAGAGAGCTGCTTCTACAGCTGACATTAACTCCAAACCCACTGAGGTGACTGTCGGCGTTGACGAGCTGACCACGACTGTCCTGACTGCAGGGAACTCGTTAACTCCTAACATGGAGGAGTGTGAGTCCGGTGACCAGTCCACTTACCTCCAGAAGCAGCTGAGCTCCATGTTGCAACCCGGAGTCAACAAGCATTCCCTGCGCATGTTTGGCAGCACCCAGGGAGTCGCAGTCGAGCAGCAGAGAGTCCGTTCTTTCGGAGTCTGGATTATACATCCATACAGTGACTTTAGGTAAGAAACTCAGGGATGCTATGCGATATTCAGGAATATTGACATGTTAGTTAGGACTGACCCTCAGATGGTTGGCACTTGGTTCAGTCCTCCTCCTTGTGCCCTCCTTGAGTCCTCAGGTATAGACTCCAGTCTTCCTGTGACCCTGTGTAGGATAAGTGCTATAGAGAAAATGGATATATGGATAGAGCCTGATTGCTCACATGAGATTCTGGTGCATATTACTTCCAAATAAGCAGCATAACATTATATGCAATGCGAATATATAATGTACTCACTGGCCACTTTATTAGGAAGACTGGCACGCCTGGTCATTCATGCACTTATCCAAAAGAGTTCATACATCATACATCAGTAAAATAGGAGTAAAATTATCATCTTGGTGACTTTGATCATGGCACAGTTGTTGGTGCCAGAGATGCTGGGTTGAGTTTTTGAGAAATGGTCAAACATAGGATTTTCACACATTACAGTTTTTAATTCATACCAAAGGGTCCAGAAAATAAAAGAAGTCCAGTTAGTGGCAGTTAGTTTTGCAGGCAGCCGTGAAAGGAGAATAGCCAGACTGAATAGTTGAACTGATAGGAAGGCTCCAGTAACTCAAATAACAACTCTGTACAAACACGCTGAGCAGAAAAGCACCAAATGTAGGTCTCACTCCTGTGAAATTGGATGGACAAGAATTTTTAGTACCTGACCATTAATGTTTTGAAGGAATATGTGATATATTTAGTACATTTATTTGGACCAGTTTCTTTGGTCTTGCCTTATATTTGCATTCATGATTATAAGCATTAATTAATTGATTAAAAATCGGTCAAATGGTGAAAAATGAGAGAATTTCCAGAACTTTAACACTTGTCTGTAGTCACGTGTATTTGCAGGGACAGAAATGACTCAGGGAGTCTCGGGTTTGTCGGGTTGATGCCCTGTGGTATTAGTGTGCAGGAACTATAAGCAGAGATAAATGGATAAAGAGATTGTAGACAGAGAGAGAAATGTACTGGGTGAACTCGCCGATAATACAGTAGCCAGTGTTTAATATAAATTATAAACATTTGCATATTAAGGATATTTGCATGTTTTTTTTTTAAATTCTCTGTAATTTTAGAATAGCAACATACAGTAGTGGGGGGCACGGTGGCTTGGTGGTTAGCACATTTGCCTCACACCTCCAGGGTTGTGTGTGGAGTTTGCATGTGTGTGTGGAGTTTGCATGTTCTCCCCGTGCCTTGGGGGTTTCCTCCGGGTACTCCGGTTTCTTCCCCTGGTACAAAGACATGCATTGTAGGTTGATTGGCATCTCTAAATTCCACACACACATGGCAGAGGTGGGAATCGAACCCCCAACCCTGGAGGTGTGAGGCAAATGTGCTAGCCACTGTGCCCCCCATATGTTCTAAGATGTTTAATGCAAATATCAGGAAATAAAAAGTGAAAGTCTGAACTATCATCTTATATTCAGCTCAAACTTAAATGTCTTCAGTTTATTGCAAAAACAAAAAGAATTACCCTTACTGTTCCAATCATTTCAGAGAGGACTGTACAGTATATCATAGGTTTGTTTATATATGGTGCCCTACAATGAGAGTAGCATCCCATTCAGAGTGTATTTCAGCATCCTGCCCAGTGGTCACTCTGGATCCAGTGTGTTCCTGATCAGGATAAAGAGGCTAGCTATATGACAGATTGCCTTAAAGAGGCATAACAATGTGTATGTCTAAAAATTCAAACATAGCGAGCATCATAGGAAAAAACAAAAACAAAATTTAGACATGTGTGTCAGATAAGAAATAAAATAAAAATCTTTAGAAGTTCCTTGTGCGCATTTTTATATTCAAACAGGACTACTGTAGATATTGTAGTGTACCCGCACTTTTCTAATGCAGTATTCTAATGAGTCTGGATATCTCCTTGTCTTTTATTCCTAAAACACAGCCACTATGAAGGCATGTTACACTTTATACATTTTCTTTTTTCTCATGTTTAGGTTCTACTGGGACTTGGTGATGCTCTTTCTGATGATGAGCAATCTGGTCATCCTGCCATGGTGCATCACTTTCTTTGAGGATCAAAACACATTGCCATGGATCATGTTCAACATGGCCTCAGATACACTGTTCCTGACTGACCTAATCCTCAACTTCCGCACAGGAATCCCAGAGGATGATAACTCCCATATCATCCTAGACCCAAAGGTGATTCGTCGCAGATACCTGCAGGGTTGGTTCCTTGTGGATTTCATCTCTTCCATCCCGGTGGATTATGTTTTCCTTGCTGTGGACCTTGAGGCTCGGCTTGAGTCGGCGGAAGTGTATCGCACTGCAAGAGCATTAAGAATCGTCCGTTTCACCAAAATCCTCAGTCTGCTTAGGCTACTCCGTCTGTCCAGACTTATCCGCTATATTCACCAGTGGGAAGAGGTAAGCAGTGAGAAGGCTTTTCTATACAGGTCGTGGACTAAAGGGCAGAAAGGGTCAAAGTTTATTGAGCAATGAATTTAGCAAAGCTAGCTAGGACACAATCCTTATACAGGGAAAATGATTCTAGTTAAAGGTTGTCATACAGCATGGATTGAAATCAAACCTGAATATCAAGTTGAAGATCCATTTTAGGATGTAAATGATGCCTTGTAATACTATTCAGAAGAAAGCACAATCCTTATTTACCACTAATGTGACCATATTCTTTTAGATCTTTCACATGACATATGACCTGGCAAGTGCTGTGGTTCGAATAGTCAACTTGATTGGGATGATGCTTCTACTGTGTCACTGGAATGGCTGTCTTCAATTCATGGTGCCCATGCTTCAGGATTTCCCACAGGACTGCTGGGTTTCCAAAAACAACATGGTGGTGAGGAAGTTAAATGACACGGTCAAATATTCCCACTCAATAGCTAGCTTTCCCCAATCACATGATAACCACCAACCACAGGAAGGCTGAGGGCTAGCATGCACTTCCATTGAGACTGTACTGCTGCTCATGTAACATCACAAGGTGGCTCAGCACACTAAAGTGCTAACTGCCTTCTTCAGCTCACAGATAACAACAAATGGTTAGTGTCACTCTGACTGATCCCCATCCCCATGGCTTTTTATTATATGACCCTGTTGTTTGGACTGAAGATCCTTTCAACACACTATGCACCACTTGGCTCTATAGTAAAAGCTTTGGAAAAGCAATGATTCATAATCTGGTGCCACCTAGGAGAGGCTGGGTTCCCTTTTGAGTCTTTCTTCTGCATGACTTCCCAGGGAGTTTTTCCGTGCTACTTTCACCTGTGGCTGGCTTATTAAGGATATACACTGATTCAGGCATAACATTATGACCACTAACAGGTGACGTGAATTACACTGACTCCATCATTGTGGCCCTGTTAGTGGGTGAGATATATTAGGCAGCAAGTGAACATTTTGTCCTCAAAGTTAGAAAAAGGAAAAATGGGCAAGTATAAGGATTTGAGTGAGTTTGACAAAGGGCCAAATTGTGATGGCTAGACAACTGGATCAGAGCATCTCCAAAACTGCAGGGCTTGTGGGGTGTTCCCGGTCTGCAGTGGTCAGTATCTATCAAAAGTGGCCCAAGGAAGGAACAGTGGTGAACCGGCGACAGGGTCATGGGCGGCCAAGGCTCATTGGTGCACATGGGGAGCAAAGGCTGGCGCCTGTGGTCCGATCCAACAGACGAGCTACTGTTGCTCAAACTGCTGAAGAAGTTAATGCTGGTTCTTATAGAAAGGTGTCAGAATACACAGTGCATCACAGTTTGTTGCATAGCCGCAGACCAGTCAGGGTGCCCATGCTGACCCCTGTGCACTGACGAAAGCACCAACAATGGGCACATGAGCATCAGAACTTGGCTAAGGAGCAATGGAAGAAGTTGGCCTGGTCTGATGAATCACGTTTTCTTTTACATCATGTGCATGGCCGGGTGCGTGTGCGTCGCTTACCTGGGGAACACATGGCACCAGGATGCACTATGGGAAGAAGGCGAGCCGGCGGAGGCAGTGTCATGCTTTGGGCAATGTTCTGTTCTGGGCTGTTTTGGCAGCAAAAGGGGGACCAACACAATATTAGGCAGGTGGTCATAATGTTACGCCTGATCAGTGTAACTCTAAAACCGTTTCCAGATTTTATGTAAAGCTGCTTTGACAATGTCCATTGTTAATGGCGCTATATAAATAAAATGGAACTGAACTGAATGATTTGAAAATACTTTTCTGTTGTGCCACATGGGAACGCCATGTCTTTGAAATATTTGGGAGGTTCTTTATTATTAACATAGCATCTGACACTTTTTTTGTATCTTATCAATCACTTTTCATTGTTGTTATTACTTTCTTTGGTCAGAATGCCACTTGGGAGGAGCAGTACTCATATGCTCTCTTCATGGCCATGAGCCATATGCTGTGTATTGGATACGGTGCTCAAGCTCCTGAGAGAATGACTGATGTCTGGCTCACCATGCTGAGCATGATTGTAGGTGCTACTTGTTATGCCATGTTCCTGGGCCATGCAACCAACCTGGTGCAGTCACTGGATGCTTCCCATCGCCAGTACCAGGAAAAGGTACTGTTTCCTATTTCTCTCTTTAGTTGGGTACTTACTTATTACAAAATATTATATTTACTATTGTGCATTCTCCAAAGTGGATGCTATTTTATTTTATTTTATTATTATTCCACTGTTTAATCAAACTGTGATCAAATTGCCCCTACCTATTTGGATTAACACACTAGTCGTTTAAACGACTTACGTCATTTGTATTATGTCATATGTCATTATCTATTATTATTACCTACATCCTCTTTGTCTTTCACAGTATAAGCAAGTGGAGCAATACATGTCCTTCCATAAGTTGCCTGCTGAATTACGACAAAGAATTCATGACTATTATGAGCAACGGTTCCAGGGAAAGATGTTTGACGAGGACAGCATTCTGGGAGAACTCAGTGACCCGCTTAAAGAGGTCATTATGTTTAAATTATAATGACACAAAATGGATATACTGTTAGTTCTTATCCTATCCTGTCTGGTTTAAGCACAACCATTAGCGAGGTCTTTGTCCTGGTCATCATTGTAGTGGATCTGAAGGTGTTCCTGGGACTATGGGGCATTACAGGGTATAAGGACAGAATACACCCTGGTGGGATTCCAGTCCATCACAGGCATTTAAAAGATGCCCTTTTCCAGAGCAACTTACATAAGAGCTTTTTTATCTATCCTCATCCTCATGATAATTCAGTAGGTCAATCACTAAATGTACCATCAGGCAAGAAACCCAGTTGGGAAAGTGGAATGTGAAAAGCATTTTAAAACATATATAAATAGTGCTAAATCTAAAAAACTACTGTACTGAAGAGGTGTTCTTTTAGTCTCCATTTGAAGATGGCCAATGGCTCAGCTGTTCGGACAGCCAGAGGAGGTTTATTCCTTCACCTGGGTGAAGGACACAGGTGCATCTCAATAAATTAGAATGTCGTGGAAAAGTTCATTTATTTCAGTAATTCAACTCAAATTGTGAAACGCGTGTATTAAATTAATTCAATGCACACAGACTGAAGTAGTTTAAGTCTTTGGTTCTTTTAATTGTGATGATTTTGGCTCACATTTAACAACTACTTCAGTCTGTGTGCATTGAATTTATTTAATACACAAGTTTCACAATTTGAGTTGAATTACTGAAATAAATGAACTTTTCCACGACATTCTAATTTATTGAGATGCACCTGAATATCTTCCTTGTACCCTGAGAGACAGTGCACACAATCGAGCAGCGCTAGAGGCTGAAAGGTATTGTGGTGTGGAGCATGGTGTGAGAAATGGCAAGGACAGTGGTTTAGGTGTTGGCCTACTACTTGGAAGGTTGTGAGTTCAAATTCCAGGACCACCAAGCTACAACTACTCAGTTGTATAAATGAGATAAAATATTAATCGCTTTGGATAAGGGAGTCTCTGTCCAATGCTGTAAATGTTAAGTGATTTAAGGTAGGTGGGCAGCTACATGAAGCTGAAGCTTTGAGAACTCAAGGTGGTGGAAATCAGAGTCGTGTACCTGTATTTTGGATCATTTCCTCGTTCAGATGTTGCGAAGAGGCAGACCAGCTATGAGTAAAAAGCAATAATCCAGTTTCAAAATAATAAGCATTCTCTATAATAAGCATGTCTAGAAATGGCTGGATACTCCTAAAACCTGCATAACCTGGTCAGTTTAGCAATGTGAAATGAGAAGTTTTCCAGTGTGACCACTTCTTCTTTCCGGACCTGCCTGATCCATCCATGTGCTCTACCCCTTGTTGGAGTCTCATCGCTTGGTGGTGCTCACTGCTGCTGTGGATAGATCTGTGTGGACAGCCTCTGTGGACAACCCAGGGGACTGCTGTGGATAGAACCACTTGGAGACTATCACACCTCTGAATTGCTGAATCAGTCAGCTTTCAGCAGGAAGGAATTAGTGCTAAGTCTATAATGAACTCAGAATCTACACTGACCTACTAGTTCCTCAAGAGCTCTTGGTTGCTGTTGTAGAAAGGACATTATTAACATTTACATTATTCACTGTCCAGTGTCACCCAAATGAGGATGAGGTTCCCTTCTGAGCCTGGTTCCTCTCAAGGTTTCTTCCTCAGATCATCTCAGAGAGTTTTTCCTCACCACCATCACCTCTGACTTCTGTACTTCCGTAAAGCTGCTTTGAGACCATTGTTATAATCGCTATACATATATACGAATTAAGAAGGACGGTTGTTGTACAGGACTACCCCTAGTTGGAATCAAGAATCTATATTGTCATATCTCTCGGCATACCAGTGGTCAATACTACCCAGTGGATTATAGAGTCACCGAGCATGAAGGCAATGCAAAACAATGAGAAACAAGGCCTACCTAATTCCACATTTTCAAATGTACATTAGAAAAGACTACCCTGATCCTGATTTTAATTTACATTCTCTGTTGTAGGATATAGTGAGCCACAATTGCCGTGAACTGGTAGCGAACATGCCACTGTTTGGTAACGGTGATCCACACTTTGTCACTGTGCTGCTGACTAAGCTACGGTTCGAGGTCTTCTTGCCAGGTGACATCATTATTCGCGAGGGTACACTGGGCCGCAAAATGTACTTCATCCAGCATGGCTGCGTCACCGTCCTGACCCGTAACAAGAAAGAAAAGAAGCTCAGTGATGGTTCCTACTTCGGAGGTGAGTACCGCTTTCACTGGTTTCTCTTATGATCATTTTGTTCTTTGTAGTTTCACCAAAGTTTACATTTCGAACCTTCTTTCTGTCCATTCCTTTTCTCAGAGATTTGTTTGCTGACCAGTGGGCGTCGTACCGCCACAGTGCAAGCTGACACTTACTGCAGACTCTATTCTCTCAGAGTGGATAGCTTTAATGAGGTTTTGGAAGAGCACCCCATCATGAGGAGGGCGTTTGAGAGGGCTGCCATAGAGCACCTTGAACAAGTAGATAACAACACTGCGTATAACGACATGCCTTCAGGAGCACAGATAAAGAAACAAACCGCAGAGAAAGACAGTATCATCTTATAGCAACTTCGTTTTGTCATCCACCATGTTGAGTGTCATCACCATCACTGGACACCAGGAGCTGAACAGGACTTGCTCCAGTGATCAGCTGCTTGAAGGACTTTTCTGGCCTTAGCAGATTAGTGGTTTAGATAGCAAGTGCGTTTACTGCTGCTATTTAAACTATATGCACATGTTGCTGTATATTTGGATGCAATTAGTAATTAAATGACACATTAGCATTTAATTAAGCAAACAAACGCTCGTGTGGTGAAAACCGAGCCCATAACCTTCCAAATTTACATGGGGGTGAAAATATGAAGAAGTAGGTGGATGGAACTCGCCCAGTCGATCACTTGCACCATTTAAAGCCATTTTAAAGATTGTTATCCAGATTAAATCATATTCTAAACTCATCTGCCTGCACTGAAACTGGCACAAGAGTGCACCTAATGCTGCCTTCATGTGTTATCTGAATAATCGTATTTCCCGTTTCTGAAGTGGTAATTACGAGTATGTCATGTTCACATGCTTTGTTGTTGGAAAGAACATGAAACGTGGATGACTCCAGGTTCAATCATTCATACTTATTTTTCTTTTACTTTTATATCGACACCATAACACATATTCGTTTAGCTAGCTTGCTATCGATGGAATCGTAGACAAATACAAGACGTTCTTGCAGTGTACAAAGGTTCAACACTGATTACTGAAAATGACCAAAACGGCAAGTGCTCTCCTCCACCATGCAGAACTCCTGTCATCTCGTGAACCCAGGTGATCTCCCAAAATGATCTCCGACTTGAATTTATCAACTCGTAATTACGACTTATTCATTTGCAAGTTCGTATTTCCGATAGGCATGTGAAGGCAGCATAACACGCTCTAGGAATAATAGAGGAACAAACATATTAATTCCTGCTTTAAAAAGGCTCGGACTGTCCTGGAGAGATTATTGGCAAGCATTACACAAGGTGATTCATCTGCTTAGAGTGATTAAACCTGTCTTGCCTCACACTTGGACACAGGGACTTATCAGGGTCAGGCATATCTGAATGGACTCGAAGGCTGGATTTGAAAGAAAAATGTCTGATTAAAAAAATGTTCTATGAATGGGGAAAATAACTGCCATTTTGTTTAAATGTTTGCTAATGATCTACTTTGGGTTGATGGCCAATGGTATGGAACTTTGTTAGAGTTTTATTAATCTATTACATTTGACTGCTGAGTAAAAAATGCTTCAGTGCCAAAAGGCTTGCTAGCTTGCCTGGTTTACTTTATTGTAAATCCTTTATTGTGAAATCCCTTGTGAAGCACTACAATCATACACGTTCTGGAAGATTCCCGCTTCTCACCGAAAGCCAAGATGTACATTTCGTGCATCTTGAATGAAGCAATTTGGCATAAAATGTGATATCCGTTGTATCATGCAGCATTTGCATCATCTGTTAATCTGTTCCAGGTCAATGCCAACGTCACCATGGAGAAATAAAGCTCAGGATCACAGGAACAAAAATGTTCACTCATGTCTTTCAATCTGATTTCACTGGACTGAACTTTTCTAGTTGAATAATAAAGAAAATTGTATTGTTTATACATCAAATGTATTTAGGAACAAGTACATCAGAGGGACTGCTCATGTTGGACGTTTGGGGGACAAAGTTAGGGAGACCAGATTAAGATGGTTTGGACATGTTCAGAGGAGGGAGAGTGAGTATATTGGTAGGAGAATGTTGGACATGGAGCTGCCAGGCAGGAGGCAAAGAGGAAGGCCAAAGAGGACGTATATGGATGGAATTAATGAGGATATGAAGCTAGTGGGTGCAAGTGTTGAGGATGCAGAAGATAGGGATAGGTGGAGAGAGATGATTCGCTGTGGCGACCCCTGAAGGGAAAAGCCAAAAGAAGAAGAAGAAGAAGAAGAAGAAGAAGAAGAAGAAGAAGAAGAAGAAGAAGATACATCAAATGTATGGAAAACTGGTTCAGACATGTCACATCCATAACACACATTTATCCAAACAAGAAATCTTGTTAAATCTATACTTTTTGTGTTCATACTCTTTCTTTCATGTTACAGACATAAATACTTCCTGCGACGGGATTTGAAAGTTTATAGAAAATGTGTTTCCTCGTACAAAGGTTTGTCCGTTTGATGGCACATCCATAACTGATAAATTGCTGATAAAGTTAAAATGCAGAAATCAATACATGAGTTTTACAACATTGTGTTAATTTACATCTATCTCATAATTACAATATTTACGCCTTCATTCAGCAGCTGACTAGGCTTTCGGCTGCTCCCTGTTCGGGGTCACCACAGCGGACCAACTGGTCCGCACAACAACTTGGCGAATGTTTTACGCCGGATGCCCTTCCTGACGCAACCCTCCCATTTTTCTGGGCTTGGGACCAGCACTGCATCCAGTGGCTGGGGTTGGGGCATTGGCTAGGAAAATGCAGAAATCAATACATGAGTTTTACAACATTGTGTTAATTTACATCTATGTTCATCTATCTCATAATTACGATATTTATGCCTTCATTCAGCAGTCATACTACAGCTGACTACAACCAGAAAAAAACAAAGAAGACTGTGAATTCATGCTCTGAACCTCAGGGAAGACCTTTTCTAGGCTTTTTACATGACGCTTAACCCCAGGTTAATGTCATTCTAAAGCCTGCTTTTAACCCTGGGTAGAGAAATGTTCCACGCTTTGTAATTTAGAAGTGTTGTTAGCACTGATTTTTACATGAAGCAGGATTAGCACAGCTTTTGAAACTGAAGGATTTGCCTGGCGACATTTTTTCTCACTGATGCAATGCTCCAGCTAAAGTATGAGCAGTGTGAAGTGTGAAACAAGACAACTCATGATTTGTTTGTCCAGGGTTTACAATGACCCAATGTGAAAAGCCCTTCCAAATCCTTCCAAGTACAGCAAGTGACATCAATTCAACATGGCTGCTCATGGTGTGAACAGTGTGACCAACCGTTTGCTTTAATCAACAAGCATACACGTGTCATTTTTTTAAATCTATAACGCTGACTCTACATTTTCATGTATTTTGAGGAGGATAATATACATCACTAATCACAGTATGCCTGTTGCTAACAAAAGACGAACATGGAGGTATTCGTGTTATTCCCTTCACTTCCGCTAGGTGGCAGTATACCATCCCTTGCTCTCCGCCGCAGCGGCAGCAGAAGAAAAGGCGACGTGACGTGTTTCCGGGTGCAGTTTCAGTAAACCCAGATCCGGGGGGCATACAGAAAGGTAAATAGTTGCTCCGAATTTTCTAAGTGATTATAACGAATGTTCAGATTGTCAATACGTCACATTGGTGTCCTGAAATGTTAATAGTAAATGCAAAGTGTGTAACTAGCTAGACAGCTAAATGCAGCGCCTGTAATTGTAGTTGCTTGTGGAGGTCACCGCGAAATAGTGTGGGGCTGAATTACAAATCACACCCCGGCGGCTAGGTGTAGTGCACTACATGGGGTGCGGAAGCGTTTACGTCATGCCCTGTGTAGTGTACTTGTATAGGGAGTAACGCGGCGTTTCGGATTCAGCCTCAGTTGCTTGCTAAGTGACGTTAGCTCGTATATTGGGATTAAATATTAAATAAAAAATAAAATAATATATATATATATACGTTTTACAGAGTCTGAACTGTGAAATTATGTAGAGTTATATTATACATATAGTTATGTTTTAGCTAGCTAGCAAGATTAACGAGATTTACGTAACGTTAGTATACTAGCGTTAGCTCATCATCATTATTATTATTATTATTATTATTATTATTATATTATTATTAAATTTAGCTAGAACTCAAGATAGTGTTTGTTAAAGCTCAGTATTGCAATAACGTACAGTATTTACATTTCTATCTGTTTATAACACTTTTACTATAAAGACAATAATAAGCACAATGTATTACGGTCACCATCAGTGCCCAGTGTCCAAATATTTGTGGACACCTGACCCTTCACACCCAGATGTGATCCTTCCCTAGAACTGTTGCTACAAATTTTGAAGCACACACTCGTCCAGAAAGTCTCTGTCTGCTGCAGCAGTACACTTCACCCTATTCTAGCATGACGATGTTCCTGTGCACAAAGCACATCTCAGTGTGTTAAGGTTGAAGTGGAAGAACTGGAGTGTCCTGCACAGAGCCCTGACTCTGACTCAACCCCACTGAACACCTTTGGGATGAACTGGAACACCAATTGAACCTCCTCACTCTGATCTCACTAATGATCTTGTAGCTGAATGAACACAAATCCAACAGGATTTGTGGGTCTGATGGTCAGGCGTCCACAAAGTTTTGGTCCTACACACTTGCTCAGCATTTTTATAAAACGTTCACAACGTTACTTAATCACGTGGCAGCAGCTCGGTGCATAGCGTGTGTAGTTACAGAGACATCATACAGCACATGTAACACGTGTTTCCAACAGGAAAGGATGCTGGCTTGTCTTGGCTGTCCTGGACTGAGTCGCACGCTCAGCTCAGGAGTGCTGCATCTCCCCAACACTTTCGTGGCTCGCGCTCCTACGATCTCTACTTCAATCATCAGAGGAAGCCAAGCAGCATTAGTGCGCTACAACAGCACTGCTCAACAGGTACTCCTTCTCCTAAAAAAACCTTTGTAGATTTTTAGATTATTACTTCAGATTCATTAATCTTGTAAATTTAGCCGCAGGTAAATGGGATGTGGTTTAAAGCAGCAGTATATGGAACTCACATTTGGTTTGGACTTTGAACTCACTCAGGAAAAAGTCAAGAAAACAAAGTTTGGACCTTTGGCTGATCAAGACAGAATTTTTACCAACCTTTATGGGCGACATGACTGGAGGTACTCTGGACTTTCTGCCTTTCTTCTATATATTTAGTTTAAATGTAAAAGATACGTTTGTTATTTATAAAATTATTTAGTCTAAAAGAATAATAATATCGTTATAAATTATGCCATAATGTATTTTCCTGAGATATCAGGGATATTTTGACGTCTAATTTTCCCCCCCAAATAAATTTAATTGCCAACCCGAAGCTGCTTATTTGACATAAAATGAAACATATAAAAAAAAATTAATTAATGAAAAGTTTTATAAAAATATTTAATTTATCGTACTTTTTTTAATTGTTAAATGTAAAAATGACATGCACATTTTTTTATATGAAAAATTAAATACGTTTATTTTTGTAGACATGATATCCAGTCTGTCTGTGACGTGAAGAAGCAGAGCATCGTATAAAACATGAAACACTTTTAAGTTCATCTGCTGGAGCAGGTTTTATTAATGCAGCTCTACTGCAGCTAAAAATAGTAATCTGATTTTTTTTTTTTTTTTTATTATACATGTTTCCTATCCTTAATCTGAACTGTGAGCTGCGTACGTCTGGTTCGAGAACAGACGCTGAGATTCTTTCTGAAAGCCGAAAAGGTTTTTTCCTGCGTTTTAGGCTGAAAGGTGCGTTAAATCGTGGTGACTGGTACAAGACCAAGGAGATTTTGGAGAAAGGAGTGGACTGGATCCTCAACGAGATCAAAGTGTCTGGTCTGCGTGGTAGAGGAGGCGCTGGATTCCCCACAGGGATGAAGTGGAGCTTCATGAACAAGCCCAGCGATGGCCGGTTAGTTCGACTTTATTTAACCCAAACACTGAACTTCGAAACCTCACAGTCCTCTCAGAGCACGCTGGTCTTTATTTCTCTCCTCAGGCCCAAGTACCTGGTGGTGAATGCTGATGAGGGAGAACCTGGTACCTGCAAAGATCGAGAGATCATGCGTCACGACCCACACAAGCTGGTGGAGGGCTGCCTGATAGCGGGGAGGGCCATGGGAGCTCGCGCTGCTTATATCTACATCCGTGGAGAGTTTTACAATGAGGCGTCCAATCTTCAGGTGAGACCAGAAACGGACACGGGATTTATTTGCTGGTTGTCATGATAATGAGTGTGTGACATCCTGGTGAGGGGGAGGTTTTAAATAAGGAGATGAAGGCAGGTGTGTGAAAGAGAGGTGCTGGTTTTATTCTTCCTTACTTCATGATTTCAACACAGAACAACAACAATACACGAAACACATGCTCGGATTAAAAACACACAAACACACAGTTCTGTATGTTGTAATTTCCAATATTTAAAACAGTCTTCATCTTGTTGTTCCGTGTTTTACAAATCTGCAGCTCCTGATACCTTATAAGGTCAATCCAGCACAGTTTCTCACCTCATCCCTGTTGAATTTGGAGAGTGTTCATGGTGTTAGAAATATAAAATGTTTTGTTTTTGCTCCCCAGGTCGCCATCAACGAGGCGTACGGGGCAGGGCTGATCGGAAATAACGCCTGCGGCTCTGGCTACGACTTTGACGTGTTTGTGATGCGCGGCGCCGGCGCTTACATCTGTGGAGAGGAGACGGCTCTGATCGAGTCCATTGAGGGGAAACAGGGGAAGCCCCGTCTGAAGCCTCCTTTTCCCGCTGACGTGGGTAAGAATGAGTTTTGATAGTTTGGATTTCACTTGCGCTCTCAAATATTTCAGCCATCGATCATTACCTCGCTTTAGCCAGTTAGAATCATTACTTAAGCTGAATTCACACAGTCTCTCAACTATGAAGCCGTCAGGAGGCGTTCCTACTACTGGTTGCCATAGCAATAATGTGTCGGTGAGTGGCACAACTAACTTAAAATTCTTGCCACTAAAATGAAACATTCTCCAGGAGTTATCTGCATCATATCCTAGGAGATGAATGTATGTTGTAGATCATGTCACTCCACTGTCTCCACTCCATATTTGCATAAAGTTCAACACCAAGATGTTAGCAGCAGACCCTTTAAGTCCTGTAAGTTGTGAGGTGGGGCCTTCATTGGGAAAATGGACAAAATGTTCACTTGCTGCCTAATATATCCCATCCACTAACAGGTGCCATGGTGAGGAGCTTATCAGTCTTATTCACTTCACCGGTCACTGCTCACAATGCTATACCTGACCGGTGTATATTAACTAACTGTCTTCTTGCAGGAGTGTTTGGTTGCCCAACAACGGTTGCGAATGTAGAAACAGTGTCTGTAGCCCCAACCATCTGCCGCCGCGGAGGCTCGTGGTTTGCCGGGTTCGGCAGAGAGAGGAACTCCGGCACGAAGCTCTTCAACATCTCGGGTCATGTGAACACCCCCTGCACCGTGGAGGAGGAGATGTCTATTCCGATGAAGGAGCTGATTGAGAAGCACGCAGGTACGCTACACCTGTTGATTCGTGGTGACAGACTCCTAACTGACCCATTGTACTGTTCGCTACACTGGGGTTAGTGTCTGTTCCATCTTCTCCTCGGGTGTCTGGGTTTCAAATTTTTTATTGTTGCAATGCTTATTAAATTACAGGTTTTTATTATCACACAGTTATTAAACATCCGAAATCATGCTCTCAGATGGTCGCTCCAGAATTTCATCATTTTCAGAACACAGAAATTAAAGCGAAATTGAGCAAACTCGAATATCTCTAGGAGTTTGAAATTGTTTGAAATCACGCGGGTTTTCTGAAAAGAAGCCAAAACCCTTTTCCAGAGAGTGCTCCAAGCCTGATCTGTTATATCACATGGTTACTCAGTGACTGCATTTTTCAGACGCTTGATCTAGATAGCAACAGAAACCGAATATGGGTTTATATAAGTTTTCATCTTTGGCATTGTGGTAAAGAAACATTTGAGTCTGCAGTCTGTGGATGTGGATTTGTAATCTTCTCCTCTGCTGCAGGTGGTGTCCGTGGAGGCTGGGATAACCTCTTGTGTGTGATTCCCGGTGGTTCGTCCACACCGCTCATCCCTAAACATGTGTGTGAAGATGTTCCTATGGACTTCGACGGTCTCATACAGGCTCAGACTGGCCTGGGTACGGCAGCACTCATTGTCATGGACAAATCGGTGGGTGAAAAGTCATGTAATGTGAAATCAGAACTACATGCTGCAGGATTCATCAGATTGTAGATGCTAATCTGTTTAATAGGGTTTATTATCCTGACTATGTATGAACTGATGAATGAGGGAGCTTCTACCAGAATGTAAGCAGCAAAGCTGAAATGTAAGAGCTCATCGAAAACACACTTGTACCTACGTTGTACACCTAGGGTATGTCCAGGACATAAAAAATGCTTCCTATTAAGGTTTGATTCAGACGATGAAGGCATGGAGTAATGCCTTTATTAAATGTTTGCAAGAGAATGCTTCTGAGATAACTTCAACCTGGCTGTCAAGGAGGAAATGATGACCAGAGTGCCCAGGCCCAGGGAGTCAGGCGGTCCTGAAGCCAGTGCTTGCTTTGTACAATAAACAAACAGCAACAGAATCTAATTAAATGTATGCATTAGTAGACAAAATAAAAGTATAATTATACTGATTACAAGGTTTAAATGAAAGCATCGTTTTTTAAAATTTTTTTATTGACGACCAGCTCAAACTGAATTAACCAATCAGCATCCTTCATTTTCACTGCACCTTAAAATGATCAGAGATGTGAGCTCTGGTGTGCTGTACAGTAACAGTTACTCAGTGAGATTACAGTGAGTTAATACAGTGAGAATTGAGTTAGTGTGAAATGGAAGGAGTTTTAAAAGGGGACCCTGTTTATCAGGTGCATGTATCATAGAGTAGCTCTTTCAAATTTTATAACATGTTCTACAGTCAGTAATTATTTCTCCAGTGCTGAAAAGTGTGTCCCTGAACCATGTGAAGCTTGTGCTTTGTAGGATGTCATCAGAAACGGTACAGGGATTTAAAGGTCTTATTTCATTACAGACGGATGTAATCAGAGCGATTGCCCGGCTGATCGAATTCTACAAACATGAAAGCTGTGGCCAGTGCACCCCCTGCAGGGAAGGTAAGGAATTGCACATCAGGATTGGTTTCTCTGTGTGATACGATGTGATGAATAGATAGAAAGATCGTGTTTATGAGTTGAGCACACATGAGTCGTAATTACGAGTAGGAAACTTGAAGTTTTCTTGGAGTTTCAGAGTTTGGGGGCGTGTCAGTAAGAAAATATTGTGGAATCAGTGGATGAAACGTCTGAAGTTCATTGTAAATCTGTAGAGATTCAGTCATGTTTGGTTTATGCAGTAACTTCACATTCAAGCACCTACAGGAGACACATGGTTTGATTACGATGTAATATGCAAAACGTGCCTGAGTTTAAAAATGTTAATCTTTGCTATAATTTTTTTTTGTACTTAATTAAGACAAAGTACAACTCCATCTCATTCCATTCAAAGTGACTTGAAAGCACCTGGAGTCGTTATTATGACTTTCCAACTTACATACGTACATACGAACCTTCCAGGAGGACTTGAGAACACAGTAAAACAAGACTGGCCATTGCGTTATAGGAAAATGATCAGTGCCTGGACAGTTTGGTATGGCCAAGCTCATCCCTAGATGTTTTATTCCTCTTACGCCACAGCAATTTGTAAACGATTACAACTTCTAATGTATTACTGACCGACATCTCATGATTTGTAATCATTCTGTTTAGTTAGTTCCTATTTACATCACTTCTGTTATCTATATAGATATAAACAGTCGATCTCTCAGCAGCCTTTCTTCTTTCCTTTCTCTTGAAGAGACAAATATTGCAGCTTGTCATGTTATCAGGAATCTCAATGAAGCTGTAGACCCTAAAACTACTGTATGAGTCGTGAATCAGAAAATCAACCCACACCCTCCGATTCAACACCGTGGTAGAAATCACTAAGATCCACAGGATTTATAGAATATAGATGTCGAGGAGGGAACAGCAAACGGAAAACTCTTTTCAGTTATTTAAACACTAATTTATTCTAATTCTTCTTTTTCTCAGGAGTGGATTGGATGAATAAGATGATGTGGCGCTTCGTTAAGGGAGACGCACAGGCAGCAGAGATCGATATGATCTGGGAGCTCAGCAAACAGATCGAGGGTCACACTATTTGTGCTCTGGGTGACGGAGCTGCATGGCCTGTACAGGTAAAATACAGAGCATAAGGCTTTTATAATATTAATACTGCTTTAAAATAGTTTGGTTAATTGTGTTATGAAATGATCTGTGTCCAGGGTTTGATCCGTCACTTCCGCCCCGTTATGGAGAGCAGGATCCAGCAGTTCCAGCAGAAACAACAAGCTCGGGCTTAATTTCAGCGTCTCCTTATACTTTTACCCGATTATACATTATTATTTAAGAATAAAAGTGTTCTCTGGCACTTATATCTGGACTGCCATCACTATCCGGCTTGTGACGCTGTTGCATCCAGTCTAAAAATAATAAACTAATAAAGTTGTATGATTATTAGATTCAGCTGTGGTACATGGAAATGTGTCTTAACTGCTTAGATATAATGCTCTTATTTTCTGTGACGCTTTATCTAGGAAGTGTGCACAGATCAGTGGAAGTCCTATTTGAAGTTACATTAATCCACTCCACCCTTTCTCAGTCACAACACACTGGTACTGTTGAGTTTTATAAAAAAACAAAGCAAAAAAAACAATTCATGTTCTGTATAAATCTAAAAATAAATGACATAAATGAATACTTTCCCAAATCAACACACCGTATCCTTCCTCAAGATTGTGACCATCTCCTGCTACATTACACTCATCTTCTCCTGCTTTTTACCTTTACATGTGTTTAATCAAATATTTTAAAGGAAACCGCATAACATATTTGTCACATTAGTCTTGTAGTACATTTTCAGTTGAAAACTTTGTAAATATGTTAAAATTATACTTCATATAACAGATCAATTTAACAATAGAACCTGTAGGTAGATAGATAGATAGAGAGAGAGACAGAGATAGAGATATAGATAGATAGACAGTAAATGTTCATGTACATTATGTAGCCAAAAGTATGTCCAGCCGACCATCGCCCCCAGATGTGGATCGTAAGCTAAAAGCACACAATTGTATAGAATATCATTACAGTTTCCCTTCACTGGACATTAAGAGACTCGAACCCTGTTCCAGCATGATGATGTTCCTGTACACAAAACACAGAGCTCCATGAAGACATGGTGTAGAGGTTAAGGTTGAAGTGGAAGAACTGGAGTGTCCTACACAGAGCCCTGACTCTGACTCAACCCCACTGAACACTTTGGGATGAACTGGAACACCGACTGAACCCCAGACCTCCTCACTCTTACATCATCAGTGTCTGATCTCACTAATGCTCTTGTAGCTGAATGATCACTAATCCCCACAGACACACTCTGACTAGTGGAAAGCCTTCACAAAAGAGAAGAGGCTGTTTTAGGAGAAAAGAGGGAACAACTCAGTATTAATGGCCATCATTTTGGAATGGAATGTTGAATAATTTTGGACACTTAGTGTCACACCAATCTGGAACAATAAATTATTCAGTCTTTAATTTGGAAATCATTTTTAAATTCAGATCTGTTTTACCTGAAGCATAGAAACTATATACTATAAAATTATATGACATATGGTATTAAGTTTTCTTAACATTATTAATGCTCATATAAATAGGAAGAAATATCTAAGGAACTAATAGAATTACAAATATTACTAACAAGAGAAAAAGAAATTCATGAGAAGAAAATATTCTTTTTAGCTATTCTGAAGCATGCATAAAATGTGACATTCAGATTTCCTTATGAATGTTTTTTAGTTCTATGAAATGCATGCATGGAGGTCCAGCATATGTAAGGTTAAAATGTAGTTCATTCTGTAATTAGGTATATTTTGAATTTAGTAGATACAGAATTTCCTACTGGTTGGCAGGTTGTAACTTATTCATCTTTTCTGGAATATTGGAAAAGTAGAAGCTAATGTAAAATGAATGGCTGCAGAAATGCGCATATAGGGCCTCAGGAGAGTGAAGCATTTACCTTTAGTAAGAATCATTGCAGCAGCACCTAGAGCAAAAAGACCTATAGGAATACCCAGTTTAGTCCAAGATACATTTCGAGCATCTCCAACTGCAACATTACCAGCTAAATTTAAAAACGTCTTGTTTTTGCTATAAAACCTTTCAAAATGCTCTTGTCTCCTGAGTCTCTCATGTTCCTCTCTCATCTTTGTCTCCTCCTCTCTCCTGAGTCCCTCATGTTCCTCTCTCATCCTTGTCTCCTCCAAGTCTCTCCTAAGTGTCTCATGTTCCTGTCTCATCCTTGTCTCCAACTCTCTCTTGAGTCTCTCATGTTCCTCTCTCATCCTTGTCTCCTCCTCCTCTTCCTCTTGTCTGAATCTCACTGCTTCCTCATACATCTGATTGGAGTAGTAGGTTCCTCCGTTTTCCTCCACCATTCTGTCTATCTTCTCCAGTAGCTCACTGACCTGCTCTCTGTTGCTCAGTTGTTTATTGTTGAAGATGTGATATCTACCTCCACACTCATCGACTAGTTTACTGAGAGATATGTTCTCCTGAATCAACCCCTCCACAGACTTCTCATTTAACTCCTCTAAGTCTCCATAGGTGAAGAGAATTATTGTGTATTTTTTCATCTCTCTTCCAAAAATCAGCTCTAAGTTTTGAAAAACATTTTCCTCTTGTTCAGTGAATCTGTTGTTAATAGGATAGACATAAAGGAAAGCGTGAGGTCCCGGACTGGACAGATAAATACTCCTTCCTATCTCCATACTTAACTTCTCTTTGCAGATTCTTGTGTCAAATAACCCTGGTGTGTCAATAACAGATATATTTCTCCCTGAAACCACTGCCTGATGCAGTTCACACTCTGATGTTATAGAGGCTTGACTGAACTCAGATCTAAATCTCTTCTCTCCCAGGATGGTGTTTCCTGTAGCACTTTTCCCAACTCCAGTCTTCCCCACCAGCAAGATTCTCCTGTGAAGGGAGTCTTTTTCTGGATCTGGGGGTGTTGTCTGAGGAAATCCCATCTCTGGAGCTGAAAGTCAATAAAAAGAACACAGTTCAATGTGTCATTATAGGTCTGTACAGCTTTGGTGATAAATTCTTTTTAGAAACACATTAATTCTTCTTATGAAATGCATCTATTATGTATTAATACCCATCCACACCATTCAATAGCTAAGTTCTGCTCTACATTACGTCTGGTTAACTGGCAGTGTTTCAGCTGATGAGTTAATGTTAGTTCCCTGTTAAAGATACTTCAATCAAATAATCTGTAATCAAATGTATATTTACTGTATGTGTGTGTGTGTGTGTGTGTGTGTGTGTGTGTGTGTGTGTGTGTTTGTGTCTAGTATGGACAAGAATTTGTTTCCCTGCACTATGAAAAAATAGCATGGTATTGCCAATGTTTTTAAGGACTTTTATACTTTTCAATGCTTGTATGTTTTAACACATCTTCAACATATCTCTCACACTGTCTTAGTTGTGACTCAAGTGTTTGTTTGCAGGTGTCAGAAACCAGAAACATCTGTTCATATTGCCTTCAATCAGTAATTAGAACACAGCTTATCCTAGGTCTGTGTGTTTTGGAGTGAAATCCAGGGGCACTGAGTATAAATTTGATTCATTGCAGGTCAGGGGGTAAAATAAGGATGTTAAGAAGAGTCTCAATTTTGGTTGCACAACAGTTATGCTATAAATAGTAGCATATTTGATCATACACGAAAACTCAAAAAACAGATTAATTAACCAGTCTAAATATATATATATATATAAAATGTTATCTATATATATATATATATATATATATATATATATATATATATATATATATATATATATATATATATATATATTTAGATAACATTTTTATAATATATAGATAACATTTTACCCTAACAATTTTTTTTTTATAAGCAAATAAGAGAAGAGGAATGTTTGTGACATCCAAACTGGCATGAAGAGCAAAGTGCTGCAAGTTAAATTAGTATCATTGTAAGAATAGAAGTTGCTTTCGGCTACTCCTGTTCAGGGTCGCCACAGCAGACCAACTGGTCCGCACAACAACTTGGCACAGGTTTTTTTTACGCCAGATGCCCTTCCTGACGCAACCCTCCATTTTTCCCAGGCTTGGGACCGGCACTGCATCCAGTGGCTGGGGTTGAGGCATTGGCTGGAAATCGAACCTGGGCCTTCCGCATGATAGGCGAGCAACCTACCACTGAGCCACCAATGCCTCAGTAGCATTGTAAGAATGATTTTTATAATATTTTATCATTTTGGATGCCCAGTGATTGAATAAAAACTGAAAAAACACTTACGGATAATTTCTGGTGCCTCTTGGATTTTAGTAATTAACTCTCTAACTTGATCTGGATTTTCTGATGAGTTGTTGAAGACGTGATATCTGTTTTGAAATCTCTGTAGGACTTCTTTCACTTCTTCTGTCTCTTCTATAAACTGCTCAATAGTGAGATTTTTTTTCTCGAGCTCATCTGCTTTGGTGAAAAGGATCCATATGTTCTGCACAAGAAATTCGGGTAAAATATCTGCAATTAGACGAATAGCTTGCTTTTGTTCAGAAGCAGCTCTTTCTGCCTTTATCACCAACAGAATCACAGTGCATGCTGACTTGTCTAACTGGAAGAGAGACTCATATAGTGTTATTGGAATCTCATTGCTTTCTTGACTGGAGATTCCTGGTGTGTCGTACACATTAAGAGTCACTCCATCAAAAATCTCACTCGCTATCTGAACCTCCTGAGTTACAGATGTAACACTCTTCTTGGAACTAAAAACACTTCTTCTCAGTAAAGTGTTTCCTGAAGCACTTTTTCCATGTCCGGTTATTCCAAAAAGAATAATGTTAAAACGTAGAGGATGAGCAATGTTCTTCTGGAATGATGCCATTTTTCTATCCTTGTAAAATGACCTAATGGAACAAAAAGGAAGAAATCTTTCATTTACTAGTCCTGTATATTGTCCTTAAAATACATTCACCTGTCATGATTTTTTCAAGATGCTAAATTTCTTTAATTTAGAACTATTAAGATACAGAGAGTATGATGATGAAACGATGAAACAGTAAAGTAATTGAAATATTGGAATATTTATATAAACCTGCCATTATGGAATATATATACTCACCATTTAATGAACTGTAATGGACTCTAAAAACACATTGTGCTTTGCGCTTGGAGGCACAGGCAGCTTATATAGAGGCATTCTCACGCAAGGATGTCATGAGTTGTCACGATTTGCCAGTCAAAAATGAAAGCAAAACAACCCCACCTGGTTATTTCTGGCTTTCTCACTGAGCTGCGCAAAACAAAAACAAATATACTTAATCATTTAGCAGTATACACAACATGATCATGAATTATAAATCACAAAGGAAATGGCTTATTAGTAACTTCACACAGGTCTTAATACCGAAAGGACGTGATAAGTGTGAATAATTTGGAGACGAGACAAGAGACATTCACACTAGGAGAGATAACAAGGCACACATGATGGCAAACACTGATAAAGTAGAAAAAAAACGTATCTGTGATGTATGGAGGTAGATTAGGAGATTTAGAGAAGTATTTATGTGTCCAGTCCAGTGGTATTATTTATTGCTTATGCTCTAAAGTTGGTCTGGAGTGTGTACAACATCCCACATAGAAACTGGATTTATGAAAAAATACAGGAAAAGGACCTGACCATATAAAACCCACAATCCTACATCCTATTTATCAAGGTAATGTATATTTAAATTCCTGTAAGGGTGTGGGTGTGTCTGTGTCATGAGTTTCGAATGTGTGTGTTTTGAGTGTGTGTGGTGTGTTTGTTGTCCTCATATTCCTTGTTTTTTTTTTAGCCTGAGTTTAACCGTTTGTCAATTTAGTGTACCAGTAAACTGCAATAGGTGATCTGATTAGCAAAGCATTGAGGTTAAAAACTAGGGCTTCTTATTTATAAAACATGACATGACAATAATTAGAGTGTGTGATTTGGGAATAGTGATGATTGATTTACAGACTTTATATCGAAGTGTGAAACATTGACGTAATTAAATTATTTAGTAGCCTTCTGGTAAACCTTTTAGCAAGGTTTATTAGGGAAAATTACACCCAAAAACATGTATGCTTTAGGAATGGAACACACAATTATTAGGTGACTAAACTCAGACCAATATCTCATTTACTATGTGTTGTAATCATAATATATGCATTTTGCCATGCTACCATGTCAAACTTATATTTGTGTCTGCTACTGTAGAGAGGTTGAACCTGCCTGTCAACCTGCTTCTCTCCTTCCACAACTGATGCTCAACCATGGCCCCATCATTCAATATTTCTTAGAGAGATTTACTTCTTACAGAGAGAAAAAATTATACAGAGAATGTGCTTAGGTATGACAGTGAGATCAAACGATGGGTCCTGGAAGTTTTGAAGGTTTGGATCAGGGAGAGAATCTGATTGCTTTCAATAAGTTTTTTCCACTAATAAATGATCATAGTTGAAAGGCTATGTGTAGTATCATTAATAAAATACATTTACATTGTGACTGCCTCTCCAATACAATCAACTGTGTCTGTGGGGGTTTCATCAAGATGGCCCATACAGGAGATGGGTGTGGACCAGACGACACACACACAGGACATTCAGTTTTGTGTATTGATGACCCTACATGGGCGGTCCTTACAGTTCTGTATTCTTGTATAAAGATATGTCTCACACGTTAAGATATTTTGAAGACCAACAAGCTAACATTGCTGTTGAAGACCCTCTACACTGATACCTTCAATAATTTCTTCTCCCCACAAGAACTCTGGCCAAGCTTACTTATTTTATGTATTAGAGAAATCTAATACATTGGCAAGCCACCCAAACCACTGCCCAGCCAAATACAGCAAAATCTAACATTTAAAAACTTTCTGTTGCAAAAATCTTTCATAGTCATTATCATCAAGTGCCTTTAAATTCGCAAGGTCTGGGGAAACTTTCTGTGTATTGTATAATTATCTATTTTCTGTCAAAAAATATCAGAATCACAAAACTAGATATACACTAGGGATATACATTATCAAAATTTTATGTTATTCTAGAACAGAGACCTTTAGCTTTGTGACAACTGGGAAACATAACTTGGTCTGGCTTGTAGGAGTGCCAATGTAATTGGCAAAACAAAAGCAAAGAAACCGGCTTTGATAAGAATTTAACCACAGAAAACTGCATGGAATGATAGTCCGGACCTAGAGATTATATACACGTTGTATCTATACAAAGCAATGCAGCTGTCTAACTGCGAACATTTACTAACAATGACTTCATAACCTTTGTTCTTTTATTCAAGATGGAAAGTAAAATTCACAAACTAGGTACCAGTGCTTCAGTTGAGACTGTTCAGGGTATTGTAAAAGATATATAGAACACAGAAGACGATAAAATTCATATTTTATTACATACAGTAGGTCGCATAAGTTTAAGGTACAAAAAGTTTACTTGACAGTTTGCTGAAAGGTTGCAAAGGTTTTTGTTAAAAAAAATTAAATTGTATTTTTTATTGTATTTATGGCTGTGTGTGTATTGTAGCCCTAATACTTACACATGTATGAAAGCATGTTCAGTTTTACCTTTAGACAGTTTCTTTTAAATGTCAGGGTGTGTCCTCTGGGCCAGTATTGGTCAGGTGCTTCAAGAGGCAGGTCTAAAGGCATACATACAATCAAGTGAAAATGAGACTCGAGTATGAAAATAGGTGAAGAACTCAATATTTTTTCACGACTCTGTTTCATAATTCTTTCCTGCATTCTTCAGACAATGCACTCCATTATTTAAACCGGGAACAGCTATGAAAGAATGTTTTTTGCTATATACTGTGCCATTCTTTGTCTTCCAGAGCTATAGGACAAGTTTCAGGGCAAATAAGGACACACCACTTCCAGGGATTTAAATGACTGTGGGATTGGCCATTTTTTTAGTTGCAAAGTAATAGCAGTTATAGAGATCTTCCAATATTTTATTTTTCCTCCACATATACTCTGTCATTTGAACAACGTCAGCTAACCTGCAGCATTATGCCTCCTGTGTTTCTGTGGCAAGTCCTTTCTAACAAGTCCTTCATATCCTCAAAATTCATATCAGGTGTTGCATTGATTAATGTTCCTGAAACTTGTAGTGTATTGAATAGAACTGTCCAGAACATTTGGCTTTGCTTTTTGACTGGTTATCAAAGGTGACACATGCTCTTGCACACTGTCACCTGTAGAAAAATATATAAAATATAAGGATATTTTCTCCACAAAAATTTGTATAAGGCTGAGCTGGCTGTTCCCTTATAGGACTGCTATAATAGAATTTTTTCCAAAGGAAAAAAGAACTTGTTATTTCAATTAGGCCCCAGAATATCAGAGATGCAATGACTAGAGTTGGAAATGAAAATAGACAGGCAACGGTTGCATCCTTCGAGTGCACTCTCTTAATTGACCAATCAAAAACACTATTGAGCGAAATCTGCTCAAACCCACATGTGTAAAAATGGCATAAATAATGTGTGGGACACTGGTGGAATCTAACTGTACCTCTTTCCAATAATACATCGCCGGAGATTTCAATCATGCAAATCTCAAGTCTGTTCTCCCTAAATTCCATCAACATGTGGACTTTGCTACGAGAGGCACGAACACGCTGGATCTTATTTATACAAACATTCCCGGTGCGTATCGTGCGGAGCCCCGCCCCCACCTCGGTTACTCAGACCACATCTCTGTTATGTTGATTCCAGCATACAGATCGCTTGTCAGACGGTCTAAACCCGTTCTGAAACAGGTTAAAACCTGGCCAGCAGGAGCCATCTCTTCTCTTCAGGACTGTTTTGAGTGCACTGACTGGAATATGTTCAGGGAGGCTGCAACCAACGGCGACCCTATCAACTTGGAGGAGTACACAACATCAGAGACCAGCTACATTGGCAAGTGCATCGATGACATGACAGTCTCCAAGACCATCACCACATGCTCCAACCAGAAACCCTGGATGACTGCAGAAGTGCATGCTCTCCTGAAGTCGAGAGACTCCGCCTTCAGAGCTGGGGATAAGGAGGCCTTAAGAACAGCAAGGGCCAAACTGTTGTGAAGCGCACACCCACCCAGAGAATCCACGGCCACTTTCAGGACAGCGGAGACTCCCGGCGCATGTGGCAGGGCATACAGGAGATCACAAACTACAAGACCACACCATCTGCCTGTGACAGTGACGCCTCCCTCCCAGATGCACTGAATGAATTCTATGCTCAGTTCGAGGCACAGAACAATGTAGCAGCAAGGAAGACCATCCCTCCTCCCAACGACCAGGTGCTCTGTCTTTCCACGGCTGATGTGAAGAGAACTCTATGCAGAGTTAACCCACAGAAGTCTGCTGGACCAGACAACATTCCTGGCAGAGTGCTCAGGGAATGTGCAGAACAGCTAGTGGATGTCTTCACTAACATCTTCAACATTTCCCTGAGCAGCACCTTTGTTCCTACGTGCCTCAAGACAATGACCTTGCCTCAATGACTATCGTCCTGTTGCACTCACACCCATTGTAATGAAATGCTTCAAGAGGCTCGTCATGAGGCACATCAAGACCCAGCTACCACCCTCACTAGACCCCTTGCAGTTTGCTTATCGTCCGAATCGCTCCACGGATGATGCCATCACCACAAACCTCCATCTGCCCCTCACACACCTGGACAATAAGGACACATATGTATGGATGCTGTTCATAGACTTTAGTTCAGCATTCAACACAATCATCCCTCAGCACCTGATAGAGAAACTGAGCCTGCTGGGCCTGAATACCTCCCTCTGAAACTGGATCCTGGACTTTCTGACAGGGAGACCTCAGTCAGTCAGAATCGGGAACAGCCTCTCCAGCACCACCACACTGAGCACTGGAGCCCCTCAGGGCTGTGTGCTCAGCCCGCTGCTGTTCACCTTAATGACTCACGACTGTGCAGCAATGCACAGTTTGAACCACATTGTCAAGTTCGCCGATGACATGACCGTGTTGAATCTCATCAGCAAGAACGATGAGTCAGCATACAGAGAGGAGGTGCAACGTTTAACAGCCTGGTGTAGAGCCAACAACCTGTCTCTGAATGTTGACAAGACAAAACAGATGGTTGTTGACTTTAGGAGAGCACAGAGTGACCATTCTCCTCTGTTCATCGACGGATCCCCTGTGGAGATCGTCAAGAGCACCAAATTCCTTGGTGTGCATCTAGCGGCGGACCTCGCCTGGTCACTCAACACCACCTCCATCAGCAAGAAAGCCCAGCAGCGCCTCTACTTCCTGCGGAGGCTGAGGAAATCCCATCTACCTCCCCCCATCCTGACCATGATCTACAGAGGGACTATCGAGAGCGTCCTGAGCAGCTGCATCACTGCCTGGTTCGGGAATTGCACCGTCTCAGATCAAAAGACCCTGCAGAGGATAGTGAGGACAGCTGAGAAGATCATTGGACTTTCTCTCACCTCTAACACGGACATGTACACCACACACTGCACCCACAAAGCAAACAGCATTGTGGACGACCCCACACACCCCTTACACACACTCTTCACTCTCCTGCCGTCTGGAAAGAGGTACTGAAGCATTCGGGCAATCACAAACAGACTATGCAACAATTTCTTTCCACAAGCCATCAGGCTTCTTAACACCCAGAACTGAACTACCAGCTCTCTCTCTCACACACACGCACACACACACATCCACCATATGAGCGGACTCTTAATACAATGTTTTCCCAAATTTGCACTACCTCTCACTATATCACTGTATCTCCTATTTGCACTACCTCAACCGCTGTGAATAATCAGTTATTTGCACTATTCTTAAAACTGCTGCTACCACATCTTGCACACAATGGTCATGCTGCTATGCATTATATACATATATGTAATGCACATCACATTCTGCCAATATTGCACGTTTTGTGTCCTGTCTTGTGTTTGTGTTTGTCTTGTCTTTGCACTGTTTGCACTGTTTGCACACTTTGCACTTTATGTAGCTAGAACAAACGTCTGTCCTAGCTCTGTGTTGTTGTTTCGGTTTTTGTAATTACATGTTGTATGTTGTTTATGTAGCACCAGGGTCCTGGAGAAACGTTGTCTCATTTAACTATGTACTGCGTCAGCTAAATGTGGTTGGAATGACAATAAAAGCTTCTTGACTTGACTTGACTTGACAGTAAAAGACAGAATCGACAGAATGGCGAATGATGTGAACGTGTTGGTTGAAAAGTTAAAGATGCATCCATTTTGTATCCAAATTGATAAAACTTCCATTGTGGTAGACTTCACATTAATTAGCATTTCAAAATTAATCAAGGGCTTCATTCAGTCAGGAATACAGCAAAGTTTTTGAATATTAAAATAGAGGTCTCCCAAAAAAAGGTTGGGAACCACTGATTTAGACTATAGCTGTTTGCTATGCAAATCCTTCACTTCAGCCATGCCATCTCCATGAAAAGAGAGCGTGCATGGATGCACGGTGGCTCCATATACTATTGCGATAGTCAGGAAAGCGGCAGTCTTCTTCTGTACAAGGAAAGAGAGTGAAAGAGGTGAAAACTAGTCTGAATGCAGATTAAGCGCAGGAAGGAATCGGTAGAACAGTGGAGTGCTTACACTGAACATTTTGACTATTTTGTACTGGCAAATGAGATCAAAGCTGCAGCAATTGTGCAATCCACCCATAATGGCAGCTCACCCATGCACAGACCCTGTTATGTCAAAGGTGTTAGCCTGACATTGTCCTCAAAGGGAAAGCAGGAGAAAAGCCTCTAAAGCTTTACATGAACAGAAGAAACAGTAAAATCTGGATTTTTTATTGTGGGGCACAAGGATCATCATTCCCCCACCCCTAAAACAGTCTTGGAGGAACTTTATTCTGGACACTGGTTTGGATGAAGGATATTGGCTGTAGCTACCTTTGGTGACCAGGTGTAGATTCAGAAATTGAGGAAAAAGCCAAATTGTGTTGTGCATGTAAAACTGAGAAACATTTCTCAACCAGCTTCCCTACATCCATGGCAACTGCCAGAAGAGCCTTGGGTCCACATGAATTTTGCTAGACCGTTAGAAGACCACGTTTTTAGTTCTTCTCGATGCACACAACAAATGGCCCAAAGTTGAGATAATGAAAAGCATTTCATCTGAGAAAATGATAGAAGTTCTTTGACCAATCTTTTGAACTTGCGGACAGAATAATGCCCAGGGTTATGTCCGGGAACAGAGGTAGTCCACCCTCTCTCCCTAGTTGCCGGACATAGCAGGTCATCTTAGGGTCTTAGGGTATAGGTTCTCAAAGGTAGTTCTGCATGTAGGAGCTAATAATATACAACTTCATCAGTCAGAGGTTACTAAGAGTAATATTGTAGAGGTGTGTGCAAAGGTGATGTCCAGTGCTGAAGCATACTCTGGCCTCATCCCAATGTGGTAAGGCGATGTAGCTAAAAAACAAAAATAATCGTAGATTTTTATTTAATACTGTAGCAAAATTAACTAAGAGTAAAACTACTGTAGAAAAGCGAAAACCATCTATATGCAGTAGCAATGACTTCATGAATTTTTTTAATGGGAAAAATAAAAATACCAGGCAGAAAATTCATATTATTTGATAGATAATCCTATAGATAATATTACTATTTCTGATCAGTGCTTAGAATGTTTTACTCCCCTTTAATTTCACTATATTTCTTTTTCAAAACTATCAACTTGCATACTAGATTTCTTACCCACATGCTTCTTTAAACAGATAATACCAGTAGCTACCAAACCCCTTCCAAAAATGATAAATTCTTCCCTTAGCACTGGCTATGTGTCTAAATCTTTTAATCTAGCTGTTATCAAACCCCTGATTAAAAAACACGACCTTGACCCCATCAGCTGTCCAACTATAGAAAAGGTTTGGTAGCCCAGCAGTTATGCTCATACCTACATAGGAATAACATTCATGAAATGCATCAGTCAGGATATAGGCCTCATCATAGCACAGAGACGGCGTAGAATAAAGTGGTAAATGACCTGTTACTGGCTTTTTACACCACTGTCCATACTACTTGATAGGTTAAAAAATGTTGTTGGTGTTAAGGGAACAGCCCTCTCCTGGCTCAGGTCTTATTTGACTGATAGTTATAAGTTCGTAGATCCAAATGGTCACTTCTCTAAGCGTACCAAGGGTATGTTTGGTGTTCCGCAAGGTTCTGTTTTAGGTCCACTGCTTTTCTCCTTATACATGCTACCCTTTTGTGCAATTATTCAAAAACATGGGACTAGCTTCCACTGTTATACTGATTACACAACTATATGTTTCAGCTAAGTCAGATGAGAGACACCAGCTTATTAAGATTGAAGAATGTGTAAAGGACATTAGACAGTGGATGCTTGCTAACGTCCTCCTGCTTAACTCTGACAAGACACAAGTGCTCATACCATGACCACATGCGCCAGAAGTATGCTTTCTGATTACAGAGTAACTCTGGATGGTCTTCCTGTTTCATATTGTCCAGCAGACTTTGGTGTGATACAAAAAAAAAAAAAAAAAAAAAAAAAAAAAAAAAAAAAAAAGGGGGGGGGCACGGTGGCTTAGTGGTTAGCACGTTTGCCTCACACCTCTAGGGTTGGGGGTTCGATTCTCACCTCAGCCGTGCGTGCGTGTGCGTGCGCATGCGTGCGTGTGTGTGTGTGTGTAGTTTGCATGTTCTCCCCGTGCCTTGGGGGTTTCCAATACATAGTGTGTGATTGCATGAGAGTGTGTGTGCCCTGTGATGGGTTGGCACCTGCCTTGATGCCCTATGATACACCTGAGATAGGCACAGGCTCCCCGTGACCCGAGTATAGTTCGGAAAAGCGGTAGACAATGAATGAATGATGCAGAAAAACTAGTTCATGCTTCTTTTTACCTCTAGGTTGGATTATTGCAATGCATTACTGTCTGGATGTTCCAGTAGTTGATTATAAAATACTATTACTAACCTATAAATCACTAAATGGTCTCGCGCCACAGTACCTGAGCAACCTTTTGTTTTTTTATGATCCGCCAAGCCTACTTAGTTCAAAAGGATATTGGGTGGTACCACAAGTAGCAAAAGCTACAGCAAGGGTTAGAGCTTTTTCTTACAAAGCACCTCAGCTTCCAACTAGTGTTTGTGACTCAGACACAGTTTCAATGTTTACGTCCAGGCTGAAAACACATTTGTTTAGTCAAGCTTTCTATGCATAGATTTTTTGGTAAAATAGCACATATGGAATGTTCATGGGCATAGAGTGTCTGGTGTACTGGGATGTTTGGATGCTGTCGCATTATCACTCTTGCAAATTGCTCAGGTTTGCTGACCGTGAAATTTTTGTCCCAGAAATCCAGTAGCCGAGGCTCCATCTGTACATTTTCCCCGTGAGCAGAGCTATCCAGGGTACACCATGAGTAAGTCTGTCTGTTAATGGTGGGTCCTCATTGGCCACCTAATGAGTCTGGCTTGTGGACCTAATTTCCCTCCCAGATGCTAGGTGCTCCTTGGGAGATTTCCATCAGGAAGAGCCTCCTCTCTCAGGTTCAGGGAGCGATTCTCCACCCACACCCTGAGATTTGGAATTTCTTGGTCTGGCCCCTGAGGGGGACCAGCTCCTTAGACTCCGGTCTCCCAACCACGGTTTTGGAGACTATGATGAACTTTCGCCTTTGGTGTAATTGCCGTTGTCAGGAACTAGTTCACTGTCCTGTTAGTACAGTGCTAGAGTTCCTGCAGACATGCCTCTTTGAGGGCCTATCACCCTCTACATTGAGGTATACGTGGCAGCCATTGCTGCGAGTCATGTGCCTGTTCTCTGGTCTCTCACCTTCTGCAAGGTGCCAGGCAGCTGAGGCTTTCCTGCAGACCATGTCTCCCATTCTAGTACCTCTCAGTGGTCCTGGAGGGGTTTCTTTAAGACCCCATTGAGCCACTGGAGTCAGCCTCTGAGGAGTTTCTGATCCTGGAAACAGCTCTGTCATCTGGCCTTTCTGCAGCCTTCTGCCCTCTGCCCCACAAGTTGGTGGAGCAGGAGAGATTGCTTTGCAGGAGAGATCTGCTTTGAAAGCTGTAATTAAAGCAATCCAGTCTCCAAGCAGCACGTTGTGCTGGGTATTGGTAGCTATCTCTTAGGCCTATGACTATGCTGTGTGGCTTCACCTCTAGGGATTACAGCTCACTCTACTAGGTGTATTGCCTTGGTGTATCACACTTCCTTTAGACAAGTAAAAGCTAAAGTAATGTGATGTAGATGTCCTTTTATGTTCTTGTTAGCATGCCCCACTTCACCACATGACCTAGCTGAGCTGATAAATCGGCTTTCACACAGAGCTTAAGACACCACTTCTTGTGTTGTGTTGTGGAGGAGCATGGGAAGCACAGGCCTGTTCCAGTAGGGCTGATATTTCACGGTGAGCCAGCTGGTGAAGTAGGTAGCATCCCAGATTATAATGACTGAGCCCGCAAGTTGTAGATGACCTAGTCATAGAAGCTGGGAGCAGATAAACAATGGGACATATTTAATAACTTACAAAGAGTGAATGCATATTAATACATCACAAACAACCCACAAAGAATAAGCAAAACATAACATAATATAACATAATGCATCTACGTGCGTGAGAAAGTCACACCCTCACTAACACAGTCTAACTCTAAAAATAGTGAACAATAGCAGGTATTGATTAAGCCTTAGTGAGTACACAAATATGAATACACAGATATATTGTGCGTTAAAGAGATTATATTATGAACAAAAGAGAAAAGACATTTAAAAAAAAGCTGAAAACACTTACACATGATAAAAGTAATCTAAAACAGGAGACTGCCCAGGGAAAGTCTGCTCAGTTTGGTAGTTGAAGCAGAGCCCTGGGTGTGTTTTTTAATATGACAAAAATTAAAAAATAATGGGAATTTAAAACAGCTGAAAATAAATATAGAAAAACTTATGGTGAGGGGCAGCGGATGCACATCTGCAGGCATATAGAATAAATATAGGGGAATTTCAGAGCAAGATCAGATCATTCTGGGATGTTCTGATGGTCTCTGGTTGATTACTATTTTGCAATAATTTCTCTATTTTTCTCTATTTTTGCCTTTCCTTATCCATGGCTCCAGTGAGTATTATTTTGTTAAAGTGTTTATTGATTTAAGTAGCTTGAAAGAAGCGACCATACACCCAGTCGCAGCTGATTTAAAATGTAAAATGATCTCAGCTCATTTAAAATGTGTCTTAGTCATAATATATCCACTTTTGTCACTTTCCCATGTCAAATGTACAGTCACGTCTACTACTGCAGAGAGGTTTATCAATACTCTCCCAGAGCCCTTGTACTGTTCGCTACACTGGGGTTAGTGTCTGTGCAGAATTCCACATGTTCTCTTGTGGTCTCTGTGGGTTTCATCCTGGTTGAATCTTCCATTGGCACATGATTATTAAATAAGATTATTATTATTTCAAAGTTATTAAACATTTGAAATCATGTTACTGAGCAGTCGCTCCAGGATTTCGTGATTTTCAGATCGCAGAAATTAACATAAAATCAAGCAGACTCAGAAATATTCAGAAGAGTTTGCAATTTTTCAAATGGACTGAACATTTTCCATAGATTTGGGTCTAGGTGTGTCGTTTGACATCCACACCTTGTTACCTGTTCCCCATTTAACCTAATGTTTTGTCCTATACATACCAGCCCTTTTGTATCTGCCTTTGATGGCATTGTGTTCCTATGTTATAGTTAAGTTTTTGTTTCTCATGTTGTATTTGTCCAGTTTTCTGTGCAAGGCTTATTTTTGTTTTGTTAATAATGCAGCACTTTTATTTTATCCTGCATGTGGGTCTGATTCTCTGCACGTGTGATTGCAACTACTCCATAGATCTGGGTCTGATCCCCGCTTCTGGTGGTGTCTGCAAACCTTTACAGAATGACTATCTTTGCAGACCTTGCAGGATAACCCAGTTAGTTTTCTTTTTTCTAAGGACTTGTTATGAACTGGCAATGGCCCTGGACTATTGTTTGACAGCATCTGTTTGACCATCTGTTTGGCTTTTGTCAACATCACCAAGAGCATGTGGACTTTCCTGCCCTGTTTCTTTAGGGAGTTGCCTCCACTTTGTTTCCAGCCAAGGACGCCGCTCCACTTTTGGCTCCGTGGAGGATGATGCTCGGCACCATGTTCAGTGGAAGGCACTTCCATTTTTATTGGACCCTACTGGAAGCTTAGCTGCACCATATTGCCAGCTGACGATGTCACTCCACTTCCTGGTTCTGTGGAGAATGCCATTCATCAACGCAGATGGAGCCTCGCTTCCAATAGGGTCAGATAAGAAGGAAGTGACAGATACATAAGGGCTGGTATATATAGGACAAAACATTAGGGTAAATTGGGAACAGGTGACATGGCCGAAAAGCAGAACTATAGGAAGGGCGTGGCACAAGACATGTGGGGAATACAGAAACTAAAAGCAGGCTATGGTGAATCGTCTGCCAGCACCCCCTCTGGTGGTCTGGTAGGGTACTGTTCCAGTAGCTCCGGACAGTTTTCCAAAGAAACACACAAAATTCTTCAAGTTTTACTGTAAATTTGGAAAAAAGCTGCAGCAAAATCAAGCATTTTGAAATCTATCACAAAAACTCTGAGGGACATCTAATCAGATTGTAGAAGTTGTTAAACTTCAAATTGGATTTGTATGATTTATTATCCTATTAATGAACAGATGAATGAGAGAGGTTCTATAAGATAAGCTGAAATGTAAGCACTCCTAAATATGATCAAAAGTAAAAAAAAAAAAAAAAAAAAAAAGTGCTGCTTACTGAGGTTTGATTCAGGGGCCCAGGGAGTCAGACGGTCCTGAAGCCAGTGTTTGTTTTATAAGATAAAGAAACACTAACACTAATTATTTAAATTTATGCATGTAGTAGATTATAACAGTAATTAAACTGATTAAATTTTTTTTATTGAAAGCATTCCTTTTTTTTTTACTGACTATCAGATGACAAACTGAATTAACCAATCAGTTTCATGCATTTTCCCCACTTTTACAATGAAACAAGGTTACAGAAGGAGGTTTACTTCAGTAAGAGGAAAGAAATTCATATAAAATTTTATTTGTATAGAGCTTTCAACAATCGACATTGTTTCAAAGCAGCTTTGCAGAAATATGAGAGTTAAATATAAATTTTATTTTTGTTTTATCTCTAATGAGCAAGCCAGAGATGATGATAGTGAGGAAAAACTCCCTGAGACGATATGAGGAAGAAACCTCAAAAGGGAACCTCATCCTCATCTGGGTGACACCAGAGAGTGAGATTATAAATAATGTCCCTTCTCCAGCAGTATATAGTCAGGTGTATATAGCTGTATAAAGATGAGGATTTATAATATATGAAGCATAATGTTCCCCTATTATTGACATGTTATTTTAATCTTTTTCAGTAGAATTATTATATACTGTCAGGTAAATAATGACAACATTATAATAATGTCACTTGATGGTAGACTGCACATTAAAATGATCACACAATCATGATTTTATTTTGTATATGCCCTAGGAGACTAAGAGTAATTCCTGTAAGTCACAGTACACATCTGCGTAGAGTTTTAGATGTGATAGCAGTGAGAGCCTCATATTAAGCGGTGGCTCATCACAGAGATGTGAGCCCTGGTGTGTTGTACAGTAACAGTTACTCCAGTACAGTGAGAGTTTAAATTAGTGTGAAATGTACAGTTTGTGTGAGGAGTTTTAAAAGGGGACCCAATTTATCAGGGGCATGTACCATAGAGAAGGGCTAACAAATTGTATAACAGATGTTCTAGTCAGTAATTATTTCTCCAGTGCTAATAAGTGTCCCTAAGTTTTGGAACAGAACATTCGAACAGAACCATGTGCAAGCGTGTGCAATGTGTAATGTGCAATTCCACAAGCATGAAAGCTGTGGCCAGTGCACCCCCTGTAGGGAAGGTAAGGAACTGCACACCAGGATTTGAGCTCAGCAAACAGATCGAGGGTCACACTATTTGTGCTCTGGGTGACGGAGCTGCATGGCCTGTACAGGTAAAATACAGAGCATAAGGCTTTTATAATATTAATACTGCTTTAAAATATTTTGGTTAATTGTGTTATTAAATGATCTGTGTCCAGGGTTTGATCCGTCACTTCCGCCCCGTTATGGAGAGCAGGATCCAGCAGTACCAGCAGAAACAACAAGCTCAGGCTTAATTTCTCCTCTTTCCCCTTTTACCCGATTATACATTATTATTTAAGAATAAAAGTGTTCTCTGGCACTTATATCTGGACTGCCATCACTATCCAGCTTGTGACGCTGTTGCATCCAGTCTAAAAATAATAAACTAATAAAGTTGTATGATTATTAGATTCAGCTGTGGTACATGGAAATGTGTCTTAACTGCTTAGATATAATGCTCTTATTTTCTGTGACGCTTTATCTAGGAAGTGTGCACAGATCAGTGGAAGTCCTATTTGAAGTTACATTAATCCACTCCACCCTTTCTCAGTCCCAACACACTGGTACTGTTGAGTTTTATACAAAAAAAAAAACAATTCATGTTCTGTATAAATCTAAAAATAAATGAATACTTTCCCAAATCAACACACCGTATCCTTCCTCAAGGTTGTGACCATCTCCTGCTTCATTACACTCATCTTCTCCTGCTTTTTACCTTTACATGTGTTTAATCAAATATTTTAAAGGAAACCGCATAACATATTTGTCACATTATTCTTGTAGTACATTTTCAGTTGAAAACTTTGTAAATATGTTAAAATTATACTTCATATAACAGATCAATTTAACAATAGAACCTGTACCCAGATAGATAGATAGATAGATAGATAGATAGATAGATAGATAGATAGATAGATAGATAGATAGATAGATAAAAGATAGAGATAATAGAGATTTATTTATTATTTAACAAATGAATAGCAGAAATTCTGAAGTCAGATTTTTTTCTCCAATATTATTTGAACATGGTTGAAATTGCTTCATTTTTTAATTTTTCATTGCTTCATCTGTAATTACACACATTTAATCCCAATTTGGGACATTGGTAGACTGGGGACTAAACTAACTGGAGACCACAAAATGTTCATTGGAGTAATAAATTTCAAACACATAGAAACAGAGTAATTAGCCAGTCTACACAAATGAATAAGTAAACTCATATAAATGCTTGACTAATCATCGGTTATGAATACAGCTGCTGAAAATATACCCAAATGCATATCACTGTGATTTATAAGTTTAGTTTTGATCTTATCAATACATTAAGCAAGCTTGGATTGTGCAAAATGCTCCCGAAGCAAAAACTCCAAATCATTGATACCATCGTTGTCTGTGTCACTTTTTCTCTCTGTGCTCTGCCTTTTATAATTATTTTATTTAATAAAAAGATCGAGCCAATCTGTTGATAACGGTACTAACAGCGCTATAAAAAAAGTTTCCACTCTTCTCCTCTTCCTCCTCCTTCTTCTCCACTCCACTTTCTTCTCTTTTTTCTGCTCTTTCCATTTCCTCACTCATCGTCCTCTCCTCCCTCAGCTCTCGCCCAAGTCGCCTTATTTCCTCCTTCATCCTGCTCTCTTTATCCTCCCCTCGCCTGAGTTGTTCTATTTCCTCCCTCATCCTTCTCTCCTCCCTCAGTGTTTGCCCGAGTCTCTTTATTTCCTCCCTCATCCTGCTCCGCTCATTCTCATTTCCCATGAGTTTTTTCATTTCCTCCCTCCTGCTCCTCTTCATCCTAATCCTTTCCTGGTGCCTGATTCTCTCTGGTTCCTCATTGTTCCTCCTCCTACTCATCTGCTCCTCCCTCCTGAAACTCTCTCTTTCCTCTCTCCTCTTCCTCTCCTCCTCCCTTTGCCCAGGATTCTCTATGTCCTCTCTCATCCTTGTCTTCTCTTCCTCTTGTCTGAATCTCACTGCTTCCTCATACATCTGATTGGAGTAGCAGGTTCCTCCGTTTTCCTTCACCATTCTGTCTATCTTCTCCAGTAGCTCACTGACCTGCTCTCTGTTGCTCAGTTGTTTATTGTTGAAGATGTGATATCTACCTCCACACTCATCAACTAGTTTACTGAGAGATATGTTCTCCTGAATCAACTCATCCATAGACTTCTCATTTAACTCCTCTAAGTCTCCATAGGTGAAGAGGATTATTGCGTATTTTTTCATCTCTCTTCCAAAAATCAGCTCTAATTTCTGAAAAACATTTTTGTCCTCTTCTGTGAATCTGATGTTAACCGGCTGGACATAAAGGAAAGCGTGAGGTCCCGGACTGGACAGATAAATACTCCTTCCTATCTCCATACTTAACTTCTCTTTGCAGATTCTGGTGTGAAAAAATCCTGGTGTGTCAATAACAGATAT
Organism: Hemibagrus guttatus; assembly: GCA_033459395.1. Lineage (NCBI taxonomy): Eukaryota > Metazoa > Chordata > Actinopteri > Siluriformes > Bagridae > Hemibagrus > Hemibagrus guttatus. The sequence goes on from JAUCMX010000028.1 coordinate 8,307,855, forward strand.
ATTTCTCCCTGAAACCACTGCCTGATGCAGTTCACACTCTGATGTTATAGAGGATTGACTGAACTCAGATCTAAATCTCTTCTCTCCCAGGATGGTGTTTCCTGTAGCACTTTTCCCAACTCCAGTCTTCCCCACCAGCAAAATTCTCCTGTGAAGGGAATCTTTTTCAGGATCTGCTGGTTTTGTCCGATGAAATCCCTTCTCCGGAGCTGAAAGTGACAAAGAACAGTTTCGCATGATTTAATACTTCATTGCATTTCTGTGGACATTTGATGCTAGGAAGAAATTTATAAACACTTTAGTTCTCCTGAAAATCCAGTTTTATGTATTAAAACTCACCCAAACCAAACAATAGCTAAATTCTGCCTTATTATGTCTGATGTGCTGGCAGTGTTTCAGCTGATGAGTTTGAGTTGAATCTTAATTAAATATATATTTACTCTGTCTCTGTCTCTGTGTGTGTGTGTGTGTGTGTGTGTGTGTGTGTGTGTGTGTGTGTGTGTGTGTGTGTGTGTGTGTGTGTGTGTACGTACTGGGGGGGAGAGACAACAACACCAACAAAAAATAATAATAATAAAGAGCAGTCTTTGTGTCATTACAAAAGGTTCAATTGTTTTTCTTTCTAATGCTTGCTCGTCTTTAACACATATTTAACATATCTCTTAGTATTGATCCAGGTGTTTGAGTGCGGGTGTCAGAAACCAGAAAATGGTTTTGGTTTTACTGTGTAAAACATTTGTTTATACTGACTTCATATAGTGATAACAGTAATATGAGCACAGTTACAGGTGGGAATAATACCCCAAGGGCTGGTGCTGGAAATTATTATGTATTCTAAAGCCAACCTTAGTCTTGGCAGGAAGTACAAAAACAACAAACAAGCAAACTAAATAACTAACTAAATATAAAAAGGCATACACATGAATGCAGGACTTAACAAACCAAGGATAACTTCACAAAGGCAGGTAGTTCACAGGAGATCCACCAAACAACGAAACTGAACAAAAAAAACGACACATTTTTAGGATTTATATACATGCTAACAAGCTAGGCACTGGCGCTCTCACTGAGCTAATCAAGGCAAATCAGGAGGAAGTCAGGAAGTCTGCCTCCCTCTGCTGGACAGGTCATGGTATGACATGCACAGCTTATCCTGGGTTTGCTGTATTGTTGGAGGGAAATTCTGAGGTATTGAGGCCAGGATTGCAGGTCAGGGTGTAAAGTTAGGATATTAAGAAAAGCTAGAATTTTGGTTGCACAATACACGCTTATGGTGTGGCGTAAACAGTGGGTGAATGTGATCGTGAAAACATGGACCGACATAAACAGGACATTCATTCAATTGTCTACCGCTTATCCGATCTATTCTCGGGTCACAGGGAGCCTGTGCCTACCTCAGGCGTCATTGGGCATCAAGGCAGGATACACCCTGGAAGGAGTGCCAACCCATCGCAGGACACACACACTCTCATTCACACACACTACAGACAATTTAGAGACACCAATCAACCTACAATGCATGTCTTTTGGACAGGGAGGAAACCGGAGGAAACCCCCAAGGCACGGGGAGAACATGCAAACTCCACACACACACGGCGGAGGCAGGAATCAAACCCCCAACCGTGGAGGTGTGAGGCAAACGTGCTAACCACCAAGCCACCGTGCCCCCCCTAACAGGACATTCTGATTCCATTTACATTTACATTTCTGGCATTTGGCAGACGCTCTTATCCAGAGCGACATACAAAAGTGCTTTAGTTCTCAGTCACTGAATACATTAACACTGGTTCAATAAGACACAACTTGGGATACCATTAGCCTAACACGGAGTTGGTTTTTTTTTTTTTTTTTTTTTTTTTGCAACATATTACGTAAACTGGAAAAATAAGAGCTAGTTTAAGTACTTCAGGAAGAGGTAAGTCTTCAGTTGCCGTTTGAAGACAGTCAGAGACTCGGCCGTACGGATACCTAGGGGAAGTTCGTTCCACCACCTCGGTGCCAGAACAGAGAAGAGTCTAGATGTATACCTACCTTTTTCCCTGAGAGATGGTGGGACCAGTCGAGCAGTGCTAGTGGATCTGAGTAAGCGAGGTGCAGTGCGAGAAGTGACGAGAGCTTTGAGGTAAGATGGCGCTGGTCCATTCTTGGCTTTGTAGGCAAGCATTAGTGTTTTGAATCTGATGCGTGCAGCTACCGGAAGCCAGTGGAGGGAACGCAGCAGTGGGGTGGTGTGGGAGAACTTGGGCAGGTTGAAAACAAGTCGTGCAGCTGCATTTTGGATCATTTGCAGTGGGCGAATTGCGTTCAGAGGTAGACCTGCCAGAAGAGAGTTGCAGTAGTCCAATCTCGAGATGACCAGAGATTGAACAAGCACCTGAGTAGCCTGTGTGGATAGAAATGGCCGAATCCTTCTGATGTTGTACAGAAGAAACCGACATGAGCGTGTCACATTAGTGACATGGGAAGAAAAGGATAGTTGATTGTCCATGGTTACCCCAAGGTTGCGAGCAGAGGCTGTAGGGGAAATCATGGAGTTGCTCAGAGATATCGCGAGGTCTTGGGCTGGGGATGGATCACCTGGAATTATCAGCAGCTCGGTTTTGCTGGGATTGAGTTTCAGCTGATGGGCAGTCATCCAAGATGAAATGTCCGCCAGACATGCCGAGATCCGAGCAGAAGCCGTGGTATCTGAGGGAGGGAAGGAGAAGATAAGTTGAGTTTCATCAGCATAGCAGTGGTATGAAAAGCCATGTGAGGATATAACTTTGCCAAGAGAGTGAGTATAGAGGGAGAAAAGGAGAGGACCAAGCACTGAGCCTTGCGGGACACCAGTCGAGAGTCTGCGTGGAGCAGATGTCAATCCCTTCCATGTTACCTGATATGAGCGACCATCCAGGTAGGAAGCAAACCATTCCCATGCTGTTCCACAAATTCCAAGACTCCTGAGGGTGGACAAGAGAGTCTTGTGGTTTACTGTGTCAAATGCTGCAGACAGGTCGAGGAGGATGAGGACCGATGACAGTTTGGCTGATCTAGCAGCATGTAGTTTCTCAGTGACTGCCAAAAGGGCAGTCTCAGTGGAATGTGCTGCTTTGAAGCCAGACTGGTTGGGGTCATGGAGGTTATTCTGCATGAGATAGTCAGACAGCTGATTACAAACAACACGTTCAAGAATTTTTGAAAGGAATGAGAGAAGTGATACCGGTCTGTAGTTGCTGATGTCTGAGGGATCCAGAGCAGGTTTCTTCAGGATGGGGATGACCCTGGCTTTCTTAAAGGCAGTTGGAACGTGACCAGACGTTAAGGATCCATTGATGACTGTGGTGATAAAGGGTAGGAGGTCAGGTGAGATGGTCCGGAGCATAGCTGAAGGGATTGGATCCAGTGGGCAGGTGGTAGGATTGCAGGACCGGATAATTTGCAAAACCTCTTCTGCTGCTACAGTTGAGAGCTGCGTCAGTGAAGGAGTAGCGGAGTGCTGATTGTGTGATGTAGGTGAAGTTGGGAGAGACGTGAAGGTCTGGCAGATCCTCTCAATCTTCTCTGTGTAAAAAGAGGCAAAATCTTCGGCGGTCAGGGAGGATGGAGAAGGTGGAGCCGGAGGGTTGAGTAGTGACGAGAAGATGTTGTGGAGCTTTCGGGGATCTTGTGCAGAAGTTTCAAGCTTTTCCTTGTAGAAGGAGGTCTTGGCAGAAGTCACGTCCAAGGAGAATTTGGACAGGAGCGTGCGATAAGAGGTGAGGTCTGTGTCGAGTTTAGATTTCTTCCACTTCCTTGCTGCTGATCGTAGTTCTCTCCGATTGTTGCGAAGCACGTCTGACAACCAAGGAGCAGGAGAAGAATTCTTCCTGCGTATAGTAGACAAAGGGCAGAGAAAGTCCATGGTTGAGGAAAGGGAGGAAAGCAGAGTGTCAGTAGCTGAGTCCAGGGGAAGGGAGGAGAAGGATTCATGGTCAGGAAGTGATGAAAGAGTGCAGGAAGCTACAGAGGAAGGAGAGATAGAGTGGAGGTTTCGGCGGGTGAGAGAGAGGTGCTGGGGGTTACGTTTAGGCAGAACAGGGAGAGTGATAGAGAAGGATACCAGGTGATGATCAGAGATATGAAGTGGGGTAACAGTCATGTCTGTAGCTGGAGAAGGATGAGTGAAGACTAGATCCAGGACGTTTCCTTCCTTGTGTGTGGGAGGGCAGCTGTTGAAGGACAAGGAGAATGAATTCAGAAGAGCCAGAAGGCCAGAAGAGTGAAGCTTGTCAGATGGGAGGTTGAAGTCTCCAAGGACTGTCAGAGGGGTGCTGTCAGAAGGGAAGACACTGAGGAGTGTGTCCATTTCATCCAAGAAGTTACCTAGGGGACCAGGGGGGCGGTAGATGACAATGATGAAGAGGTTGATTGGAGAGGTAACTGAAACTGCATGGAATTCAAAAGAAGAGATGGTTAGATGAGACAAGGGGAGAGGTGAGGTACACCATCTCTGTGACAACAGCAGACCTGTACCACCACCCCTGCCTGATTCTCGTGGTGAGTGAGAGAAAGTATAGGCAGAGGATAGAGCAGCCGGTGTAGCAGTGTTCTGTGGTGGTATCCAGGTCTCAGTTAGTGCCAGAAAATCAAAGGAATAGTGGGAGGCTAAAGCTGAGATGAAGTCAGCCTTCCTTATAGCAGACTGGCAGTTCCAGAGCCCACCTACCACCACTGTTTGAGACTGAGGCAACAAGGGAGGGTAGATGAGGTTTCTAGAAACATGACCTCTGCTTCGTGGATGAGAATGCCTGCGTCTGTAAGAGGTAACAACAGAAATGGGTTTGAGGCACATGTCTGTGGTCTTGTCAAAGTATGAAAAGTGAGACTAAGGATGAAAGAACAAGAAAAAATGACAATATACTTACTATTTAAGTGAGTAACAGGTATTGACAAGGCAGACTGCAAACCGCTACGGAGAACCTTCAATATAAATTAGTTAGCCCTGCCCACAATTCACACCCTAAGGGAGACCAAAACTATTCTTGATTAATCACCCGAGACAACTAGGAAGCAAAGATCAACAAGCTATACAATAACAGTTCAAATAACAACTCTAGAACCAACCACGTTAAACAAATCGTACACAAAAGTCGGAATCTTACCTTACCAGATGGGAACAGATTCAAATGAAGAGTTAAAGCACACGGAAGATTGAGCTGGTTCCACCTTCAATATAAATTAGTTAGCCCTGCCCACAATTCACACCCTAAGGGAGACCGAAACTATTCTTGATTAATCACCCGAGACAACTAGGAAGCAAAGATCAACAAGCTATACAATAACAGTTCAAATAACAGCTCTAGAACCAACCACGTTAAACAAATCGTACACAAAAGTCGGAATCTTACCTTACCAGATGGGAACAGATTCAAATGAAGAGTTAAAGCACACTTATCAAAATGTGTTGAGATACAGAGAAGCAGTTATGTCTAGCTTTTTATCAGTGTTATCATTTACAACAGGTTAGTTCGATGCACACTGAGTATCGGGTAAATTCCATAGGTTTTCGGTTGGATTCCGGTCAGGTATTTGACTAGGCCACTTCAGTACATCAACCTCGTTCCCTATACGCTGCTCAGTGCTAGCTTTGGCTTTAAACTTGGGGTCATTGTCATGTTGGAATATGATTTTCAGACCTTTTGCAGATTTTATGTTCTCCCCAGTAATACTGATTTATTTATTATTTAACAAATGAATAGCAGAAATACTGAAGTCTCCAATATCATTTGAACATGTTACTGGAAATTGCTTAATTGTTTGCAGTCTGTAATTACACACAGTTAATACCAATATTTAACAATTTACTATTTTGGTCAGACAAGAGACTAAAGTAAGTGTAGACCACAAAAAGTTCATTGAAGCAATAAATATCAACAGATAGAAACAGAGTAATTAGCCAGTCTACAAAAATAAATAAATGAACTCATAAAAATGCTGTAATGGTTTAAAGTTTCTTATGCCTAAGTAGTCTGTATGAAGGTGATTTAAGTACAAATCACTTACGGATCATTTCTGGTGCCTCTTGATTTTATGGATTAACTCTCTAAATCGCAGTAGGACTTTTTTTCCTTCTTCTGTCTCCTCTGTAAACTGCTCAATTGTTTTCTTTGCTTAAAAGGATGTGTTTCGAAATGATATTCTGGTAGATCTTAAAAAGAAATTGAAAGGATGTCTGATCCTGTTCATCAAGTTTTAAAACTGTCCCTCCCTCTGGTAATGCGGTTTCCACAGCAATTCAGAGTAGAAATAGCCTCTGCTTTATTTTGTGCCAGTATTTAAACTCCCTTAAATTATTAAATCAAACTGTTTTTGCAGGCTATAACATATCATCAAAGAGCAGACTCTTCGGTACTCAGCATGACCTGCAGCATAGTCACCAAAACAAAGTTAAGGCTAAAACTCCGCCACAGGTACAGGTTTCCTCTCCTCAGCGAAACATTGACTGAGGTACTCGCTGAAAAATCTCTGGTATTAATGGAATCTATTTTTTTGGCATAGCTGAAGATTTGCACGTACAGTATATGGCATTTATCTTTTATATTCTTTATTTTCTGTTTGTATACATGTACATTTTGGTCATGGACAGTAGTAAAAATGTCAGATTTTGTATGGTTGTTTGTGTGTGAGACAAATTTGTATTTGACTGAGGGCAAGACAGGACAGTGTCCATCCCTCTTGAGAAGGTGCTACTCTATTTCTTGCAGCCTAGCGCATAGTCTCAGAGCAAGCATAGTTAATCAGTGATGATCCAGAGCCGAGACCAGGGAGCATACAAACAGACCATCTACTGCCTGCCTTAAACAGGGTAAGTTTATATATATATATACATATATGGATCAGAGCATGTCCAAAACTGCAGCTCTTGTGGGGTGTTCCCGGTCTGCAGTGGTCAGTATCTATCAAAAGTGGTCCAAGGAAGGAAAAGTGGTGAACCGGCGACAGGGTCATGGGCGGCCAAGGGTCATTGATGCACATGTGGAGCGAAGGTTGGCCCGTGTGATCCGATCCAACAGATGAGCTACTGTTGCTCAAATTGCTGAAGAAGTTAATGCTGGTTCTGATAGAAAGGTCTCAGAATATACAATGCATGACGGGTCAGGGCTGTTTTGGCAGCAAAAGGGGGACCAACACAATATTAGGCAGGTGGTCATAATGTTATGCCTGATCAGTGTACATACTATATGTATGTATCAATAACACTGAATAACTTTTGCAGGAAAATTCCTCAAATTGTTCCTGTTCTAGGTTGAGTTGTTGCTGTTTTGATTTTCCAGTAGGCGCATTAACAAGTTAATTCAGAACGCAAAGACGTTTTGACCGTATAACCCCATTTTCATTTGCACTATATTGGCTCTCATGAAAATTTCACACTGATTATAAAACACTTAGAAGAACTGAAGCCTTTATTTTTGTCACATATACATTCAATTCTTTCTTCGCATATCCCAAATTTGGAAGTTGGGGTCAGATCACATGGTTAAAGTGCCATGATTCAGCACCTCTGGAGCAGAGAGGGTTAAGGGCCTTACTCAGGGGCCCAACAGTGTCGGGTTTGGTGGTGCTGGGGCTTGAACCCTGATCTTATGTACAGTACAAACCTGTACATCAGATACAGGTACTGTAGATAAACATGGATTTATGAGTTGCTCTTTGTTTAAAAATGTCTGAATTGTAAGCAAATTGAAGAGAAAAAAAGTGCAAACATGAAATTGGGCCTTCACTTATATCCATAATAATGATGGCTTTCGGTTTATAATTGCATCAGATTTCGGAAATAATTTATAATCTTCGACTAGCAGTAGAGGAAGGAAAGAAAGAAAGAAAGAAAGAAAGAAAGAAAGAAAGAAAGAAAGAGAGAGAGAGAGAGAGAGAGAATTAGCGACGGTTAGCTACAGGAGTTAAGAAACTCCATTTCCCAGGATGCATTTCGCCCCACGCAATTGCGCGCCTTTCCATCTTGTTCCTCCCCACAGCAGAGCGTCGTCGTCGTTGTTGTTGTCGTGGGATAATAATGGCGGCAGCTGGAGGCGGATTGACTGCCTCGGTTGTCTTCGCGGGTGCGAGCCCGTCTGCCCCGGCACGGTGTCGCTTTCCGGGGCGGCCGTGGCCACTTCGCAGTCGCCAGAAGACGGTGAGGCGTACGAGAGTCGGTCGGCTGGGGCTGGAAGCGGCGGCGGCAGCAGCGGGCGGCCCGAGAGAGCCGAGGCCCGTTAACGTTGAGCTTACGCTGCGAGAAGATCCGTCTTTACTGCGCTTGCTGAGGCTCAATGAGCGGCTTGCGCGCCAGAGGGAGGCGGGATTCTGCACAAGCGGCAGCGATGAGGTTAGTCATGGAAAGATGAAAGAATTAAACATTTCAACGTTTTTTGTTTCTTTTTTTTTTTTTTTGCACCTGCCTTGCGATGCCTTGATTAGCGTATTAGCTTTGTAGCGCGCTAACCCTTTAGCTAGCATGCTATGCATCAGTGAGCTGATGAGTTTTGCCGGGTTTTTTTTTTGTTTGTTTTTTGTTTTTTTCTACATTTTTTGGGAGACTCTGTTGACGTGATAACGTTACTCCTTCTGTAGCTTACACACCACCCACCATTACTAGCTGGTCCGGTGCGAGACGGGTTGATTATCAACTTCCTGCTGGCTGAACAACCTGTTTGAGTTAAATGCATGGACACCAGGTCCAGTGCTGGACGCTGGTCTGCACAGGGGTTTCAGCGGTGCATGCATTCACCCTGATGATGCCGGACATGGTGTGGTGTGATGGACTCTAGCTCCTAGCTGTGGTGTTTAAGTGCATGACCCCATGTAAAGCCCACTGCTAACGTGGCTGTTCGGTGGAAGTGAAACCGGAGACATCCTCATGTCCTGAGATACAGTGTAGGTTAAAGACTAGATGAAAAGAACTAACCGTATAGTTATCAAATCAACCACATGCATAAATGTCAGGACATTATAGTAGTATTAATCTTTGCAAATGTACACTATGTGTAACACAATCCAGTTTTAAAGCTAATGTACTGTGGTAAGGGATGCCAAAATTTCACCAGAATAGAGCTGAAGATGCCTGAAGGCAGGTCATCAAAAGATTAGGGCAAATGTTAAATATTCTACACATGAAGGCTGTGTAAATCTCCCCACATATTAAAGCTGAAGATGGTTTTTGAGCTCCTGTTTCTGTTATTTAGTATAACCTAAACTTTTTAAATTTTATTTTAGTGGAATAACTGCAGCAGGGAATCATGAGACAGCCGTGATTGTGACGTAAGGTGATGATCGTATTTATGCACCCGTGATTTGTTTATTTCCCGTGATGTTAATTTCCTTAATTACGAGGTTCAAGGCTTTTGTTTAACTTTCGATGGAAATTGTTTTTCCACGACTCTCTTAAAAAAAAAAAGTGTTAATTCTTTAGCTTTTTGCCCGTAGACATAACTCATTATAACTTATTAATATAATCAATATAACTTCATAATATCAGTCAAGGGGGCACGGTGGTTAGCACGTTTGCCTCACACCTTCAGGGTTGGGGGTTTGATTCCCGCCTCCGCCGTGTGTGTTCTCCCCGTGCCTCGGGGGTTTCCTCCGGGTACTCCGATTTCCTCCCCCGGTCCAAAGACATGCATTGTAGGTTGATTGGCATCTCTAAATTGTCCGTAGTGTGTGATTGTGTGAGTGAATGAGTGTGTGTGTGTGTGCCCTGTGATGGGTTGGCACTCCGTACAGGGTGTATCCTGCCTTGATGCCCAATGACGCCTGAGATAGGCACAGGCTTCCCGTGACCCGAGAATAGATCAGATAAGCGGTAGACAATGAATGAATGAATGAATATCAGTCAGTAAATATATATTCATGCAGGTTTAGTCAAAAAAGAAAAAAACTTGCTCTTGTAAGTTAGCTGTTAGTTAGCTAACTCTGCTGCCACCGTCTGGTGAAAGGGGGAACTGCATCATGTTAGTCTACTCCTATCATACATTCTGATAGAGAAACCACGGGCCAGTTAACATCTCTCTGTGGACCGTATTTTCGACACGCCTGCTGATGCATCCCACTGGAGCAGTGGTGGTTCAAGTGGTTAAGGCTCTAGGTTGGTGATCGGAGGATCAGGGTTCAAGTCCCAGCACTACCAAGCTCCACTGTTGGGCAATTGAGCAACCCTCTCTGCTCCAGGGGTGCTGTATCATAGCTGCCCCTGTGCTTTGACCCCAACTTTCTCAGCTGGGAAATATGAAGAAAAGAATTCCACTGTTCTGTAATGTATGTGTGGTGATAAAGGCCTCAGGCTTCTACCGGGCCCTTGAGCAAGGCCCTTGTGTTCCAGTGGCGCTGTATCTTAGGTGCCACTAATGTGAAGAAAAGAGTTCCCCTGTGCTCTTTGCCTTTTTTTTGGATCGTTGTCATGGAAATGTGTCGCATCCAAGAACCCGTTCCAGAGTAAAACAATTTCCAGGTATAATAAACATTCAAGTTTTTTATACCCAGATATAAAGCTAAAAAAAGTGTGTATCATATGCACGCTTTTTATTGCATACATCACATTTATCAACAGCACATCCTCTTTTTTGTTTCTTTTAATACAATTGCATTTAACGAGCGCATTCGATGTTAAATAAATCTTTTGTTCACAGTTGATCAGTTTATGTTTACAATAATGGAATAATAGCCACAGCAAACCTTTAGGCCTCGTTTATCAACGTTTTTTAAAAAGGTGTTGTGTGAATGTTTGTGTAAAACAAACGGGGTAATATTTTCCGCTGGTTTGGGTTTGAAGCCCAACAAAACTCCATAAAAGGTAAAGTGCACAGAGAGCGGAGAGGAAGAAATGAGTGACCAGGGTAAATGCTGAAGGGCAGAAGAGGAGGTTTTTTTTAACTCCCTTCTGTGCCAAGTAAATATTTGTTAATATTAATAATGATAATAATAATACGTGAATGTTTAATCTTTAGTCAGCTGACGAAGTTTACAGTTAAACCGGTTCACCACAATCATTTGTTTTGTTGTAATTGAATAATTATATCTATTTGTCACAGGCTTGCTTTATTTATTTTTACATCCTTTTTATTTAATTCCGTTAATCTAACGATCAGTTGTCAGTCCTTTTAAGATGATATTTTATTCAGATTTATTTATCGTCTCTCTTCATTTCAGTCACTGCCCTTTAAATCGATGCAGCGATTATTTACCTCTCTAGAAATACTCTTACTCTTCATAATTTTTTTTTAGTTTAGCTTACTGATAATTGACGATCCCTTGATTTCCTGCCTGTGATGCCGCGTATGTTTACATAGACTCATCAGTCAGGATGTTATGATCCTATTACCAATACGAAGCGTATGGAAACTGTACGGCTGCTTACAAAGAACTGACCCAAGCCAAGCATTCCATGTCAAGGCTCCTCACAGGAAGTCGTGCCACCAAGCTTGGGCAAAAAATTAGAACAGACCACCCACACCACCGATATGTCAACAAAAAAACACCCGGAAAATCACCTAGATTTTGAATGCATGCTGAAGACAACGTTGCCGAAAATGCTTCATATAGTGATGCAAAAATTCCTTATGAAGGGCATTCATATTCTGAAGATCAAATTGGTGTTCACTTCCTCCCTGAAAAATGTGTACGTTTGCATACTGTATAGTCTACGAGACCCAATCAATAAGAACTGAATTCACACAAACGAGCCAGTTCATTTCCGGAGGATCAGAGATGTTTATCCTGAGCTGCCCAAAGTTCTTCAGAAAAATCCTGCTGCTTTTCCAGCATCTTCTCCAGATCTGATGCTTTTCCAATGATATGTTTTTTTTTCACACTGAGGACATCTGAGAGTCCCTGATGCTGAAGAAGGCGAACTTAAGAGCCAGGTGTAAGAGGGGGGTGCAAACTTTTAAGCAGGATGGTCAGTGTAAATTAAAATTTTTTTTTCTTTTTTTTAATTTTTAATAAAATAAGGTAGAATCGCCCAGAGAGTGTTTATTTTTCTATCTGTGAGATGGCTGCTTTAAATGACTCACCAGATCACTGAGATGAAATCATTACATTGCTGATATTATTTTTTTTTTTTTTCATTTTATTTTATTTTTAAAAAAATTTTTTGTGTTCCTTGTTGGGGGGGAGAGAGAGAGCGCTGAATTGCGTCTGTGTGTGTTGCCCTTTAATTGAAAAGAATTGATCAATAAACCCTGCTTCATCTTGAAACTAGTCATTTATTTTTCTTAAAAATTAATTAAATAAATGGAATTCCTTTGTAATAATAATAATAATAAATTGTGCTAGTCTTGCTGCTTATGTTGCATTCTTGCTCTAAATCCTCTCGTCGAGCTGCTTGTTTGCTGGACAACTTATTAACCAATAATTAAACTCGACTTCCAGAGGAAACAGGAAGAGGCGGAGCTTGGGATGATGTTAATTTTTCGAAACACCTGCATGTTTGTCTAGTTGATGTCAATTTTCCTACTCAAAACTTTTGACCTATATAGTTTGTTGTAGATTAATCATCTCTGTGTGTCTGTGTGTGTGTGTGTGTGTGGATTGAGCTAAAATCTATACTGTAAACCTCCTTTAACGGTAAGTTGTGCTGCTGTGTTTACTTTTCGTCCTGCAAGCAGCCATGTTGGTTTAACGTCACTTGCTGAACTCGGGTTTGAGGAGAACATCTCAAGTTCCTGAGTTAACAGGGGGCGTTTCCTGGTCAAAAGTCAGGAACGATCTTCTTAGAAAGAATTTCCTGGTTGCAAAATTAGCACATTTTAGCCATATAGTTATAGAAGGGGATTGATTTATAATCTCAGTCTCTGATGTCACCCAGATGAGGATGTGTTTCCTGTAGAGTTTGGTTCCTCTCAAGGTTTCTTCGAGTTTTTAATCATTTCCATTTCAAATGTAGAATTTGTCCTGGATATATACACTGATCAGCCATAACCGTGTCTGAAAAGTGAACATTTTGTCCTCAAAGTTGATGTGTTAGAAGCAGGCAAAATGGACAAGCGTAAGGATTTGAGCGAGTTTGATGAAGGGCCAAATTGTGATGACTAGACCACTGGATCAGAGCATCTCCAAAACTGCAGGTCTTGTGGGGCTGTTCCCGGTCTGCAGTGGTCAGTGTCTGTCAAAAGTGGTCCAAGGAAGGAACAGTGGTGAACCGGAGACAGGGCCATAGGCAGCTGAGGCTCATTGATGCACGTGGGGAGCGAAGGCTGGCCCGTGTGGTCCGATCCAACAGACGAGCTACTGTTGCTCAAATTGCTGAAGAAGTTAATGCTGGTTCTGATAGAAAGGTGTCAGAACATACAGTGCATGATAGTTTGTTGCATATGGGGCTGCGTAGCCGCAGACCAGTTAGGATGCCCAGGTGGTCATACTGTTATGCCTGGTTGGTATATATATATATATGTATATTTCTCTGAAGCTGTTTTGTGATGTTGTTAAAAGCACTATACAAATGAGTTCTGAGGTCTGATCTCAGCAGAGAAAAACCAGAAAGTTGACTTTAAGCTTCGTGCCCCGACTGACCGTTGGGTAGGGGGATTTCTCGAATTTAAATTTGACGATGAAAGTTTAGATCATTCATAAATCTCCAGATTGTGTAATTTCCCTCCTTGATGTCGAACCTTCTGATGCCGTGTGTCCGGTTACAGTTTCCTTTTCTACCGCATACAATATAATTTATTTCTATCACGTGTAACAAGTAGCTTTGGATAAATAAGTAAATTCAGGATATTGATAATAAAATTACATTTAAACTAAATGTAATTTAGTTTGGATCTCTAATGTAATTTAATGGATCTCTAATGAGCAAGTCAGAGGTGAGGGTGGTGAGGTAAAACCCCCTGAAATGACATGAGGAAGAAACCAGACAGAAAAAGAAACGCATCCTCATCTGGGGGACAGCCGAGAGTGCGATTATGAGTGAATCATTTCCTTTTGTAGAACTTTACAGTAAATAGTCAAGATACAGTAACGGCTTCCTGAGACAGTGAATTAACATTATTGCTCATGTAGCTTTATCATTTATTCGCCCACAGCTATTTTTATTTATTATTTTCAAAATTTTATTTACAGTAATATTTATTTTGTTCGTTTTTTTTCTGAAATTTAGCCCAGTTCGATGTTTCTTCTTTGTGAGCCACATAAACTCTACCTGACTTTGCATAAAATAAATCAGTACATTTTTAAAGTTTTTTGTTTTTGTTAGAAATGAATGGGAGTTACCACGGTAACTCGGACACCTCTGCTGTCGACCTTTCTGTATTAATACAGCTGGAGCATATAGTATAGTTTAGCGTCGAGACTTTAAATCTCAGTCGATTTCCACGTAACGTCTTATTTCTGATGATGTAAATGAACTCTGTTGTCGTGTGGTTCCTACGTGGAAACGAACAGCCGCTGAATTCATTTTTTTTTGTTTTACAGGAAGGAGATTTCACAGGTTTCCAGACTGAAGGACAATGGGCTTTACGCTCTGGACAAGATGCTTTACAAAGTAATTTATTTCTAAACATTTTTTTTTCTGGTGTAATTAATAAAAAGCCACTTTAAAAAATGGATGAAAAGTCAATTAAAGTAAAATTGATGTCTTAAATGTTTTGGGAAAAAAAGCAGGAAGTTCTATGATTGAATAATTCTGGATTATGTTCTTATGGCTTTATTTTTGACCGAAATAAAAACGAACAAAAAAACACGGCTATATATACATATAAAATGTGTGTGTGATGTATGTTATATATGTATATATTATATAAAAATGTATTACTGCAAGTTTAAAGGCTTTCATTGTTTTTGGTCTGAATTCCTGTGCCTTTGGGACAGATGTACTAATGTTTTCTTTTGTTCTTGTCTGTTGCTAGAAAGTTCTGTTAAATCGTCCTTATCCTCAAAGGAGAAACCATATCTCGCTCCTGATGCATCTGCAAACATTAAAGTTGCTGTTGCAAAAAAAGGACTGCGGGTGACTGCAGAAACGGAGAGCGCATCTCCGTCAGAGAAACGTGAGCGGAAGTGTGGAAAAAATGTCGGGAGACCCAAACTAGTCGTTAAAATGGCCACCCAAATGATGGCCGATAAAAATCTGCCAAGGGAAACAGCTTTGCGCAGGGGTCGAGGGAAACCGTCTGAGAAGGAGAAAGGGACCGAGATCTCGCATGAAGAAGAAAACGGAGGTGTAGAAGATGAGATGTTGGACGAGTCAGGAACGGACGCGAAAAGAACGGAAAAGAGGCAGGGACGTCCCGGTCAGAGGAGGCGGAGGAAATTTGTTTGGAATTTAACGCTAATTAAGCGTAGAGGAAGAATTTCCAAAAACAGTCTGCCTGAGAATTTGGGCAGAGGACGCCGGAGAGGGTGCGTAAGGACCGCCGGATCAGGCGGGACTCGGGAGGAAGCAATGGGGGATGAACTTTCTGTTGACCAACATGTTCCAGAACTTGATGTCAAACAGCGGAAGGTCCACAAAGTTCTGACTGAATCTCACGAAGAAGCGGAGAAACAGGAGAATGCAGTTTCTCCTGACGGGATTGAAAATACACCAGAGAAAGACGGCAGTCCAGATTCTCCCAAATTATCTCCGCGTTCCATAAAGAGACGCAAATCCTTATTTGGTTATCGTAGGAAGCCAGAGCAGGCGTCGCTACTCAAGATGAGGAACGCTCAGGCAACGGCTGAGGGTAGGATCCCCAGAAAAAGGCGGAGGCTTGTCTGTTACACCTACGAATCAGTAGACTCGCCAGTGAATCCGGAGCAGTCGCAGGAGCCACCAGTGCAGTCGGAGGGTCAGCAGGGACTCACGGACAGCGTGACTAGTAGTCGGCCGTCCCGGGTGATCAGGGTACCGAAAAGGTTCATGGATGATGAAAGCATGTCTGGGTTGCTGGGAAAGAAACTTGTTCAAGCCGAGAATCAGGAAGATGAGCCTTGCAGTGACTCTGAGGAAGCAAACCACTCCCAAACACTGAGGTTTGGAAGCAAACAAAAGAGTGCAAGCAAAAGGATCCTATGTGATGATGAGGAGAGCTCTGCTGGAAAGGCTGTGGAGTTGAAACCAAGCAGCCTGACCGGAGGTCCTCGAAAGAAAGTGGGGAGACCGGCGTATGATTCCACTCCTCTCAAAATCTATGAGCGTTTAAAGATGCTTACAGCAAGCCTGACGCAGAGGAAAGAGCAGCGGATGGCCAGCGCTCGTTCCAAAGCCCTTGGTGAAAAAGAAGAATGTGAGAGTCCTGGCGAATCTCCAGGATCAAGAGACCTGAAGAAATGGGGGAGCCCTGATATCAAGATTGCTGATCTGAACTGTTCAGGAGTTGTACATAAAGTAGCCATACATGCCGATGATCAGGTGATCAGTCAGTCTGCACTTTCGACTGTCGAAGGACTCGAAACCAAAGCAGATGGTAAGGATCATGATCACTTGCTCTAGCTTTTTAAGAATGTTTGCAGGCTTTACAACGCTTTTTTTTTCCTAGCAGAGAGTACAGACCCGGAGGGTGCTCCTGATGTACAAAGTACGGATGCTGTGAAGTCTGAGGTGGTGTTGGTGCAGGGAAGCTCCGTTCACAAAGTCAGCATCTCTGGCGCTAACAAGAGAATGCTTCACCTGCTGAAGAGGGCCAAGGTGCAGCTGATTAAGATTGACCAGCAGAAACAGATGAAGACGGCTCAAGTAAGGATTAGCTTTGGCTCTTTATCAGTTTCTCTGTCACGCTATTGCAAGTCAGTTTTAAGGGAAGCACCATGGTTTCCAAATATAATCTTGTTAAATGTACGACGTTGGTGTATATGCTGCTGTCTGTGTTTTGCAGCTGATGACTGGCACAGTTCGAGTTGGAGACGGTGGCGTCATGAGCATAAAGAGGAGGGGGAGAAGGAGAATAGTCAGGACAAACAGGGAAGAGGTTCCTCAGGTGGGTTTAATTTGCCTGTTATTTGATGATCCAGGAAACCAATTAGTCTCAACTGTGGCTGTGCTCTCTGGCTGGGAGAGATGGATTACTCTTTTCATCATAGCATCGCTAGCATCTGCAAGTACATGTGTGGATGAGGGCGAATAGGGTGTGTATGAAGCTGAGGGAGCTAAAGGTGTGTACTAGTATGAGGGCGGATGGGGCACGTACGAGTATGAGGGCGGTTAGGGTATGTATGAGGATGAGGGAGTATGAGGCGTGGATGAGGGTGAATAGGGCATGGATGAGAATGAGTGCAGTTAGGGCGTGTATGAGGACGAGGGTGGTTATGGTGTGTATGAGGATGGATAGGGCATGTATGAGAGGGCGGACAGGGCGCATAGGATGAGGATGAGGGTGGATATGAGGGTGTATGGGGTGTTTATGTGGAAGAGGGAGGATGAGGGCGAATTTGAGGACGAGGATGAATATCGCATGTATGAAGAAGAGCATGGATAGTGTGTGGATAGTCTATGAAAGAAGACGAATGGTGCTTATTTAGTACGCAGAAAAAGCCTGGGTGGCACATTCCTCCTAGTGTCTTACTCTGCCCTGTGGATTGAGAAGAAGCTAACATTACGTGTCACAGAAGAACCATGTGGTGGCCTTCATACTGGTTCCTAGAGAGACTTTACCATGTTTCAGAAAATAAATGTTTTTCTCCTAACGTGTTTGAGAAAGTCGTGTTGTCGTAGTTCTGCCGAATGTGTTGTTGACTCCGTATTGTTAGAACTGAGGCATTGTGTGTGCTCCTGGTCTATAGGGACAGCCAGTTGGAGGTCCACGCATCAAGCATGTGTGTCGGGCAGCGGCAGTGGCACTCGGGCAGCCTCGTGCCATGGTACCTGAGGACATCCCCAGACTCAGTGCTCTGCCTTTACACGAGAGAGAAGGCATCGCACCTTCACAAGACACAGAGGGTAAACAAATCTTTCCATTATTTTAATTTAAATGTATTAATCGAATCTAAGCGTTGAAATGCTGAAGGATTTTTACTTTTTTTTACATTTTTTTTTTTCCCTCTTTCAAGATCTCGGTTCTCACTCAGAACCTGAAAGCACCGGTTCGGTTGAACAAAGGCCAATGTACAAGCAGAAAGCTTTCGGTCTGCGACAGAGACGCTGCTTTAACTGCAAAGGCTGTTGTCGGGAAGAGGACTGTGGGACCTGTGTCTTCTGTCTGGATAAACCAAAATATGGAGGACCTAACAAGAAACGTCAGAGCTGCATGTAAGCGGGAAAGAGCTCAGTAGCTCAGACGCGTGAAATAAGTGTTTTTTTTTTTAATATATTTTTTTTATTTATAGTGACCTCAAATTTAAGTACTTTTGTGGCTCAGATCTTGACATGCAGAAGAACGAGATGTCGTAACAGCTGCATGTCTACTGATTGACCTGGTCTCACTCCACCCCACCTCACTGTAGTCCATTGTTCCAGAAAGATCCATCAGATTAACACATTTAAATACGTTTGTCAAGACTGACTATAGAGTAACGAGGAAGCTGTATGATATCTTGATGATCTGACTGATTAAAACATCTGGCTTCTTTTTATTCTTTAGGTTTTCATTCTAACACGTAAGATTGTTTCATTTCATATTAATTTTGTCGTAGTTTAACTTCATATATTGGCGCATCTTGAACCGTTTTCTGGGAAATATAATTAGCATTTAACGCATTAGCTTTAATCCTGCAATATTAATACTCTTAATACTTAGACGGACAATGTGGTGTGGTTTTATTTATTTATTTATTTATTTTTTCTCATTTGCCAAGACAGTATATACACTAATATAAAAAATTAAAGCCTTAAAGCTAATTTTTTATTTCTTCTTTACAGCTACAGGAAGTGCTTAAGGATTGAAGAGAACAAAATGAGACGGATGAAAGGTATGGCTGTTTTAAAATGATATGCCAATCATAAGGAATATTGGAGAAGCCTCTGGATATATTTTGTGGTCAAATTAAATTTTATTAGATTTTTTTGTTTGTTTTTTTGTCAGGCTTATTGATAATGCCGTGAGTATTTGATAACAGTAAATGTTCTGTTTTTATTATTGGCTTGTTTTTGAGATTATATCTGATTAATAATGATATCATGTTGGTAAAGCTTTTATTTTTTTCTGAATTCCTGTCATACCTTTTTGCCACCCCCTCTGCACCCCCACCCCCCCCATCACCCCCATTTTTGACCTTTTATTTGACCTATCGTGTTTTTTCGCAGTTCAGATGAAGCGACGGGCTATGTACGCCCAGGCCACTGCGTACAGTGGCGGAGAGGAAGAGGCCGAGGGAGATGGCACGGGAGACGCGCTAAGCGCTAACGCGCTGAGCTCTGTCCGGAGGCGTCCGAGGCGCCAGGTTACACGTCGATGCTTCAGCGACTTGCTAGAGTCCGACTCGACTGACGCAGATGCTTCTGGTGAAGACGTAGCAAAGGAACAAAGCAGTAGTGAACCAAGTGTTAAAGCTAATGGTATGAATTCAGTACTGTTTTATTATTGAAAGCCAGATTATGAGCTAGAATAACCGTATCTGAGCTGAGCATGTTGTATCCGTGTTCATTTTTTCATCCTTATGTTATCTGTACAGGATTGTAAGACACATGTCCAGGTTTGGTGCTATTTTGGCTTTTATAGGGGTTGGAGGTGAAATTTGTCCTCAATGTAACGAGCAGTTCTTCACTATCGGCATTCGTAATCGTGAACTAGAGTGCTGGAGAAAATGACATTTTTCAAATACTTATGTTCTCAAAAATGTGACATCACAAAGTTACATAATTGTAGTATGATATATTTTACTACCAGAGAAAATATTTTTTAGAATTTTTTGGATCCCAAAAGAATTTATTTTGCACAGCCTCCCTTTTCCAAAGATTAATATCTGGACTTTTACTGTTTTAGCAACTCGGGTCTTTACTGCCGTGTTGGATAGTTCAGGGTGTTGTGGGTGAGATCTATGATCTCTCTCACATCTGGTAATACTCATGTAACCACCTAAATCAATGAGTAAAATACTATTCAAAATCCATAAATGGATTTGATTTTTATTTATTTTTTATTTTTTTCTAAATAAAGCAGTTCTGTAGCTAATTTAATGCTTAAAATGTGACTCCATTGTGGTGTTTATTTTATTTATTTATTTTTTACATATTTAAGTCATAAAGCTGAGCAAGTCTGTAGGCCTGCAGTGATGCTGTCAAGTGATGCACACAAGCTAAGAGGCGGATGTAGAAACCCCTCCTAA
Source organism: Hemibagrus guttatus (assembly GCA_033459395.1). Taxonomy (NCBI): domain Eukaryota; kingdom Metazoa; phylum Chordata; class Actinopteri; order Siluriformes; family Bagridae; genus Hemibagrus; species Hemibagrus guttatus. The sequence continues at coordinate 8,328,042 of JAUCMX010000028.1, forward strand.
TGAGGTGTTTCAGCCACAAACATTACTTTCAGGTGCATATAGCCTTTCAGCATCCACAGACGAGAAGAGCTTTTGCTACAGGTCATCTTGTGCAGTATGTCCCCTACTAGATCTTTCCTGATCCACTGTAAGTGGAAATTCAAGCTTCTGGCATCTCATCCATGAAGCGATAGACCACACAAAGTTACAGAGCTGAGTTTAAAAATGGTCTGTTTTCCTTTGCATTACTCACTACAGCCTTCTAAATTGCCTCTGGAAGCGACATCAGCTCAAGAACCGTAAGTGTGAGTGGTGTAAAGTGCACGGTCACTGGACTCTGGAGCAGAAGAAACATGTTGTCTGGAGTGAGTGAGGAATCACGATTCGCTGTACGGCAGCCTGATGGGTGACAGGAGGAAGACGTTCCCTACTGGAATGTAGACGGACAATAAAGTGTGTTGGAGGAGGGATAATGGGTCTGGGGCTGATTTTCAGGGTTTCCAGTGAAGTGAAGAGTCATATTAGTGTTAATGCTACAAAGACATGAGAGTGTGAGTTTGGACAAGGACCGTTCCTGTTCCAGCATGACAATGCCCCTGTGCACAAAGCCGGCTCTATAAAGACATGAGTTTGGTGTGAAGGAACTCAAGCCCACACCTTGAGGATGAACTGAAACGTCTGACATTTTCGTCCAACGTCAGCGTCTGACCGCATTAATGTTTTTTTAATGACTGAACGAACATAGATTCCCACAGACACACGACAAAATCTATTGGAAAGCCTTTCTAGAAGAATGGAGACTGTGACAGCTTTAAAAGGGGGCAGCTCCATACAAATGCCCCTGGATTTGTAATGGGCTCAAATAGGTGTGATAGTCAGGTGTCCACATATTTTTTGACCATCAAGTTTATACCACAAATGCCTCACTTGACAAAATATTAGTGTTTGGACTAAGATGTTGTTAAGCAAATGATTCATTATATTTTATGAAATACAGTGTTTTTTAATGTTTGTTGTTTTTTCTGGTCCAATAGATACTGTTACGCATGTTGATACACAAGATGAGGCAGTGAAACCACGAAGGCCTGGACTGCCCAGAGGACTGTGGGGACGGCGACGAAGTAATAAGGTATTTCTATATTCGGATGTGTTTTTAATTAAGGTTTAAACCCATCGAAAGGTCAGTGAAAAAGAATATTGCTGAAACTTTTATTCCCAGTGACAGTTGCTGTGCCTTTGGACTGGAAAAAGTCTTTGGTCTAAATTTGGAGTTCAGACATTTTCAGTATCGCATGTTTGAAAAGCTGGGAGTTTCTGTCTTATTTTTATAATCGGCTATCCTGTCTCGAGTATTTACTTTCTGCTCCAAAATTATTGGCACCCTCGGTAAATGGGTTATAAAGAACCTTTGCGGTCACCCTCAAAGTGAACATATGAGATCGCCCCAGCCTGAATATATGCTGTGTAGATACCTGACCGAGTTTGAAGCACACAATCGTCTGGAAAGTCTTGGTGTGGTCCAGCATTACAATTCTCCTTCACTGGAACTAAAAGACTCCTGTTCCTGTACACAAAGCACTGAGCTCCACGAAGACCTGGTGTAAAGGTTAAGGTTGGAGTGGAAGAACTGGAGTGTCCTGCACAGAGCCCTGACTGTGTAGGACCCTACTGAACACCTTTGGGATGAACTGGAACACCGACTGAACGCCAGACTTCCTCACTCTGATCTCACTTGTAGCTAAAAGGGCAAACCTCAAAGCTTTCTCAGAACAATGAAGATTATTATAACAAGCCCATATGGGTGCGATTTGGTCAGGTGACCACAATCCTTTGGTCATGTAGTGTATTTATGGATGTTTTATGGTAATTGTACTGCCCCAGTAAAGAAATTGAGTGGTTGGTTTTCTCATTTTGTCTTTAGTTGAAACACGCAATCATTTTTCCCCGCACAGTTTAATACCCCTGAGTGTAAAATGCAGTCTTTAGTTCCTTGGGTTATTTATTGTGAACAGCACCACTTCTGTGCCCTTCTGTGCTTCTTTCCTGTCTTTGGAGAGGGTGTCAATGGTCATCTCCTTCCTCCTGCTTATCCTCCTCCTCCTCCTCTTCTTCTTCCTTGGCTGCTCTTCTTTGCTGCAGTTGTCATGATGCAGTCCTGCTATAATGCTCCCCACCTCCTTTTCCTCCTCCGCTCTCCCACTCTCCCAGCTCCAGAGTTGCTCTACCACAAAGGCGCCGGAGCGCTCAGACACAGGAAGTTCATCCGTAAAGCTCAGGCTGAGGTTCCAGCTGAGGCTGCATAGACTACCACCTAGCATGGTGCGAGCTGCTGAGGTGTCTTCGGTGGCTGTGCCTTCCCAGCCTGATGACAAAAAAGCACAAGAAGAGGAGGTGGATGGAGAAAAGTGGATTGTGAAGAAGGGAGATCTGCAGCAACCCCTTACTGACCCCTGTCTTCCTCATTCTCAGAGCTCAATGGAGCACACGTCCTCCAGCGTCCTGGCCACACTGGCCAAAGGATTTGCACACCGGGAACGACAGGCACCGGAGCCGGCGCACAAAATCCGGGTCGACTTTAAGGTCAGTGTTTCAACCTTACTGTGAGACTTGTCTATGATGTAGTGATATTTTGTTATTGTTGTTGTTGTTGTTGTTGTTGTTTTTTTCCTCTTTAACGTAATATACACAGATCAGGCATAACATTGTGAGCAGTGAGAGGTGAAGTGAAGAAGACTGATGATCTCCTCATCATGGCATCTGTTAGTGGGTGGGATATATTAGGCAGCAAGTGAACATTTTGTCCTCAAAGTTGATGTGTTAGAGGCAGGAAAAATGGACAAGCGTAAGGATTTGAGCGAGTTTGACGAAGGGCCAAATTGTGATGGCTAGACCACTGGATCAGAACATCTCCAAAACTGCAGCTCTTGTGGGGTGTTCCCGGTCTGCAGTGGTCAGTATCTATCAAAAGTGGTCCAAGGAAGGAACAGTGGTGAACCGGCGACAGGGTCATGGACGGCCGAGGCTCATTGATGCACGTGGGGAGCGAAGGCTGGCGCGTGTGGTCCGATCCAACAGACGAGCTACTGTTGCTCAAATTGCTGAAGAAGTTAATGCTGGTTCTGATAGAAAGGTGTCAGAATACACAGTGCATGATGGGTCATGGGCTGTCAGGGGAACCATCATAATATTAGGCAGGTGGTCATAATGTTATGCCTGATCTGTGTATATACATAATGGCAACAATTATACGTTGTATTTAAAGTTGCCATCATTGTACAGTGGGGCAAAAAAGTATTTAGTCAGCCACCAATTGTGCAAGTTCTCCCACTTAAAAAGATGAGAGAGGCCTGTAATTTTCATCATAGGTACACTTCAACTATGAGAGACAGAATGAGAAAAAAAAAATCCAGAAAATCACATTGTCTGATTTTTAAAGAATTTATTTGCAAGTTATGGTGGAAAATAAGTATTTGGTCAATAACAAAAGTTCATCTCAATACTTTGTTATATACCCTTTGTTGGCAATGACAGAGGTCAAACGTTTTCTGTAAGTCGCCACAAGGTTTTTACACACTGTTGCTGGTAGTTTGGCCCATTCCTCCATGCAGATCTCCTCTAGAGCAGTGATGTTTTGGGGCTGTCGCTGGGCAACACGGATTTTCAACTCCCTCCAAAGATTTTCTATGGGGTTGAGATCTGGAGACTGGTTAGGCCACTCCAGGACCTTGAAATGCTTCTTACAAAGCCACTCCTTCGTTGCCCGGGCGGTGTGTTTGGGATCATTGTCATGTTGAAAGACCCAGCCACGTTTCATCTTCAATGCCCTTGCTGATGGAAGGAGGTTTTTACTCAAAATCTCACGATACATGGCCCCATTCATTCTTTCCTTTACACAGATCAGTCGTCCTGGTCCCTTTGCAGAAAAACAGCCCCAAAGCATGATGTTTCCACCCCCATGCTTCACAGTTGGTATGCTGTTCTTTGGATGCAACTCAGCATTCTTTCTCCTCCAAACACGACAAGTTGAGTTTTTACCAAAAAGTTAATCTTTTGGTTTCATCTGACCATATGACATTCTCCCAATCCTCTTCTGGATCATCCAAATGCTCTCTAGCAAACTTCAGACGGGCCCGGACATGTACTGGCTTAAGCAGGGGGACACGTCTGGCACTGCAGGATTTGAGTCCCTGGCGACGTAGTGTGTTACTGATGGTAGCCTTTGTTACTTTGGTCCCAGCTCTCTGCAGGTCATTCACTAGGTCCCCCCGTGTGGTTCTGGGATTTTTGCTCACCGTTCTTGTGATCATTTTGACCCCACGGGGTGAGATCTTGCGTGGAGCCCCAGATCGAGGGAGATTATCAGTGGTCTTGTATGTCTTCCATTTTCTAATAATTGCTCCCACAGTTGATTTCTTCACACCAAGCTGCTTACCTATTGCAGATTCAGTCTTCCCAGCCTGGTGCGGGTCTACAATTTTGTTTCTGGTGTCCTTTGACAGCTCTTTGGTCTTGGTCATAGTGGAGTTTGGAGTCTGACTGTTTGAGGTTGTGGACAGGTGTCTTTTATACTGATAACGAGTTCAAACAGGTGCCATTAATACAGGTAACGAGTGGAGGACAGAGGAGCCTCTTAAAGAAGAAGTTACAGGTCTGTGAGAGCCAGAAATCTTGCTTTTTTGTAGGTGACCAAATACTTATTTTCCACCATAATTTGCAAATAAATTCTTTAAAAATCAGACAATGTGATTTTCTGGATTTTTTTTTTCTCATTCTGTCTCTCATAGTTGAAGTGTACCTATGATGAAAATTACAGGCCTCTCTAAATTTTTAAGTGGGAGAACTTGTACAATTGGTGGCTGACTAAATACTTTTTTGCCCCACTGTAAATGTTGGAATTGTAATCTGTGCACGTTTACCATTTTGAAGTTTATTTGTAAAAAGAAAGAAATAACAGTTATACAGTCCACGCGTACCGCAGCAACTGACCAACAATTAAAATGTTTCATGTAATGAACAAAACACGGTGCACTTTTGAATGGTTTATAGGCAGGTTTTTAACGCAACAGCTGAGAGATGAGTTAAGCAAGTCAAATTTGTTATATTGCAATGAAGAAGGTATAGGTATTATACCTATACAAACTAGGTATAGTTTGCGAATGGAATTCTTCCCTCCTGATTGTCACTCAGGATATACAGGAAGTAGGAAATTGTATCTAACTTTATTTCTTGTACATGTGTGGAGTTCTGCAATCACTTTAAACCCTTTTTTGTGCAACTTTAAATCTTTTAAAGAAAATAACATGCATATATATTTATATTTATAAGAAAATGGAATTCATTCAGCGCTAGTCTGAGGAAGGGTGTTCATACGGCATGATTTTGGATATACTGATAGCGTATCATGGCGTAAAGATTAGTTTGCGATCTCTAAAATCACACCTGAAGAACGCAGGAATGTTCGGAAGACCAAACTATTCCAGATTAAAGGATGTAAGGAGCGCTATAAGAGCAGAGCTGTGTTCATACACACACCAATCCACTTTCTACTGCTGCAGCCTGCTGGACTTCCTGTATATCCTGAGTGACAGATGTCTCGTCCAATCAGAGGGAAGAATTCCGTTAACAAACTATACCTACCTTTTCCAGTTTGTCTGAATTGTCCTTGTGTTTCTGGATTTGTTTATTGTGTTTTGCGCTTCACGGCCACCGTAGCAATCTGTCGGAAACAAAAATCTCTGTGGAGTTTGTATTCAAAAGACTGAACTGTGATTTTAAAAGCTGTCAATCAGCTCAACCTCATCCTTTTATTTATCTGAAACTACCTCTTGTAAATGCATTTACTGTAATGAGACACCAAGATCAGTCAAATGTAAATATGGGTCTGTTCCCAGTGACTGACCCAGTGGAAATGGGCGGGATTATAACTGGTCGTAGATATTTAGGCTTTGTTTTTGAATCCCTGTTACGATGTCCACTTGTGTATACAGCCACTGGGAAGAAACCTTAGATGAAGTGAATGATTACAGGTCTCATAAGAAGTTAAGTCTCACACTTTCTAATTTTTTATTTATTTTTTCCTGTTTTAGGAGGACTGCAACATTCAGAATGTCTGGGCGATGGGGGGGCTGAGTGTCCTCACCTCTGTTCCAATCACAGTGGAGTGTGTGTGTCTGCTGTGTGCGAGTAAAGGCCATCACAATGTAAGGATGTAGAACTGTAACACGTTCTTAATCAGTCAGTCGATCAATTTTATTCCCTTCATTTTAATCCAAGTGTTATTTGCAGTGATGTACAGCTTTTGTTATATTAGTTGTGACGTACTAGGAATATTGAGACACCGCTAGCTTTAGCTGAATTGTTTTCAGTGCTGAAAAATAAATCCTACAACATGGACTGATTTTAAATCGGAGCATCGTCGGCCATCTTGAAAATCTTTTCTCATTCAGCGTCAGCGCCTGGTAGCCCCGCCCCTCTTCCAGGAAGTGTACAACACTTCTCCTTTTTTGTGTGCCTTAAAATGCCTTACACTATTTGTATGAAGAAGTATGCGATTTGGGATGCACCTATTTTATTTACTTATTTATTTATATATACAGTATCTCACAGAAGTGAGTACACCCCTCACATTTTTGTGAATTGTTTATTATATCTTTTCATGTGACAACACTGAAGAAATGACACTTTGCTACAATATAAAGTAGTGAGTGTACAGCTTGTGTAACAGTGTAAATTTGCTGTCCCCTCTAAATAACTCAACACACAGCCATTAATGTCTAAACCGCTGACAACAAAAGTGAGTACACCCACAAATTGGTCCCAGTTAGCCATTTTCCCTTCCTGGTGTCATGTGACTTGTTGGTGTTACACGGTCTCAGGTGTGAATGGGGAGCAGGTGTGTTAAATTTGATGTTATCGCTCTCACTCTCTCATACTGGTCACTGGAAGTTCAACATGGCACCTCGTGGCAAAGGAAAAAAAAAAAGAATTGTTGCTCTACTTAAAGATGGCCTAGGCTATAAGAAGATTGCCAAGACCGTGAAACTGAGCTGCAGCACGGTGGCCAGGACCATACAGCGGTTTAACAGGACAGGTTCCTGTGAAGCTCTTGTGAACTCCGTGCCCAAGAGGGTTATGGCAGTACTGGAAAATATATATATATATATATATATATATATATATATATTCTATAAATATTTTATAAGTATTATATAATTCTATAACTGTATATAAATATACAATTTTTTTAATTAATTTATTTTTTCTCTTCATGTACAAGCTTTTAAGGAAAAAAAAACGGCTTCAGTGGTAGAGATTAAAAAATTACAATTATATAAACACTGAGCATTTGTTTAGATGTTAAGATTTTTTAGATGGGTTTAAAGACTTTAATATCTTTATTATTAAAAATGATAGTCGTGTAAATGAGCCTGAATGTGTGTGAGAAATGAAAGCTCATCTCTTGGAGTCATCCTTTCTTTCAGATGATATACTGTCAGATGTGCTGTGAGCCTTTCCACCGCTTCTGCCTCCCAGTAGATGATCGTCCACAGAATGAAAACAAGCAGAACTGGTGCTGTAGGCGCTGCAAATTCTGCCACGTCTGTGGTCGTAAGGGCAAACAGGGAAAGGTACGAACATCACTCGCTGTTACTGAATCCTGATTTTAGTCCTCACTGCATATGAGCGGGGTGAAAATCTGTTCTCTGTTTGCTTTGTTTCTGAATGTTTATGCATTCTCTTTATACTTGTTTGTGTTCATTTCTCTCCTGTAGCCGGTCCTACAGTGCAGGAAGTGCTTTTACTGCTACCACCCATCATGTCTCGGGCCCACATACCCCAAACCTGGAAAGTGTAGCACACCCTGGGTAAGTTGCAGCTCTTTGGTAGTGGATGAGTGTGCTAAATAAAATAAAATAAAAACACAGCAGTCTGTACACATATACAATGATCATACATGCCTAGGTGATGTGAGACGGCCTGTAAGCACTTCAGTGTAATATTTCCAAAGCATGTCGTGCTGCTTATACCTTATTTGCAAACACGAACAATTTTAAATTTATTATGCTTTAACGGTTTATAACCATCACTATCATTATAGCAGCCTCTCTCTCAAATTTATAAATGGCCTCTCTCTAATATAAACACTCATTTTACAGAGACAGTGGGAAGACTTTCCTGTTACAAAGCACCCGGACATTCTTTTAGAAATTTTACATAAATGTCTCTTAACGAAAATCTTCACTACATTCTATAATTTATTTGTCATGCAACAGTCTGAGCGAGATCATTCCTAGAGCCCTGCAGCATTTTGGTCTGGTTTCAGATTCACTCGATTCTATTGAAACCTTGACCAATGACTTGCCTTATTTTTTGCTTTTTTTTATGAGGAGTAAGGTTCTCCAGCTCTTCTGTGTCTCACGATATTCCCCTGCCACATCATCGGTTAAAACACGCACACACACACTTCCTGAACAAGTGCAGACCTGAGTACGAGCTGTGTTCACCGTTACGGCAATCTTGGCACAGGTCCAGTGTAACCGAACTCCTACAGGGAGTCTGGGGTTCAGTACCACACGTTGCTCACGCTCCACATCACCAATTTATTACGTAAACCTGCTCTGTTTCTGACTAAACTGCCAGACCGAAAGCCTGTGTGTGTGTGTGTGTGTGTGTGTGTGTGTGTGTGTGTGAGCTATTGCTATAGAAATATTAAGGTGTGTGTTGAAATAAATGTGAATTGTGTGTGTGTAGGTATGTATGTTGTGCATTCGGTGCAAAAGCTGTGGGGTGACACCAGGAAAATCCTGGAGCATATCTTGGAATCATGAGCTTGATCTCTGCCCTGACTGCAGTAACCTCCACAAACAAGGTACGAATTTAACAACCTGTGAACACAGACGCTACACTGCTACCATATGCACTATTACAATTCCGTACAGTTTTTGCTTCTGTTTTCGAAGTCAGTTAGCAAACTGTGTATTTTCTCTTTAATTATTAGGACTTTTCAGTAATGCTGTGTTACTTGAATCACAATTTTTGCAGGAAACTTCTGCACAGTTTGTCTCAAGTGCTATCCTGAGCACGAATTTGATATGAAGATGATGCAGTGTGCTCGATGTGCGCACTGGGTCCATCCCAAGTGTGAGGGACTCACAGGTTAGTGTCTGTGTGTGCTTGTTAAGGGTACATTTAGTATATTGTACTCAATGTGCCAACAAGGCTTTGTTGGCTTTAAATTCTGACGGAAAATATTAAGGCTGTGTACAGTTATTTGAATCCGAGCCACAAGTATTAAAATTTCTGAAATCGGTATACGGGTACTCGTTATGCCTTACATACAAACATGAACAATGCACATCAGGGCATATCTTCAGTCTTAGACCCAGGTGCTGAATGGATGGATGGATGGAAGAATGTGTACAGGGGATGGACAATAACTTATTAGTATCCTGTAGGGCCTCCTTTTGTGGCCATCCTGATACATGGCACCACCCTCAGGTTACAATGTTTGAACCATCAGGTGCATCATTAGGTCCTTAGCAAGGACACACCCATCTAGCACAAGTAGTGGTTCTAAGGAATGTCTTGATATTCCAGCCAAAACAATCACCGATCCAAACGCATGCTTCAACCTGGGCATGCAGCAGTCCAGGTTGTGAGCTTCTTTGGGGTTTTCTCCACACCATGTAGTGGTAAATACAGTGAAGGTAGACTCATCAGAGAACAAACATGTTTCACATTGCCAGTAGTCCAAGATTTCTATTGCTACCACCATTGAAACTGTGACCCAAGGTTTGGCTATAGCAGCCATCAACCCTGTGGAGCTCCTGATAAACAGTTTTGGTGGAAACAGGAGAGTCGAAGTGCACATTTAATTCTGCAGTGAGTTGGGCTGATTTTTATTGGATACAGTATGTGTTAGTATCCAGACATCCCTTTCAGATAGCTTCCTCTCCTGTGGCATTTACTCCTGGTTGGTCCTTCGGAGTGGTATGCCGACATTACCTCTCTATACACCACAAAGACTCGCTGTCCTGGTCACAGATGCACCAGCGAGACCCACACCAACAGTTATTTGAACTCTGATACATCTCCCATAATGTTTATCACATGTAGCTGGAGAAAGTCTTGGCAATTTATGACCATACGTGCAAATGAAAGGGGGGGGAGTCATATGTACTACATAACTCCTTTTATGTAGTACATATGACTCCATAACTTGCCTATTATATGTATGCAGGTCATATTTAATTAGCTGATTAAGAAATCTTAGAAACTGACGAGTCTCATTTCACTGAGGAAGAAAAAAAAAGTGTGAAGTGTCTTTTCTCACAGGATATAACGCAATCTTGACCAACATGTCCGTTTAATCAGATTGTTACTTCTGGTTTATTTCTGCTTTATAGAAGGTAAAATACAGCATAGTCTTTTCAGACGCCTGTGCACCCATGGTCCATAAAAATGACTGAAATTATATTTTTGTACTGGTATTTTAATATTAAAATGATGTTAAAGTTCTCTTCTTTTGACTGTGTTTTAATAATTCTTCTCTTCCATCAGATGACTTGCATGAGATTCTGAAGAGGTTGCGAGGAAAGAGTTTGGTGTTCTCCTGTGCAGCCTGCAGTAAAGACTTTCCTAGTGGCTGGCAGGAAGTGGTGCAGAGTGTTCTGCGCAATGGTCTAGAAAAGATCATGAATGGTTTGATGAGCTCGCTGACCACCTGTCACCTCCAGAAATGCTCAGAGGTAAGCTTCTCTCTCTCTCTCCCTCTCTCTCTCTCTCTCTCTCTCTTTTATTTATTTATATATATATATATATATATATATATATATATATATATATATATATATATATATATATATATATATATATATATACACACAAAGAGTGGTGTGAAAAAGTGTTGGCCCCCTTCCTGATTTCTTATTTTTTTGCATGTTTGTCACACTTTAATGTTTCAGATAATCAAACACATTTAAATATTAGTCAAAGATAACACAAGTAAACACATCATGCAGTTTTTAAATGAAGGTTTTTATTATTAAGGGAAAACAAAATCCAAATCTACATGGCCCTGTGTGAAAAAGTGTTTGCCCCCTAAGCCTAATAACTGGTTGGTCCACCCTTAGCAGCAACAACTGCAATCAAGCGTTTTCCCATAACTTGCAATGAGTCTGTTACAGCGCTGTGGAGGAATTTTGGCCCACTCATCTTTGCAGAATTGTTGTAATTCAGCCACATTGGAGGGTTTTCGAGCATGAACCACCTTTTTAAGGTCATGCCACAGCATCTCAATCGGGGTTGAGGTCAGGACTTTGACTCGGCCACTCCAAAGTCTTCATTTTGTTTTTCTTCAGCCATTCAGAGGTGGACTTGCTGGTGTGTTTTGGATCATTGTCCTGCTGCAGAACCCAAGTTCGCTTCAAAGCAAACACTTTTTCACACAGGGCCATGTGGTTTGGGATTTTGTTTTCCCTTAATAATAAAAACCTTCATTTAAAAACTGCATGATGTGTTTACTTGTGTTATCTTTGACTAATATTTAAATGTGTTTGATTATCTGAAACATTAAAGTGTGACAAACATGCAAAAAAATAAGAAATCAGCAAGGGGGCAAACACTTTTTCACACCACTGTATACATACATATATATAAATACACCGGTCAGGCATAACATTATGAGCAGTGCCAGGTGAAGTGAATAAGACTGATGATCTCCTCATCATGACACCTGTTAGTGGGTGGGATATATTAGGCACCAAATGAACATTTTATCGTCAGAGTTGATGTGTTAGAAGCAGGAAAAATGGGCAAGCGTAAGGATTTGAGCGAGTTTGATGAAGGCCAAAGTGTGATGGCTAGACCACTGGATCAGAGCATCTCCAAAACTGCAGCTCTTGTTCTTTATCTATCAGCAGTATCCTATTAGACCTGTAAGTATCCTCTTAGGTCCTGTGAGTTGCAAGGTGCACCTCACAACGTACAGGACTTAAAGAATCTGCTGCTAACATCTCAGTGCCAGATCCCACAGCACACCTTCAGGGATCTAGTGGAGTCCATTCCTCGACGGGTCAGGGCTGTTTTGGCAGCAAAAGGGGGACCAACACAATATTAGGCATGTGGTCGTAATGTTATGCCTGATCATTGTACATATTAGCTCAAGGCAGAGGTTTCCAAAGTAAGGGCTAGATTTACCAATAGGGCGCAAAGAAAGTCATTCACTTCTGTTTTATTCATGTGGTTATCAATTGTAATAGAAACAAATGTCTCAAGAAACCTGATACACAGCAGTGTTTTGGCTTTGAAGTGCTATCTAGTGAGCATCACATTTAAGCCTTCAGGTGTACATGAATAAATTAATCCTTTTGTATGTCATAAAAACTAGGGGTTTGTTTACCTAAAATGTTTGGAAACTAAAACTTGTTGAATTGTTGTGATCTCTGAACCAGTGTGAAGCCTGTCCTGATGCTGACAGCATCAAATGTAGGAAGGTGGTTTGTGATCTTCATGCTGTGGGAAGAAAGCTCGAAGAAGGCTCGTATACTTCATTGGTGAGTCCGTTACACTCAGCCACCGGCCTGCGACTGACCATCAGGTTAATGAGCTGCATGCCGTATTGCAGTTTATAGTTCATATAATGTAGCCAAACGCTTCTGTTTTTCTTCTGAACAGAAAGCGTTTCACGAGGATGTGGTGACCGTACTGGTGAAGCAGCTACAGCAAGAAGAAGCACTTCCAGACGAACAGAGACCAACTGCCCAAGCCAAAGCTTTATATATTAAAGTAAATAATATTCAATCATTTAATGCTGTTAGTATAACTTTTAAAGCTCTAAATGATGAAGCATTCCGTGCTAATTAATTATCATGAAATAATCGGGTCAGTTATTAATTTCCCAGTAATCATGCTCTCATTGTTTAATGTTTTTTTTTTTTTTTTTTGCAGTTACTGGAGCAAACATTTACGTGGTTCAACTGTCAGGACCCTAAAGCATGGAAACCTGCAATGAACAAATTCCCAAGGTATCTTCTGTTTGGAAATAAGTAGAAATGCCGGTGGTTACACGGCAATAGAAATGGCAGGATACACCCTGGAGTGCCTAAACCAACACACGGCACACACAAACACACTCATTCACTCACGCAATCGCACGCTACGGACAATTTAGAGACGCCAATCAACCTACAATGCATGTCTTTGGACCGGGGGGGGAAACCGGAGTACCCGGAGGAAACCCCCGAGGCACGGGGAGAACATGCAAACTCCACACACACATGGTGGAGGCGGGAATCGAACCCCCAACCCTGGAGGTGTGAGGCAAACGTGCTAACCACCAAGCCACCGTGCAAACCCCACATTGTTTTATGTAGCACCAGGGACCTGGAGAAACGTTTTCCCATTTCATTATCTACTGCGTCAGCTATATATGGTTGAAATGACGATTCTTGACTTGATATGGAAATTTTTAAAAGAATAAATGAAAAGGAATTGTCCTCTTAAAAAAAATTCTATTCAAATTTTCTGTGGAGGATAAAAATCCTTATTTGCCATGGAAATTTCCAGACTGAAACGTGTTGAAAACTGGCGAGAATTTAAAAAAAAAAAAAAAACAGCGACATGCACACATCTAGGAATATACACCGATCAGGCATAACATTATGACCACCTGTCTAATATTGTGTAGGTCTCACTTTTGCTGCCAAAACAGACCTGACCCGTCAAGGCATGGACTCCACTAGATCTCTGAAGGTGTGCTGTGGTATCTGGCACCAAGATGTTAGCAGCAGACCCTTTTTAAAGGGATAACCTTACCCAGGAAAAAACTTAAAGGATAGTTTTGATAGATACTGACCACAGCAGATCGGGAACACCCCACAAGAGCTGCAGTTTTGGAGCTGTTCTGATCCAGTGGTCTAGCCATCACAATTTGGCCCTTCGTCAAACTCGCTCAAATCCTTACGCTTGTCCATTTTTCCTGCTTCTAACACATCAACTTTGACGATAAAATGTTCACTTGCTGCCTAATATATCCCACCCACTAACAGGTGCCATGATGAGGAGATCATCAGTCTTATTCACTTCACCTGGCACTGCTCACACTGTTATGCCTAATCTGTGTATAGGAACTGAGTGAAGTATATTAGTAGTATCGTTTTTTTAATTAGTAGCTTGTTAAATAATGTTAAATAAATGAAATAAAAGGTCCTCATAAACAAAGCTCAGAATGCACTTAGGGTTTCGGGCGTAAAATGGACATACCAGTCGAGATCTATGTTTATTTTGAAGTTTATTAAAACTTAAAGTTTATTTTTGATATCATGTTTCTTTTGTTTCACAGTGGTATGCTCCCAGAGGCGATAATCCCACCGTCTGATGAGCACAGTTATGCTCAGTGGTTGCAGGAGCACAACCACGCCGTGGCAAACGAGAACCAGGAAAACCTTCCTTTAAAAGCACACGGAAAAGGTGAAAGCTTGTTGTTTTTTTTGTTTTTTTTACAAAGATCCTTTGTAACTAGAGATTCTCTACACAACTGAAAATAAGGGAAATTCGGTGTGACTCCTGCTTGGTTACGTTGAAGGCTCTCTAAAGTTTCTCCTAATGTCTTTACATTTGTTTCATTGCATCACAGATCCTCAGAACGTCAGCCGATGTGGAGCAGATGAGCGACACTGTTCTCTTTGTCAGCAGCAGGGTGATGCCAAACCCACCGTAAGTTTATCATGTTCTTATTGTTAAATGTTATTGTGTACCTTCTGTATGCAGCTGTCTTATAATAGGACTTTTATAGGACGCAGGCAGGTTGCTGTACTTGGGCCAAAATGAGTGGGCTCATGTAAACTGCTGCATCTGGTCAGCGGAGGTGCAGGAAGTCAGGGGTGCACTACTGCATGTGCACAGTGCTGTAGCCAGAGGACGTTTCATGGTGAGTACAAATTTATATCTAACTTTATCTATTTTTTTTCTTTCTCCTTTTTATTGGCTTGCATTCAGAACCAGAAGCAAGCGTTAATGCAGTGCACGATCATCTCCTTTCTTTGCAGCGTTGTGAGCGGTGTAGCCAGGCGGGGGCGACAGTGGGCTGCTGTCTCTCTTCCTGTCAGAGTAATTACCACTTCATGTGTGCTCGTGCCAGCCATTGTGTCTTTCAGAGCGATAAGAAGGTCTACTGTTACAAACACCGTGATCTCATCAGCAACAAGGTTTAGTGTCGAGCAAAATTCGTTCATTGATATCTTACATTTTCAATACGGTGGCCGTGAAGCGCAAAACACAATAACAAATCAGGAAACATAAGGAAAATTCAGACAAAGCTGGAAAAGGTAGGTATAGTTTGCGAATGGAATTCTTCCCTTTGATTGGACGAGACATCTGTCACTCAGGATATACAGGAAGTCCAGCAGGCTGCAGCAGTAAAAAGTGGATTGGTGTGTGTGTATGAACACAGCTCTGCTCTTATAGTGCTCCATACATCCTTTAATCTGGAATAGTTTGGTCTTCCAAACATTCCTGCGCTCTTCAGGTGTGTTTTTAGAGATCGCAAACTAATCTTTATGCCACGATACGCTATCAGTATATGGTTTAAAGTGAAAGCGGATGGTTTAAAGTGAAAGCAGAACTCCACACATGTACAAGAAATAAAGTTAGATACACAATTTCCTACTTCCTGTGCATCCTGAGTGACCGATGTCTCGTCCAATCAGAGGTAAGAATTCCATTCACAAACTATACCTACCTTTTCCGCTTTGTCTGAATTCTCCTTGTGTTTTATTGATTTGGTAGTTTATTTTTTTCCGCTTCTCAGCCACTGTACTTTATCCTTCTGTGTATTAAAGTAACGTTCCCTCTTTTGCAGGTGATGAACGGATTTGAGGTTCTCAGACGAGTTTATGTAGATTTTGAAGGCATTAACCTTCGAAGAAAGTTTCTAACAGGCTTGGAACCAGAATCCATTAATGTAATGATCGGTATGTATAAACAATAGGATTTTAATCTCCGTAAGAAACGAATAAGTTAATACGCCACTTCCCCTCATCTTGGACAGTAGTGAACCTTTATTAGTAGCAGCTTCCGTCCATCATGTAGTTTTTTCCAAGCAACCTGCACATATTCTAACATTATTTTGTAATTCTTCCGTATAGGCTCTTTACAGATACGCAACTTAGGCGTGCTGACAGAGTTGTCTACAAACGCAGGAAAATTGTTTCCTGTGGGTTACCAGTAAGTAATATATTTTCACATTTATGACTGTCCAATAAATCACCAGACTGCTGCTGCACCTCTCTTTTAACTTGCTTGCTAGAAATATCTTGAAACCAAGTAGTATTTTTCAAAGGTCATTGATGTCGTTTTTAGGTGCACTCGGTGGTACTGGAGCACGTTCGACCCACGTAAGCCATGCAGGTACACCTTTAGTGTGAGCGATGTACACCCATCATCACCAAGGAAAACGCCATATCTAGCGCGAAACCAGGGAGAGAACTGCACTATTGCACACAGCCCTAAACAATATGAAGGTGAGTTTATTGCTTCACTCAAGTCTTTCTCTCTCTCAAAATGTAACCATTTAAAGGGATAAATGTGCATTAAAATTTTATATTCACATGTGTAAGCCTGCTTTGGGCCAATGCCTGCTATTAAAAGCATGATGTAATTGAATCTGAATTAAATTGTCACGCGTGATGAAGATTAGTGTTAAGGTATAAGGGAATAATTGCAGTAGAATTGCCTGAGACAAATCAATGAAAAATGATCTTTTTAAGGGACGTCTCGTTTTGGTACTCCTAAATAGGAAATGAATTCCATTTTTTTTGTTCTGGTCAGTTGTCTAGAATATGTTTGATGTACAACGATCAGGTATAACATTGTGAGCTGTGAGAGGTGAAGTGAATAAGACTGATGATCTCATCATGGCACCTGTTAGTGGGTGGGATATATTAGGCAGCAAGTGAACATTTTGTCCTAAAAGTTGATGTTAGAAGCAGGAAAAATGGACAAGCGTAAGGATTTGAGCGAGTTTGACAAAGGGCCAAATTGTGATGGCTAGACCACTGGATCAGAACATCTCCAAAACTGCAGCTCTTGTGGGGTGTTCCTGGTCTGCAGTGGTCAGTATCTATCAAAAGTATCCTTTAAGTCCTGTAAGTATACTTTAAGCCCATGGAGGCCCAACCTCACAACTTACAGGACTTAAAGGATCTGCTGCTAACATCTTGGTGCCAGATACCGCAGCACACCTTCAGGGATCTAGTGGAGCCCATGCCTCCACGGGTCAGGGCTGTTTTTGACAGCAAAAGGGGAACTGACACAATATTAGGCAGGCAGTCATAATGTTATGCCTGATGGGTGTATAGTAACGTTACATTATTTGATTAAAGCAAAGTCTATATAGAGAACCCCACTACGTCTCAGCCTTTTTTTTTTTTATTCTTGGTGATTGGACATGGTTCAGTTCTGCTAAATGGTGCTTGTCATCACTGCATGAATCTGACCTGAAACTCAATTGAAGTAATAAAGATGTTCAGAACAAGGTTGTTGCAGTTTTATATAGAGGAAGTGTTCTTCAGGAAATGTATTGATACCATCTATCTTCTTAAAATTCTTCTAATCTATCTTCTTAATACTATGACCTGAAAACCTTCATAGATTTTTACCAGATATTGTTTATTTCTTTCATATAGACTCCATGGACACCGGTCTTGAAATGAAGCTCACCCCCAGCACCCCATCTCCTAACTCCAAACTGGACTCAGGAACAGGATCTAAAACTCACAACAGGAGACCAGCTGGTGGGACATTCAGACCATTACCCTCACCAGGTGTGTGTTCCTTCCAAACTAACAGTACCATAAAAGGTATAATTGCAGGTGTATATGTTTTTATGTGAACATTTCTCCCCATCCATAGGGACTGCAGTTTCCACTTCACATCACATCCTGACCATCAGTGACCTTGACGAGACACGCCGGTCAAGAAGGATTTCCTTACGCAGCCGAAATGCCTCACCACCTCATACATCCCCCTCTGGGCTGATGAAAATGTGCTCAGGTGCTGGTCTTCACCCCAGATCGCTCCCGTTTAGCTCGCCAGTCTCTCCACTTGGAGCTCATGAAAACCCCTCTAGCTCTGCGTCACCTCGCCGCAGGGGCCGCCCTCCTTCCTCCCCTTCCGGTGCTACTTCAGCGTACTCCCCTCGGCAAGGTGCAGTCGCGAGCCCCCCTTCGACTTTCGTCTTGTCACCATGTCACTCTCCAAAGATTCAGCAGCATTTAAAGGTAGCACCACAAGAGTCTGCAGAAGTACCTCAAGATTTCTCTGCCTCTTTAGAGCCTGAAGATGCTGCTGGAATGCCAGAGGAGGCCATCTCCATGATTGCGGTTATGAACGATGGTGATCCAGTTCCAGTCTCCTCAGACCAAGAGTTGCTCTCGACACAGTTTGATGCTGACACGGATGTCGCCGTTGCCTCGATGTTGAACGAAAAGCTTGAATTCGATGAGGCCTTGCTAAATGAGAATGTGGCCTTGCAGTGTGGAGCAGAAGCGGCAGAGCAGGGACAGGGGTTATTGATCGAAGGGAATGGCTTGGTTGATGAAAATCAAGTTTCAAGCGCAGGTGCCAGTAGATACAGCTCAAGAATAAAAGATTTTTCTAGTCTTTCAGCTGCTGAAGAGCTGATGGAGCAAGACTCGACCAACGAAGACTCCGATCATTACTTTAATTTCTCTCGCACAGTACTAGTCCGTGATTCTGCTAAGGATTCTGCACAGACGGGGTTAATGCTCCTTCCTACCTCGCAGTCGATCTCTCAGCTGGACGGAGCAGACAACAATTCGGAAAGTGAGGCAGGTGAAGCCAGTGGAGAGGACAACACTCAGGAAGTAGGGAATAGTTATGATGGTCAGGATACGTCGAAGGGAACCACTTCTGTGGGGAAACCCTCCGGAAGCAGGATGGATTTCACTGGCAAAACTGAGTCCTTTGTGACAGAATCCTTACATGTGGGCGAGGAGGCAAATACGTTGGAGAAATTTCCGGGATCAGAGTTCTTACAAAAGAATCATGATGTCACACCACAAGAAGGCATGAAGGATTTAATGGTGCAGCTAAAACCTGAGGTAGATGTTCAGGATGTGGTGTCGTCTCCTCCCGTCTTTGACACAAGCAGTGATCTCGTCGGACATGAGGGCATTCTGATGGACAGCGAGACCCTAGATCACTTGAACGAGGTGGTGCTGGATCCGGCTAGTGACTATTTAACCTCTGCTCAAGATGGAAGCTCGGTGAATACGTGCAACACCTCAGTATTGGGCAGCAACGTGAAAGGACCAGAGCAGACCCTCTCTCCGGAACCACCTTCTTTGAGCAATGTTGGAAAAGTGAGGATTATCACATCTGGTCCTGCCCCACATAGACGTTTTATTATTCACCAGCCTCTTACACAACACAGACTAGTCAACGTGACTGTACCTGCTGTCTCGTCGTTGCCACTGTCTTTACCTATTAATACTGTTTCACCTACTCTCTCAGTTTTTCCACAAAGAAACCATGTTCTCACTTCCTCTCCAGTTATAATAAACGGCCTGGACCCTCAGCTCAAGGATACGACAAAGAGCAGACCTCTCGCCATCCGCCTTCCAACCACTACTAAAACAAATGTGACTAGTACGCTGGCTAGCCCACAAGTTTTGCTTGTCAACCGCTCTGGTCAAATATTAGTAAAAGACCCACAGACTAATAGTTACCAGACGGCTAGTGCTAATTCACCATCTTACAGCCAAATTAGCCAGATAGCTAAAATCATCCACAGTCATAACCTGGTTCATAGAACTGTTCCCAGAATCATGGTGACCCCGATGCCACAAGCAAGCCCCAACCAAGGTCCAGCTACACATGTGGTATCATACACCAACGGTGCAGCACCTTCCACTAAAGTTTTGATCAGGAGACTACCTCAGAACTCGTCAGCAGCGCAAATGAACAGTGGAAGTAAACCTATGAGAGGAGCCAGTGGCGTAAAGCTCAAGAACGTATCAGTGCCAAGTACAGCAGAGTTACACAGGATCCAAGGGGAAGATGCACAGGCAATAATCGAGAGAGCCATGGCAAGCCACAGGGACATAGCGAACCCTTGTGCGCTGAGTCCATCCAAATTCCAGGTCCACCCGTATCTTAATAAGCTACAGTCTCCTGATGTGGTTAAACAGTTTCCAGGGTTGCAACGCCAAACAACGCCCAACATTCTGTCTCATTCGAGGCCTCAGGTCAGGGTCAAGAGGGTGTCGTCAGTATCAGAACGAACTGGTTTAAAACCATGCAAGTCCACCTCTGTAGAGCCAGCAGCGGTTCTCAGCTCTCAGGATGAGCTAAACAGGTTAGTCAGACCGTTAGCAAGAAGTAAACATGTCCTTTTGTGCTGAAGCCATCATAACAACTCATAACGTCCTTCCTCAATTTGCAGATCAATCGGCGTCCGCATTAAAGCCCCGACCATCAAGGAGGTGCTGCATTTTAATCAGCCGGAAGCTGAAAATCTTTGTGAGCCAAAGAGTAATGAAGCCAAAGAGTCTGAAATCAAAAGGTGCGCTATTCATTAATACACACTTTTACAAGCGCTACAGGTCAGGTCTCTAGACTCACTTCAGTCTGTTTGCTTTTTACAGAATTATTCCAAAGGAAAGCGAACCCAGTGAGGTGCAGGATAGCGAAAGTAACCAAGACAAAAATCAAGTATGGGTCAGCTCCCGAAACAGTGACCTGTCTGACTGGACCCCCTGTTCAGGTATTGTTGAAGCTGCACTTTGTATTGTATTTCATTTCATTCTTAAGTGTTCCTGAATAACGAATATATTCATCTCAGGATGGAGTTCAGACGAAGATCCTTTGTCGCCATTTAAGAACGACCAGGATATGTGTTCCAGTCAGGATAAACCTCACCTGATGTTCAAAATTACTAGTGATGACGGCTTCAGCGTGGAGGCAGATAGCATAGAGGGTAAGAGACATATTTTGCAGTTCCATCGCATAAAAACACGCAAGCATGCGGTTTCCTGACTGACGGGTAAAGAAGTTCATTTGTAATTTGCCTCAGAAGAGTATTTATACTGCCATTTTTCTTCTTTCTCATCTGCTTTAGTGGCTTGGAAGGCAGTGGTGGATAGTGTCCAAGAGGCACGGACAGGCTACAGGCTTGAGCAGATGCCCCTGGGTAGAATAAGTGGTCCCTGGGTGCTGGGAGTCATTCATGATGCAGTACTGTTCTTGCTTGAGCAGCTACAGGGGGCGTCACAGTGCTACAACCATCGCTTCCGTTTCCACCAGCAAGAAAAAGCTGAAGAAGAGCTGCCGATAAACCCTAGTGGCTCCGCTCGTGCTGAAGTCTATACAAGGTATGAATAGTCCTGTAATCAAAGCCATTTTTGGGTGTGGCTGTGAATGTTCTGGTATGACTGATGTGTACATACAGCATATATCTACATATGCACATTGGCGAGAAAATTATTTTTGTACCTAGGGGAACTCCAGCACATCTGTTTAAGGGTGAGAAATTTTCACTTCCGTTCTGGTGTGGAGCAAGTAAATGAGGCCAGCACACAACCATCTTCTTGCAACATGAAATTCCTCACCTACAAGCTACTTTGTTCACCTTCGGCTAGCAAACTTAATTAAATTAAAGCAAACTTTAATTTTCTTGCCACTGTATATACAATGATCAGGCATAACATTCTGAGCAGTGCCAGGTGAAGTGAATAACACTGATTAGCATTGATCATCATGGCACCTGTTGGTGGGTGGGATATATAAGGGATATATAAGTGAACATTTTGTCGCCAAAGTTGATGTGTTAGAAGCAGGAAAAATGTTTGTCAAGGGCCAAATATTGATGGCTAGACCACTGGATCAGAGCATCTCCAAAACTGCTGCTCTTGTGGGGTGTTCCCAGTCTGAAGTGGTCAGTATCTATCAAAAGTACCCTTTAAGTCCTGTAAGTATCCTCGAAGTCCTGTAAGTGGGCCCCACCTCGTAACTTACAGGACTTTAAGGATCTGCTGCTAACATCTTGGTGCCAGATATCATTGCACATCTTGGTGATCAGACCCATTATGGCCACCTGCCTAATATTGTGTCGGTCCCCCTTTTGCTGCCAAAACAGCCCTGACCCGTCGAGGCATGGACTCCACTAGATCCCTGAAGGTGTGCTGTGGTATCTGGCACCAAGATGTTATCAGCAGATCCTTTAAGGATACTTACAGGACTTAAAGGATAGTTTTGATAGATACTGACCACTGCAGACCAGGAACACCAACAAGAGCTTCAGTTTTGGAGATGCTCTGATCCAGTGGTCTAGCCATCACAATTTGGACCTTGTCAAACTCGCTCAAATCCTTACGCTTGTCCATTTCTAACACATCAACTTTGAGGACAAAATGTTCACTTGCTGCCTAATATATCCCACCCACTAACAGGTGCCATGATGAGGAGATACTCAGTGTTATTCACTTCACTGGTCACTGTTCAGAATGTTATACCTGATCAGTGTAAATACCTTCTAGATGTACAAATAGAGACAGAAGCTTTTTCACTGCTCCTTCTCTCATGCCTTAAATTGAGCTCTGACTAAGTATCGGCGATTGCAGTTCTGTCATCAGGTTTAATCGTGTTGGTAACAACGAGTGCATGTTTCCCTTTCCTGCAGGAAAAACACATTTGACATGTTTAACTTCTTGGCCTCCCAACATCGCCAGCTTCCTGAGAGCAGGCCGTGTGATGAAGACGAGGATGACGTCAAGCTCAAATGCAGCAGGTCAGTTTGTAGCCCTACAGGGTTTTTTTTATATTGTGTTATCTGAACTTGTGAATGCCTTTAATGTTTGTGAAGATAATTTAGATATTCTTTCACTTCCAAACTCCTTTTAAAAAGACGTGCAACCAGCACAGAGTTGCCAATGGCCATGAGGTTTAGACATCTGGAGAAAACGTCTAAAGAAGCTGTTGGGGTTTATAGGTAACACAGCCACATGTTCAGATGTTCACATGTTATGATATTTCTTGAGAAATACATGACAGAACAAGAAAGCAGTGTGTGTGCTCATATGGCTTCCTTCTTTTATTTTTGGTAGATCTGCCATTCACGGACGTGGTCTTTTCTGCAAACGCAACATAGAAGCTGGAGAGATGGTGATCGAGTACGCCGGAAATGTCATCCGTTCAGTCCTGACTGACAAGCGGGAGAACTATTACAGCAGTAAGGTATGGAAGATGTATGAGAGAGAGAGGCATTTCAATGTCCATGTAAGATATGTTCACACATACAAGTCAGCAGTCGCTGTAATATGAAGTCGTCAGTAGGCGGTCCTACTACTGGTTGCCATAGTAATAGTGTTTTATCAGTGGATGGTGCGACGAGCATTCCGTAATTAGTTGTTTGTATATAAAATTCATGCATCATGGCGCTCTAATGTCTTCATTCCTATTGGTAGTCGGTGCATCATGTCGCTCCTTATTAGCATAAAGTTAAACTCTTTCTTGACTTTGTCGCACCGTTGGACACGCCCATATCACTGGCACGTCAGTTCTTGTTGAAAATGAATGATCTCCAGTTCCTTTATCTTGCTGTATGTGAATGTAGCTTTAGTTCATCTTTTTATCTCTCTCTCTATAGGGTATTGGCTGCTACATGTTCCGCATCGATGACTTTGAGGTCGTAGATGCCACCATGCACGGCAACGCGGCACGTTTCATCAACCACTCCTGCGAGCCCAACTGTTATTCGAGGGTCATTAATGTGGAAGGCCAGAAGCACATCGTCATTTTTGCACTGAGGAAGATCTACCGCGGGGAGGAGCTCACCTATGACTACAAATTCCCCATCGAAGACGCCAGCAACAAGCTGCACTGTAACTGTGGTGCTAGACGATGTAGACGCTTTCTCAACTAGGAGTATTGCTTCTCCGAATGAGAGGGATCTGGAACAACTGCGTAGGCCAGAGGGAAGAAATAAGTTGATGGAGGAAGTCGAGCAAAATGTAGTAGATTATCGTTGTCTTAGAAATCTGTTCACAGTTCTAGTCAAGGTAGAAAGTCTTTGATCATGACCCCAGGAAAGCGACCGTGCCTCAGACGATCCGAGAAGATCGAAAATGGCCGTGGATGTGAATAGGAGCATTAGTATGTCCCCTGTCGATCAGAGCGACTCTTGTATATTGAATAGGGCATTTAATGCTTTCCTAAATGTGTGTGTTCAGCTGTATCGTAACCTGACATGAGAAAAGATAGCTGGCTTAGAGCTAGCTTTCACTCTTTTCCTTTTTTGTGAGTGTCAGCTGATAAAGGTGAGCTAGCTAGACTGTGATGGACATTTACTTTATATGAAGGTGGTTGAGTTTTCAGTTTCCTTTCCCGCGTCTAATGTCCCCTTTGTACCTCGACGGCCATATTTCATTTTTACTGGAGAAAAATCCAGAGCAAACGACTTTGCGTTTTAAAAAAAGTACCTTGTGAAATGCCTGAAGTCCCGTTCATGAGCGCACACAGCCGTCACGCTGGACCTCCATACCCCAGAGCTTTAGAGTAAAACAAAGCAGTATTTTACCTATTAAACATGTTCTTGCTACTGATACTGAAGGTCTCCCTACCTGAAGAATCCACCATTCGCACCTTATAATTGTGGCTCTGCATTTTATCAGAGAAAAGCTGGATTATAAGAACTCATTCTCACTGAACACATGGTCAAGCTAATGAAGCTAATTTTCCATGCATTTTTTTTTTAATATATGTATATCACAAGCTTACATCATCCCGGATTCCCTCATTATTGCTGGGCTCGAACTGTATGAGATCTAGAGCCAGCTCTACGACTCGTACGTTGTAAGTCGTACGACTCGCTGCAGCTTCCTACTGTCACATCCCTGTACAGTTTTTTGTTTTGTTTTTTTACCCCAATTTTGAAGAAACTAAGAAAACGTGGTGTATATAAACACGGAAGGTGTTCAGTGGTCTGCACTGGAAATGTTCTTTTAAATTTTTAAATAAATATCTAGTTTTTATATATTTTTCATTGTGCTTTTGGAGACTTTAACCCCTGGATGTTCGAAACATTTCTAGCATAAGCTGTGAAATCTTCCAGCTGTAACCAGCACAATCGCAGCAGACTTGCTACATGAGAGCATACAGCTGTTGTACTTTTTAAGAGGTCATTCACGGAACTTGAAGAGAGAACCGTCCTTCTTCTAGCTATGAATGATTCCTTTAACAAGTTCTCTCTTCTGTAATTAATACCAGGGACTTTAAGTCTACTACCTCAGTGGCTATGACCAGTGATGGCTAGTGAAACATCATGAACAGTAGCATAATCTTTTGCTACCATGTTCTACACTAGCATTAAATGTATGCAATGTGACTGCAGGTTATTAATATTATTATTAATTTTTTTTTGTTTGCTTTCATCAGGATTCTTGTATTTGTGTACAGAATGTGTTTTTGTTTTTTTTTCTTTCCCAGACATGAAGAGTAAAGATTAATGTCATTCATTTAGCTTGAGGAACTGCTTCCATGTTATTTGGCACAATGGCAATCTTTTTGTATATAGTTGTACAAACATCGGAAATGTTTTTTATGCACTTTTTTTTATTTATAATGTTCTAAATGTAATAAAGAACCTCTTTAAACGAAAAGTATTTACCTTTTTTTGGTAATTATTATTTGATGTATGCCAACTTCGGGGTGGTGGTAGCGCAAGCGGTTTAAGGCTCTGGGTCGTTGACCGGAAGAG